>CM021104.1:660234089-660897893 GCA_007115665.2 Sequoiadendron giganteum
CCTAACTCCAATATTCTCTAGGTATTTGCATGTGATTGCAGGTTTTTATGCATATTTGGTGAATTTTAAAGTGTTGCAAGAAGTGCCAACATTCTCCTTAAGTCACATCCAAGCCTCAAACCCTAGAAGGACTAAGAAGACAAGCTACAAGCCACTTTCGAGAGTTTCTATCATGGATTGTCATAGAAAATGGAAACACTAACTGGGACCCATGGAAGCAAGCCCTAATTCCTCATAAAGCTACAAGAGTACTAGGTCGCCCCTATTGGTGCCCTTTTCCTCGTGCTAATCCTGAAAAAGGTTTTCTACATTTTTGGGCACCCATTTCTCCAAAACTTTTTTTGGCAAAGTTTCCTAGTTAGAGGACTAGGTTGCTCCACTTGGTGTAAGTGTTCTTCTACTATGTTCAGACATTTTCTAGAGGTTCTTTGGAGAATTCATCTACAACATCACTTTTCCAAGTCTACACCTTCTGTTCTTCTATTCTATTTTCTAGAATATACACATTTAGGTCATTTTAGAGTAGTTTTGCATTAGTTTAGCTTTGTTTTATTTACATTTGCATACATTTAGATTTGTATCATTCTACTTTCAGTTCTAGTCACACATTACTCACATTTATCACAACCTTGATCAATCATCCTTCCCCCTTTTAATGCAACTACCAAAAACCCTTATATCAACCTAGGGCAATAGCACAATTCTCTCACCAAGTACTCCTAGGGTGAAAAAACCTAAGAGCCTATTAAGGGGAATCATTTTTCCCTAGGTCTAGAGATACATTTTTGGTCATTCACTACCTCTTGTAAAATTGTTTGTCTTGGGCATGAAAAGAGGATTAAGGATAGATCTCTTATTCAATCGATTTTTAGAACCATCTTTTGATCCAACTGCATGATTCATTTTTCCAAAGGTTCATACTTAAGCATTAAGGCATCAACTACATGCTTTGGCATGATTATTGTACTGGCTCTTGAGTCAATCATATTGTTGTGAAAAAAATTATGTCCCACAATTAATGTTAAAAAGAAAAGAGTGGGCTTTGGCTTGCTTGCCTCTTTCTCTTTTGCTTCATCTGTGTCATTTGTATAAGCTGGAACCTTTGGATTTTTAGGATTCGACGTAGACTCTTTATCTTTACTCTAATTGTAGGGTAGAACTTTGTCGATCTGCGGTAATGTATTTTTCTTAGGGATGGATATTACATCCCATAGAGGCACATTAGTAGGTGCCTTCTTCAATTTCTCCACCATATTTAGTGTTTTGATCGGTTGAATCTTTGGTCAGAATGGTGGAATCTCTCTCGATTTCGGAGGAAGATGATCTTTTATGAAAGGGTTTGATGCCTTATCAGGAAACTTGTCAGGCAACAAGGGAATTCATTGTTGCTGAGTTGGTTGAACAGTCTGTTGAATAGTTGGCTGGATAGTCAGCTAGGGAAGCAGTCCTTCTCATGACAATGGTATGTGAGGCTGAAAATGGGGCAAAGCTTGTGGCACGTATTCCCTAGTGAGCCTTCTCTTGGATCTAGTGTTGTAGTCTGACTGGATCTATAGAGTGCTAGTTTTAAGAGCTTTGTTCGTGAAAACTGCATCTTCTTCTTCCATCCAAGAGAAAAGTGCTTGATCAGGTGGAATTTCCAACTTTTGTTCTATGGACATCCCTTGAATTTGCGCTCTGAATTGGGAATTCTTCATCTCAGGAGACTTATATCCCTATGCATTTAGTTGTGTGCCTTTGTTCCTTTGCTCTACTATCCTTTGTTGTAGGTTTCCTTTGGGGAAATTTTGAGCCATAGGGCTATCATTGTAGGGAAACTACCATGCATTTTCATCATCCACCAGATTGTTTTGACCCAAAATCAACTCTTTTTTGTGGTTGTCCTTAACCATCTATAACGGTGTGGTGACTGGTACTATCTAGTTAGAGGAATCTGCTTGTTGACCTTCCTGACCTAAAGGTCCTTGGTATGTACTTTGTTGATTTTGTTAATAGAAAAAATTCCCTCCCTGTTAGGTCTGAGTGGCTTGCTTTAGATGATCTTCTTATTGTCCTTGATGAGAACTAGCTCATTGGTGAAGAACCACATCAAGCTCTTCATATCATTAAGGTCTTATGTTATGGAGGAAGAACCAGATGTGTTTAGATGTGAAGTAGGGTATATCTACATAGACTGGGTGGAGTTAAGCCTATCATTTGTGTCAAGGAAATGTTCGAAGCAGACTCTTCTTGGAGTGGCATGCTTGAGATTTCCACAAAAATAGGCATCTGAGGTCATGGCGAAAACTTTCCCTCATCTATCAAGATATTCTCTATGCGTACCACCACTTCATAAGCATTGGGTAGGGTGTCTCCTCCCATGGTATTTATTAGGACTGTAATATTTAAACCGATGGCCTTTAAATAGAACATGAATGCCATGGTGGCTTGAGATCATGTAGTCGTTGGGATGCTCCACTAGGTTTTGTTAAACCTGGTGTTGAAGTCACTCATAGCTTCTTGTTGGGATATCTTGATGGTGATCAGCTTGTGACATAGCGAGGAATGATCTCCTTTCTTTGAAAAATGTTAGAAAATATTTTCTCAAGGTTGTCCCACGAGATGATGGAGCCTGAAGTTAGAGATCTATACCAATGTTGAGCCTTTCCCTTGAAAGAGGTGGCCAACAATCTCATAGCAATGTTTTCCTCTATAAAATTATGTAGTCTCCATAGTTCTGCTATGTCTTGGAGGTGCTCAGAAGGGGTTTTAATGTCCTCCCAAGAGAATTTTGGAATACCCTTGAGGGAGTTAGTGGGTATGGAGGGCTAGAAATCAAGAGGAGCTAGTGGTAGTAGTGGAATACCACTATCCTAGGTTACATAGTTTCTAGGGGTAGGAGGGAGTACATGGGCCATGGAGAAAAAGGTTTGTATAGATCAGGTAAATTGGTCTCCTTTTTTGGAAACTTTGACCTCCAGGAAGAGTAGATAAGGCTCTAAACTCTAGACTCTTACAAATTACTCTACTACTTTTCATAAGAAATATAAAACCTAAAACTCTTCTTCTCCTAGGTACCAAGGATGGTAGCTGGGAGTACTAAAAGTTACCCTTTGAAGATGCTCTTGTTTGAGCCCTATGCATGAAACCCCCAATTTTCTTCCTTGGTCTAATTTAGAATATTTTTGACTTCTAATCAGGCCTTTGAAACTAGTCCCACTATGCATGCCAGAAAAAGAACTGTTGATCATCGAATCTTGCACCTCTCTGATAGTCTTATGGAAAAATGAAAATTTAGTGAGTGGGGGACAATATGTGCCTCACTAAATACCTCTTGGATTTTTATAGAAATTCAACTCTTCTCTGAGTTTGGAAAAATGTAGAAAGAAATGTAAATAGAAAAACATTAAAAGTGGCAATGCGCCAACGCTTTTACAAAATTTCAAAACTACAAGTTTCCTTCTATGAGTGACATGATATACATAGAACACCACATCCATTAATTTTTGGGAAAACAAAGATCAACAGAGGCTAGATACAAGCATAGATACAATCATTCAATCCATCTACATGAAGTACTTATTAAGATCCGACCAAACATAGAGGTTCAAGAGTTAAGAAAAATTCAAAATAAAACATAAACTCTTCCTCCTAATATAACATATCATGAAGAAATGATAATCCTACAAAGAAAATGGAAAATTCCAATCACATAATCTAGTTTCTATAGATTATAACTTAATCATATACACAAACAACATATAAGTCCGATAATCAAACTATTTAGATTAAGCAAGACACAATGTTCTATTCTGGAGGAAAATATAAATAAAGAAATATTAACAAAGACCATATCATACATAGGTTCAAATATTTCTTCAAAATTGCCTATACTTCAAAAATAGATGAACATTAAAGTAGAGATCGAATTCCAATCCAATAATAGGTTGATCATATAAAGGACATAACATACTAGAGTAAAGCAGTGCTATGTAAAATTCTAAAGAAAATATTTCTACTAACTATGAAAGCTAAGGAAAATTGTTTCCAAAATGAAAAGTTCAAGAACCCTTTCTTCATGTTACCGCTTCCAATTTATAGCTGCCAAGGAGAGAGAAACACCAACCTAATTTAATATTAATGACTGCTAAACGTCCACATCTAATAGCTTGGAAATTTGATCTTGGATCTTTTTTTTAAGTCATTGCAATCCTACTCAGCAACTTTCAACTGCATCATTAATATCATTTAGATATTTAAATAGTAGTTTCTGCATATGGCTTCTAGTGTTGCCATTCATGGCAACCTAAGTCATTGATTTAGTTTTCACTTCAGTATTTATTCATACCGAGAAACAGAGTGAAGAATAGGGTATTCGACAGATGTTGAGTCTGTCAATCTACTTGTAATACCAATTTATCAATTTGATTTGTGGATCTCAAGGAACGTCATTGGACATTTGGATTATCTTATTCTCAAGTTTTGTGTCATTACATCAACTAGTGTACGAGTTAGGAAATCCGGTTTCTTGATTTCCTCTTTATTAGAGTAGAGAGCCGTCTTAGTGAATATAATATGTTGTGGATATTTGAGGAGTAATTGTTTAAGTTTTTTTGTGTTCTAACATGTTGATTTGGGTCCTCACTATGATATGGCCGACTTTGGATGGTGTGCATTGAAAATCATTTTTGTATTGAGCCAACGGCTGTAAAATGTTTTATGTTTTATTGAAGTTGACATATGGTTGATTAAATTTTTTTTTGTGGATATATATAAGTGATCAATTATATCATTTCGATGGATGTATAGTGTGTGTTGTGAAAATCAGAAGGATTACAAAGTGATTATTCATAGTTTCACTTATGCATGAATGGATTTATGATGCGAATTGTAGCAAGGCAGAGGAGAAGAGAAAAATCAGACGGAAGGTCAAGAAATTGACTAATGTGCTTAACTAGAACTATTCTCAGGCATTTGTAGATGCTAATTCATATTTTACCACTCTTATCATCTTTTGACATTGATTTTAAGGCAGTGACTCTTTCTATTTTTGAGTAGTGAGCTCTAGGAAGTATGCCTGAATTTAAGTGCATTCTCATTTTGTAAAAAATATATTCGAGTACTCAAACTATGGATTGACCTCCACCATGGTTTTTCCCTAATAGGGTTACCACATAAAAATCCTTGTGTTATGGTGTTGTGGATGATTTCTTTATGTTCCTGCATCTTCCCTTTGGTTCAATGTTGTAAGTGGTTTAAATATCAGATTAATAAAGTTAAGTTTTGAAGAACATTGATTCACCCCCCTCTCATTGTTCCCTAATTCAAAAAAATGGTATCAAGCATAGTTTGTTCGAAGAAGCTTAACATCTTGAGGTGAATCTTGGAATGTAGTAGACTCTAGTAGTCTTCAACAAAAACTTGTGCTGGCACTTGATGATCTTGATCAGTCCAAAGTAGAAGTCTAGGAATTGAAAGAAAATCATAAGGATGTTGAGAAATTCATTCAAACATTGAAGGATCGGATTGTCAAGTCAAAGGACAAGAGAAAGAATATTTGTGATTAGATTAAGAAAAAAGAGAGAAAAATAATGGATGATGTTCACTTGAATGAAACCTTGAAGGAAATAACTGAAGAATGTGAAAAGCTTGCAAGAGACAATGCTACCCTTAAAGCATGAGATGAAATGTATGGTGACGAAGCTGACTAAGGAGATTGAAGAAAGAAAGAAGAATGAGGAGAATCTCTCTCAGACCTTCAGAGAAAGATCTAATAAATGCAAAATAATTAATGGAGGATTCATTCAGTTGGAGATTGAACAACAACAATTGAGAAACAATGAAAAAGAGCTTGAAAGACAAATTATCATTCTCAAGGATGAACTTGCTACAACTAATGAATACAAAGAAAAGTTCAAGATTATCCTAGTTAAGCTTGATGAGCTGACTCAGGGTCAAAATAATGTAAATGACAAGTGAGGTCTTGGATATGAGAAAGGAATTTCAAGAAAGGAAATCAGATGAACAAAGTAAAAATAAATTTGGTAAGACAACCTAATGCTCAAAATTTTAATGGATATTATTTTTCTTGCAATAAATTTGGTCATATGGCTGATCAATGTAGAAGTAAAATGAAATCGAGTGATCCATCATTCTCCAGTCAGTGTTTGAATTGCAATAAGTTTGTTCATAAGTCAATTGAATGCAAAAATATGTCAAACAACTATGTCAGTAGAAGGAATGTTAAATATTATACCTGTTGAAGATTTGTGGATATTGCTAACTAGTGTAGATCAAGAAGAAATCAATGGAATTATTGGTATAGACAAAGAAATATTGTGTGTTACAATTGCAACAAATATGGTCACATTGCAAGATTCTGTAGAAATAAAAAGATGGATAGAAGAGGTCTGACATACAAAGGAAAAAATACACGAAAAGATGATAAAGAAAAAGAGAAAGTGATTGTGCATGAAATAAGAGATCAGATGAAGAAGACATGGGTAAGAAAGAATGATTCTAATGCAATAAATTGTTCCATACTAGAACTTGTTTCTAGTAATTCATTTGGGAATTGATTTCAGGCCATTGGCGTGGGAGGAGTTTCTCAAGAAAATCCTTTTTCCCCTTGTCTGTAGATGGTACTGGAATGTGGAAGATTGTCAATAGTTGTATTAATGATCTATAGATGCATCATAAAACAATCATAAATAAATTCAAGAAAATTGAAGGTCTGTAGAAGAATTTTTCTCTCGTTGATTGAGAAAATAGGGTATATGAAACACCTAGGGAAAAATAATTTATTACAACAAAAGGTTAGGTGTGCCAGTTATAAAAAGTAAGTTGAAACCCTCATTTTCCACTTTATATCAAAGACAAGGAAAGCGGTCTGCACCATTATTTCAAAAGCGTGATTTTAATTCAGTAGAGAAACCCTAATCCATTAGGTATTCAGTTGTATAGAGAAATTTCAATTTAATATGGCATGCGGTTGAAGAACTTCTTTAATAGAAACAAGACATGAGTACGAAAGTGAAAATGGAACAAATCAAAGGAATGATAATCCTAGATGAGTATAGCTGCAAAAAGTTTAGAGCTATAAGAAACATGTTGTCTCCTCATGAATTGAAATTGCTAAAAGAAGCTAAACACAAAAGATTGGATATTTGGAGTGAATTCCCCTATTTTGAGAATGAAAAAATCATTAAGTTTCTTTTGAGAAGATTGAATGATGATATTCTAACTCTGGATAAAACCTACCATACCTCAATAGAAGTGAATGGAACTATAACTAGTTTATGTAAAGTTAGGAATGTACCGAGGAACAAGTCCATCCAAAATAAAGAAGTCAAAACCCTACCTAGAGTAATTGGGGATCAAAGGGCATTAATAATCTCAAAAATTATAGATTCAGTGAAAAGGAACATTGCACATGGAGTATCTTACAAAATCATTTTTAGAAACAAAGAAGTTGCAACTTCAGCAGGTGCTCTTTACCTTTCACACAAGATGATATTGGAAGATCAATATTTTGACCTTTTAGGCTTACTGAAAAATCAGTTGATGGAGAATGTACAATTGGCAAAGATGACAAATTACTATTTCAAGTTTGGTACTTTGGTTATATGTCTTGTGATGTATTTTTTGAATTTCTTACTATACACATCTAAAAATGGTCATGGTTAATCAAACCTATTAGTTAATTAAATATGAATTATTTAATTAATATTCTTAAGTCATCTACATATAAATAAATTTAATTATTTATTTGTATTGTTCATTTTTCCAATTCTTCTAGTTTAATTAAATAAAAAATTTATTTAATTATTGCTATCTTCCTCTTAATTAATTAAATAGATTTCACAATTTATTTATATTAACTATCACAAGTTTAAATTCGAAATTTAAATGATATTCTTCATTTCACATTTAATTAAATATTTACAATATTTAATTAAACACTTTCTAATTCTTCACTCTTCATTTAATTAAATATTCTAAAAATATTTAATTAAAAGCTTTCTTTTCTCCATAATTAAATATTCTAAAAATATTTAATTCTTCCCTCAATAATAAAATATTCTATAATACTTAATCAAAAACTTTCTTCTTTTCATATTTAATTAATTATTTTATATATTTAATTAAAGCGCTTTTTATCATCTCTCACACATAATTAAATATTATTTATTTAAATTATGGAAACTTCTAATTCTTTGTCACATGTAATTAAATAAATTTATTTATTTGATTATGGATTTTTCCTCAACTATCAACTAACTCTTCATAAATGAAGTGCATGAATGGCAATTTTCCTTCATTTTTGAATGGAAAAGGCTATGTTTGAGGAAACATCTCCCATCTTTCTCTCAACCTTCCATCTTTTCCTCAACTTCTCGATCTCTCACCGTTCATCTTAACAGGTTTGAACTCAATCGTTGATCCTCACCAACTGGATTCTTGCCTTCAAAAATCTATAAATACAACCCTCTTATTAGTTGAAGACACCTTGAATCTTAGATTTCATACGCAGTTATTATAGTTGCATTTCAATATTATCAGCATTCTAGAATCATAGTATTTCAGTTTCATAGCTTAAATCATTTAGTCATACACATGCATTTCAATTAATCTCATTCTCCTAAGCTGCAATTTCAACAAGTTGTTGCTTACACAATTGAGAGCCAACACCTTTAATCAAATCCTTAGAGATAGAGGACGATGGGGCGAATTTGAAGAAGCTGTTGTCATTAGATTTTGCATTTATGCTTTCTAGTTAGTTTTGTCTAATAGAATGTTTCATCAGTGTGTTAGTTTACTGTTTAGTTAATCCACATTTTCTAACAACACATTTTTTGTGCCCACCGTGGGGCATCCCCCCGTTTTAATGTTTTTATTGCAGGAATTTTTTGATAGGTGACGGACTAGAGTTGCACTTCGGCGCATACAAGCTTTCTTTCGGCACATAGACAGACTATTTTAGTGCATCCCCGAACTGTTTCAGTGCATCTAGAGACTGTTTCGACACATTCAGGGACTATTTCAGCACATTCAGGGATTGATCTTTCAGTGCATTTAGTAACTGTTTTGGCACATTGGGGACTTGTCTTAGCGCATATAGGGGGTTTGTAAACAAAAATTTTGATTCCAACGCCATCTGCGGATAAAAATTTTCTTAGCGCATGCAAGGGGTTTGTAAATATAAAATTTTGATTTTGACGCCATCTACAAACAAAAATTTTCATTTCAATTTTTAAGAAAATGAACCAACCCTATGATAGAAATTTAAAATCTGGAATCTATCAATCCTAGGGTAGTCACCACACATTATTTTTGTAGTTAAAATGAATCCCATGCCTATTGTGAAGCAGCATCTTCACTTAGTTTAGATCATTGTCATTTGGTGGTTTTCTTTGTCTGTGGCAATAGGTCTATGCTCTCCCCTTAACTGGGTGACCAAAATACCAGATTGCCTATTCATTTTACTATAATTTTTGTGATTTATTACATCCTTTAGAGGGCCTACCATAGTGGGAAAATGTACTTACCCTACGAGAATGACCTAAGTGGGAACAACCAAAGCTAGGTTTTCCAACCCACTATAATCAAAAGCAAATTTGGGGAAAGTCCACAATTCGATGGCAGTGTGCAAAGATAACCATCCCCAAAGTCTTTGTTCTAAAGATTGGGAGGTCCCTTGAGGGAGTTTATCTATTGCTGCACCAAATGGAAACCTAGACTAAGAACCATAGTGTAGAAAGTTAGCCGTGTTAGTATCCAAACATCATTTTAATCACGGTGCAAGGGGAGGGAAGAATCTACCCCCAAGACACTCACCATATAATCGCCATGGATTGTTTTCTTAGGGGATTCGGTATCCACTTTCGTCACCTTGAGTACGCACCTAGAAAAGACAAAACATGGGCACCCTCTAGGGGGTGACATGGCTATGTGAGTCAACATGATTTTAAGCTATGGGTTGTGATTACTATGATGACCTATTTGACAAATTAAGAGTGAGTCTGACTGAAGTGCTTATCTTGTTCAAAACCTGTGAAAATATCAAGAACATACACTCTTTGTTTAGATTTTAGGACTAACAAAACAACTGTCTACCTCTCTATGCTATGTTTTTCACATTTAAATTAGATTAAGATCATCCAAAAATATCAAATTTTCCAAACATGTATGTCTCAGAAGTCTAAACGGATAATTTAGCGCATCCCTAGTCTGTTTCAGTGCATTGCTACTCTGTTTCGGTGCATTGCTGCTCTGTTTTGGCGCATCGCTACTCTGTTTCGGTGCATCTGTGCTCTTTTTCGGCACATCTGTGATTTGTTTTAGCACATCAATGCTCTATTTCGGTGCATCTGTACTCTATTTCAACGCATCTGTGTTCTGTCTTGGTGCATAGGTAGTCTATTTTTGTGCATTCATGCTCTGTTTTGGCACATGTATTTTTCAAACCTAGGTAACTTTTTGACATTCAGAAATCAGTCATCTCAGTCTAGTCTTTTCCATGCTCAGAGTTTGGAAGTCTACAAATTTTTCTAAGAAGTCTCTAGAAAGGAAGATTAGAAAACCAAAGAAATCTCTTGGTTATAAAAAGTTATTGAAGAAGAGGAAATTTCTATACCAAAGTCGAAAGGTCTTGCTTGAACACAGGACCTTTATTCACTGATATCACGACTATATTAGAGGTTTCACTGATGATTATGCTATAGAACCTTTATACTCATGAGCCTTCTTTCAAAGAAGATCCCTTTCTCAAAGGTACAACCACAATCAACTTATTTGTTCTTCTTATTTTCGCCAACTTACAATTATGTACGCTACTCATCCCAATCAAATTCTGCAATAGAGAACTCAAGCACACTAGGCATTCATCCAATCCATCTTTTTACAAAGCTACGATCAAACTTCACAAAGTGAAAAATCATCCTTATTTCTGATCTTTGGTTTAATTCCCGAAAATAGGATTTTCATCCTTTCAATCAGGGAATCACGAGCTGAAGATTAGAAATCTTTTAAGTCATAGAATCTTCATTCTATCCCAACTTTCATATCCATCAACATTGCATTATTTCATTCTTTTGATCAAAGTAAGTTAAAATTTGGTGTAAGCATATGCCTATTTCCAAAATGTCCTGAAAACAAAGAAGACGAAAGAAGGGATCCACTTTAAAAACATGAGTGGTAGTGAAGAAAATATTGTTCATAGCCTTTATGGAAATAGTTCAAATGAAGAGATAACAGAATAAATCCTTCAAGAAGCTGAACAAGATCCACAGTTTCTCTTAGCTATGGAAAAATTCTTAGAGAAAAATAAAGAAGGATACTTTCTTTTATTAGCAAACCAAGGTGCCAAATTGCCCTCTGACTACAATATGGAGAAAATTAAAGAGGATCCTAAAAAGAATGAAACTCCCTTAAACAATCTTAGTACTATTACCCAACAAATAAGAGCACTCCAAAGGAAAATCAAGGAAATAAAAGGGGGCACAACTAAAAAGTCCTTTGACTAAAATATGAACGTGACCTCTTCTCCTCCAAAAATCACATCAACCAAATTCAATGTTTTTGAATTTTTGCAAAGGTTAAATGGGAAGCCCAAATCTAAGCCATCAAATAACATTGATCAATCCTATTATTCCATGCATTTATCTTCATCCCCCATAATTCAAAATGAACCTCACGATTCTTCCACCCAAGTTAACGTTTCCATTCAATCACTTTCTTCTATCATATCCTCTACATCCAATGATTCATTTCAATGTACACATCTTGATCAAAACATTCTTTCCACTCCATCCCATGATACCAAATTTCTACAAACCCTTCCAATCTTTGATCAAGATCCCATATCTCAAGAATCATATGATGATCCCCTCCTTTCATTATTCACCCATGATAATGTTATTCCAAGTCCTCCCTCCACCCCATCTTATGAATCCATACCCTCTCATGACTCAATCACATCCCAGGAGCATGACAATTCTTCCATCCTATCCAAAGCTTCCCTTCCATCTAATGATCAAGCTACTCCATCTCCTTCATCTAATGATTCTTTTCCTAGTCAAGATCAAAGTATCCCATCATCCTCATGTCAAGGGCTCGTCAGACCTCTTCAAGCTATCCATGAACCCCACACCTATAAATTGGGATCCTCCACCTTTATCCATTCTGGTTTACTTCCAACAACTATCCTTTCATCCATATCAAATCTTCCTCAAAATGGACTTGCATCTTGTTTCACAAACAACTCATATCCCATGGGTAAACGAATGTGCGAAATTATAAATTACAAAGGCAAAGGCTTAGGCCTTCATGAACAAGGTATCCTAGAACCTTTTCTTCACCAAGCACATCCATATTCTCATAGCCTTTGTTATATATCTCATGCTCAACCTAGGTATCCTAGTTCATCAAACTCTCCATCCATCCTAGGTCCTTATCCTAGTCCACAAAACACTCCCTCTATCTTAGGTCCCTATCCTAGTTCATCAAAATTTCCATCTATCCTTGGTCCTTATCATCCCAACCCTAGTTAATCAATCCTTCCATCCATATTAGGGTCCCACATTTCTCCATCTCCTATTCTTCAAGAAAAAAAAAGCCACACATCCTTGATCCACTTTCAAAATTCTTCCTACATTAACTCATCCATCATACCTTCATACCATTCATCTCAATACACTCCTCCCATTGCTATTGGAAGCAATTTTGGGTGCCAAATGTCAAAAGCTTCAATATAAAAATCCACATGTATCAAAGGATCAACATGTCTTCTCGAAGAGTCATGCAAAAATAAAAGAAAATTTGATCCAAAAATTTAAAAAAATCCCAAAGGCCACAAACGCCCATCAAAAATAAAAGAAAAATCCAAAAGGCCACAAAGGCCCATCAAAAATCAAAGAAAAATCCAAAAGGCCACAAAGGCCCATCAAAATTCAAAGAAAAATCCAAAAGGCCACAAAGGCCTATCAAGTCAAAAGAAAAATGTCAAAGATCGCAAAGGTCCAAAAATCAAAGAGAAAAATCTCAAAAGGCCACAAAGGCCCATAAAGAAAATATCAAAATAAAAAGTCATGTGGATTCCTAAAAGTCTCATAGAAGCAATAAATCAAAATTGGCATCCAAATTTGCTAATCCGAAAGCCTCTCCCCATCTCCCATCTAAAAACATATCACCTTCCAAATCCACTTTTCCTCCATCACTCCATCACCCTTCAAGGTGTGTGCCAATGTTAATCTTGCCATCCTTTCCATCTATCCATCACTAATCCTTTCAACCTCCTATCCATTATCCAACATCCATCCCCCATTCTCCTCCTCTAATTCAAAGCTTTGCATAAGGCCTTAGCTTCTACTATCATGCCAACATTTATAAGTCTTATTCCCGTTCCCATGGTCTATTAGAGCACATATTCAAGGGATAGTAGTTGTGAAACTTGATGCTTAAATCCTTCCTCCATTCCCCTATCATGCAAATATTATCTTTCATATAATCTCCCTATCCATATATTATCTTCCAATTTCCTCTTATCATTCATGGTCATTATTCTTATTTTCACCTTTGATATTGACAAGGTTAAGGATCATCTTGAAAATCATGCATCTTATCCTTCATCCAAATCTTCCATACCATATTCTTCATCATGCATCTTCTCTTATATTGTGGGGCATCTTGTTTCTTCAATTGGTCATCCCATTCCATCTTAAATTTCCTTGCAAAAATCCCAAAACATCGAAAACACATCAAAATAAATAAAATAAAATAAAATTAGAAAACATCAAAATTAAAAAAATTAAAAAATCAAAATATTCCTGAAATCCAAAGCAAAATATATAAATTGTATGCTTTCATCAATAAAATGGTCGTGTCTCACCCTAGACTGGGGGCAAAATCCTGAACTCGTTGGAGGAAATCAACTTTTTGAGTAGCGAAACAAGCAACATGTGTCAATTGTCATGTATCGGATAAACAATTGAATATCCAATCAAGCATAGTCAAAATAGCTTTGAGACATGTCATACAATGAACTTGAAACAAACTAGATGATCTTAATCTGAATAAAATGAATGAAACACTTAAAGCAATAAGTTGCAATTGTTGTTTTGATATTTGATGACATCATGTCTTTGGAGTGGTTCAATGATGTACTGAACTAGAATCACAAGGAATAAGTATGATTTTTCTTTGCTTGCTGTCTGTAAGCTAATCATTAGTATTGTGCAAATTTTTCGTGGGACATGCTCTACAATGTATCATTGATGACATTTCAAAATTTTCATAGGAAAACGGTTAACTTTTGTCTGTTTATGCAAGCAATACTCAAGTCATCTTGGTTCAATTATACCTCGATTCTTGTATTAACTTGCTATATCAAACATCATGAAAGTAGTACTCAAGTCATCATTGGTGCTAACATACTCTTTGATTCTTGTACTAACTTTCAACATATTAAAAGGCTCAATGATGAAACGTAAAGCATAAATTAGCTCACAAAATGACAACTTTACATTTTAGTTTGCATATTAGATAGATTGCATCCATCTTAGTTTATGCATGAGCATTATCATATCCATCACATCTACTTTGCATCATCTCAATCAATTCATCCAATCCTTTCTTCCAATCTCAACTAATCAGTCCATTCAATCTAGCACAAATCATTTAATCATACCTTTGGTCTTGTTCCTAGCCTTACTGTAATCCTTAATCATCATCATCATTAGGATGTATCCTTCCCTATACTTGTGTTGTTTCAGGATGTATCCTTCCCTTATCAACAACAATCTCATCATCATCATCATCATCATCATCGGGATGTATCCTTCCCTATCCTTGTGTTGTTTCAAGATGAATCCTTCCCTCATCAACAACACTATCATCAACATCATCAATCCATCTTGGCTTGTAGTTTGACTGGGGCAACATCATACTCATTTTTGAATCTATTTGTGTTTCTTTCTTCTCATTTTCTCTTACCAATCTCCTATTGCTTATCATTATTTTTTGTCCCTCACATCAATGCATCCAATCATTTATTTCAATTTTTTCTAATCAATCACATCGCTTCTTCTAATCAAACTCATTCAACCAAATCAATCATCTTCATCAAATTCTTGTATCAATCCTCTTCAATCAAGTCAATCAAATCACTTACAATTTGTTTTCTCATCAATCATGAAAGCAAATTTATCAATCTTACTATTTGTTTTTCATCAATCATGAAAGAAAATTCATCAATCTTACTATTTTTTTTTCATCACTCATGAAAGAAAATTTATCAATCTTACTATTTGTTTTCATCAATCATGAAAGCAAATTTATCAATGTTACTGTTTTTTTTTCATCAATCATGAAAGAAAATTCATCAATATTACTATTTGTTTTTCGTCACTCATGAAAGAAAATTTATCAATCTTACTATTTTTTTTTCATCAATCATGAAAGCAAATTTATCAATCTATCCTATCATTCTTATCAGTTATCATCAATCAATCATCACAAATTTACTATCACATGCTGAATCAATCGAAAAGCATCATCATTTGGGGAAAAATCAAAGTTCTTCATCTTCATATCAATATTTCAATAGGGTTTTTTTCAAATCATATTTATCGGTCGATGAATCAGATAGCAAATCAGTAAAATTTTCCAAAAATCATCTTTATCTGATTCATCACCCGAGGGGACATATAGCATCAGTAATTTAAAAATTCAAGGGCAAAATTCTTTGAAGCAATGAGTAAAACACATCACTTCAAAAAGGGGAAAAATGTACACATCTAAAAATGGTCACGGTTAATCAAACCTATTAATTAATTAAATATGAATTATTTAATTAATATTTTTAAGTCATCTACATATAAATAAATTTAATTATTTATTTATATTGTTCATTTTTCCAATTCTTCTAGTTTAATTAAATAAATAAGTTTATTTAATTATTTATATTTTCCTCTTAATTAATTAAATAGATTTCACAATTTACTTATATTAATTATCACAAGTTTAAATTCTAAATTTAAATGATATTCTTCATTTCACATTTAATTAAATATTTCCAATAGTTAATTAAACACTTTCTAATTCTTCACTCTTCATATAATTAAATATTCTAAAAATATTTAATTAAAAGCTTTCTTTTCTCCATAATTAAATATTCTAAAAATATTTAATTAAAATCTTTCTTTCCTCAATAATTAAATATTCTATAATATTTAATTAGAAACTTTCTTCTTTTCATATTTAATTAAGTATTTTATATATTTAATTAAAGCTCTTTTTATCATCTCTCCACATAATTAAATATTATTTATTTAAATTATGGAAACTTCTAATTCTTTGTCACATGTAATTAAATAAATTTATTTATTTTATTATGGATTTTTCCTCAACTATCAACTAACTCTTCATAAAGGAAGTGCACGAATGGCAACTTTCCTTCATTTTTGAATGGAAAAGGCTGTGTTTGAGGAAACATCTCCCATATTTCTCTCAACCTTCCATCTTTTTCTCAACTTCTCGATCTCTCACCATTCATCTTAACAAGTTTGAACTCAACCATTGATCCTTGCCAACTAGGTTCTTGCCTTCAAAAATCTATAAATACAACCCTCTTATGAGTTGAAGACACCTCAAATCTTAGATTTCATACACAGTTATTATAGTTGCATTTCAATATTATAAGCATTCTAGCATCATAGTATTTCAATTTCATAGCTTAAATCATTTAGTCATACACATGCATTTCAATTAATCTCATTCTCCTAAGCTTCCATTTCAACAAGCTGTTGCTTACACAACTGAGAGCCAACACCTTTAATCAAATCCTTGGAGATAGAGGACGATGGGACAAATTTGAAGAAGCTTTTGTCATTAGAGTTTCTATTTATGCTTTCTAGTTAATTTTCTTTAATAGAATGTTTCATCAATGTGTTAGTTTTCTATTTAGTTAATCCACATTTTCTAACAACACACTTACCAATGAACAACAATGTAATAGGGGAAGAGGGTGAACTAGTTTGCAAACAAATTTACATACACTCTAACAATTTGGAAAACTGTGATCAAATATATGAAAATTTATTTAAGGGTTTTCTAGGAAAGTTTGGCTCAATTCGTGTTTCCCTTCTGGTAAGGGCACTTGAAGTTGGTTCTTCCTCTGGTGAGATGGAGAGAAAGAAGAAAAGAGAAAAAAAAATTGTTGTCTATACTCCTCCAACATGAAAGACTTCAAGAGTTGAAGGGAAAGGAAAATAATAGGTGATTGTAGAAATACCAAATGAGGAATTTGATAAGGAAACCGAGGACTCACAAAGAAAAGAAGAACTGGAAATAGCTGAACTAGAACAAGAGAAGACAATGATAGAAGAAAGTGAAGAATTTGATGTAACCAAAGAAGAGCTATTGTAGCTTATTCATGAAGAAGATGCAATGCAAAAAATTGAAAACATATGGTCTATTGGACCTTCATATGAGCAGGACATGATTTTAAACATACTAACTACTTATCTTGTGCACAACCATATTAAATTAGATATTTTATAGAATACGTTGCCAGAAGAGATGATTGAGTGCATCAAGGAATTCATGGACTTTGAGTCTCAAAACAAGGAAGAAGAAGTAATTTTACACCTGAAGAAGCAGTAAAGATTATCACTCACTAAACTAAAAAGGAACATGAATCAGATAACACAATGCATAAACACAACAAACAATATCTACAACTACTATCTTCATTGGCCTCATGCAATCGAAAAGTACAAAGAAAAGTTGGAACAAATTGAAATAAAATTGAATAGTATTAGAAAAACTTTAACATGTTTCAAGATCAAGATGGTGCAATTAAGAAAAGGATTCAAGAATTATAGATAGAGCATACAAATTTTCAAAACACTAGAAACAAGATTGTTGACACCTTTTGGAAAGTAAAGGACATAACATAATGTAGATTGGAACAGTTGATTGAGATACTGAGGAAATGAGAGATATTAGAAGAAGCCATAACCATTCCAGAATCCCTCAGCAAGATTATCAACTGGACATCTAAAAACAACAATGTGATCATAATCACTGGGATTGCAATAGAAGCATGGAAGAAGTTTCTTTTGGAGATGAAGGAAAAGTACAAAATAATATTCTAATAGAAGTAGAGGTTGTATTTCTTCAAAATTTTGAAATAGTTTTTGAATAAGTAAGTTTTTGGTTACACTCCAAAAGGGATTACTATAGGAAAACCTTTTTTTGTTTTTCATTGCTATCAAAGGGGGAGAGAGAGTAGTGAAACAATGCCTTATCAAAATTAGGGGGAGTTGTGTCAACTATAACTTTGAAGTCTTGGAAGATTACAATATGTTGCTTTTGACACTTAGTCATTTTTTACTAAGTGTTTCCATCAATCCCAAAGGGGAAGATTATTGGCATATTTCTTATGGTGTTGTCATTGATGAAAGCCTAAGTCATTGATCTGGTCCACACTTCAGTATTTGGACACATCAGGAGACAGCGTGAAGAATAGGGTATCCGATTATTAAGGTCGAGTCTATCAATCTACTTGCATTAACAATTTATCAGTTTGAGTTGTGGATCTTAGGGAAGGTCCTTGGACATCTAGAATATCTTATTATCAATTTTTGTGTCATCACATTAATTGGTGTATGAGTTACGAGATTTGGTTTATTGATTTCCATTTTTATCAATGCAGAGAGTCGACTTGGTGAATATAATATATGTTGTGAATTTTTGAGGAGTAATTGCTTAAGAATTTTTTGTTCGAACATGATTATTTGCATCCTCACTATACTATGGCTGACTTTGGATGGTGCACATTAAAAATCATTTGTGCATTGAGCCGATGATTGTAAAATATTTTGAGTTTTGTTGAACCTCACATATGGTTGATTAGATCATTTGTTGCGGATATATAAGTGATCCATTATATAATTTTGAGGGATGTATGGTGTGTGTTAGTGTGTGTTGTAAAAATCAAAAGGATTATAGTGCGATTATGCATATTTTTTCTTGTGTATGAATGGATTTATGATGCAAATTGAAGATGAGTAGAGCAGAAGAGTAGAATAAGACAAAAGGTCAAGAAATCAACTAATGTGCTTAATTGGAACTATTCTCAGGCATTTGTAGATGCTAATTCATAGTTCACCACTTGTTTTGTCTTTTGACATTGATTTTAAGGTAGTGAGCCTTTCTATTTTTTAGCAGTGAGATCTAGGTAGTGTCTGAATGCAAGTGCATTCTCATTTTGTAAAACTTATATTTGAGTACTCAACTTGTGGATTGACCTCCACCGTGGTTTTTCCCTAATAGGGTTTCCACGTAGAAATCCTTGTGTTATGGTGTTTTGGATGATTTTTTTATGTGCTTGCATCTTCCCTTTGGTTCAATGACATTGTAAGTGGTTTAAATATCAAATTAATAAAGTTAGGTTTTGCATAACATTGATTTACCCCCCCTTTTAGTGTTCCCTAATTCCAACAAGGATTACCCCTTGTAATCACTCAGATCCCAAAAAGATAGGCTGGAAAAGTTCTTCTTGATCAATGAAGCTACTTTGGCAACATCGACTTATGTCTCTTCATTGGAACAAGGAAAAGTTCATTTCTCCAAATGAAGACTCCCAAGATATGGCTCTCGTAGCACAAAGAGATGACATGTCACGCGGGTGGATAATATCATATTCACAAAAAATAGATTCAAGAAATCATTTTCCATGCTAACACATGGTCCAATTCCCAAATTTTGTAGAAAGCGATTAACAAAGTGTGTGCAAAAACCATGTGGTAAATTGCATGCCTATCAAAAATACAACCCTTTCATGCGTGGATCCTCCTAAGTACAAAAGTGAAGCAAAAATAAAAAAGTAGATAGGAAAAAAAATTCTCCACAATTCTGGCGACTCATAAGGGGCTTCATTCACAAAGGCAGGAACCTAGATCTTTAGTTATTCTTTGAGTTTGAGGAAGGAGGAATGCAACATCTCCCATTCTACATCACTTGGTTAGATAAGGCTACAAAATTCTTTATACGTTTGGTCCAACTCGAAGACTTCTTTGAAACAAATAAATCCACATCTTGCTGAAACGGCTCCCAAATGATAGTAAGGATGAGAAAACTGAAGAACTTCATTCTCAACATCATTTGTTGCTGGTGTTGAACTCGGCCCTAGAAGGTTTGCAAAATTCAAAACCTTGTTTTTTACCTCTTCTATAATCTACTCGACTAATAACACATCTCCATTTACTAAAAGGAAGGTAGGTAACCCAAAATTGTATAGGACCCCAAAATCCTTCTTGATTTCATTGACCCTTTTATTTAACACCACTTGGTTGTTCTTGATCCTGGATGCTACGTTATGAGAGGGAGAGAACTCACTTGGTTTACTAGAGGTATCCCTTCGATCTGTAATACCTACACCTCTCAAGGCCTCATTTGTTGCCACATAGAGCTTAGAGATCAAGTTCTGTTACTCAGCCACTCGAGGAGTGTACTCCTAAAGAGTTTGGTCAGCTAATGGGATAACCTTTTCACTTATCTCTTGGGCATCCCTCAAAAAATGTAAAGTCAATTTTAGAATGGTGAGCATGAAAATGATTCACTCCCAATAGGTGGATACCAACTTTCTCTTCGTAGGAAGGATTGCATACATCTGTGTAGCTGCTAACTCTTCTTGCAGTTGAGCCTCTTTTGTCTTCAATGTCTACTCTAGTTTCTCTCTTCTTTCAAGAGCCTCTGTCAGTTCAAAACTTAAATTTCTGACCTCTTAATGACAAGCATGCAAAATAGATTCGACTTGTGCTTTCTCCCTTCCTCTTGTGCCTTTTGCAAATTATCAGAAGCCTGAGCTCGAACAACATCCAACTCCTTCTTTATACTTTCTTGAACATGTGGTGGTTTGTACTAGATTAGTGCTCAACTATAAGTTCACCTTTCAATCTATCTATTTCAATATATAGCTGAATCCATTCATCTTAAAGTGTTGTGAGAGATCATGTGGCTTCCTCATGTTGTTCAGTCACTTGCATTATGTGGGAAATTTCATCATTTCAGACCCTAAGTTTTGACTGTAGATGATTCACTATTTCTTTTACAGTTTCCAACTCAGCTTCACGCTTTCTCAACTTCCAATCTCGCTTCTCATAATCTGTGTATGCCATTTTGTAAGTGGTCTTAGAAAGATCTACCTTTTTGCATGAATGAATCTTATTCAAATCCAGACCCACTACTTTGATATCATAGTCCTCCATCTACATCTATCCTTCGGGTTGAGCTATGAGTTGCTTCATGGTAGTGATCCATAGAGAATTTTGTTCTTCATTAGAACAAGTTTGGATCTTCTTGGTGGCCGGTAGCTCCACATTCTTCTCTCTTCTTTTCTACTTTCTATTTTGTTGGGCTAGCTTGGTTGAATCGAAATGCTTCTGAAGATTTTGTGGGGAGTCAATTCCTTGTGCTTCCATAGAAGCTCCATGGGGAAGACTAAAAAGAGTGACATAAGGGGACACTTCAGATGTATGGGCATGTGGGGAGGCAAATGAGAGAGTAATAATTGAAAATGGTATAATGCCAAATTAAGATTGGGCATGAGAAGTAATAGTCAAAGTAAAAAGAGTAACAGATTAAATAGGCACTTTTTGTCCAAATGCGGATGAGCCACACATAGCAGGTAGCATGGATGATTTAGCTTTCTCAATGGAGGCCCTAAAGATTCAATAATGGTTGAAGTGAATGCTACTTGCTCAGCATGTGGGGGTACATCACTTGGTAAATTAAAATTATGAGGGGGCTCATTCAAAGCCAAAATCTCAAGGTCAATAGGTAGATGATTATTTTCAATTGGTGGGGGAAAAGGATTGACCAAAGATGCAAAACTAGGAAGAAGAGGGGGAGAAAGACTTACCTAAACTATGATCATTCAAACATTCTATAGAGCGGACTCTGCTTCTTCTTCATTTCCAATAGCTGCATCAAGTATGTCCAGGTCTCAAACTCGTTGTATCTTTGTTCGACCGAAACTAGAATGTCTTGATCCCTTAGTAGATGATCTTGATAAAGCTTGACCTTCTTTCTCTATGGTTGATTCTCTTTGGGACCATTGGGTTCTCTTCCCTTTGCTTCAACCACTGGAAGAAGACACAACTTATGAGTCCTTATTCTTAGAGCCTCTCCCTCTATAGGGTTCTTGTGGTCAAGAAGTATGGTATGGAAGTTGCTCCTCTATGACCTCATGGTTAGACTCTGGGTTGTTATTGTCACAATTGGCCTCTCGGTCATAAATATCCTGTAATTGTTCATCATGTGGTTGAAATTCTCTAAGTAGATCATGAGTACCTCCCATTTCTTGTCGGAACCTATAGAAGTCTGCCATCTTGCGTTCTGACCACCCTTGTTGTTTCATTTAATTTTTGAGGGTTTTTCTTATTAAGAACCTCCCTATGATATCTTGCTTGTGGCATATAGAAAATTAGTCACTTTAACCTTTTATTTGGTATAAGGGCCAAGTTGATGTACAATTTTGGCTTCTCCTTAGTCGGGTTCTTCTTAGATTCCACATATTCCCATGTCTCATGCTTTAGGGGAAGTTTCTTTGACGGATTGTAGTCCCATGTGTCACATATAAGGACTAAGCCTAGAGTCACCAATAGATTGGTCAATTCATTTTGCGCTTTATGCTTCTCCAGCACTACCCTACTATTTGCAATGCAAAGAGGAAGTAGATATAACCTTGTTTTGTTTCTTCCCCTATTGTAGGCGTTGTTGGCAAGA
This sequence comes from Sequoiadendron giganteum, assembly GCA_007115665.2. NCBI lineage: Eukaryota > Viridiplantae > Streptophyta > Pinopsida > Cupressales > Cupressaceae > Sequoiadendron > Sequoiadendron giganteum. The sequence goes on from CM021104.1 coordinate 660,256,860, forward strand.
GTTTCATGACAACATGCCTCCAATGCAAAGACCTGATCTGTCACAAATTTAGGGAGTAAGAAAGGATCTTCGACAAAACCATGATACCTGATAAATGTCAAATATTCCTCGAAGAAATAATCTACCGGGGTCGATGAATTTTTTATCCATTGCAAAACCTCAGGAGACAAGGGGTTATTTGATCGTGGAAATAACTCTTGCAACACTGGTCATAGAAAGAGATGGAAAAACCAGTAATAATTACTTGTTCTTGATAGGACATAAGTTCATACAAAAATTGGCTGAATTAAGCATTCTTCATCTAACCTATATATAAGAAAATTTCTCTCCATAAACCTAGAATTTTGATGCAACATTAAATGAACCAAGAAAGAAGAATACCTGAATTTAGACTCAACTCGGTAATTATTTAGTTGCAGCAACATATTTGCAGCTATCAAATCAAAAAAATCAAAATACCTCTTCTACCACTCCTGCTTTAGTATCAGAGCCAAGACCATCTAGAAAGGAGGGATCTCTTTATCATCGTCTAGGCCAAAAATCCAAGCAAACATGGAGAAAAGATCTCGTGTGTTTTCTAGGAACTTTCTAAATGCCAAGGGAAAAACCAAATGACCTCTAGTCAACCTCTCCTTTGTTTCATCACAATAAAATCCCTCTCTTTCATTTGATTCCTCCTAGTAGGTCTCCATATATTCTTCAATAAATGGCTCAACACGTCAGTTGGGAGGGATGCACGACATCTCTCGTATAGCTAGAGAAAAAATTGTGACCCTAGTCTTAATGCATGTTATGGTTTCAGATTCTTTATTGAACCTTCTAGTGCATGCATCCATGATCTCTAGGCATGGATGTACGATAGGTAACATGAACTCTGGCATACCACAATTTTAAATCTAGTAAGTAAAACCCTTAGAAGTACCATGATCTTTCATCCTCTGAAATGCTCTTTCTCTGAGATTTTTATGGTTTTTGGCCAACCTTGGGTCAAAAAAATTGTCAATGAAATCTCGCACCACTTCTTTTTTAACACTCTTGTCTACTAGCACCTTCTTATAGAACTCAAATGGTCGATTGTCAGGCACTAGGTCATTAGCAAATGATCTTCACCCAAAGGAATTGGTGAAAATAGGCCTCTTTTGTACAAATCTTGTCTTTCTTCCAGTGGTTGATGGTTCTTCCATGGTTGCTTCAAAAGTTATAAATAGTTTTCACCTGAAAGACCACTCACTTTTTGGTTTCCTCAAAACAAAATCTACCTTTTGATGTAATTAATTTTTTCAAGAAGTACATGCAGTTAAGGCTATGTTGTTACCCTTGGTCCATTAAATGTTGTCAACAAAGATATACATGTGGTTGGGAGATTCATATCCCTTGGGAATGCCAAAAACTTTGAAAGAATGGATTTAGTCAATTCCTTTCATCGCCTCTTTTTTACAAATAAGCTCATTGTCTTGGAGAGAGTGCCCTTAATCATGCCAATCTTACTTAGTGATATGAAGTACCTTTTGAAAAAAAATGCTCATTAATTTGTCAAAGATTAGCACATTAACCCATGTCTTTTCACTTACATGAGCTAGTTGATGCTAATTATGGCCAAGGACACATGTCAATAATCAACTTATGCATGCATTTACTCCTAACACCCAAAAAATAATTTTGAGACCTTATGTCAGATTTTATGTATGATTCATTCTTCATTCACTGGTTGCTTTGATATTTCCCATTGTTGTTTGGCCAAAAATCAAACTTCCACTATTTGGGTTCATTGGAACCTCTTTTCTATAAATAGATATGCCACCTCAAGGCTATATTCATTCAAAAAGTAAAACTTTTGAGTTTAGTCAGCTAATTTTCTATCTTCATATTGTCTTTCACTCTGCTACTTTAACCATTTTTGTTGGGCTAGGTATTCTTTTTCGTCTTCTTCCTTGAAGGCCATAGTATGCCTTCACTGGGGAGATTATGACTGACAAAATTAAATGCCTAGTAAAGAGGTGCGATTGACTGGGCGTAATTTCTTTTCATTGGGTCATTAGCATGGACTTCATTGAAGACAAAAATCAGATGAGAAGCAATTGCAACATTGTATCCCACTTTGTGGCCTCTCTCCTGGACCTGAATGTCATCAAACACAAGATAGTGGAGTTGTGTTTTTGACTGTTCAACGTCTCTCTACTAGAAGGTCTCGATGAAATTGTACAAGTTCCCATTCCTAGTGTTGGAATTCCTATCATGATGGACCTCTACCAGTTTGTTGATCTTGGCATGGACGTGCCTTGGCTTCCTTTTCTAAGCAACTTCTGCACCATGGACTTGGAAAGTCAATTTTCTCTATCTCTACCTACTGCTACCTACTTCCTTTCGTAGTATTGTGTCCATGAGGCTCTTGGGTTTGACTTCAAAAAGCTCTTCGAGCTTCTTGCCTACAACTGCAGAGACAGAGGTCAAGGTCTGTACGTCACATGATGTGTGTTCTTTGTTTTCCTATTTATGAAGAAGAAGAAGTAAACAAAAATGATTATGGGCAAAAACCCCTTATAACTATGGCTAGAGGCCTATCTTTTTGTAAACCTACCTCCATTTTTCTTTTTTGCACTTTTCTCAAAGACTTTTTCTTGGTTTTTCTTGAGAGATCTTTTCTGTTAAAATTTGAGCCTTAGGCTACCCCTATATTGTAACTTCGATGAAAATATAATATATAATGCAATATTTTTTTCTTGTTCTGCTTCTCCAGTTTTTCCCTTCTGACTTATTCTCCAACTTAAAATGTTATTTACAATTTTTTTTACATATGGTACATATCTGTGAATTTTTTGAAAAGAATGTCGTACTTTAATGCAATAGTTTTAGATAAATACCATTTACCAGTATCTCTAAAGAATTACCTTCCATATCCTCTAGCTTGTATGGATTCTTCTCTTTACATGCGCTCATTCAAAAAGGGGCCTTCCACAGTGCTTCAAATCAGGTGTGCTACCTTATTTTTGTAGTGCATTCATCATATTTCAGCACTAGGCTTCCCTCCTAGAAATATAGGTCGAGAGTATTTTTGTCGAACCATTGCTTAATTGTCTCTTGGCGGCCAACCATGGCTCCAAAGGTATTTTCTCTATTTTCCTCCAGTTTGAGGAGTTTGGCTATCCATACTTCCATTATGTCATTTTCCTCTATTTCTAGTGCTTTTAGTAATTGTAAAGTAGGGAGTTCCATAAAAACAGGTAGGACTACTTCCTTCCCATTTACTAATTCATAGGGAGATGTCTTTGGGATCTATTTTGGCATGATCCAGTTTGCCCATAAAGTAGCTTGTAGATGTTTGTGCCATTCTCTTTGTCGTTCATACCCAATGCACTTGATTAACCTAATTAGGTTTTTATTTGTCAACTCTACTAACCAATTCCATTCTGGGTAATAGGGTAAAAGCACAAAGTTGTGTCACACTTTATAAAGGAAACAACCAACACTGATCCAAATTATAAACTTGAATCACTAGAAAGTGGCATATATGTTTTAAATTTTGAAATGATATAAACTAGTTAAACATGTATTTTTGAGTATATTTTATGTTTTTTATTTAAAAAAAAAAAGTTAAAAATTATTGAAAACTAGTTTTTAATAAATTAACATTTCAATTTAGTTAGTGATAAAATGCTAAAAAATGAAGTTTCATGGGATGTCAAATTTTTTATAGTCAACTTTTTGTTTCCTTTCAAATTTTTTGTGTGTATTTTGCATGGATATTTTTTTTTTCCAATTTTGATAAATATATTTTTAAATAAATATTAAAATGTGTGTGAATCAAAAAACAATTCTTTCCATTGGATGCCAAATTTCATATTAAATATTTATCTAAAATGAAAAAAAAAATTATACCATCTTGAAATAGATTCTTTTATTTAGTGCATCATATTTCTTTTTATTTTTTTAATAAGTTTTAGTATTTTTCCTTGGCATGTTAATCAACCTAATATTTTGTGTTGATAACCTAATTTTAATATAAATAAAATATAAAATATAAATAATAATTAAACTATTCAAATAAATATAATTTTGAAAACTACACTTATGGATCTACAAAAGAATATTTCTATATTTAAAAAAAATGTTATTTACATTAGCAAGAGTTATTGAAACTTCAAGTTTTTCAAATAATTTTATTTTTTTGGTAAATTGCACTCAAGGTGGTGTTCCATATATTTTTAGCAATCAATTTTAGTTGAAAACGTTGTTTAAATATCTAACTTAGGTAGAATGAATCTTACTAGATCATATATTTGACCAAAATTGATTTTTAGCTAGAAATACTTAAATTAAGTTGTGCTGATAAGTTAGTTGAAAGTGTGACACAATTTTGTGCTTTTACCCAATAGTTTGAAGAATTCTTGAGGTAGATCCCATTTCTTTAGAAAAATCCAACACATTTGAACCTACAAAGGCTCAAGCATTGTTAGATAGGATAGTCTTCGGTGAACCAAAACTTGGTCACCAGTCGCTCTAAAAAGTTGACAATCTTGCCTCCTGTAGCACCTTTTAGGGCGATAGCCTCTATCCACCTTCTGAACTAATCAGTTTCTATGAGGATCCATTTGTGACCAACACTATAGATGGGGTTTATCTTTCTAAAAAAGTCTAATCCCCATTGAGTGAAAGGATCTTCAGTTATAATAGGACTTAAAGGAAAAGCAAATTTTTTCCTTTTACCAACAAAGAATTGGCACTAAGTACACTTTTGCACTAAACGGTGTTCTTCAAAAAACATTGAGGGCCAGTAGTATCCTGCATGCATGATTTTTAGGGTGGTAGTTTTAGCAGAAAAATGTCCACCCTCAAGACTGCTGTTGAATTCTGATAAAGCCCTTTCTACCTGCCATTTGTCTAAACATCAAAGAAATACTCTATTATAGTTTCTTTTAAATAAAATTCCCTCAACCAATACTTACCTAGCGCCTTACAGTCGGTAGTATCTTCATTTGTGGAATTGGAGATCCGTCGGGTAATATCCTTTCTGCATATATAATATCCAACCCATCACCCAAGATTCATCAGACTCAAACTGATTTGAAAAGAATTGATCAATTTCCTTGTCGGGTTCTGAACCTGACTCTTGTGTAAGATATTCAAAGAGGCCTGCTCCCCACACTAGTTTGGTGGGCTTGATATCTACATCATACTCTAGGATCTTGGTGATCCAATTGGCTCTTTTTTCAGTTATCTCTCCTTCAGTAATGTATTCCCTTACACTTGGAGGGGCAATCAGAATGGTGATCTTATTGGATGATACTAGGTGTCAGAACTTATTAAGACTCTTGACAATGGAAAAAGATTTATTTTCTACAAAATTATATTTTGTTTTGTAACCCTTGAGGGTTCTTGAATGAAAAGAAATTAGATGATCCTCGTTATCTTCCTCATCCCTTTAAGTGAGCACATAATCTATGCTATGTTGTCTATTGTATACATATAACAATAAACCTTTAGAAAAATTTATATTAGCCAACACCGAAGCAGTGAAAATAGCCTTCTTGATTTGATCAAAAGCTACCTTGCCTTTGAGGGTCCATTTGAATATCAGATTCTTCTTGAGCATTAATGTGATGGGCCTTGCGATTCCTGTAAAGTCTTAAATAAATTGGCTAACAAAATTGATCTTTCCTAAGAAAGACTATAGTCCCTTTTGATTTTTTGGTAAGGGTAAAACAATAATAGATTTCACTCTTTTGGAATCTATTGCAATTCCCTCCTTGGATACTACAAAGCCAAGTAGCTTACCTTTAGGTACTCCAAAAACACATTTTTTGAGATTTAAAGAAATCCTAAATTTTTGGCATCTCTGGAAGACTTGTTCTAGGTGATCAAAATGGTCATCCTTCAACTTTGAAAAAAATATCAGGTCATCCAGATAAATTAGAATGATCGAATTGATCGATCCCATGAAATCAATGTCCATCGCCTACGGAAAATTCATGTTTTCATTTGAGAGTCTGAATGGGATATTTGCATATGTGAATGTTCCCCACTTGATGGTAAACGTAGTCTTATGTTGGTCACCTTCCTTGACAAATACCTGATTGTACTCTGAGAAACTATTAAGTAATGAGAACATCTTCGACCTAGATGTTGTTTGCAAGATCTGTTCCATGGATGGTAAAGGGTAGTAATCTTTTAGCAAGGCCCTATTCAGGTCCTGGAAATTGACACAAAGTCAGATGTCACCAGTTTTCTTTTGAATTAGTACCATATTAGACACCCAAGTTGAGTGTTGAATCGGGTAAATGATTCAGGACTAGATTAACTTAGTGAGCTCTTGTGCCATCAGTCACTTGACCTTCAGATTAATAGGCCTCTGCTTCTTTCAAACTAGTTTTCACCCTTCTGCCAAGTCAATGGTATGCTAGATTATACTAGGATCGTATCCTCTAAGATCATCATAGGTTAATGTTATAACTCCAGTGTACCTAGAACATAGATTCTTTAATTTTTCTTTATCTTCCCATTGGACATCCCTTTTGAATTTCAACTTTCTTCCTTTTACAATATCATACTCTTCATAATCCTTTTCATCAACTGTGAACCTTTGCTTACCATTCCTCACATCTTCACAGTCAAAGAGATTATCAAGGGAAATCAAACCCTGAGGGAGCTTATTTCCTTTTAACTGAATGACCTTCCCCTCGAAAGATCGATCCTCTAGTTCCAAACAGTTGGGAACTCCTTCCAACTTTTGAATAAAAGTGGTTATCTATGTTTCATCCTCAAACACTTGCCAATTCTGATCATTGTTGGGAATCAATGGCCGAACAATGATATGAACAATACTCTTCTTTGAATCGGAAGCTAGCTCAAACTATGACCCGATGGAGGCCATCCAATTCATTGAACTATTCTCGGATCAAGGAATCACCTTCACATTGAAAGCTTCAAATCCTTCAATTAAATCCAATATCCGATGTCTATAGGCCTTCATCCTCATATTTTTAGCAGTTGCTTGCCCTCGAACTTGATTCACTATTAAATCAGAATCTCCAAACACTTGCGTCCTCTTTGCACCCATTCGCTTGGTGAGAAATAGATCATGGATCAAGGCTTCATATTCTTTATTATTATTTGAGCATGGAAACTAGAAATGATAGGCCTTGAGAGTCTCTAATCCCATTGGAGACACTAATCAGACTCCTACTCCTGAACCGGCTTTGTATTTAGCATCATCAAATTACAAGGTCCATAGATGATTATCCATCGGATCATCATAGATTTCTTGATCTTTCATCAGCTTCTGATGAACCATGTCATCATCAAATATCAAATACATACCTATTCTCATGGCATGGAAGTTGTTGAAAGTGTCAGAGTCGATTAAATGGCTGAGGATAACTTCTTCCTCAGGGGTTCGCTCACTTGTATCTTCTTCATCTTCCAGCATTTATGTGCAATATCCCTCTTGCCTTGAAAAAGAAGTATGTTCTGCTTCAAAATAGAGGATAGCATTGTCTGCTATGTGTTCAGAGTCTAGAGATTCTGAAAGAATCTTCATCTTTGCCCCATGCTTGGTTCTTAATATCAGGTGAGACCAGTCAAGTGCAAAATATCCACCCAACTTTGTAGTAAAATATCTAGAGAGGCACATCCTAAAGATAAGGGGAATATCTATTGTAACTACCTCATGCGAAACTATCTCACTTGGGCATTAAAAGAGGGTTAACGATAGATCTCTTATCCAATCAATTGTCGGAACCTTCTTTCCATCCAACTGCATGATTCCTTTTTCTAAAATTTCACACTTAAGAATTAAGGCATCAAATACTTGCTTTGGCATGACAGTTGTACTATCTCCTAGGTCAATCATATTATTGTGAAATTTTGTATCTCTGACAATTAATGGTAAAAAGAAAAGAGTTAAATTTGGCTTTCTTACCCCTTTCTCTTTTGCTTCATCCGCATTGTTTTTTATAAGCTACAACCTTTGGATTTTGAGGATCTAATGTGGAAGCTTTATCTGTACTTTGATTGCATGACGAAACTTCTTCTATCTGTGGTTTTGGTTCTTCATTTTTCAATGCTTCTTGAAGCAATTTATTTTGCTCGAGGATAGATATTACATCCCATAGAGACACATTAGCAGGTGTCTTCTTCAATTGCTCAACCCTATTGTGTGTTTCGATCGGTTGAATCTTTTGCTTGAATGGTGGAATCTCTCTCGACTTTAGAGGAAGATGATCCATCATGAAAGGGTTTGATGCCTTACCAAGAAAATTTTTAGGTGATGGTGGAATTCATTGTTGCTGAGTTGGCTGAATAGTTGGTTGGATAGTCGGTTGGGGAAGTTGTCCTTCTCACGATGATGGCTGGTGAGGTTGTAAATGGGGTAGACCTTGTCGCATGTATTCCCTAGTGAGCCTTCTCTTGGACCTGTTATTGTAGTTTGAATAGACCTACGAAGTGTTGGATTTTTGAGCTTCATTTGTGAAAATCACGTCTTCTTCTTCCATCCAAGAAAAAAATTATTAATTAGGTGCAATGTCCAACTCTCGTTCTATGGACATGCCTTACATTTGCACTATGAATTAGGAATTATCCATTTTGAGAGACACATATCCCTACACATTTAGTTGTGTGCCTTTTTTCCTTTTCTCTATTATCCTTTGCTATAGGTTTCCTTTGGGGCAATTCTTAGGCATATGGCTATCATTGTAGGGAAAACACCATGCATTTTCATCATCCGCCAAATTATTTTGACCTAGAATCAGGTCTTTATTATGGTTATTCTTAACCTTCTATAACAACATGGTTATAGGGACTATCTAGTTAGAGGAAGCTTCTTGTTGACCTCCCTAACCTTAAGATCCTTGGTATGTACCCTATTGATTCTTTTGATAGAAATGATTTCCTCCTTGGTAGGTTTGATTGGCTTGCTTTGGAGGAGCCACTTGTTGTCACTTGGTGAGAACTAGCTCATTGGCGAAGAACCACATCAAGCTCTTCATATCATTAAGGTCTATTGTTATGAAAGAAGAACCTAACATGCTCAACTATGCAATAGTGTATATGCACATATACTGGGGCGAAGTTGAGCCTGTCATCTATTTCATGGAAGTGTCAGGAGAAGACTCTTCTTGGATTGGCATGCTTGAGATTTCTGCAAAAAATAGGCACCACAGGTTGTGGTGGGTGCTTTCCTGCATCTATCAAGCTCTTGTTTGCACATACCGCCACTTCATAAGCATCAAATAGGGTGTCTCCTCCCATGGAGGCTATCAAGACTACAATATCCAAATTAATGGCCTTTAAGTAGAACATGAATTCCATGGTGGCTTGAGGTCATATAACCATTGGGATCCTTTACCAGGTTTTGTTAAACCTAGTGTTGAAGTCACTCATATCTTCTTATGGGACTCTCTTGATGGTGATCAGCTAGTGAAGTAGCGAGGAAGTATCTCCTTTCTTTGAAAAACATTTGAAAAGCTTTTCCCTGAGGTTTTCCTATGAGTTGATGGAACTAGAAGTCAGAGATCTATACCAATCTTGAGCCTTCCCCTTGAAAGAGGCTACCAACAATCTCATAGCAATATTTTCCTCTATAGTATTGTGTACTCTACATAATTTTTCTACATCTTGGAGGTGCTCAGAAGGGGTTTTAAAGTCCTCCCCAAAGAATTTTGAAATAGCCTTGAGGATGTTAGCAGATATGGCAAGCCAGACATTGGGAGAAGTCGGTGTTAGTATTGGACTACCACTATCCTAGGTTAAAAATATTTTGGGGTAGGAGGGAGTACATGGGCCATGGAGAAAAGGTTCCTATAGATTGGGTAAACTAGTATCCTTATTTGGAAAATTTGACCTCTAGGTGAAGTAGATAATGCTCTAAAATCTAAACTCTTACTCCTTACTCTATTAAATCTCATAGGTGATACAGAACCTATGACTCTTCTTCTCCTAGGTACCAAGGATGGTAGCTAGGATTACTAGAATTTACCCTTCAAAGATGCTCTTGTTTGAACCCTGGGCATGAAACCTCAAGTTTTCTTCCTTGGTTTGATTTAGAAATATTTATGACTTCTAATCAGGCCTTAAGAACTAGTCCCACTCTGCGTACCAGAAAAAGAACTATTGATCATCAAATATTGTGCCTCTGTGAAAGTCTTATTGGAAATTCAATGAGTGGGGGAAAATATGCGCCTCACTGAATACTTCTGAGATTTTTATAGAAATCCAGCTCTTCTCTGAGTTTGGTAAAAGGTAGAAAGAAATGTAAACAAAAAACTATTAAAAGTGGCGATGAGCCAATGCTTTTACAACATTTCAAAACCACAACTTTCCTTCTATGAGTGACATGATAGACACAGAAAACCACATCCTTCCATTGTTGGTAAGATAATAAATAGAAAATTCTAGATACAAGCGCAAATACACCAATTCAATCTATTTGTAGGAAGTGCATATTAAGATCCGACCAAACATAGATGTTAAAGAATTAATAGAAAACATTCAAAAGAAAACATAAACTCTTCCTCCTAATATAGAATATCATGAAAAAATGATAATCCTACAAATAAAATGGAAAAGTCTAATGACATAATTCAATTTCTATAGATTATAACTTAATCATATAGAAAAACAACATAGAAGTCTGATAGTCAAACTATTCAGATTAAGTGAGACACGATGTTCTATTCTTAATGAAATTATAAAGAAAGAAATATTGACAAAGACCATATCATGCACAATTTCAAATATTTCTTCAAAATATCTTGTACTTCAAATATAGATGAACTTTAAAATAGAGGGGGTGGGGGTCCTAGCTCGATTGGCTAAAACATCCTATTGTAGGCAAGAGATCATGAGGTCTAGTCTTCCCCCAAACCCGTGGTACCGGAGGGCGTGTCGCACCAGCGCCACCGGTCACATGAAAAATTTTTACTAGGCACACTGCAGTTTATAGGGGGATGGATACCCGACCGATTCCTGCAGTCTAAAAAAAAAAAAAAAAAACTTTAAAATAGAGAATGGATTCCAATCCGATAATAGTTTGATCATGGGTATGTGCAGGATCATCATGGAAAAAATGGCCCTTAAGTGGCAATAAAATTCAGAAAATCAAAGTTAGGCAACTTGATGTAAAAGTTTGAATAAGTCATCTATATTATTTCAAAAATATGTAAGAATAGAATCTGTATCAAATTGAATTTAGTTTCGAAACTACTAGGTTTATTCAAAAAAAAAAAAACCTATTTGGTGAAAATTTGGACTTTCAATGCAGTAGTACTTAAATTTTAGGGAAAAAATAAGAAGTAGGTGTCTGTCTGACCAACCTAACCAGAATAAAATGATAATATTTTTTTATGAGATTTTAGATATAAGTAAGGGACTCGTGTCCTAATGTGATGCATATTTTTTTGTAATTTTTTTCCAAGTAAATAATTCATTATGATTTTTTTATTACAAATTTTTAAAAATATAAAAACTCATATGTTTGACCAACTTACCTTGCTCAAAAATTCATGAAATTCAATTATTTTTTTTAATCCTATAGGATGTGAAGTATAGAATGTGACACATGTTTTGGATTGAAAAAATGTTATATTGTTTGAAAGCTATAGATTGTTTTCAACCAACCTACCAATCCAGACTTTAGTCGTAATTCAAATAGAAAATTAATAGTAATTATTTTTTAAATTCAAAGTAAAGCATAATTTCTATTGGTGGAAAGATGAGAATCTCCTTTAAAAATCCTTTTCGTTTCATCAATTTTGGGTAAAAAAAAGTCTTCAGCCACATGGGCCATCATGTATCACTTAGATATTGCTACTTTTTGGCCCATCATGATCTTGCACATACCCTCATATAAAAGACATAACATGTCAAAGTAAAGCAATGTTATGTAAATTTCTAAAGAAAATTTTCTTACTAACTATGAAAGCTAAGGAAAATTATTTCCAAAAGGAAACTTCAGGAACACTTTCTTCATGTTTACGCTTCCAATTAATAGCTGCCAAGGAGAGAGAAACGTCAACCTCGTTAAATATTAATGACTACCAGACGTCCACACCTGATAGCTTGGAAATATGATCCTAGATCTTTTTGTTAATTTGTTGCAATCCTACTCACCAAATTTCAACTGCCACATTATTATCATTTAGATATTTCAACAGGATTACCCTCATAATCACTTGAATATCGAAAAGATAGTCTAGAAAAGGTCTTGTAGATCAATCAAGTGGCTTTGGTGCCACCGACTTATATCTCTTCATTGGAACAAGGAAAGATGCATTCTGACAGTCTTTGAATGATGACTCCCAAGATACAAATCTCCTAGCATGAAGATATGATGTGTCACACGGGTGAATAATCTTAGATTCATGAAAAATGGATTCAAGAAATCTTCTGCCAAGCTGACACATGGTCCGACTCTCAGCTTTTGAAGAAAGCGATAAAGAAAGCGCACACAACCACCACATGGCGTGTTGTGCACCTATCATAAATACAACCCTTTCATTCGTGGATCCTCCTAAAGACAAAAATGAAGCCGAAAACCAAAAGTAGACTAGGAAAAAATTTTGCTTCACAAATATCATTTGAAGTAAAAATTTTCAAAGTTACAAAGTTGCATGGCAAGGTTGTCATCTTCATGAAAACTCACATATAAGCCATATCTAGAGGTTTTAGAACCTAATATTTGCAAAGAAGGAAGTACAAACATCAATCCTTAAGACCACATTCAAAGATTTTAGGAATTTAGATTGAGACTAAGATAGTAGCAAGGGTGTCTTAGTACTCCAAGTGTAATTTTGTAGAGATTGTGTTGGATCCTATTCAGACATCCAAAGATTTTGCATCTACCTGAAAAGATAGTAGTGGGACTAATAAGACAAGAAGGGAATCTTAGTCTTCCATAACACATTTTGATAGCATTTTTACATTTTCAGAATCCTCATCACATTTCTAGACTTCCTAAGTACACACATCCTAACTTCTTGTTGCATAATTTTGTCATTTGCACTCATCATTTAGCTTGCATTATTATGTTTTATAAGTTGAATATTAAGTTGTCTTTTTCAAGCTTTTGCTTGGTGTAGATCCCTTCAAATCCTAAAAGAAACCCCTCCTAGGTCTTCCTTATTGAGAATTGACTCACCCAAGTTGGGGTTGATAGTCAATCCAATTTGGGTTCCTAGGACATTATTGAATGACCTAGAGAGAATAAGTGGGCTCATCCCCCACCCTATTTTCTTTTCGGTTCATTTTGGTGAACTCAACACTTTTGAGGATTCATTTTCTAATTTGGAGTCCATTAAATTATTAGATCTAGATCAAATTGCATCTTGCATTTCATCTTGCATTAGTGAAAGTGCATCTAGGGTTTCTCATATTTAGTGAAAGTTCATCTAGGGTTTCTCATACTTGCATTAGTGAAAGTGCATATATATAGGTTACATTTTTTCTTTCTTGCGTCAAATTAACTAATTCAAAAAGTGAAAAGTGCATTGTTAATCATCCTAATAACATTTAAAAACATTTTTATTGCTCTCAAAATTGAAAAAATTGTGTTCAAATTTGCATCCAATTAGTTATCATTAGTTACTTTTTCTTGCATTCCTTTGCACTGTTTTCTATTTCTTCACATCAGGTCCCTGGGTAGGCAACCGAGGAACACTGTAAACAATCCAATTTTTTTTTTTTTCTAAAAAAAAACCTCTACTAGGACAAAAACACCCTTCCTGGCATCTTAGTCCCTCTTAGGGTTTCTGCCTTAGAATCTCACCTTTGTTGTTTGGTGTTTGTTCTAGTCCCTAGAACCTCAAAATCTCACCAGTAGGAAAAATAAACCCTTACAAGCATCTTAGTTCTTGTTGACTTTGACCTTGTAGTTTTTCAGGGTTTGAAATTGCTTTTCTATGCTTCTCTTTGCTCCTTTCAGTTTTTGTTACAGTTTGTAGAATTGTTGTTATTCCAATTTCTTTCATTTCAAGTGTAATTTTAAGCATAGGATATTGTGTCCCTTGCACTTTCTTTGGTTTATCCTTTGCATGAGTTGTACTATTTGGTGTCCTACTATCAATACTATGGCTAGACAAAGTAAGAGAATCATGGCATCTGATGATAGTACAATTGTCGTGGATCTTTAAGTTGCTAACTCTCTTCCTAATAGTGTTTCTAATCAATCTTCCATGGCCCATGATTTATACACTATGCTTCAAATCCTACAAGATGTCCTACATGGCTTAGATGAAAAATTCAAAAAATTATAAGCCTCTATCCTTAGTGAATGCATAGACATTAGATTGATTCCCATTATACAAAATCTAAGGACAGTGCTTAAAATTGGAAATGGGAATCAAATTACCTATAGTCTTAGTCACTTCTTTCACAACTATTAGAATAAGGAAAGCAATGATAATAGACCTGCCATAGTCAATGACAACAATGATTATAATCCTACGGATACTAATGACTAGATTCCTATTAGTGCAATGATTGGACCGATTGGCATCGATCCTCGTAAACAACAAACCACATTTCCCTATTGACATTACTTTCTCTTTGGAAGAAACAATCAAAAATGCACCTGATGGTTCTCTTTGCATAGCCAGAAGAATCAATAACAAGCCCACTCTTAGGATTTCAATTGATCCTATCTGTGGAGAGAATGTGATCACAAAGGAACTCCTATATGAGTATGAACTCACTTAAGATAGATATGATAAAATGAAAGCATGGATTAAAACACATGATGGTTTTTCTTGTGCTACAATGGCCTCAATCACATTCCCTTCACAAGTGGGACTAAAGAAATTAAATGTATTATTCTCTATCATCTCTAATTAGGATCAATTTTGTGTGAATTTAGGTTATAAATGGCTTTTCTCCATGAATTTAGTCCCATCCATTGTCCATAAGTGCTTAAAGTTTTTAGTTGGCAATGAAATATTCACTGTAAACCATAGTAGCTTTAGACCTTCATCTTCTTGTGGAAATTTTTCCTTAGATTATTTTTTTCCTAAGCCCATGGAGCCCATAATACCCTATGAGCACTTCCCTTTCCTCTCCTACCACATTTTTAAAACAAAATGCATAGCCAAGATATCCTTTGAAAACTTTCCTACACCTATGATTGAACCTCCACCTCTTGATTAAAAATTCCTTTCATATGTCATACAAAAGACCCATCAATAAAAAAATCCTTGCATATGTCATACAAAAGACCAAGAGAAAACCACACAGAGCTCCCAATCTGCACCCTAAGAAAATTTATAAATCCAAAGAGAAAGTGGTCTAACAACCTTCCATGGTTTCTTTTATTCTTCCCTCACAAGAAGAAAAGGGACCTATGGTTGAAAAACTTGCTCCTACATGAAAACGGTAATAAATGGAACTGAAATGCTAGAGAGCGTAGGCATAGATGTTGGGCTATTGCTCAAAAGATGAATGAAGAAATCAACATAGAAAATCAAAACCCAAATTTTGATAGAAGAAATAAATGATGAGCCTCCTCCATTACTAGAACAAATACATCCTATGTCTCTAACACAACAAGGACTAGCATCTTCTATGGATATTATCATTCATCCTCCTATAGTGGTTAACTTGGATGACGATGAAGAAACCACTAAAATTGATGAGCAAGTTCATAATGAGTTGAATTTATTATTTTCCTCTTCCATGAGCTTAAATGATTACAACCATGATGATTCTCCTAAACTGAGTGATTCACCACATGTTGAACCTCATGATTCTCCTAGTACAACACTTGATGTTATACCTCTTGCTAGCAATCTACATTCAACATATACTGAACAAGATTAGGATGTGGATTCCCTACTAGATGGTTGAATCGCATGTGCTTTACTAGTTTGTTTTTCTTTCCTTTTTACTTTCTTTTTGTTTGATTGCATGTGTGTAATGTGATCCCCCTCATCTCGTTCGATGTTTCTCTCTCTATGTACATTCATCTATTTATACCTTCATTCTTCTATATGTTGTATTCTTTTGATTTGGTTTTTTGTCTTTGGTTTTCCTTTTTGGGACTACGCAAGGTGTCAAGACACCCTGTCTCTTCCATGTTGACCCAAAATATTTTTCATAATCTTTTCTTTTCACTTCATTTTTTCTTGTGTTTTACTTTGTCTTTTCCATGTTGAACCGAAAGGTTTTTATTTTTTTTCACTCTCTTTGTGGAATTCTTGAGTTCTATGTGTATTTGGGGAATGATGATAGTTCTGAGCTCTTTGATATTATTGTAACAAAGACAGATACTAACCCTGAATCCATAAATCCCTTATGTATTTTTGTGGGGAAACCCTCTTTAACTTTTTCATGTTTGGCCACTTTGAAGTAATTGCTCATAGCATAGTGTTAGAAATTCCTCTAGAGTGTGGTCATACATTGGCATTATTTTGGAATGATTTCATTTGCATTTCTTTTCATGTTCCTTGTACGATTTCCTTTCTTCTTACGATGCATACTTTTCTTAGTAGTGTCATTGGGTTTAAATTCCTCTGAAAGTGTGATATTTCCTTGTCCTCTCTTGGAAACAAGTTGATACCTAGCACTTTTCATCTCTTGGAAACAAGATGAGACCTTACTCTTGCCTTGTCTTGGAAACATTAAGTATGATGTTCCCTAGGATGAGACCTTGTATTTATCCTCTTTCAAAGATGTTAAGCACAATGCCCCCTAAGATTAAGACCTCACATGAACTAATAAAAATCCCTTCTAACATCCCTCTTTCTTGTTGCATTTTATTTTTGTACCTTATTAAAGTCATGGAGGTGGCTATGTGCAGGATCATCATGGAAAAAACAGGCCCTTAAATGGCAATGGAAATTCAAAAAATCAGAGTTAGGCAATTTGATGTAAAAATTTGAATAAGTTATCTATATTATTTCAAAAATATGTAAGAGTAGAATCTGTAGCAAAATGAATGTATTTTCTAAACTACTAGCTTTTTTTTTTTTTTAAATCTTTTCGGTGAAAATTTTAAATTTCAATGCAGTAGTATTTAAATTTCAAGTAAAAAATAAGAAGTAGGTGTTTGTCTAACCACCCTGACCACAATAGAAATGAGCTCTGATGTAAATTGTGTTCCTTGATTGGTGGTTATCTCATGCGGCACACCAAATCTTGTGAAAATCTCGAAATACAAGAAATCGGCTATTTTTGTATCTCTCGCATGATTTAGTGCTCTCACTTCCACCCACTTGGTGACATAATCAGTACATACAAGGATGTATTCCTTGTTGTGTGATGGTAGGTTGATTGGGCCAACAAAATCAAGGCCCCACTTCTCAAATGGGTCTATGGACAACTATGGACGTAAAGGAATCTCATCCGAGCGTGTGGGTTAGCCCATGTGCTAGCATTTGTCGCAATGATGAACATGGCATTTAAAATCCTTATGGAGTGTAGGCTAATAGTAACCTGCAGTGAGAATCTTTTGGGCAATCTATTGAGTAGCAAATTTTCCTCCACATGGTTCTGTATGACATGCATGAAGTATATCGAAGACATCATCTTTAGGTACACAACACCACATGATATTGTCAATGCCAGTGTGAAAGAGAAATCCATTTATCCATGTATACTATCCACTGAGGCCAACCAGCTTCCATCGTTCCCTTGAAGAGAAATGTGGTGGAAACTTGCATGTAACAAGGTATTTTGCAATATTGGCGAACCAGGGACTCCTTGTGGATATAGCAAAGAGGTGCTCATCTGGAAAGGCATCATGAACTAGAGTAGGTTCATTGTTTGGCAATTACAATCGGGACAGAAAGTCTGCAACCACATTTTCTTGACCAGGCTTATCAAGTATAGTTATATCAAATTCTTGGAGTAAAAGTAACCATCTAATAACTCTACCAGTTACCACTGGTTTATTCATTGAAAAACGAATTGCCGAATGATTTGCGTGGAAAAATAATTTATAGCCAATAATGTAATGACAAAATTTATTAATGACATACACAACAGCTAAAAACTCTTTTTCAGTTACCGTGTAATTTACCTCAACACCCGTGAAGTTCTTGCTGATGCAGTAGATGGAGTACAAAATATTATCCTCTTTTTGTCTAAGCACAGCTCCCATGGAACAGTCAAAGGCATTTGTGTGGATATGGAATGTTAGTTCCCAATTTGGTCCTCTAAGGATGGGTGTGGTAATGAGTTTTGTTTTGATGGAGTCAAAGGCTTCCTGACACTCAGGTGTCTAAGAGAATGTAACATCTTTGGCTAGCAAGGCAAACAAGGGAGATGCAATTTTACTGAAAGTTTGGATAAATCTCTAGTAATATCCTACATGGTTGAGAAAGCTTTGAACATATTTTTGACTAGACGGTATAGGAAAGTCTTGGATAATTTGGACCTTTTTAGGATCTACTTGAATACCCTTGGAGGAAATGTAATGGCCAAACACTATCCCTTCGGTCATAAGTATGTGGAATTTTTCATGACTCAAGGAGAGGTTGGTGTCTATACAACACCTAAGTACCTTGTCTAGTTTTGTTTTAGCCTCTTCATAAGTATTACCATGGACAGTAAAATCATCCATGTATACCTCAACACAATCATTGTCAAGATCTGTGAAAATGCTCAAAACTGCCCTTTGAAAAGTGGCAGGGGCTTTACATAAACCAAATGGCAAGACACGATAAGAAAAGGTGCCCCAAGGGCAGGTGAAAGTGGTCTTGTCCTGATCTTCTAGTGCTATGCGAATTTGGTTATAACCGCTGGACCCGTCAAGAAAGGAGAAGAACTTCTTACCTGCAAGAGCGTCCAATATTTGATCAATAAATGGCAATGGAAAATGATCTTTCTTAGTAGATTTATTTAATGCTCTATAATCGACACAAATTATCCATTTACCATTTTTCTTAGGAACCAAAACTAAAGGAGAAACCCATTGACTATCAAAAATAGGATATATAAACTTGACGTTCAATAGTTTTTGTAACTCCTCATTAACTATGTCGCGCAAAGCGGGTTTAAGCCGACGTTGTGGTTGCCTAATTGAATGACTACCTTCCTCAATATAGATATGATGGGTGAAGGTATTAGGATGAATGCCACACATGTCTTGGTATTCCCAGGTGAAGGCTTCTTTATTCATTCTAAGCATGGCAATAAGACCCTGGATTTGTTCAGGGGTGAGCCGTGGATTAATGTTAAGTGTGCAAGTAGGTAGAATTTCCATAGCGATAGATTGTTTTGGTGACTCAATGGCTAAGAATTGTGAGGTGGATGGAATATCACCCGATTTTGCAGAAGATAAGAATGATCCCTATAAGGAATTATGGGGTGATAACTAATGCAGTGTGATAAAGTGTTGAACAGAGTGTGAACTCCCCACTAGTGGAAAATCCCCAAAAGGACATTGAGTATTTATACCTGAATGGAGGACCATGCTTTCAAATATTTCATTAAATGTATACCTGTTCTGAAGGAAACTAATAAGAACATTATCCTCAGTAGGCTCTTCCATATCTAAGGATTTATAAATTGTTAGGATTGGTAACAATTCATCCAAGTCACTATCAATCCAAACGAGGTCCTCTATCTCCAACAACGGTTGTGCTAGCGGGTATAGAGTCAGTTGTTTCTTGTTATCACCATTGGAAATAACCATGTTCCTTGATTGGCAATTGATAAATGCATCTGCGACTGCTAACCAAGGGTGTTCCAAAATCAGGGGGTATCCCCCTAGCTTAATCTTTGGCTGCAAGATCACAAAGTCAGTTGAGTATTCCCATGAATCAATAGAAAGGATTACATCTTCAATCATACCTTCAGGTTTAACCAAAGATCGATCTGCTATTTGAAGAACTATAGGAGTAGGCCTAAGTCCTTCTAATGATAATTTTTCTTTTGTTTCATTTGGCAATACATTAATTGCAGCACCCAAATGACAAGGGTATTAGGAATACTTACTTTTCCAATGGTTACCATAATGATTGGACTCCCTGGATCAGCATACATTGGAATGGTAATGTTTCCAAGCATAAGGTTTGCCAACTATCCAATGACTTGAACCATTTTTGGGTCTTGCTTCTTCCTTTGCTTCCTGGTACATAGATCACAAATTGTTTTTGTATAGATAGGAATGTCTTTGATGGCCTGCAATAGAGGAATCTTAATGTTAACATTGCATAGCTCATTAACAAAATCAAACTCAGGTTGGGAATCCTCCCCGTCTATTGGTGCAGATTGAAATTGTTCAAGAAAAGGGGGTTCTTTGGCTGGCTCGATTTCTAACTCCTCATTGATTTCGGTAATGGTGGGCCCTTGAAGGGCCTTCACTGACCTAAACTGAACTCCATATACTTCTAATGTATTTATGGGATAGGTGGATTAACTTGTTGTCTCATTATTATATACTGGTTGGGTGGCCTTATTGTTGGGGTTGGGGTTGGGCTAGGATGGCATTGATGTAGGCCATGGTGGCTTGGTTGGATTAATAGGTGGGGCGGATGATGATGGAAAAGCTGGAAATTGTAGCTATTGGTATGGGTTAATCATAGGAGGAGGTGGAAATTGTGATTGTGAGGGGAATGGTTGTTGGTATGTGGATGGTCGTGGCATTTGTGTCCTCCATGCCTATTCCCACGATTGTGAATTATATTGATACTGAGGCATCCATTGAGGGTATGGAGTTTGTTTCCAACCCCCATACCATCCCATTTGATAAGAGTTGGATTGGCTTAGTCCTAGGGCAAGATAATCACTCATCATGTTGGGATGCATTGCTCAGGGTGGAAAGGGCCGCCGAGGGGCCATATAATAGATAGGTTCTTCAGAATATTCCATTTCGGTTGCTCCTACAGGAAGATGCCTCAAGGTAGAGTTCTTATTGAGTTCTTCTAAATATGAGATGTTTTTCCTATTGTATGGGAAATCCTCACTACCGTGTCTTTTGTGACACATTGGACAAAACACAGCTTGGGACTTTTTGGCTTCTTCTTGTTTCCTACAGGTGTAAAGAGTGTCTTTTTTTTTCCCCATATGACTGAACAAATTTGTTTTAAGGTCTTCAAGTAAATTTCCTATTTCCCTTTTTGTGATACCTGTTGCACTGGTTGTGGCATAAGGCTTACTTGGATAGCTCCTTCCCAAACTTTGCGACCTTGAATAGTTCCTGCAAATATCACAAATATCATCAAATTCTATTTGAGAGATGTTCCCTTTTCCTATTAAATTTAATGCTTCCATAACATCATCTCTTATCCCTCTAAGAAATAACATTTTAATGGTATCATCATTTAGTCCCTCTTGACGAGACCATTGAAGACTAAACATAAAACATTCAAGGTAGTCTTCTACAAACCTTTTGATTCATGTGAAAGATCTCATCCCAAACCTCCTTTGTCTTGCATTATTCCTAATACTTGTTCAAGAATAGCTCCTTCAAGACCGTCCATGTTCTAATATTTCGAAGGTTCATAAACCATTGTAGGGTGGCATCCTTTAATGTAGTTGGAAACAGTTCGAGTTTTTGTGCATCATTTTGGTAGTCATAGCTGTGACACAACACATCAAATTCAAACAAAAACATGTCAGGATCTTCCATTGAAAGACCACAAAAAATGGGCAAAGCAAAATGAGGAATATTTTTCCTAGGGGCGTCTCTTCCAAGATCTATGATTGGGAACTCAAAAGTGATTGGGTTATTGTTGGCCAATGCCCTATTGTGATTTTTTTCATTGTTGTTGTTGTTGTCATTATTATTGTTGTTATTATTGTTGGGATCCATGACTTCAAATGCCCACAGAGTAAAATAAGTTATAAATGGCTTGTGGCTTTCTTTGAAAAATGGACCAAATCCCCATAAGATTTTTGGAAAATTTGTTCAATTTTTTTGCATAATATATCGGAAGAGCTTGGTTGGGTATTTGCGGGTGTCTGAATAATGGTGGTCTCAATAGAATATTTCTCAAGATTGGGTTTAGGCAATTCTAGTGATGGCAACTTACTTTTTGGTTTCTCTTGAGTCAAGGTACTTGTCTAAATAGGTGACTTTGACTTATCTTGCAATTCTTCGGGTTGTGGGCTCTCAATGGATGGTGCTATTTTTTTTTGGATTTTTCAAGTTGCGAACTACTTCCCTTTTCTTTTCTAATAAATCTTCCTCTATTGTCTTTATTATGATTCATGCACCTAAATGAGCTATGACAAAGTAAACCAAGGGTAATTATCCAAATGAGGTCGACTATTGCATGCATTTTCTCCTTAACGCAATGCTCCTAACTTGGTTTACTATAAATACAGGTCTTTAACATCGCTCCCCAACAATGACACCAAAATGATTTGATAAAATTGTGGTTTTTGAATTACTCTTTGAATTGGATTTGATGTACTTTTTGGAAATGGCTTCCTCAGTTCATCCTAAAGTGTCAATCTGGGAACATAGGATTTTGAACTATGTTGTGGCAATATGCCAAAGAGCTGTAATAAACGAACCAAGGGCTGATGGATGCAACCTAATATAATTTACTTATGGGAAGAATTTGGATTAACAAACTTCCTATCACAAGTGTGACAAGAACCTGTGAAGAAATATTTTTGCACAGAAACAGATTATTGGGACTTAACAGAAGAGTAGTAAAGTAACAAAATATAAATCTATCTAAAAATAATGTTTCACAAAGTTTAAGTTGACTACTAAAAACAAACCTCCAATACTACTTAATGAAAATTTAGAACAATCCCATTAACTTATTCAATTTCAATTATGTTTAATGATCTGCATATACCAACAAACAACTATTGAATGAATACAAATTGTATTGGTAAGTATTTAACAACTCAATACCGATTAATACCTTTGTGGAAATGAATCACACAACAAAAGATTTAGACAACAATACAGTAATGAAATAATTAAACAACTTATAAATTCAAAGCATATATTACTACACACATAATCTTAATGCAATAATCACCAATCAACCAAGGAAGTGGGCCCTTCCTTCACTGGTCATTGGATGATAAAACTCATGTTCACAGAATTATTCTGCTATCATTGGATGATAAAACTCATGTTCACAGAATTATTCTGCTATCATTTCCATTCATCCAAACAACATATACAGAGTATATAGAAAATCACCATGGTTCTACTTTTAATTATGTATATTGATATAAAGTTTTAGTGTACACGCATATATATACATATTGAAGCTACCTAAATGTCTAACAGTCTTTCAAATGTAATCGATAAAAAAATTTGGTTGTTAGTGGCTTTCAGCCAACAACCTCTAGAAGATAATCAAAAATAGTTTTAAAGTCTTTTGGAAGTTTTCCAAGAAGAGCGTAACAACCTAAAATAGAATGACTAATCTTTGACGAGTAAAACCAAAATGACAATATAACTTCAACAATTCAGTTATCCTTCCACCGATATCCTTCATGTGCGTTGTCAACCATTAAACACTTCCTATCACCAGAATCAAAAAGACAGTTAACAATAGTCAACAAAATCGGTATTTTCACTAGTTTTAACCTTTTCTTCTATTTCATAAAATACCTTATGTTCATTAACAAAAATTGATAGGAACGACAAGAGAAACTAGGAAAGATGACAAGGTTTGACACAAAAAAGAGGTAAAAGGATGACACATTTTTCCCTCATCACCTATCAATTAGGACTTTAGTCATAATTCAAATAGAAAATGAATAATAATTATTTATTATATTCAAAGTAAAGTATAATTTATATTGGTGGAAATTTGAGAATCTCCTTTAAAAACCCTTTTTGTTTCATCAATTTTGGGTAAAAAAAAAAGGCATCAGCCACATGGGCCATCATATCACTTACATATCACCACTTTTTGTTCCATCATGATCTTGTACATACCCATGTATGAATTTGATATGGTCTCCAAGGGCTGACCTAGTGAAGAAGTAGCTTCACTAGCCCTTGTGAGCATGCATTTTTGTACCTTATTTAAGTCATGGAGGTATGGCTTTGATATGGTCCCCTACGACTCACCTAGTGAACAAGTAGGCTCACTAGCCTTTGTGAGCATGCATTTCCTTTTTGTCCTTATCATAATCATAGGGTATGATGTTAATATGGACCTCTTGGGGCTCACCTAGTGGAAAAATAGCTTCACTAGCCCTTGTGAGCATGTGTTTTGTTTTCATAGTGGACAACATGTTCAACTTGTAAACCCTTTTTTTAGATAAATATCCTAGACCTGATCCATAGCACATTCAATAGCTAGTTGAAGCTTGATCAGCTACATTTTTCTTTTTCCTTTTTCTATCTTTGATGGTGTATGTTTGCGATATAGTTATCACTTCATATATCATCCACATGCATGTTCCTTTGTGCCTATGTTGGTTTGCCATAGGATCTTGATCTTGGGGACTTGGCCACCCTCTTGGTCATTGTCATCCTATCTTACTAGCATTCGTACATTTTAACCCTTCTTGATTGTGTGGTTGGCTACTTTAGTGTGAGTTTGAAGCAAGTTCCACCTCTCACTAAAGTGAGGGCTAAATGTAGTGTAGTAAAATGCACACCCTTGCATTTTCACACTTGTTTGGTCCCACCTTGCTTTACTTAACCCTATTTATATCTTAATTTATCCTATTTTGCATCCACAAGCCTAATGAACTATATCGTTTTATGGCTAATCCCAATAAACATCAATAGATAAATGATAATTTAATGATTCTAGCTAAATGTCCTTGATTTTTGGTTCAGAACTAAGAGACCACCTAGGGCACCCTTTTCCCCCAAAGGTCTTGGGACCTTGATTTCAAAGGCACCTTAAATGGGTCCCTCTTTGGAGTTTTTGCCCCAAGTTTCATTCCTTGGGGCTAAGATACCACCTAGGGCATCTTAGTCCCCTTTAACTTATTTTTGGGATTCAATTTCAAATCGTGGTAATATTTAGCCTCCTTTAATTAATGAATTCTTGTGTCAATTTTTTTTTTGTGTAATTTCAAGATATTATGCATGGATAAGTATAAATATAAGGTTCTTTCACTCATATTTTCACCTAAAAATCTAACAAGAAATATAAGCATCCAAGCATTCAAGTATTCAAGAATTCAAGAGCATTCCATGAAGCATTTGGAGCCATCATCAAGATTCAAGTATAAAATCAAGGATATTGTTGCATCATGTTTTTTATTGTGTGAACATTTGTGATGTAGGGTTTATGATTCAAGCAAGTATTTTATGCAATATCAATATCATTCAAGAAAGATTCAAGAACCACATCCATTGCAGCCATTTGAAGAATAATTGCAGCACCTTATTACAAGGGTTTGGTGAGTTGCAACATAGTGTTTTATTTTTTCATCATTTCCATCCATTTCATTCTATTTCAAGTTTTAATTACCAACAAGGGGTTTGACCAAGGAAATCCCCCATTTACTAACAATCATCAAGTTTTTCCTCTCTTGTATGTATGTGATTGCATATTTAGGTTGAAGACTTGAAAATCATTTTAAGTGCAAAGTTGGAAAGCTAAAAAGTTGCATTACAAGGTTATCATCTTCATGGAAACTCACCTATAGGCTAGATCTGAATGTTTCAAAACCTGAGATCCAAGAAGAAATAAATACAAACACCAAGCCTTGGGACCACATTTAGAGATTTCAAAAATTCAGATCGAGACTAAGATGGTAGCAAGGGTTTCTTAGTCCTCCAAGTGGAATTTTGCAGAGATTCTTTTGGATCCTATTCTAGCATCCAGGAATTCTACATCTGCCTCAAAAATAGTAGTGGGACTAATAAGACATAAAGGGAATCTTAGTCTTCCATAGCACATTTTGACAACATTTTTGCAAATCTGGAATCCTAATCACATTTCCAGAGTTCCCAGGTACACACATTATAATTTGCCATTACATAATTTCATGATTTGCACTCATCATTTTTCTTGTATTATTAGGTTTTATAAGTTGAATGTTAAGTTATCTTTTCCAAGATTTTTCTTGGTAGTGAAGGCCCTTTAAATCCTAAAAGAACCCCTCCTAAGTATTCCTTATTGAAAATTGGCTCACCCTTTGGGTTGATAGTCAATCTAATTTGGGTTCCTAGGACATGATTGAATGACCTAGAGATAATAAGTGGGCTCATTCCCCACGCTATTTTCTCTTCGCTTCACTTGGAAAACAAGAGCACCTAGATATTTCCATGGGGTGAAGGGTATCTGCAAGATCATGATGGGCCAAAAAGTGGCAATATGATGGGTATGTGGCTGATGACTTTTTTTTAATCCAAAATTGATGAAACAAAAATCCTTTTTTAAAATATATTCTTAGATTTCAACCAATATAAATTATGCTTTACTTTGAGTTTAATAAATAATTATTATTCATTTTCTATTTGAATTACGAGTAAAGTCTTGATTGATAGGCTGATTGAAAAAAAATCTATACCTTGGTATCACATTTTTTGAATCCAAAACATGCGTCACATTCTATGCTTTGTATACTATAGGATTAAAAAAAGAATATTGAATTTCATGAAAGTTTGACCAAGTTAAGGTGGTCAGACATATGAGTTTTTATAATTTTTAAAAGTTGTAATAAAAAAATCATAATTAATTATTTACATGGAAAAAAATTACAAAAAAATATGCATCACATTGAGACATGAGTCTTATACTTATATCTAGAATCTTATAAAAAATATTATCATTTTATTGTGGTTAGGGTGGTCAAACAGACACCTACTCCTTATTTTTTCCCTGAAATTTAAGTACTACTGCATTGAAATTTAAAATTTTCACAAAATAGATTTTTATTTTTTTTAAATAAACCTAGTAGTTTAGAAACTAAATTCAATTTTCTACAAATTCTATTCTTACATATTTTTGAAATAATATAGATAACTTATTCTATTTTTTATGTCAAGTTGCCTAGCTCTGATTTTTCTGAATTTTTTGCCACTTAAGGGCCTATTTTTTCCATGATGATCCTCCACATACCCTGAAATCAATCTAGATGCCAAGTAAACTTGATATTTATTTTTGGATTGGTTTCTTGGTATGGAAAAATAAATATGACTTATTTTTGTTAATTGACTATCCCAAGACATCCATGTATCTCTCCAATACCTTTTGGATCTCCCCAACCTTGTGGAATTTCACCTCTCTATAAAGTATTGTATCATCCTATAGTGTCATAGATTGTCACCCTTGATAATTTCACACTAGGTTTAGTTCCCCATATTTTCTTCTACCTAATTATGCTCTTAAATTTCCCACTTTATAATCATATTCAAAAAATCAAAACTAAACCAGGAATTTATTATTTAATATTTATTTAACAACACAAAAATCCTCAAAATGCGTTTGGACTAGGGCACTAACACCCCTATCTCATCTATTCTAGCCCAATTTAAAATATGTAATTGTTAGCATTTTAACATTTCAATATGTAATTTATTTTGTTGGATTTTGATAATTAATTTATGGGAAATAAAGAAATGCATATAAATGCAAGTCCTTTCCACCTTTTGAAATCCTAGAAATTTTGAAATTATAATTGAACATCCTGAAAATCAGTTAAGGAAAATTGAAGTGTAGAATTAACAACATCATTACAATGATTTCATTAATCGGGATCAATTTTGAAAGACATTAAGAAGAAAGAAGTAATTATGAACAAGGATCTACTATGATCAATCATGTATTCCATTCATTTACCTTTACACCATTGAGTGCAATGATACAAATTTGAGAACATAGGGTTTAAATAATTCTCAAGTACCTATCTTTCTATGTGATTTAAAAAATAGAATAGCTAAAGGGAAAGGATGTTGTTCTTTATTTACTATGTGACCCTCATCTACATATTTGTGATTTCTCTTTAATGCGACCTATATCCCTCCTTAATTTCTTCCCTTGTTCTTCTTATTTTTATTTTTAATTTGTTTTTCCCACAATAAACCATTTGTAGAAGTGGTTAACATGGGGGATGTAGCATAGTCATTGAATATTGGTAACCAATATAATTACCATAAAAAATGGGGTACTCAAAAGTACCTTACAAATATATAAAGGTCCTCTTCACTATATCTCAATGTACTCATCTAGGATTAGCCATTAAAGAGCTAAGTAATCCAACTACTTGGGTGATTTCTAGTCTTATGTGTACATTAATCTTCCAATAGTATTGGCATAAAATTTTGTAGAAATACTCTCAATCTCATAAGGAGAATTGGGAAACTACATAAGTAATAACTTAGTCCTCGAGTAAGTTAAAGAAGATGGTCCACTTCTAGGGTAAATTTTGTGCATGAAAAAATCGTGATATTGTAAGAGAATGTAAGAGTGTAAGAGAATGTGCTAGTTTATGATAATTTTTAGTTTTCAATGTCTATGTATTAATTAATTTCTATGGAAATTGATCCTAAGCTTAAAATTTCAAGTTTTAGTGTTTTCTAATAACTTTTAATTTTTAAGCTTCTTTTGAAATGAACTTGAATGTGGTGTTCAAATTGGTATAAATTCCACCTATCACCTCTGGTAAAAGATCCTTTGGTTAAAATTAACACATTCTCTTGCACTCTTACATCTATCATAAACTTTCATACAAATCTCCTCAAGTTACATGCCTAATTTTGAAATGTACTTTCTATAGAATTATGTTTTGACATGCATCATAATGCTAGTGAATATTATAATCTAACCTCTCTCTTATGTGCTCAAATGATTCATAAGAATATATCATGTACATAAATCCTATTTACTGTTATCCATACACATTATATACCACAAGATGTTGGCACAAGGATAAACTATATCACCTCAATGATAGATGCCTACCTCCTAATACGAGGAGAAGAATTACTAAAGAGAAATCCTATGTTGCCTCCAAATGGGATGTCAACTCTCCCAAATGAAATACATAGTGCAAAAAGGATAAAATAGTGAATGCATAAAAAAATATTGAAATTGAACATTAGGAATGAAAGGTTGAGATGCCTTTTCCCAATTGGTCGTCAAGTTGGCTTAGGATTTGACTTTCTCTTTAGATGTGGATCTTAGTTTGATGGTAGGATTAGACACAATGGTAGTCCATGACAATTATCTTTTGTTCACCTTAGAGTAAGTGGGGGGTACGATAGGTTTTATTTTTGGTGTAACTTCAATAGATAGGGATTTATACTTACTATTGGATTGTGTTCCATCCTTGGTTTGTGGGGAATGAACACAATTTCAAATGGTTGGTGAATATAGTTAGTCTTCTAGGATGGTTTAATGACTCTTTATTTTCTGGTTGTGGACTATTTTTTATATGTATTTACATGGTCTTATGATGGTTGTCTAATCATGTTGAAGTATTAATTATATATAGAGTTCTATTTTCTACATTTTGATTTTTCTAAAAATTTATGTTAATATAACAAAAATGAGTTCTATCCACACTTCATAGATATTGATCTATCTATCTACTTACCTATCTAAGGAATATATAATTTATTTGACATATTTTGAAACTTGATTTGAATTAGATGTATTTAAAATATCTTGTATAATTCATTTACTTAATAAAATCTGTTATCCTTTTTTAATTAAAAAATTATTTACTTATATAAATAATTAATCATTATTTTTGTTGTTTTTTTTTTAATTAGTTTTGTTTTTTTGTTGTTTGTATTTGAATCTCCTTTTCTTGGCATCAATCTATTTTCTTTTTTCAGAATAGGTCGTATTAAACTTTTAGAATTTTCTAACAACATCCATAATATTGATGAAAAAGGGGAAAAATAGGAACCAAACTTCTAGAATTTTCTAAAGTCCTCTAGAATTTTCTAACTACCATACATATACGTACACAATTTTTCTATTTTAAAATTCTAAACTTAATATTTTGGCAGTGAATTTTATTTTCTCTCTAACGTCATTGTCTTTATAGATGAACAGAGGCTTCTTAATAAGCTAAACATATTTTATGGGTATTGTTTTTTGTAATTCATTTAGAAAATAAGTTAACGCTAATATATATCATTGTTATAGTTATTTTTAAACAAGGAAAACGAAGCAAGGTAAATAAGGACAAATTTGGAAAAGCATGGGGTGGTTAGCATTTGAAGTGTTGTATTAAGATGAAAAAATGTGAAATGCAAATTTAAGATAAAACAAAAAAGAAAAAGAAAAAAATTTCTGGAAGGAGATAATTTTGTTAGTGATAAAGGAGTTAATTATGTTTATATTATATATATATTTATTAGAATATGTGTAATAGCATGTCTTATTCTTTAGATAAAAGAAGAAAAGATTATGTTTATTGTAGATGGTAATTTTAATTTTTATATGTTATTCCTTCAAACATGGTATATTTAACCTATTTCCCTCCAAGTCATGCATCAATTTTACGAGCTAAAATTTACTCTTTTGGACCCCATAATATTGGATCAAATAATATTAAGAAATTTTGAAAATTACATGTAAATAGCTTGAAAATTTAACTTAGTAAAGAGGAATTAGCACCCAATAGCTAGTCTCCAATAACTTTGGTTGTTTACTCTAATATTGAAAAAACTACAATAGCTCCTCAACCATAACTTGGCTAGAACAATTGCTTATGTCATCTAATAGTTGGCTATATAGTCTACCCTAAGGGTTGAACATTTTTCTCAATAAATTGTAGTCAAGGGGACCACTCCATTATATTGCATAGAAAAACTTCATTATTTTTGGTTCAAATTTAAATATTTTTTTTTTACCTTTATACAAAGGATTTTCTATAGATCCTTAACAATTTATCAAACAAGTTACATATTTATCTATCCAAATACATGGTATTCAAAAAACTCATTCTCTTAACTTACTAAATGTTAGAGCTATTATCTATAAGTACTTTCATCCATTCAATACCTTCATTTATTTTCCATCCCATTTTCCATTTTATATATTTCAATTCCCTTCATTGATTTCTTGTACAACTACATCATTCCTCAGTAGCATTTTCCTATCAATCAATCATAATTTTTCTTCAGAAACTACTTAGCTATTATAACTTCTAATTTTTCCATGAAAACACTCCTTATCAATGCTTTCTTCATTCCCTTTATGGTGTCCTTATCATCTTCCAAGTCAAACATTACTACAATAAAATTGGACATAATGTCTATGTTAACCTCATACCTATGATCCATATATAGGAATGTGTCCCCCATAATCTATTGTATGGAATGTTCAAGAAAATGCCACTTTTTATCTTAAAAATGAATTTTGGCCCCTTTTATATGCTTGCCCCAATAAAATTCATTTGTCTCCACCTATAAATTAGAAAACAACTATATACATCTTGTTTGAAGGTTGAGAGCTGTAATATTCATAATTTTGAATGAATTTGCAAGTATTTTGAGGTGAATCCAATACCATCATTAGTACTACTCCCTATATATTCATTCCTGATGAGTTTCTATTGAGGATATTATGTTAGTGCATATAAGCTTTGACTACCTTATTATGGTAAGTCACCTCCAATATTTTTATTGGAATTAGTTAATCTTTATTTATTCCTTCTAAATTTTTGAAAATTGAATTTGCTATTTCACATATAATATTATAATTTATGTTAGATCATTGATCAAATTATGTATAAATTATATGCTCTTTAACCCTTTCTATTGCCTAATTTACTAATGTTCATGCCTCTTTGTTTATTTCTCTATATATATGATGTATGAAGAAATTTTCAAACTCATTCAATAAAGGACACACTTGTAGAAGAGAATTTATTATTTTTTAATTATGATATTATCTATTTTTTAATGCAATTACAATGACCATTAAGTATCTTCCTATTTTTTAATTTCTTGCATTCATATGAATTGTATAAACTTGGAGACTTAAAATAAGATCTTGGGTCTTAGGTTCATTGTTAGTTCCTTCTTTCAATTTATTTGGTTTTGCCACTATTAATTTACCTTACTCATCTTTATTAGTCATCTATTTTTCATTCCAATTTAAAGATGTGATTGGAGCAATAAAAATATGAGGAAAAACTACTACTCAATAATTAAGAGGAAAGTGTTATTAGTGAAGAGAAGAAAGGTGACACCACCATAAACATAATTTCTCTCCTTACCCTAGATAAAACATGCCCATAATCAAATATTTATCTTTCATGATTTCCTCCATATAAATTTGTTCCTTTTGACTAATCCATCTTACATCTTAAGGATGATAGCTATGGGATAGTGGGGGCCTTGGGTTAGTTGTTATTTTGAAAACCAAAAGAAAAATGTAGTGTAGATAGCTTTCGTTTAAGGAGGTTTTCCTCCAATTGCATAAGAATCTTCTTCCCTTTATGGATACTTATTTCTTATCCTTGTATTGTTGTTTGTTGTCTACATATATCATGTGTTAGTAAAATAATTCAAGATTTTTTCTATTAAAATAAATATTCACCCAAAAAGGTATTAGATAATGACTTTAATAAGGATGTTGAATCAACAACTCTAATTATATTTTAAATTTCTTAGTTCAACATCCCCATAGACTAAGTACATTATTTTTCCTTAAATAATATAACACTATGTTGGATTTTTTATAGTTAAGCATTACCCCATGTAGTTTCAATCCCTTGGAACCTTTGTGTACACCATCAAAAGTATTAATTTATATTCTATTGCATTTAAATAATCCTCTGCATTGAAAATGTTATTTTATATCTTTATACGAGGTACATGTGATTATCTATCACTATATTTATTTTCACCTAGATTCTATGTATTTTATTAATGGTTTCTATCTACTTATCTATCCATGAATAAAGGATTATAATATTTTATAAAATCTTTGTGTTCTAATTGGTCGATCAAGATCCACACTTCAATTAAGGATCATGATTATTTTTCTTGTCTAGGTTTGATCCTCCTCATTCTTTGAAAAGTATCGTATCACATGGTTTTCCATGAGAAGTATCATTTAAGAATCCTTCTAGATTTTATTGATCTTAAAGGTACACTTCTAGAAGCTAAAGACGTCTTTCTTGTTGTTGGAAAGTAATGCAATCAAAACCGTGGAACCTTATGAAGCTACCCAATCTCATAGCCAAACCACTTTAAGTTCAATCTCTCACAAAGTATTATTATCAAGCAATAAAAATATCTCCATTCATACTCAACAAGTAAAGAATAACATTAAAAAAAAATCTAAATTTTATTCACTTCTATTACCCCAATGTAGCCAATTTAATAGTCACAAATAAAAAAACATCCAGACTTATATTTCAACACTCCTTCAAGGCAATTACAATAACAACAAAATTATTCTCTGTTTATTTTTATCCAACACCCCCCTCTTCCAGCTAGCAAGTGTGATTTTTTTATATCTCATGCTCTAGTCATAACCAACTAGCCAACAACTTGGAAATTGGTTTTAAAAATTGTTTTAATCTACTTCTAGCAACCTCTATGCCTCCCTCTCCAGTGCCCTTTCATTTTCCTCAAAATTTCAAGAGAATTTCTTGTAGAATTTCTTTTCTTTTCTTTGCTAGTTGATTTTTTTTATTCTCCTCTTTTAACATGCATGCCCCCTTGCCTAAACATTTTGGGAATAAAATACTTATAAATACAAAAATTAGATAATTAGAAATCTAATAAAAATTGAAATTCCTCCGCATCGCTTGGAAACTAAATTGATATTTTGTCAAATTTAGTGACAATAATGTCATTAAAATCTAAATGTGCCTACAAACACAAAAATTTCACCTTACACCAAATAAAATAACTAACCAAAACCAAACTTGAGATAAAATATGTTTTTGGGTTGATGCATATTGCTTGTGGACCCGAATGCTCCTACATTAAACATGCCAGGTAAGAAAATTTGTTAGCTTGAGATCAAAAAATGGAGTTAAGTAGTAGAACTACTCTTCCAAGTTGCAAACAACTTGTAGCACACTTTTATGCTATGATTAGTACCCAACATAAATTATTTTTTTCCTTTTCCATCAATTGGTTGGAACATTTTCCATACTCCTTCGCCAAATCCTCTCTTTATTTTTATTTCCTTTCATATAATCTCTTCCACCATAATTTAAACTCGATCTCCAATTGTGACTTCCTCCTTTTCTTCTCATGGCATTCAATCCACCATGAACCATCCACCTCCACCAAATTCCATTCTCATCTTCCTCCTTTGTGGGAGTTAACCTACCATAATCCATCCTCCTCCTCCAATAACATTATTCCTCTTCAATCTCTCTTCTTTCCATACCAATGAAATGAATTTTTATAGGCTGCACCTCAACCCTTAACACTTCTATTATTTCTTCCTCTACTCTCTTTAATTGAATTTTATGAAAAACTACATGTCACAATTACAAAATGTAGATAAATCAAAATTTACCCCATCTTTTAGTGGTGTAATTTTACCACTTTCTCCTCCAGCTACAACTCTTTTGTCTTCATCATTCTCCATCATCTTCATTTCCTCTAAAGAACTCACCATTGTTGTAACTTTTATCTCTCCTTCAAATTTTATAACTTTCTCTTTCCTCTCTACCATTACTGCAAATTTTCTTTTTCTTTCTTTTTCCATGCCTTCAACTAGGCATGCTCTTCCCACTTCATTTCACTCATTGTCACTTCATTGTACAATAATCTCCTTTAGCCTTACTGTTGCAACCTATGTCATGCTTTCATCTTGCACATTAGTGTGGGATTCTCTGAAATTTTCACCTCTCCACAAAACCTTTGTCAAAGAGTTATAATGTCACCCCTTATTTTTCCTATGCTCGAGTGGATCTAATCTTGCATGAAATTTTTTTATCTCTTCATAAATTAATTATGAAAATATACTTTCTCATTGCTCTATGTATGAAATTCTTAAAGGTCTCTTCACAAACCATCTCATCCTTTTTTGGAATACATCTTCTCATTCTCCCAATCTACAACTTCTGTAACCTACACACATAATTTCTAGAGCCAATGCTCTATCCAATTGCAAGTACTCACTACAACAAAATTCACACTTACACTATCCTCTACCTAGGAAAGACTCTAGAAGACACTCTTCTCAAACCCCCTCTACCCACTCACTCTTAGTGGAGGAAGTTTATGCACCTTCTACCAAGCTTTATCTCCACTAGAGGATCTTCAAAAACTTCATATACAAACCAAACTCTATAGTTGTAAAAGAAAAGAAATTTTTATTCCACACAATACTCACCTCGACACATTTTGTACAAAGAAACCATGCTCTGTTATCACTCATTCTACAATGTCTTCAACTTTTATTTTCCTCAATGATCTTAAAATCTTTCTCTAATACCAGATAATGTAGTCAAAACTGAGGAAACTTATCAAGCTACCCAATCTTGTAGCCAAACCACTTTAAATTTAAACTCACAAAATATTTTTATCAGGTAATACAAATCTCACCATTCAAAATCAACAAAGAATAACAACAAAATCAAATCTTTTTTTTTTTCATTTCTATTGCCCCAATGTAGCCAATTTAACAGTCACAAAAAAACATCCAAACCTTCATTTCAACACCCCTCCAAGGCAATTACAGAAGCAATAAAATTAATCTATTTATTTTTATCCAACACCCTCACTCTTCTAGCTAGCAAGTCCTATTTTATTTATATCTCATGCTCCAATCATAACCAACTAGCCAAAAACTTTGAAAGTGGTTTGAGAATTTATTTTAATCTACTTCTAGCAACCTCTACACATCCCTCTCCAATGCCCTTTCTTTTTTCCCAAAATGTTAAGAGAATTTCTTGTATAATTTCACTTATTTTCTTTTCTAATTGATTTTTTTACTCTCATCTTTTAACTTAGATGCCCCCTTGCCTAGAAATTTTGGGAATAAAAGACTTATAACATAAAAAATTAGATAATTAAAAAGTTAATAAAAATAAAAATTCCTCTGCATTGCTTGAAAAATCACTTGAAATTTTGTCAAATTTAGTGACAAGAATTTCATTAAAATCTAAATGTGCCTGTAAACACAAAAAAATCATCTTACACGAAATAAAATAATTAACCAAAACCAAAACTGAGATAAAACATGTTTTTGGATTGATGTAGATTGTTTGTGGACCAGGATGCTCCTACATCAGCAAGTGAGGTGGATCACCTTAAAACCTCGTGTATTACTCATTTCTTCCACTTGAGGTTCCACTAGAATTTTGAATGCATGGAAACAATTAGGTCCACCTAATTTTGGTCACTCATTAACCTTTGTATGGCCAAATTTTAGTCTATTTGAACCCTATGAACTACATATTAATAAGGCTTGTCCTATTTATTTCTTCTACATGGAGGACTTTATAAGGAACACATATATTGTAAATTCCTCTCAATTTTTTCTTTCTTTTCCCTCTTAGACTCTATTTGGACCAAATTTTCTCTCTCTTTCCCTATTAGTTTAATCTTGTTTGAACCCTTACTTTCATCCCCATCATATAATTTCCATTAACAATAATCTATGTAACTCCTATTAATGTAGTTCTCAATCCACCCATCTCAATTTATTGCAATGAATCCTTCTCAAGGACTATAACGTTAGTTTATTTGTTTAAACAAAATTATCCCAAAATTAATGAATTTGAATCATTTTTCCCACTTATCCCATCAAAATGTCACCCATTCCCTTGTATTGTGGAATCTCATTCCTTTTCCTTTATTATAATGTATATAAATTTTTCCAATATGTCATATTTTTTATGACTTCATAAGTCACTATACACATTCTTCCATTCTCATTCCCAATAGTCCTAGGTATTTATGAATTTTCCTAATTCATTTGTCTCCTTTATATTTTTACATTCATTGTAACCCAAAATTCTTAACTAAATCCTTAATTCTTAACCCTTTCCACAAATGGTGGTGATTTGTTAAAAATTTCGCTCTATGTTTGGGAGATAGATAAACTCTTTTCTCCAAATATCATTCAAGAAAACCCTAGAGATCTCAATCCATTGATATAAAGGGGAAAGATATATGCAATAGGGATGTAATAGAGTTTGATTAGAGACTAAGAAGGAGGGTTCACCACAAAGCAAGGCCTTGGAAATACAAGAAATTTAAATTTTATGTAAAATCTAGTGATATGACCTAGAATATAAAACTAAAATGCAGAACGACCAATCGAGAATGAACAAAAGTGCACTTGGAAGAAAGATGTAGTCAAAACGAGATCCAAAACCTTGAAATATTTTTGTTTGAAGCCTATTGGGACTCATACACTAGTCTAGTCATATCAGTCCCAGACTAGGGTTTTTGCATGGAAACAAGAATCTAGAACTACAAAATCAGAATATATAGAAAATACCCAAAAAGAGGTATACTAAGACTCATACACCACAAGTGGCATATCAGTCTCATTTTATCACGAAGTGTCCAAAGAGCATAATTCTGAAGAGAAACTTTGTGAGCCTCTAAAGATGGATCAAATAAGCCTTTTCCCACTAGTTTCATGTAGATAGGTTAGATATCTTACTCTAGATCTAATTTTTTGTGAGCCTTGAAAATTTTATAGGAAAAAATTCATAACTTGTACAAATTTTCAATCTTGATACTTTTGAAGGATTCAAATCCAAATTTTGTCTTCAACCTATAAACCTGCAATAACATAAACAAAGAGAAAAAAATGTTTTGTTAGGGAAAGGGGTTTTCCTTGGTCAAACCCCATTTACGTAATTAAACTAAATGATGAAACAATAAAATAAGGACATGAAACATGAAGCATGAAATAATTATACCTTGGATGATGTCTTGGAATGTAAATCTATAATATATCATGAAGTGGACATGAATAATGTATATCTTGACCTCAAATTGGATGTGAAACAATGCTTGGAAATGGATCTTCAATGCTACATTGAAACAACATTAGCTCAACAACATGCTTGATTTACTTTTGACATGATGAAGAAATCGACCTTTTAATGCTTTAAATATACTCTTAAGAATGTCCTTGAATACTCTTGTAAAGTCTTGTAATCACAATATTACTATTAGGAATGCTATCTTGAAAGTATTAGGTGAAAATGAGTGAAATAACGTTATATTTATACTTGTTTATGCCAAATTTCCCAAAATTACAATAGTACAAGCTGACATCAAATCTAGGAGGATAAAATCCTACCAAGAATTTGAATTTAATATAGGTTCAAGCCATACAGTAATCATACACCAGTTGTGGCATATGAATCCCATTAGGCTAGGCTTTGGGATGCATTTTTCAAGAAATGCTTAGACTGATGTGAAATTGGGATTGAGGCTACGAAACATAGGTACGATTCATATGCCCAAGGTGGCGTATGAGTCCCTGATCACTAAATTTGGTCCATACAATCCAAAATCACTAAATTATGTAGATTGGTCATTACATGTGTGTTAGGATTATCCTAGGAAAGATCCATTAATTAAGGCTTGCGGATGTAAAATAAGGCATAACAAAGCCCAATTTATTAACAAAACCCTAGATTAGTGTGAAAGTGTTAGGGTACACTTTACAACACCCCAAATAAGGCATCATTAGGTCCATTTAGTTTACAAGGGCCCTAAATTTAATGTGAAGGTGTAAATGAATACACTTTACAACACTAAATTAAGGCATAGTTAGGTTCATTTAGCTCAAAAATACCCTATTCCCAATTTGAATGTGTAAAACATGTTACAAAACTAGATCAAGGTGACATTAGGTTTATTTTAACTTTAACTATTCCCAAATTAAGTGTGAAGATGTAAATGTTGACATTTTTCTACACTATAGGTGGTAATTCACATGATTGAGATAGTCAAACCTTATATTCTAGTTTTTCTTAAATTTTTTTGTGCATAATTAATCTATGATGTTTATCTTTTCATGCTCTAAATTTTTCATATTGTTTTAAAAATTTATCACTTTAATGTGTGTTTTTCATAAGTTGAGTTTGATATTTTGATCTATTTTCCATAAGATCTCTACTATGAGTAGTATGTTTCTTTAAATCATTTGCATGTCAAACTTTTAGTATTTTCATAACATCATCCTTATTATTTGTGAATTTTGAATACTTAAATGTGTAATTAATTATATATTTAACCAGCTACTTCATACTCTTCTAAAACCTAAATATTACAAGAAACACTTGAAGCATCTAGCCTAACTTAACACAATATCATACCAATTACTTCATATGCTTCTCAAACCTAAATGACTAAATCTAGGTGGCTAATAGCTATATAGAAGTAGGTGTATGAACAAGTGTGATAAATAAGAAAATTAGGTGAATGCATGAAATGATAAATGGATTAATTCTAAGGGATTGAGCCTAGCTTTATACAATATCATACCATTCTTCATGAACATATATTAATATATTTCTTATAATTAGGCCAATGAACCAATTTTATAAATATACAATATAAGTTTAAAGTAAAATAAATTGTATTTATTATCCATAATAGTGTTCAAAATGACCCTCCATTGTAATGTCATCAAAACTTATAAATTACATAGTTTAGTTATTAAATTGATTTAACAGGTAAACATAAAAAAAAATTAGAAAATTATTTCATATTTATTTACCTTTGCTAGCATGTATTGCATCCATTGTTGTGGGTGTTTCATTAAGATCAATAGAAAATGGTAACCTATGTTTCCCAATGTTTTGTTGATCATCTAAAGTTGAAATGAAATGTGTATTTAATAAATCTAAATAGATAAAAAATTAAGTGTAATAGTACAATATATAGTTAAAAATTTGAAATTACCTAAAATGGATTTTTGAAATATTTGACTAGGTATAATATTAAGCATTGATGGTTGAGCTTCACAAATTGTGTCTACTATTTATTCGATTAAGTATAGAAAATTGTTTAAAAATATGAATTGGGAAATACCTCATTTAATGAATGAATACATTTAATAGTAATAAATTTACCATAGATAATATGAATTTCATCAGTTGTTGTTTGGTTTAAATCAATAGAGAAGGGAAATTGATGTCTTTGATTATTCTCCTAATCATCCAAACCTACAATGACATATTCTTAATATGTGATGTAAGATCAACATTTATTGCAATGCAAAATACTAAAATAGTTTTGAATAAACTTACTCAATTTGTTGTTTCTTGATGATAACCCTTTCTTCTTTTATTGTTATGCTTGAACAATTGGAGAATTTTTTTCCTTTTTTTTCTACCACCTATGGAGGGGAACTAGAAATCTTCAAGCTCCTCAACTCTTTCATTCAATTCTTGATGAATGGCATTTCCTATTTGGTGAATAAAATGGTGTTTGTGCATTTTATTTGGATTAAAACATGGTGATATTCATCTCATAGGTATATCCTCCGAGCAAAGGATCAGTGTAAGTTTGGAAGAAACAAGAGATGTTTGGAGATATTTTCTAGATCTCGTAACACACTGACCAAAAATATATTTTTTATTTACTCTAGTTGGTAAGTCTCGGAGTACTAATTTAAAATAACAAACATCTTTGTGGATGTTATCATCAAAAGCATCAAATCATTCACAACTATCTATAATAAAGCTAATAAAGATTAAGTCCAAAAAATTAAAATAGAATATTTTCATTTTCATTAATAAAATAGTGATATTGAAATCTACCAATTCTTTGGTCTTCACCAATGACAACACCAATCACATGTTGATCTTCTTGCAAAATAGAAACATCTATAATAAAAATAAAATATTAAATAAGTTTTAAGAATCGTAAAAATTAATGAATATTTTAAATTATAAATATCATATCAATATCAGTATTATTCTCGTGAATAAAACTTCCTCTGACATTATCATCATCAACAACAACAACCAATGGAGTAATACCATCTATAATTCAATAAGATTATTTTAGGTAGTTTTGAGAAAAAATAAAAAGTCATTAAAAACATAAATATAATACTTAAATGATAAATGACTCATACTAGCAACTTGATCTTGCTCATATGTTATGTTTCTCTTTAGGAGATCTAAACTTTTCAACACATTTTTGCATGTGTTTCCCCTTTTTTCCCACTGATAGTCACATATATGTAAATCTAGTACAAATTTTCGAACAAGATACCATTTCATTTGAACATATTGACTTCT
This sequence comes from Sequoiadendron giganteum, assembly GCA_007115665.2. Lineage (NCBI taxonomy): Eukaryota > Viridiplantae > Streptophyta > Pinopsida > Cupressales > Cupressaceae > Sequoiadendron > Sequoiadendron giganteum. The sequence goes on from CM021104.1 coordinate 660,297,891, forward strand.
TATCTAGTATGTGTTAGGGAGTAGATCATATGGATAACAATATATATCAAGTATTTTTTTAGACCTCTCTAGTGCAATAAGGAAATATCTTTCTTTCTTAAAGTTAGTTAAAAATCTAAATAATTACAAATATCTTCTTTTTTTTAAATGGCTATACTCTATGAAGAAGTGTATGGATAAGCCAATCCATTCTCCTTGTACATTTCTTATAATGATCACTTAGATAGTGACTCTTGATGTGGAAGTGGTGTGACTCTATGGAAGCATTTGTTTCTTGATTTGCATGAGAGAGTTTTTGGAAAAGAATTTCCCACATTTCTATACAAAAAAAATATTAATGTCTTAGTAAAAATGAAAAATAACTTAAATCATGTAAATCCATACAAAAAAATGAATAATCTAACAAACTTACCAATATGATCCTCATCATGACACCAAGTTTTCTGGAAGTAATCAATAAATTTCTTCACTTCTTTGAACTCCTCCATGAATATTTTTATTAGGTGAGTAGTGATGCTTGCATTGTCACTCATTGCATACATGATCTCACCCAATCTATTAAACATATTTTTACCAACATCCTTATTGTTGGAATACCTAGATTGTAAAAGATAATATCAATCTATGAGGTTCAAACACATAATTTTCCACATAATTTAATTAAATATTGACTTAACTATATACATTTTTCAGCCATGCTCTGTGTACATGCCAAAGACATAAAATTACTCAGCATTGAATGGATAATATACAAGTTACATTATAAAAAAAATAAAATGTTAAATTACAACTAGTTTAAGCTATAAATTATGAAATATTTATTTTTATAAATTAAATATTAATCAATTATATTGAGTTGATTCAAGTTTAAATATAGAAACTAAGGCTAATAAAAACCCGATGGCTTCAAACTTTTCACTATTATCATCTATAATGAATGCATTAACATTTCTATCTTCTTGACATTGTTTCCCTCATTTAAAATTTTTTGTTAGCCATTCATTTAGATCCTCAACTTTATTTCTTGAGGATATGGCCCATGCAATAGGTACACCACCCTCGTGTTCATAAAAAACAAGCAAGGTATATAATTGATACTGCACATGAATAAACCATTCATAAATTAATATTTTCAAATAATAAATCAATGATAAAATAAAATCCATAAATTTGTAGTTAATGTTGCTTTACTCCCATCATATTTATTTGTTGAAAATGTTGAGTCCATTGCAATGATTGAGTTATGTGAATGCTTGACCATCATTTCTTGCATCCATGGTGTTTGGATGCCTATGATAAATGGACCATTTTTAATGGTGTTTGGTCTTTTATAGTAGAATAAATTATCTTTCTCCTCTACATACCGCAAACTAACACTTTTTCATCATCTTCATTCTTTTGGGATCAAATGGAGGAAACTCTTTTCCATGCATGCAACACATCTTTCCTCAACAACTATGCATCCTTCCTATTCATCAACTTAGTCAAACTATCATATAGGTAGTGTTGTTCACATATTTTGTCTATCCCCACACCTATTATCAATGAAGACTCAATCTATGATTTGCATTCATTCTATAAGCTCGGTGCAAAACTACTCTTTGGATCACCAGAAGGATCATCCTTTCCATGACAAAATTCACCATTGGCATCACAATAGCTCCGATCATTATATCTAATTATTACAACATGTGGTCTACCATACATGGCCTTAACATGAAAGTAGGTTTGACAACCCCTTTTTTGGGTAAACCTTTGTATCCTTTTCATGTTTTTAAGGTTTATTTCTCTTATCCTCGAGACCAAAAGAACACCAATATCTATTTATACACATAAATAATATATATATATATATATATATATATATATATTAATGCATATAAAAAAATTAAATACAAAAAGGACATGATTATTAATTATATTTAATCTAGACAAAACTTGAGTATATCTTGATAGTGTGGTTGGTAGGTTTTGTTGTGTTGTAATCTGTATGATATTTATGTATAAATGTTGTTTCTATACTATCTATTAAACATTCACCTTTGAAAAAGTGAGGGATTCTTTCAAGAGGGATTGTAGCACATAGGTCCATATCATCATTATCTCCAATAGGTGTACATTCAAGGCCCTCACTCAATAAATGATTTCCTTGGTTGGGAATGTCTTGTACATCTAGTTTAATGAGTGATTCCCATTTACTCTTTCTGCCCATTCTGAATAAAATTAAGATGGTTAGTAGTCCTATATCTTGTTAAAAAATGTATGAACAAATATAGATTTTTATATTCACTCCATGATATAATTATAATTCATGTATATATAGGTAAGCTCTATGACTTCATTAAATATGGTAGATCTAAAGACAATAGAAAATCTTATATATTACCTAAGGAGTCTCAAAAATGGTTTATTCAATTATAGAAGTTAATTTTGGTATGAACTAAATGCACACTTCCAAATATGAGGATAACTAAAAATAATACAATAAGTATGCCGAATTTGAGAATCATATATGACTATTGTAAGGGTGTCGAAAAAATAAGAAAAAGTAATAATTATTAAAGCATGAATAGAAACTAAGGAAAAAGGATCATGGTAATTCCATATGTAAATTGTACTTATATGGATCTTTGTAAGGATGGGTGGTATAGGTTTCACAAAACTATGTAATTTTATAGGTTTCCTTAAATCTTAATTATCTAGATGAATAAAGGTGTAAGAATGATGTGATGCACTTGATAGGATCAGGGTTGGGATAGAATTCTCAATCATAGGTACCTTAGTGGGGTGAAATATTATGATGTTCCTCAATATTTCCCCCAGGGGAAAGGGTCTATGACTTGGGATACTCTCACAAAAGGGGAAAAGTTGATAAAGGGGGGCTTGTTTTGGATTTGTAATAAGGGTTCAAAAGCCCTCTTTTGGATGTTTATCCCTCTATTATTTTTATGTTTCCTTATTTGTAACCTCTTTGTGACATCTTGGTGGAAGTTGGTTGGTGCAAGGTGGAGGTGTGACATTGGAAGAATCCCTAGGAGTGGCCTCCAAGAGGCACTCAAGAGGAGACAAATGAGCTTGCTAGAATTTTGGTTGGTATAATGTGTAGTTCTCTTCAAGATAAGGATATTTTGGCTTGGGGTCCTGATCCTAAGGGTAGATTCTATGTTGTCTCTAGGTATATGGAGTTGGACAAACAAGTGTATGGAAAGGTTGGAGTCCCTTGGTGGAAACAAGTTTGGAATAAATTTTCTTGGCCCAAGTGTAATTTCTTTTTATAGTTGGTTGTTCAAAATATATGTCTTACTTGGGAATATCTACAAAAAAGAGGCTTACATGGTCCTTCTATCTATGTTTTTTTCAATAATAGTGAGGAGTGTACTTCACACATTTTCTTTCAATATCCTTATGCTAGGAGTATTTGACATTTCTGGTGGGGGGTGTGGGCTCATCCTTGTTTTCATGCATCTTCTTTGATAAAGTTCTGGGAAAGTTTGGGGAGACACCTTGCAAAGATCAATTTTCTTTAGATTGCTTGGATTATTGGTCCCGCGTTTATTATTTGGCACCTTTGGCTTGAAAAAAATAGGAGGATTTTCCAAGGTTTGAAGTAGGAAGGGGATCCTTTATGGAGGAAGATCTTTAGCAAGATCGAGGAGACTATCTTGGCTAAATGTGACATGTTGGTTAATATGGATCCAAGTGATCTTTCATTTGTGAGGACTCTACACTTAGAGGGAAAAGAGTCTAGTTTTTCTGCTTGTAATGGACCTTGTTAGGTCAAGAAGAAGGTTCATCGAGAGGGTCGGTGGCATCCTCCCCTGGAAGGAGTTATGAAGATAATTACTAATGGATCTTCTAGGGGGAACCCTTGGCATGTTGGTATTGGTGGTATTGGTAGAGATATTAATGGAGGTGTGGTGTTTTTATTTTTAATTTATAAGTGTCACCATTTTAATAATCTTATGAAGGCTCTTGCTATTTTTTATTCTATTGAAAGAGGTTGTTCTCTAGGTTGGAAGAGGATTATTTTTTAATACAATTCTTAGATTGTGGTTGATATGCTAAATGAGTAGATATTTGATGGTGTTAACTAGAAACTGGTTGTTGTGATCAAACAAACTATGAATTTGTGCAATTCTTTGGAATTTTTTTCCTTTTGTCATATTCTTGGGGAATGGAATAAGGTGGTTGATCTTTTGGCAATGTGGGCCTCTGAGCATGTGGAGAGGTGGATGATAGATGACTGGGGACTTTTATCCTCAAATCTCTCTCTTTCCCTCAAAAATATAATTATGGATGACCGTCATATGTAATTGGTTCTTTGGTTGGGTTCTTTTGGGAACTTTTGTTGTGGGTTTGGTTCGTAGTTTTTATGGGATGTTTCCTGTTGCTTTGTAATGTTTCTTTGATTCAATAAATTTTTACCCCTTCTCTTTCAAAAAAAGGTGTAAGAATGATGTGTAATTTTTTATAAATAGATTATTGGTAAGAAAATATATTTAAGATAAAACACTAAAAGGTTTCCAAGGGTGAGTATAGTGAGAAAAAGTAATGACACAATAATTTATAAACCCTTGGCCCAAAAATATATATCAATGAAATATAAATTAATAAGAATATAACACCATAGAAAGAATGTTAAAAATGATGATGTACAATAGTAGAAAGAATAAATATAAAACATAAAAAATATAATGAAGATATTTAAACCCTAAAGTGAAACCCTGTGATGTTAAATCAAATAAATTCATAAAAAATATGAAAAAAAAATGAACTTTACCTGCAACATCAAAAATATAAAAGAGCTACAACATAATATAGGAACATAACTTGACTAAATACATGTAAGTAATATGTTTTATAAATTCACATATATAAGAACTAGAATCTACATCTACCAATGACACAACCATTAAATAAATATAAATATTTAACATCAAACACATGTGTTCAATATAATAAACTAGTAATATAGATGTGAAAGAATAATATTGTCTACTATGAAAAAGTAAAGTTTATGACCTTGAAGGGTTGAATGTAGAAGGTAAGTTGCAAGAATGTTTCATATTCTCATGTTACATATTTTCTACCTATATTTTTCCACTTGATCTTGAATACTTGGTAATCTCCCATTTTGATAATCTATTATTTTTTGTATAAAGGATTACCCATTGAGATCTATAGTAAACAAAATACTTCAATAATGTTTCCAATTTAAAGAAGATTTAGAAAATATGTTATTTTCTTATGTTAGTATCAAATAGTTTGATGATGAGATTCATTACACTATGCTTGGAAAGTAACATTTAACTTATAATTTTACTATCCAAAATATTTATCACTATTTACTTTATGTTAAGAACCATAATATTGTGAAATTTTATCCCCTTAAATAACTTATGTCAAAAATTTACTTACCCAAATGCCATGCTAAGTGGGTGATACTACATTTGGAGTTTGCACTAAATTTAATTTGGACCCAAAATTTATATAAAAGGATTGTATTTTTTGACCACTTAGTCTATGCTCTTTCTCATCTTTTTTGTACTCTTGATGTCTTTTCTAATGAATGTATTCTCAAAATATATTTTGATCATCCTTGGGAAATATATTTCATTGGTTCACACTACTAGAAAAAATCAATACTTGGTGTAATACTAATTCCATGACTGGAAAACCTACTATCCTCTTTATTTTCATCTTAACTTACCTTATATCAAGAATATAGTAAATATTGTGATAAGACCTTGTGTGGTATTCTCACAACTAGATATTTTTCTTTTGATATTTATTTTGTAAATCCTTTGTATATACAATATTTAATATTAAAAAATATTGGTATTAGTTATATGAATTCATGAACAATATAGACTTTTCAATGGTGGTTATGATGGTATTGTAGAAAATATATCAACTTGGAAATGTGAATTGATTATTTGTGCATATTACATATTTTAACATGTTACATATGAGTTGAGTGTTAATTGTAGATGTCTAGGAATATGTTCCATTATGAATGATTGAAAAATAAATATCTCATATATTATTGGTACAAAGGTTATTTTTACTATTCATGGCTCATTTAGAATTATATTTACTACTCATAAATGATCCTCTTCACTTTGTAAATAAGTTTTTTTTAATTTACCATGGTTTGACAGTATAATATTTTTGAGAGCCAATTGTTGTACTATTCTTCCATTGCTTATAATTGGAGGAATGAGATAGTAGCTTAATAATATTGTTTACAAGTTCAAATATTTTTCTAGAGTGATTTAGAAGAAGATAGTGTTGGCATGTTGATTTTATTTTTTTGTTGAAGATTAAGACATACTTTCCCTTTTTCTCATCTGGAGATTTTCCTAGAAGGGCTTCTTTACATATATCTTATGTTCGTATGATTTTATGATTTAATTATTATTTTTATCTTATACTATCAAATAATCATCATATGGTGATCATTGATACTAAAAACACATTTTTTAGATTTTCATATACATGTAATAGAATTTAATATAGTGATTTCACCTTTTTTCTTAATCTAGATGTGCAATAGTTCTATAATCTATGTCACCTTAATATAGAGAAGATCACATAAAATATATTAGCTTGTAATTACAATCAGGTTATGATGAAGTGTAACACGTCAACTAATAAGGATTGCAAATGTAAGTATTTTGGTTATGTGTGTAGACAGGGAAAATATACGATTCGATCCGACAATTGGATCCTGATTTACTAACACCATTTCGTCCTGAATCATCTCCTTTGCTAGTCATTTAATCAAATAATTTGTATTTGATTAAATTCATCACTCTTCATCTCTTAATTAAATAAATCAATTTTATTTAATTAATTTGTAATGCCCCTTTTAATTAAATAAATCAATCTTTATTTAATTAAATCTAAAATCATTATTCTCTCAACTTTGATTTATTTAAATCCTAAAATCTAAGTCAAAATGGTCAAATCAGTTAATCCCCCTCTTAATTAATCAAAACCTAATTAATGTTAATCCTAATCACTCCAATCCTCTAGATCTTGCAACTTGCACAATAAATCAATTTATTTGATTTATTAATTTATCAATTTTCATTCAAAAGGGCATCCTTTATGGAATATTCTTCCAATTCAAAAATCCCTCCAAAAGGGGATGGGTACTTCCAACAAGGCATTTAAGGCCTCTTACATGTCCTTGACCTTGAGCCAAGGGATATTAACTCCATTTCCTTCTCTCTCCAACATGTCACATTCAAATTTCAAATTTGAATCTCATAGCATTTATCATGCACATTGACCAAAATGTGCATAACCTTCAACCATTCATATCTTGACAAGTGGCACTTGATCATTGGATGTTGAATGATCCCACATTGCTCAATTTAACTCTCTTCCAATTTGGAAATCTATAAATGAGAGACTCTTCATCTCATTCAATCATCCACAAGTTGAGTAAACTTACTATACTCAACATCATTCATCATCCACAAATTGAGTAAAATTACTATACTCAACATCATTCATCATCCAAAATCTAGAGCAAAGTTACTCTCTTCACATTGAGAGATAATTTTATCCACTCCACATCAAATTTTCATCATTTTAATGATTTCATAGATAGCTTATGCCAAATTTCCATCAAGAAACTTCAATCATCACCAAATCATTATCAAGCTTACAAAGAAGTTGGGAAAGGGCTAATTTTGACACACCAATTGGCACCAACTCCCCCATGGGATCAAGAGTTTGCATGCTAAATTAGGATTTCTTTAGCTTTTCATGTTCTTTTTTCTTCATTTTCCTATTTTGAGCATTGTAAATGGATTTCATAGGTAATCCTTGTTTTATCTTGCATATGAACCTAACTATGTGCTTTTTTGTCATATTTGTGCAGGTATAGGATTGGAGTTCACAATGTGAATGAGTCCTCATTCAATGTGTACCTTAGGAATGATAATTATGAATAACATTGCTCCCTCAATTACTAAAGTGGTCCAATTTGTTGAAAGTTTTATGTCATTCCAAAATCTATACCTAAATTTGAAATAAAAATATTAAAGAAATCTTTAAATAAGGAGAATATTTTTTTTTTTGGTTTAACTCTAACATGCTTTCACAACTTGAGACATAAGTAGAATATCTTATATGTCTAGAGAATATAAATTTTGAGTAGGTTTCCACAAGAAGCTATGAAACTCATAATTATTGAGAAAAAAAGGCTTCAACTTTTTCTCTTATGGGCACTTAGTTATTTTTATCTATGATTAAATTATGCTGATTATTGTCCTTGACCCTTGTTCCCTTTAAGTATTTTACTATCACCCCTTAACAAGATAAATTTTTTCCCTTTATGTATCTTTCCTATCATGATTTGATCTTGATATAGTTTATAAAAGCTAATAGAAAATAGAAAACTAAGTTTGGAATTGAGAGTAGATAGATAACTTAAATATTTGATAAACACCACACTTTTAATGTAAACATCCTTATGATAATGTCATTTGTTAGTTATATTTTTTTGGTTAGCACTACTTCATAGGTCTAGCAATGTCTATTCATATATAGGATGAAAATATTATTTTAGTATTCAACATAATATTTCTATGAAGAAAATTGGTGTTAATATATTTTCAATACAATTTGTCTAGGACAATTAATTAAATAATAGTAGTTTAAATTGCAATTTATGATTTGAGATTAGTAACTAAAATAAATTTTATAACTATTTTTCACATAACTATTTAAATAAAATAATTGAAATATATGGATAATTAGCTTCAATTTCGATCTAAATCTACTTTTGTTTAAATTTTATAAAATTATTTGTCAAAATTTCAAAATATTGTATGCTATCAGTTATGATTAATAAATTGATCAAGTTAATCCTCTTAAATTAATATAAAATTTTAAGTTATAGATATGTAATTTCCATTACAATGGTTCTTCAAATATGATGATATAATAGAAACCATACCTGTGCAAGTAGCTAAAAATTTAAAGTCTTTATACAACTAAATGAATGTCAATTTACTGCAACAAAAAATATTATAGTTTGAAGAGGAGATCATGCCTACAACTAAACTCCACAACCTACGCCAATAGCCTACTCTCTAATCCACCTTCAATTTGAGTCTATCGATGTTTTGATTTTTGGGTGAGTGTGGAAACCCATAAAGCTTTAAGAGCCTTTTTTTGCTAAGAAACAAAGGGCATGATCGACCTGATTTTAAAACTAAGAGTCTCTTTTGAAACTAGCGGCTTCAAATCCTTAGTAGCGACAAGAATCTTTAATTCTGACCAACACTATGACTTGGCACAACTTAGGTGATTTAAAAATAAATGATCTCTATGTTGGGGGTTTAGACTTCCATCCTAGGAGTTTCTATTTCAGCGATCTCCATAAATCGTTCTAGGTGATTCAATCCTCAAATCATTTTATATATATTTTCAAACATTTATTCCCAACACAAATGATTCCAATCCTCTTATCACTTTAACACAATAACAACTAAAAACAATAAGACAACTACTTATTCCTCCCCAATTATCTACAAACATGTTTTGCAGTCTCCAATGTGTTCTTCACTATGCTATGCACTGAGAAGAAGAAGATCAAATCGCCATCTTATTTTCTTCTTCAGTAATAGAAAAAAGATGGGCAACTACTTGGCACCAAAAAGAGGAGATTAAAATTGTTTAAAGAAAATAAAATAAAATTCTCCTCTAGAAAATGAAGTTTTATTGGAGAAAAGGAGATTCAAATAGAAACAAAAAAAAAAGTCAAAACTTTTCAGCACTCATCTCACAGTGTTGACTTTTCCATGAGAAACTGGAGTTTAATTTATGTGTTAAGTGAACTAGAGTTGTCTATACAAAACGGCGAGTTAAGTCTTCGAGGAAAAAAAAGCTACACCATTAGTTAATTGGCCGAGGAATGGGAAGAATAGAAGTTATGATGTATGGTCATCCATCCTCATAAGTAAATTTTAGGGGCTAGATAACCCTTTCTGCTATAGAGACAAACTAGGATTTCATATCTTCTTCATGGTGCTAAAGAGAACTAGAGTATATCTAGGAAAAAGTGTTGGAATTTAATCCCAACCGTTGCATTTATTCCTCCTCTATATGTTTTTCTAGCAATCATTTCTCTTTCCATTCTCTCACATGCGTATAGGATTTCTTTAGATTTGTATTTACAGAAAAATCTTCACCTTTAGATTTTCCTTGTTGGTTGTTAAATCAATATTTAATTGTAATCATTTTTTTTGTTTTTCTCTCCTTTGTTGCGCTCTTTCATAGCTTATGCAAAAAGCTTTGTATTGTCCTTTTGTGGGTCAAAAAGAACTGAAAAAGAGAATTAATAGAATGTAAGAAGGAAAAAAAATAATAAGAAGAAGACTCATGTACAAACAACGTGAACAATTACATAATAGGGGACTTTCATTATGTTTTCTTAAGCATAGAAGAGCAATAGCTCTGTCATTGCACAAGCAATATTTTTGTATAAATGTCATTACTAATATAAAGAGTTATTTGTAGTTCACCCCCTACTCTTCTTTGTGTTTCATTTTAATTTTAATTTTTGTTTTACTCTATCTTTGTCCAACATGTGGTATCAAAGCCAGGTTGCTCGATGAATAATTTTAGACTAGAAGGAAGATAATATTGAATATATTTTAAAGTTTTTGTTTGCATTGTATGGCCATAGATTCTAGATGAAATTACAAAGAAGTTAGACCAAAAATGATTTTTTTTTCCTTCTTTCTTAGTTATAATGAAGAATCAAATGTTTATATAATCTAATGATTTGGTTAAAATAAAAGCTTTCTTGATAGAGATGTATTTTTATGAACATTCATAACTAACGCCTTCACATCCTCAATCTTTAGAAATAAATGGTTTTTATCTTTTCAAACATATTGGAATAAAAAGCTTCTATTGTTTATCATTTTATGATTATAATGTGCAATTTAGTATTTTAGGAGATCGTACTAAATACACTTTAAATGATAGAAAATAGTCTAATTTTTTAGATGAGGAGCATAGTAATGATAATGATAATAAATTTTCGTATGAAAAAATATAGGATTTTAAATTAACCTTACAAAATTTACCTAAGAAATTTGGTAATCAAATTAATAGCTACTACAATTTCTAAATCTATATAGAAATTAACAAAGTGGATGAAATTTTTTGACATTGCCATTATTTTTTCAAAATAAAATACACTTATAGTTTCTTGGATGGATGAACCATAGTGAAAAATGTACAAGAGGATTTGAGATAATAAAAATGAAGATATGAGATAACTCAATAGGTAGATGTTGTAGTGGCAGATGATTAGTATAAGTGACACTTAATTTCCTTCAAGCAACGAATTTTGAGCTCAAGGTGGAAATTTATTGCCTTTAAATAAGCAATGAAACATGTCATTATTAGTTACCTAGGATTTTAAAATATTTAAACTAACTCAATAAAACAAGCACAAAAAAATATTACACCATAAAGCTCCTTATATGCAACTTAAGGAGAAAAATAAGTGGTTCATAGAAAGTAGTTTCATTTAAATAAGCATGTATGGAAAAATTGCTCAAAGAAAGATGTTATAGCCACCAAAAAGAAGAGAGAGAAGAGAGAAAAATTGATTTAGGTGGGCAATATCAGATATTGAAGAATGCACACTTGAATTTAGAAAAATTATTTGAAAGAGCCCCCATAATACTTTTATATCTACAAAATTTTCTGACTTCAAAGGGGGAATGCAAGTTGGAAAGATGGTGCCAAAAAATTCCAACTCAATTTGAGAAGTAGGCAAGTAGACATAGTTATATTCCACGTTTCATCATGAAATTATTAAAATCTAGGGAGATAATTTTAGGGTTTATAAATGTAACCCCATTACTTCATGAAAAAGTAAATGATACAAAAATCCAAGTCAAAGTAGTTGGAACATGAGGGAAAGTTGAAATGTTCAATCAAGGAGATGCCTAAAATCCTTGAAAACACATATTTTATGGATTTCATAATTCAGTATTATATTTTTGTGATACATTTATTTATGATAATATAGAGAATAGTAAAGATGTATTTAATTAAGAGTTGACATGTCTATATGGAATAGAAACTCTGAAGTAATAATATTACTAGTTGCAATAGATGAAAAAGTTTCTTTTACCATAGTTATTTAAAAATACTATGATGAAAATGAAATCATGTATCAGAAGTAATAAATTTATTATAAAAATATTTTGTTGGATTTAGGAGATGAGGAGTTCTCTAGGGAATGGATTGGTGCAAACCAATGGTAATTTTTCAAAATTTTAAGGAAACCATCACAAACCCCAAGGTCACCTTTAGGAGAACATGGTAGACCCTCACTGGCTTGGCTTGTAGTATGGTGCAGATCCATGTTGGCAAGGTTGGAATGGAGATGCACGTATGCATGGTCAATGGGGCATGCAAATTCAACACATTGGGAGAAGGATTATTGCCCCTCGCCCTTTCTATCACTAGCATATTGTATCCAAGGTAAAAGTTGTCACCTGAAAAACAAGATGTTTTTTGACATTTGTGGTTCATAGGAGTCCAATGCTAGGAAAAATAAAGCAACTACAACTTATCCAAATGACATTCCACCCATTTTCTATTTTCCAAATATCACTCTAAAGCAAGATGATTATTGGTGTTTTCTCCATTTGCAGTTCATGAATGTGTAGAGGAGAAGAACGAAGCAATGTGAAAGGAATTGTGAGGTGCACCATCTTAGGGTGTCTTTCCCAAATAGCATTTCCTTGGAACAAGAAGATTATCAACACATTCTTAAAATCCAAAAAAGAAATGTGAAAGTCGAAGGGTCTCTATAATGGGGCTTAAAAGACACCCCTCAGGTGGGCCATGATGATCATCAAGGTTTCATGGGGTCACCTTGTCGAGAGATTATCTACACATGGAAATTCAATATCCCCCACCCCCATTAATTATCCCACCCTAGACATGATATCGTCACTAATTCTCCCACCCCCATCATAACATTTTACCACCCCAACCATTTTATGTAGACTAACAGGCCCCATTCCATCAGGGCTTTCCACAAAATGCTCTAATACATAATTTCTAGAAACTTATGCCTCCTATTGATGTATTAAAAGGTTTTATTTATCAAGAATAGGTCAACACAAACTAGGTTTTCTATATAGATGAGAGAAAGGGCTTCTTTATTGTTTTATTTTCTTCAAAAGTGCAAAGGGATGCATTTTTTAAGGTTAAATCATGGGTCTTTGAGAGATATAGTTTATTCATTCAGCTATAGGTCCTAAATTTTGACCCTAGCACTGCTCAAATCAAGTTTATCCCATTTTGGATTCAATTACCATCACTTCCACTTAAATATAGAGCCTAAAATAGTGAAAAGTCTTTTCTAATAAGATGGGTACTTTTATAAAGGATGATATGGAATTTTTTAAGAGACTAGATAAACCTATTACGGTGTGTGTCCTCTTAAATACGACAAGGAACTTCCCTACAAATATTTGCATTCATTCAAAATTTGGTTCATGGGGAAGGGAGATCCTAATAGAAAACCCTAACAATGTATGTATATGTTGCCACAGGTTAGGTCATTCTATTGGGTATGTACAGGATCATGATGGGCCAAAAAGTGGCGATATGTAAGTGATATAATGGCCCATGTGGCTGACAACATTATTTTACCCAAAATTGATGAAACAAAAAAGGTTTTTAAAGGAGATTCTTAGCTTTCCACCAATATAAATTATGTTTTACTTTGAATTTAATAAATAATTATTATTCATTTTCTATTTGAATTATGACTAAAGTCTTGATTGATAGGTTGATTGAAAAAAATCTACACCTCTCAAATGGTATCATATTTTTTGAATCTGAAACATGTGTCACATTCTATGCTTTGCATACTATAAGATTAAAAAAAATTGAATTTCATGAAGTTTTGACCAAGTTAAGGTGGCCAGACATACGATTTTTTATATTTTTTAAGAGTTGTAATAAAAAATTCATAATTAATTATTTACTCTGAAAAAAATTACAAAAAAATATGTATCACATCGAGACATGATTCCTCTACTTCTATCTAAAATCTTATAAAAAAATATTATCATTTCATTGTGGTTAGGGTGGTCAAACAGACACCTACTTCTTCTTTTTTCCCTGAAATTTAGTACTACTGCATTGAAGTTTCAAATTTTCACCAAATAGTTTTTTTTAAATAAACCTAGTAGTTTAGAAACAACATTCAATTTTCTACAGATTCTATTCTTACATATTTTTGAAAAAATATAGATAACTTATTCAAATTTTTACTTCAAGTTACCTAACTATGATTTTCTAAATTTTCATCGCCACTTAAGGGCCTGTTTTTTCCATGATGATCCTACACATACCCTAATAAGAAATATTTATAAATAGAGGCAACACACAAAATGGTGTAATCTGACTCTTGAAAATTAGAAAATATTATCTCCAGAGATCCCTTATAAAAATGTTGAGACTATATGTAGTTGGATGATGGATTTTTCTTATCATTCATCAGTTGAGGGTCAAGCCTTGACATGCACTGTCATAGTGCCTAGCTTTAAAAGGTTGGGAAAAGGTAAAGATATAGTTATGAATGTCATGATGGATGTTTCTTCTCAATCATCAATTGAGGGTCAATCCTTGACATGCACTCTCATAGTGCCATGTTTTGACAGGTTGAGAAAAGGTAAAGATATAGTTATGAAATCCAATCATGGTTTTTTCAAGAAAGAAGGATTTACCTTTGTCATATCAACCAAGTTAGGAAAATTGAGTGTCTTAAAAAACTTTACAATAGAAATGTCTTCTATTTCTCAACCGTCAAGGTTTATCTCTATCGATAATGTTGTGGCATGCACCAATATAATATCTCAACATCTTGATAAAGTAATGTTTCATGCTAATGGATTATACTATAATGTCACTATAGGAAAGGTTAACTCTTACATTCTAGGTAGTTATTAAGGAATGGGTACACAGTTTTCAATTACTGTATCAAATGCTTAGAATAAAAATTAGATATCTCAACTATGACAACTAGTAGATCACTGCATCTATACACACCCAAAATTTCCTTGTTTAATATGCAACAATTAGATGGTATAACTTCCTCCTTGATGTGGGGGACTTCTAATCCCTATGAAATTTCAATACAAGAGGTCAATATTTTTTCATCCTCATCAACACCATTATTGGAGTATATTATTGCGAATGAACTTGACTCTCCCTCTATAAAAGACGAGGTGAATTGCTTAGATATTCAAGGGTTTCAAGGTTTGGTTGAGAGTGGAAATCTGGAAAAGTTAGCAATCGATATTACTGATATGGTGGGTTTTCAACTAATTTATGATATTGTAGAGGAAAATGAAAAGGAAGATGAGGAGTCAAAATTAGCTGAATTAAAGATTTTTGAGGTAGGCGAGAAAAATGATGTGGGTCTAGAATTAATTGATGATTCTACAAAGGTAGTTAGAGAGGAAGAAGGGGAATCAAAGACAAAGAAAATAGCTACTCTTTTATGAATCAGAATTCCAATGGATAAACTAGTGGTAGAAGAAATAGAGGTAAAATAAAGGGCTTTTGAGGTATTCAAGACAAATTTTGTTAGTTTAGAATTGATTGATGAATTTAAAAAGGTAGTTGTAGAGGAAGAAGGGGAGTTAAAGGTAAATCAGACAATGTCAATACTATCATTAAATAATTCAATTGTAGAAGTAATTATGGATCTTGAGGTCAAAGAAGGATTTGGAGTGAATGAAATGGAAGATGATGAATATGGTTTTTATAAAGTCTAAACTATTTCCCAATATCTTTTTTTTGCATCACCTATGAAGAAGTCTCTGAGAAAAAGAGGAAGGAAGTCAAAAGCAACTAAGATTCAAGAGGAAATTAAGGTAGGGATATAGTCAATCCTAGATGGGAGTATAAAGAAGGGATTGAGGAGAGCAGGTTGCTCTCTTCAATCCTTATGAAGATAGTCTTCTATAATTTTAGGGGAATTAATGCCCCTAAAAAGAATGTCTATATTAAGCAACTTATAAATGTTTGTGGGGATGATATAGTTTTATTACAGGAGATAATATTATTTTTGGATAATTATGATATGATCATTGATAAATGGTCAATGTGGAAGTCATGCCAATTAGAAGCTCAAGGACCATCAAGATGATTGTTAACACTATGGAATCAAAAAATTAGTTATGGTTGAATCTATCTCTAATGAATCAAATTGGCAATTACTATTGGTTACTCAATTCGATTTATCTTTCTTGTTATTTAACATCTATGCCCCAAACTCAATAGTTGAGAAAAAGGCACTATGGGATGAAGTTTCATTAGTCTTGGAGCAATCAGGAGATGAGAAAGTGGTCCTTGGAGGTGATTTTAATGCAATCCTCTCCCTCAATGAGAAGAAGGGAGGAATTTTACCTCACAAAAGATAATGGAGGATTTCAATACATTTGTTCAAAATAATGCTCGTATAGATGTCCAACCAGTCAAAGGAACATTTACATCAACAAACAAGAGGAAATAATTTTTACAAATATCTATATGATTGGATAGATTCTTGACATCATCCAATTAGGTTACAAAAGGATTTGTGCAAGTCTCAAAAATTCTGCCATGGGTAGGTTCAGATCATTTCCTTACATCATTGTCCATAATAGCTAAGACCTTTGCTTTGAAATGTAAATCATCCCTTAAATTTGAGTCTATGTGGTTTAGGAATAATGAGTTTCTGCCTTTATTGAAAAATTGGTCATTACAAGCACCATATGCAACAATCTCAATCATATTTAGATTCTATAGAAAGTAGATGTATGTTAAGAAAAGAGTTAAATATTTGAATGTGTACGTACTAAAAAACAATTCAAAAAAAGGAATTGATATCAAAATAGCCAGCAGATATAAATGACAAAATTATATCTCAACGTTTAACACTAGAATCCTATGTGTAGCAAAAAAATTTGCAAATTATAGAATTAGAAGAATCATTGTTGTGAGAAGCAATTTTCCAGCATAAAAAATCTCAAGAGCTTTAGCTGAAAGGAGAGAAAAATACAAAGCTTTTTCATATATCTGCCCAAATTAAGAAAGAAAAGTGTGCAATTTTTTAAATTCAGGAAAATTCGACACCGAAAAGGTCAAAAAATCAAGAAGGTATACAAAGAGAATGGGTCAACCTCTTTTCAAACTTGTTATCATCGCTAGTAGGACAACCTCCTCAAATTGTTGAGGAAAGGGGAGAGATGATATAATAAATTCCATCCTTAATCACTCACAAACAAAATTCAAGTCCTATTAAGCCCTTCACTTTGGAAGAAGTGAAATCAGTATTTTTCTCACTGTCACTTGACAAGGCTTCTAGTCTAGATGGTTTTACAACAATTTTTTTTCAAAAATGTTGGGATTTTGTTGGTAATGATATTCATATGGATCTAGAAGAATCTAGAACTTCATATTCCATGTTAAAGAAATTCAATGTAACTCATATTGATATAATTCAAAAGGTCAATAATCCAAAATATTTTTTAGAGTTTCGCACTATTTCTCTTTGTAACACTGTTTATAAGATATTCACTAAAACCAAGTATCATTGATTATTTCCATTAATTCCTAAAATCATATCAGAAGAACATGTTGGTTTGTGCCTTGTAGTGAGACAAGAGAAGGAGCTTTTGTTGCACACAAGTTTCTCCATTCCATTTTTTCACAAAAACTTTCATCCTTCATCATCAAGCTAGACATGATGAAAACTTATGACAAGGTGGATTGGACCTTCTTGGTATAGGTATTGAAGAAATTTGGCTTTCATAATAAATGGTGTAAATTGATATTATCTTGCCTCTTAGAGCTAAATCTTGAGTGCTCATTAATGGATCATTAGCATGTTTCTTTAGTTCTAATAAAGGTTTAAGACATGTTGGACTCAATGGAACACTAAGAGGGGGGTTGAATCAATGTTCAACAATTATAATAACTCCATTCATTCCAAGCATGAAACCATTTCACCATTGTATTAAAGAAAAGATGTATGCATTCAAATTAAACATATACAACACCATGAAACATAGATTTTTGAGTGGAAAACCTATTAGGGGAAAAAGCATGGTGGAGATTAATCCACAATTTGAGTACTCAAAATATACTTGTTTACAGAAGGAATGCACTTGCATTCAGGCGCACTACCTAGAGCTCACTGCTCAAAAGAAAAAGGCTTATTGCCTACAAAATTCAGATTAAAACCATATGAGGAGTGAACTGAGATAATAGCATCTAATTATGCCAGGTAATAGTTCTGGTGAAGCTCATGGATCTTATTCGAGATCTACTTTCTGACTTTATACTATGCTCTACTCTGTTCTACTCTTTGTTGCTCTTTGCATCACTTATGATCAAATTCAAATTACTTCTCAGTTGGATCTAGAAATTCACACATCCTCATATCCATACACCATGCATGCTATTTTGAATGATAAAAACAATCTCTTATATATATCTGTGATCAAAGACTTATTCACCCAACAATCGACTTTCTAGCATAGATAGTTAACAAATTAGTGCACCGTATCTTGTAGATCACTTACCAGTGAGTGGGCATTAGTACCAAGATACTACAAGCCTCAACAGACCTTCCTCATAGATCCATAACCCAACATGTCTATCCGGTGGGATGACTAGATCAACTTTTATGCCTTTTACCTGATCCCCTGTTCTTTACTCTATTTTGTCGGTAGGAGCCAAAATAGTGTTTCTCATTCAGATGCAAGACTTGGGTTGCATGACTTGGGTTTCCATCAATGAAAACACTTACAATCCAATATTCTTAGCCATATTCCAACTATCTCCCCCTTTGGCATTGATGGCAACACTTAGTGAAAAATGACTAAGTGTCAGAATCATTATAGGTATACTACCAAACTGCTTGCTACACTTTTCCCCCCTTGAGATTCACAAGGCATTTTTCACTGCATTCTCTCCCCTTTTGACATCAATGAAAAAGCATGGATGCCATATGCTAAAAATATTGACAAAAAGTGACAAAACACATGTTCAAAATCATCAATTCTTCAAAAATTTAGCACATATATGCATACAACTATTCTCCTTTGATCAAAATTTCAAAAACTTGAAAACAATTTGTTGTTATCTTTAGAAAATTATCTTATTGTTTTTCTTCACTTCCAGAAGAAACTTATTCCAGCCATCAATTGCAATTCCAATGCTAATAATCAAGATATTTTTCTTGGAAGTCTTGTCGATAACTCAATGAGAGATTCAGGAATTGTGATTGCTTCTTCCAGTTTTTCACCATTTTATAGAATTTCCACCAACTACTCCAACCTGCACTCAATTAAGTCCTTTACCTTCCAAAAAGTATCCACAAGAACATTCTTGGATAGTTGAATTTTTATTTGAGCTGCTTGTTACTCCCAGATTATTCTCATGATAATTCCATCTAGATCTAGAGATATGTCAAAGCTTTTTCCAATGTCGTTCAGTTCTATCTCAGTCTGATCCAACTTCTCCTTGTAATTGTTGACTACATGGGGCCAACACACTAGTTGTAGATTCCTTTGGCAGATTTAATGAATTGTCTCAACTCATTCCTTTTCTTCTTTAGCTTGGCAAGCGATAGTCCTTCAGGTGAGAAATAATTTCACCTTCTTCTTTGCCTTTGTCTTTAGATCCCATTGATTCTTTTCTACACTCAATCATCTCTTCAGGTAGAATGTCCTTAAGAATTTCCAATCTTATCTTACAATTCTCAATATGAGCATTTAGAACTTCCAGAATCAAGTCCTGGTTGTATGATGGTATGATTGACCATAACCTTGCAATTTTCTCCATACCACCTGCACCTTGGATAAGCTTTTGTAGCTTTCCTTTTGACAGATCTTCTTCTTCCTCACTACCTTTTTCAAGACTAGAAACATTTTCTAGTGGATTCTCAGGTTCTTCATCAGATTCTTCATCCAAAATGCCTACAATTTATTTTTCTTTCCCTTTTCCCTCAATCTTGGGAACTTTTCTTTCTAGAGGGTTGTATTCAATGATTTCCTATCCTCTTTTTTGTCCTCTATCAGTGCTACCGGAAGAGGAACAAACTTCCATTATTCTTACCAGAAGGGAAATTTTGACTAATCAACACTTTATAAGAACATTCTTACAAAAAATTTCAAATTCTGAATCCCTATTATACAAACTCTCAGAATAAGAGTAAATTTGGTTGCATATCGGTTTATTTGATTTCCATGCTACATTGTCGATTTTTGTCAAAAAATTCAGAAAATACATAACCAAACATATAATTAGAGTTCCAACCCTAAATGGATACCCTGTCTCCTTTTTCAATTGAACATTCTCCATCATCTAATCTTTTAACAATCTACATAGGTCAAAGTCATGTCTTTCATTTATCATTTTATGAGCAATGTATACCGTGCCAATTGATGTAGCTCCTTCTCGATTTTAGTAGAAGATTTTATAGGTTATGCCATGTGCAATATACTTTGTAATGGGATTGTTGATTGTTGCTATCAATAGAGCTCTCTGATCTTTGATTATTCCAATTAGTGTTTCGACCTCTTTGTTCCAAATAGATTTCTTCGTAGGGACATCACCGACTTTGGAAAAACTAGTTAATTTCTCAATTGCATCTTTTGATATGATGTAAGGTTTGTACTAAGTTATAACATCACCATCTAATCTGGTTAATATGAATTTTACGAATTCTACATTCTCAAGGTATGGTTCAACTCATTCCACATATCTAAATTTCCATGCTTTGCTTCGCTCAATTGTTTTAATTCATTACGAAGCAATAAATTCCTCATAGATCTGATCTTTGCACTGTTATATTTGTCTAATGTGATCAAACCTTTAATTTGTTCCATTTTCCTTTTCGTGCTTTAGGGTTTGCAACTACACATTGAAATATGAAGAATTCGAGAATGATTCGAAGTACCTGATAATTTTCAAGATTTGTTGATGAATTCAATTTTGCTGCTCTGAAGTCTACGTATCGAGTGCTCTCCTTCTTCTCTTTGATAATGCAATGTGAAAAATGACGGCTCGAACTTGAATTTTATAGCCTGCACATGTGAATAAATGCATTTTCCCTAAGTTTTTTAGAGACTCTTTTTCTCTCAGATGACGACAGAAAAAATCTTCTACGGACCTACGAATTTGTTGAATTTCCCCTGCTAAATTCATCCAATCCTTTTGTACACTGTGAGTTCATCTTATTGACTATTCTTTGCATTTTGGTACCATCCATAGATAGGGGGGGAAATATTTTCTTGTAAGACTCCCCCTAGGCCAGTGGCCTCAAATTAATTACCGGAAGAATTACCGAAAGTAGGTTCTGGTACATAATCATTTTTATTTACCCATGTCTTCTTCCTCTGATCTTTGATATCATCCATAGTTATCTTCTCTTTTCCTTTATCATTTCTCTTAGTATTTATGTCTCTGTATACCATACCTCTTATGTTTGTGTTCTTGTTTCTACAAAATCTTGCAATATGACCATACTTGTTACAGTTATAGCACAAAGTATTTCTTTATCCATTTCATTGGTTTCTTCTTAATCTGCATTGATTAGTAATATGCCCAAACTTCCCATGTGCATAACATTCAACATTTGTTCTATCAATAGAGTGACTTGACATATATCTACATTCAGTTGATTTATAACCAAGATTTTTGCAATTGAAACACTGACCATAGAATGATGAAACTTTTGACCTCAAATTACTTCTACACTAAGCAACCATATGACTAAACTTATTACAAGAAAAATAATATCCATTAAATTTTGTGTATTAGGTTTTCTTACCGGATACCTTCCATTTTTGTTCTGTTTGAAATTATTTTGTCTTGATCTAGAACTTTCTCCCTTTTTATATCCAAGACCTATCTTATCATTTCCACTCTTCTACCCTTGAGCTAGCTCATCAAGTTTTACTGAACTAATCTTAAAATTTTCTTTGAATTCATTTGCAATGACAAGATCATTCCTAAGAGTAGTAATCAGCTTACCAAGTTCTTCTTCATTTTTTATGGTTTTTTGCAACTCACTTTCCAACTGAGTGAATTCTCCACTCAGTCTGCTACATTCATCAGATTTCTCTTTTAGGGTTTGAGCAATAGTTTCCTCATTTTTCTTCCTTTATTCTATCTCCTTGGTCATCATCATCATCATAGCTTCCATCTCATGCTTTAGGTTTGTATTGTCTCTAGCAAGCTTTTCACATTATTTGGTTATCTCCTTCAAGGTTTTATTTAGGTGAGCATCATCCATATCTTCGTTCTCCTTCTATTGTATCTGATCACAATGATCTTTCCTCTTCACCCTGGATTTGACTATCTAATCCTTCAATGACTAAATGAATTTCTCAACATCTCTAAGATTTTCTTTTAATTCTTGAACTTCTGCTTTAGACTGATCAAGGTCATCAAGATCTACCATAAGCTACTATGTAAGAATAGTAGAGTCCATCACATTCCAAGATCCACCTCAAGCTACAAAACTTCTCTAGAGGAACTAGCTCTGATACCAATTGTTGGACTCAAGGGAACACTGAAACGAGGGGTGAATCAATGATCAACAATTATTAAAACTCCATTCATTCAAAGCATGAAACCATTTCACCATTGTATTAAAGAAAAGATGTATGCATTCAAAGTAAACATATACAACACCATGACACACTGATTTTTGCATGGAAACCATGTTAGGGGAAAAACCACGGTGGGGATTAATCCATAATTTGAGTACTTAAAATATAGTTGTTTACAAAATGAATGCACTTGTAGTTAGGTGCACTACCTAGAGCTCATTGCTCAAAAGAAAAAGGCTTATTGCCTACAAAATTCAGATTAAAACCATTTGAGGGGTGAACTGAGATAATAGCATCTAATTATGCCAAAGTAACAGTTTTGGTGAAGCTCATGGATCTTATTCAGGATCTTCTTTCTGACTTTATATTGTGCTTTGCCCTGTTCTGCTCTTTGCATCACTTATGATAAAACTCGCATTACTACTTTACTGGATCTCACAATTCACACTTATTCATATTCATACACCATGCATGCTACTTTAAATGATAAAAAAAATCTCTTATATATATCCGTGATCAAAGACTTATTCATCCAACAGTCAGCCTTCTAGCATAGATAGTTAACAAATTAGTGCATCGTATCTTGTAGATCACTTACTAGTTAGAAAACATCAGTACCAAGATACTACAAGCCTCAACAGACCTTCCTTGATCCATAACCCAAAATTTCTATCTGGTGGGATGATTAGATCAACTTTTATGCCTTTTACCAGATCCCTTGTTCTTTACTTTGTTCTGCCTATAGGAGACAACATAGTGTTGCTCATTTAGATGCAAGGCTTGGGTTACATGACTTGGGTTTCCATCAATGAAAACACTTACAATCCAATCTTCTTAGCCATATTCCAACAAGATAACGTGATCCTCTATGACCTTTTCTTTTTATAATCTTAGAAGAGGCTCTTAGTGGATTTGCTAAAAGATCTCAAATTCATAGAATGTGGAAAGTAATAGCTATTCGCTCAATTAGTATATCTATTACACTCTCTCTCTTTTAGATGACACACTTTTATTTGGAAAATATGCACTCCAATAAGCTAAACATATCAAAACTATTTTGGATAATTATTCATTTTCCTTAGGTCAGAAAATAAATCTAGAGAAATTAATAATTTATACTTTCAATATCAAGGTAGGTTTACAGAGATAGATTGTGAGGCTTCTAGTTTTTTAAACTGTAGTAATCCCTTTTAAGTACATTTGTATTCCATTCTTTATAGGTGCAAACAAGATCTCTTATTAGGACAAGATAACCCATGTCATTCGATCAAGGATTGCTAGCGATAAAGGTTGGTTGTTATCATTATCAGGATGAATCTTGTTGGTAAAATCAGTTCTCTTTGTTATTTTAAATTACTCTATGGTAGTGTTGAAATCTCCTTAATCAATAATTTCTGAAATTCAAAAACTAATCAAAAAATTCATGTGGAAGGGAAATTTAGATAAAAAGAAAAAGTTTCCACTAATTTCATTAGAAAACATTTGTGAAGAAAATTTGAAAGGGGGTGTTGGCATTCATATTTTTTCAGCTGGAAAACTTTCCTTATGTGCCAAGTTAGTGTGGAATTTATATTCTATGCTCCAAGAAAAGTGGTGTGAGATCATGCAAGAAAAATATTTTGATGTTTCAGATCCACAAAGAATATTCACAATTTTAAACCCACCACAAGGATCTACAATGTGAAACTTTATACTATCTATAGATCATTTATCACCCCTTACCTAACTTGGGAAATTCATAATGGGAAACAATAAAATTTCTAGAAAGATTCATTGAGAAGACATCCACCTTTAAATACAAACCAAAATCTACAAGACATAAAATCTTTCCTTAGTTCAAATTGGGGGGGGGGGAAGTCAAAGATTACTTCCAAAACATACATGATCAAATAGGGATAGTGGTTTGGAAATATCTATATTCCATTCCTTTTCCGATTAAGCATATAAAAGAGCTAAGTGTCATATTAAGAGAAAGACATGTATATTTCAGAGGAAGAAGATAGAATTGTGTGGGCTCCATCTAAATTAGGTAGCTATATAGTTGAAATGGGCTATAAGGAAATAATGAGTAAAGGTGTGTGTAAAAGATATCAAAGAGTTCTATCTTTTTTCTGGAATTTAAAATTGTTACCTAAAGTAGGTTTCTTCTCTTGGTTAGCTATAAAAAATAGGGTTCTAATAAGTGAAATAATTGCAAGATCCAGATGGCAACTCAATTCAAATTCATGTTCTATGTGATGAGGCGATGGAGGAGGTAAATAATTTATTCATTCACTGTCCTTTTTCATATGCATGTTTGTCATTTGTTAAAAACAAATTAAACTAGTATTCACCATTTACAAACAATTTGTGGGAACTTTTTAAAAGTTGGCTAGTTCTGTACAAGTCATCCTTTTTTACATGCATTTGGAAAGTGGTCCTGTCAATTATTTTATGGTGCATTTGCTAGGAGAGAAATAGGTGGATTTTTAGGTAGGAAAAAATGAAATTGGTTTAGGTTTTAAGATAGACTCTTCAATAGCTGAGGTCACAAATGCATATGTTCAAAAAGAGAAAAAAATTGGTTTTTTATTCATAGAATGGGACTCTAAACTATTACAAAAGTGGTAGAACATTGTCCTTCCTTTCAAAGGAAGTTTACACCACCATCAAAAAAAAAATATTGATAGAAGTAAAATTGCTTGTATACCTCCTCCTACATTTTTCTACAAGCTGGATTTTGATGGTGCTTTGCATTCAAACCCAAGAGTCTTAGGGGCTAGTGTGGTAATAAGGGATCATAGAGGTCTTCTCATTTCAACCAAATCAATTCACCTTTCAAATGGTGTGAACAATATTGCTGAAGCCCAAACTCTTTTTCATAGGCTGCAATTGGAAATGCTTTTGAAGATCACTAACTTGCATATTGAAGGGAATTCATTAATTATTATTAATTATTGTAAGGAGATAAAGGTGATTAATTAGAAAATTAAATATGTACTTGAGCAAGCTTGCAAGCTTATTGACAAGCTAGTGCTTTCCCAAGTTAAACACTCATATAGAGAGGGAACTCAAGTGACAAACTTGTTAGAAAATTGTGGTCGTGACCAAGCACAAGTTGAGATCATCTATAATAAAAATTCAAATAATATCATAAAAGCTTTAGATGATATTATTCAAAAGGAAAGGATCGCTTCATTCAGTAAATAACTAAATAGAGTAGGTTATGTTATAGTCACATCAAGTATGAAATGCAGTCAAAGTGTGTGGGAATTTATATCATTTTATATCAAATATATATAGGATGTGGTGTCCAATATTTTTAATAGAGTAGGAAGGATGCACAGTGGCTACTCCCATGGCAATGATGATGTTGGTTTTAAATGCTAATGTTTTATTATTTTGTAAGTTTTTTCTCGTTGGAATTTAAAAGAAAATCTAATGCTCGTATGTGTTAATTCGCTTGCCTATGTGGTGAAAAGCCGTAGGCATTATTATCTATTATGGCTCATTGATACCTCACATTTGTGTAGGTAGATGTGAAGTAAATTTTATGTTAGAAAAATGTGGTTGTATATGGGGTCATATGTATTTTTCTTCTTGTAGTTACAATACGGTTGTGTTAGTTTAGTTACTCTAGATAACTTTGGGTTTGTGTTTTAGTCTCATGCTTAGAATTTTAAGTGCTTCTATTTTGGGTTGGTGTCAAGCAGTTATCTGTAAGGGTTGATAGTCTTCTTCGCTGTCATCACCAATTATGCCATTTTTTGTGGGGGAAGCATCCTTAGTATTTAGAGCTTCTCTATCATTGTGTTTCTTTGTTTCTCACATTTTTTTTTGAAGAGTAGTGCTTTGTCCATTGGCTATTTAGGGTGGTTATCAATTCTAATAGCTTGATTCCTAAGGTAGCTGGAGTTTTTCTTATGTATTTTAATGGGTTGGTTTAAATTATTGAAATTTGAGGTGAAATTTATTTGTTCTCACCTATTCCTCTAGGAATCGAGGTAGTTATTGTCTTCTGATTTTGGGGGTGGTATGGTGCCCTAGTTGTTGGAGCAAAGGTTGCTTGTTTACTTTTGGAAATGGAATATTTTCCTCAAAAAATTATAATCCCCCTTTGTATTCATAAATGGGAGCATCCTTTCTTAGAAGAAATAACCTATCGTGATTTATCTCAAGTTTTCAATGTATTTTTCCCTAGCATTGTTGACTGTGGGAAAGAGATATTATGTCCAAATTCACCTAAATTGTTGTTTCCATCTCAAATCCTTCTAGTATTCTTATCCAACACTTTGGACTTGTACAACCATACTTTGTCACCAAAAAGTGAGGACTTTGACACTTTTCACTCATTTTGACCTTCGCCTATGATCTTGGACCTTTTCAAACCCATTTTTACCCATTTCTGAGCCTTGTGAATAAGTGTTGTAAGGTGTTGCAAAAACATTTCACACTCTCCTAGGCTTTTCATCACTTAATCTACACATTATTATCCCAAAATGACACCTTAATACACATACAAATCCCATCTTAGTGTATTTTCAGGAAACAATCTCGACAAACATAAATAATTATATTTTAATCATCGAAAATCAATTTAATTTTCCCAGGTGGACTAGGTCACCACCTTGGGTGACCTAGTCCCATGTGGCATAAATTTCAATTTTAAGTTATTTTCTTTCAAGATTTTGGTCACTAAAACCCTAAGGTCGGCTTGTATGGTGTCATTTCAGGAAAATTAGGGCATAAATTGTATAAGTAAGCTCTAAAAACCTAATTTATCATTAGGTACCATCATTATGCATCACTCATTTTCTCTTCCACCTCTCTCTCTCAAATCTTCTTCTTCTCAAACAAGCTAGTGTTTCACATTCCAAGTCAACAAGACATCTTTGTTGAAACATCCAAGGGTTTATTATTGCAACAACACAAGATCTCTCATCAAGGCAAGGTAACTCCCTCTCTCACTCCTTTATTTTCATTCTTCATTACTTCATTTATACTTTCATTTGGTTTGATTACTCAAAAGGGGTTTGACGAAGGCAAACCCCTAATCTCTAACCCTAACCCTTGTCGCTTCTTTGCATGTGTGATTTGAAAGTTTTTGTATGCAGGTTTGTGAAGAAGAAAGGTGTTGGAAAGGTGTCCTTAATCCATCAAAAGAATCCAAGTCAACCAAGCCCTAGTTCTAGCTTGGAAGCCTCTTTTTGCCAATTTTCAGCAAAATCTGAACCAGATATCTATTGGAATCGAGAGTGCAAACTGAGGACTCCAATATCCTCTTTGAGATTCTCGAAAACCCAAAAGAGGACTAGGTCACCCATAATGGTGACCTAGTCCCTCTGAGCTTGTGCTTCAGGGATTTTCACATTTTTGAGTACCCATTTGACATAAACCTGTTCCAGGAAACTTTCTGGGAAAGAGGACTAGTTCGCCCAACATGGGAGGAATGTCCCTATGAAGATTTTAGAAATTTTCCAGAGGATTTCGGAGCCTTTCATATACAACATCCTAATTCCAGGTGCACAATTCCTGAAAATTCCATTTACTTTATATATTTTATATATTTAGTTCATTTTAGAATAGTTTGCATTAGTTCATATTTACTTTGTTTACATTTCATATATAATTAGATTACAATAATTTAATTTAAAGTTTTCAACCACACTACACACACATATCTCAAACCCATTCTTTGAATGAACACCCAAAATCACAAAACCATTAGTGTGAAAGAGAGCTATTCTTCCAAAGTTAGCTTCTAAGGTGAAAAACCCTAGAAGCTCATTTGGGAATCTTGTTTCTCATCTTGTGTGCATATTTTTGGTGGTTCATTTTGGTGAACTTGACCTTCTTACACCTTTTTTGATTTTCACCTCTTCCTCATCCTAGGATTTGCTTGCATTGCATCTTGCATTAGTGAAATTGCATCCTAGGGTTTCAAACATTTCATTAGTGGAAAGTGAATTTAGGCTACATTTTTGCATGTTAAATCATCAAATATTTCTACATTTCTATATTTTCTTCTTAGTTCTACATTACCTCATACATAAACCACCTATATTAGTCCAAAACTCTTAAAAATTCTCAAAAAAATCATCTGGAGGACTAGGTCACCATCCTGGGCAACCTAGTCCCTTCAGGCTTTTGAAACTGCCCTTTATGTAGTTGAAACCTCAGTTTTTGAGCTTTTGTTTTGTTCCATTACATACTTTTATCAATAGGTTTTGTTTCTATTACATGTCTTCTATTAAAATTAGCATACATTATCTCATTTCATTCATTGTATATTTTCAATTTTGCATTTCTAAAATTTCATTTCCAGATCATTGATAGTGTAATCAAAAAATTGCCTTCTTTTGCAATCAGAAAATGGTATTTCCTTTATCTTCTGTTGTAAATTCTTTAAACATATTCATATATTTCTTTTTTCTTTATATTTTTTATAAACTCTTTAAACATGTTCAAAATTATTTCAATACATTCCATAGTTATGAGAGTCTAGAAAATGAAAATGTTGATAATTGTCCTAAACATACACAACCTACTATCTCTCCTCTCTATGGGGATGATGTGTTAGAAGTAAATACAAACATAGATAGTCATGATGATCATAATTTCTCCCCTCTTGATACCTCTCCTTCTAGTGACGAAGGCATCTTGTTAAAGGAAGGAACAATCATAGAGCATCATGATGGTCTTGCTTGTTCTTCTCCTCATCCCCTTTGGGAAGATATTTGAACACAAGAACATGACATTATAAACACATTCCTAAACATTACCTTACCTAGTCTCCCTAACTATGATGATCAACCTTTCCCTTCTCCTAATGTCTTTCCTCGATCCAAAGAGGACATGTTGGTGTTAGAAGACCCTTCGCCTATGAGTCCTAAGACTCTTGATCTTCCCTCCCAATTTGAAAATCATAGTGATACTTCTCTCGATGCCTCTTCTTCTAGTAGTGAAGCATGTGTTGAACCTCTTCAAAGGTCTCCTAATTGTATAGGTTGTTTGGAACAAGATTATGAGACCCTTGATAATCAAATAGAATCCCATTCTAATCCTTCCTCTCCTCATAATTCCATCATTGATCATTTCCTTAATGATATTATTCCCTTACAAGAAGATTTAGAGCCTATATTAGACTCTCCTTCCCTAGGAGATGTTAATATTATCCAACCTCAACTCATCCTTTCTCCACCTTCTAAACCATAATTCACTCTCTCCCCACCTAGACCTAATTTGTTGCAAAAATTGAGTCATGATACCATTGCTCATACATATTACACCAGAAACAATTTGTGATCCCAACCATCAACCTCAACACCCTTACCTTCATCCCCTCCTATTCTTCTTGTTGCCCCTCGCTTCAATTCCTTCCATAGGGAGTATGACCTTATTCACCAACTAAGGAATACTCCCACAAAAATATCTTTATGGGACCTTATTCAAGTCTCCCCTCACTATCATAACATGATGCAGGATGCCTTACAATAAATTCTTGTTGCTTCTAATACACAAACAAATTACATTGCATCTATGATCCAAGGCTTGAACACTGACATTGTTCTCCACCAAAGTGAGCTCCCTCCTTTGGAAGTGCAAAAAAAATTTGAATCCTTCATGATCATATCTCAATAAAAAATCATAGGGATCAAACAAACCCTTGTTGATAATGGCTTCATTCTCAATGTGTGTAGCACCAATCTCTTAGATAGGCTCCATATCGATAGATCGACCATCCAACCTTCCTCCTTATCCCTCACTGGATTTGATAGTATAAAAAAAAGTTGCTCGGTGTGATCACTTTGCCTCTTATAGTTGGAGTGGCCACATTAAACATATTGATCCATGTTATGCCAAATGATGTTTCATCTCTCATTTTGGGTAGGCCATCGATTCATGCAATGAATAGTGTGCCTTCCACACTTGATCGCAAGATGAAGTACATCTACAACAACAAAGTGTACACAATTGATGCTAATCTTGAACTTTACATTGTCCTACACCTTGAGCAAGCCAAATCCAAATCCTTCACCACTACACCCACCCAACATGTGGAACCTATACAACCAAATTCCTTTGATGATGGTTCAAGTTCCTTAAACTTCACCTGTCCCTTAGTAGGAGAAACCAACACCAACACCAAAGACTCTAAAGGGCAATTTAGTCTTGGTAACACAAGACTCGGTCAATCCTTCAATAGCATCCACCTCAACTCCTTTAGCAACCAATGCAAAAAATGACCTCTCACCCGATCCAAAAAAGCTAAAAAAGCTCTATGGAAAAGGTTATGAGATCATGAAACAACTTGGCTATAGTGGACAAGGTTGTGGTGCTAACGAACAAGATATCCACAACCCTATCAAGCGTCATACACAAATATCCAAGCATGGTCTTGGATTTCTCCCTTCCAACAAAATCATGAAACCTTCCTTTAACACCAACTCTATCTCCAATCACCCTTCTCACCCAACCTTCCCAAGTGTTCCTTTGAAACAAACTAAGGACACTTTTCTTAATACCAATGTCATCTCATAACCTCCCCTTGATTCTGATTTTACGCACTCCTCTAAAGGAGTCTACAAAATCTCGCAATCCATAGAGGCTTGTGTAGGTATGACTTCCTATACTAAACAAGATCCTTCCTTGTTGCCCACCAAATTATCCCCTTCTACTGTTGATCAAGAGGGTATCTTGTTGAGACTCCTCCAAGATCACTTGATATCCCTTCCTCCTTGAACTCAAAAGAAATGTTCCAACAAACATTTATTTTGTGCTTACCACTAAGTTCATGGTCATCACACTAACCAGTGTAAGGCGTTGAGTAGTAGAATCCAACACCTTAAGGCATTTGATGTTCTTCCATCTATGGGGGAACCTCATTCCTCTAATTAATATTGAATTTTCACTCAACCTTTCATTTCCTTAATCCTTTCGACTCACTCTTATCCTCCACTAAGTGGGGGAAAGGGGTTAGTTATCCCTTTCCCCTCGTATGTCACTTGACTTGTTGTTAACCTTTTATGGACATCTAAAAGAAATCTTGGGATGTGGACTAATTTTCTTAAGTTGACTCACATGTAACATACACCCCTCTTCATGATGCCACTTTTCAAAAATATATGACTCAGCATAGGGCTTTCCGAACAAGCTCTCATATCCTCTTCTTCTTCTACTTTAAAGTAATTATTTATAGTACGGTGATTCAAAATTCCTTTAAAGTGGGGGCATACATCACCCCTCATATTTCACTGTGTGATCTTTCTTTTTCTTGCAATTCCTTCTCTTGAAAACATTACGCACATTGTTATTCAGGATGATACATCTGCATTTTTCCTCTTTTGCATACAAGATGAGTATACTTGCACTTTGACTCTCTGGGTAACATTATGCATAATGTTCCTTAGGATGAGACATCACACAAACAAAGAAAAAATCCCTCTTACCACCATCATTACAAACATCACTTCCTCTTATGGTGCCTTATCAAATTTATCACAAGGTATAACTTTGGTATGGTTTGAGCGGGAAGCCAAACCAATGGCACGACTTTCCCCATAGCCACCTTTGTGCGTACATACCAACCATGTGTATGTTTCTCACCTTTTGGGACTACTCATCCTGCGGAAAACTTGATATTTTGTGGCCCCAGAGTGAGCACATATTTTTCACCCTTTCTCTTCACTTCAAACCTTGTCATTGCATGATAATGTATCTCATCTTGTTGCAATGCATTCACCCTTAAATGTCTTTTACATTGATGTCAATTTAACTTAGAATCTCGAATCCTTGTGGGCTTGAATACCTCCTTCATCTTTCTCATTCTTCTTCTTTGTTACTCTTCACCATCAAGCTGCTTTAGTGTGAGTTTGAAGAAAGTTCATACTTTCACTAAAGAGGGGGCTAAATGTGTCACCAAAAAATGAGGACTTTCACATGTTTCACTCATTTGGAACTTGGCCTATGATCTTGGACCTTTCTCAACCCATTTTTACCCATTTCCAAGCCTTGTGATGAAGTTTTGTAAGGTGTTGCAAAACAATTTCACACTCTCCTAGGCTTTCCATCACTTAATTTACACATTATTATAACAAAATGTCCCTTAATACACATGCAAATCCTATCTTAGTGTGTTTTCATGAGACATCCTGACAAACATAGATAATTATATTTTAATCACTGAGAATCAATGTAATTTTCCTAGGTAGACTAGGTCACCACCTTTGGTTAGCCCCATGTGGCATAAATTCCAGTTTTAAGTTAATTTCTTTCAAGATTTTGGTCTCTAAAACCTTAAGGTCGGATTGTATGGTGTCATTTCAAGAAAATTAGGGCATAACTTGTATAAATAAGCTCCAAAACCCTAATTTCTCATTAGGTACCCTCATTATGCATCACTCATTTTCTCCTCCACCTCTCTCTCTCTCAACTCTTCTTCTTCTCAAGCAAGCTAGGGTTTCACATTCCAAGTCAACAAGACATCTTTGCTGAAACATCCAAGGGTTGATTGTTGAAACAACACAAGATCTCTCATCAAGGAAAGGTAACTCCCTCTCTCACTCCTTTGTTTTCATGATTCATTACTTCATTTCTATTTTCATTTGGTTTGATTACTCAAAAGGGGTTTGACCAAGGCAAACCCCTAATCTCTAACCCTAACCCTTGTATCTTCTTTGCATGTGTGATTTGTAGGTTTTTGTATGCAGGTTTGTGAAGAAGAAAGGTGTTGGAAAGTTGTCCTTAATCCATCAAATGCATCCAATTCAACCAAGCCCTATTTCTAGCTTGGAAGCCTCTTTCTATCTGTTTTTAGCAGAATCTGAACCAAATATATTTTGGAATCCACAGTGCATACCGAAGACTCCAATCTCCTCTTTGAGATTCCCGAAAACCCAAAAGAGGACTAGGTCACCCATAATGGCAACCTAGTCCCTCTGAGCTTGTGTTTTGGGGATTTTCACATATTTGAGTACCCATTTGACAGAAACTTGTTCCGGTAAAATTTTTGGGAAAGAGGACTAGGTTGCCAAACTGGTGGGAATGTCCCTATGAAGATTTCAAACATTTCCCAGAGGATTCTGGGACCTTTCATCTGCAACATCTCAATTCCAGGTGCACAAGTCCTGAACTTTTCATTTACTTTTTGTATTGTATAAATTTAGGTCATTTTAGAATAGTTTACATTAGTTCACATTTACTTTGTTTACATTTCATAGATTAGATTACAATCATTTCATTTGAATTTTTCAGCCACACTACACACACATATCTCAAAGCCCTTCTTTGAATGAAAACCCAAAAACACAAAACCATTAGTGTGAAAGAGCGCTATTCTTCCAAAGTTAGCTTCTAGGGTGAAAAACCCTAGAAGCTCATTAGGGAATCCTCTTTCCCTTCTTGTGTGCATGTTTTTGGTGGTTCACATACAAGATGCTGAAAACTATGGCCCAGGAAGCAGTGCGCCCATGGTTCTTAAGTGAGAATGAAATGCTTCACTATGTTCAACATTATGATTTTGATAGAGGTAAAGGTTATGTGCGAGGATTATTCCATAGGTGTTTCCTTAACCAAAAAAGGGAATACATAGAGGTTTATGATGCCATAAAATTATTCTGAAACAAAATAATTCTTGCAAGCTATATAGGATGTTGTAGCTTCACTCAGATTTGTTAGGTTTGGAAATAGTGAATAAAATTAAAGAACAACATTTTGTGGTTTCTTTCCTTCTCACTCATCACAAAAAACATGATTTGAATGGCATAAATATTCCTAGGGTGGCTCCTCATTTGCATAGTGACTTCATCTTCATTGAAGGACAAGATGAAAACTCAACGAAGGAAGATGCAAGCGGTGTTGCAAGGGATGAATAAATTGGCTCTGTGTAAATTTTTTGTAGCTCGTCATATAATTTTTTGCAAGTAAAATCCAGTTGGAAAGTACTGGAGAGTGGTAGTACTTTTCTCCAAATTTATATCAAGTGTGAGGGTCATCTCCCCACTTCCGTATGCTCTTCTATGTTGTCAACACTAACCACTAGTGGGCTAGTAGGCAACCGTGTCAATCTTCCAAGAATCCGTTGCATACAAAGGTAAAATCCAAGGGACATAATATCAAAATCTTAAAGTAAGCATGGTAATGGTATAACAATCATGTTGCACCTCTCCCTGCTTCCCTGCTACCCTTTCTGACGTCAACACTTTCATTCAAAGGGCTAGCGGGAAACATTGGTAACTACATGGAATTTATTGTTTGCCTTAAGCCTGTCGGTGCCACCTACCTGTCAGGAGTTGTTTTCTCCTTGCCAATTTTGGGATCTTCATCCCTGCAGCTCCTGACTGCTCAGAATTGAATGAGGTAGGAATTTTTGAATTCTCAATTATTGTTGGTAGGTAATTTCGAATTTGAGACGGAATGTTTGAGAAAGAAAAAAGGAATGAAGGCAAAATTATTTAGTAAGTTGCATGGTTGGAGAAGTCAGTTTTTGCAGAAGCAAGTGATTTGTAGCAAGAAGAAAAGTTGCAGCAAAAATAGGGAATGTTCTTAGAACATTTTGCAGAGTGTTTGTAGTGAGAAAAAACTGCTCCTGATCGCTCAATGATTTCCAGGAATAGTAGATAGTTCAAGTCGAGTTTTTGACAGTGAGCTCTAAACAACTCCTGATCATTTATAAACTGGTTGAACAGTTGATAGCTCCCAGAAATTTTGTAATAGTTTTTTTTTAGTTTTTTTTCTGTATTATTCATTTCCAGTCAGCATTTCGAATAGAAGAAGAAAATATTGCATGCCCAGTTCTTTTCTAGTTGGCTCCATTGAGTTTTAATTTGTTATTCTGCATTTGAGATTGGGTATTGCCAGTATAGATGGAAATCAGAGCAGCAGCTCTGTGTTTTTTTTTTTTTGGATTTTAAAATCTTGACATGGTATTAGAGCTATAGGCCCCACTTCCTTGTGAGTTTGGGCAGTTTTTTTTTTGGGTGTTGATTTTTTTGTTGTAGGAGACATGGTTGGAGATGAAGCAAGGAGTTGGTAGCAACCACCGTCCTTTAATGGATATAACTATGATGTTTGGGCCAAGAAGATGAAGACCATCATGGTGGCCAATGATTTGTAGGATTTTCTCATAAATGGGTTCATGGATATCACTGACCCAACTGAATTTGCAACTCTCACAAATACCCAGAAGACCTAGTTGAAGGAGCAGAGAAAGAAGGAGGCAAAATCTTTAGGTTTGATCGAAGCAGCCTTGATAGAGGCCATTTTTCCTAGAATAGTAGCAGCTGAGTATGTAAAAGAAGCTTGGGAAATCCTTCAAACTGAATACAAAGGGATTGATAAAGTCAGAGGTGTGAACCTCCAGTTACTTCAAAGAGAGTTCAAAGTAATTGAAATGAAAGAAAGTGAGTCTGTTGCAAACTTTCAAACAAGATTCTCAGGTTTGTTAAACTAGCCGAGAGTGAATGGAGATGTGATAGAGGAGAAGAAGATTGTTGAAAAACTCCATAGATGTCTACCCATGAGGTATGATCCACTTGTCATTGTTATTGAAGCAACAAAGGACCTTTCTACTTTGACATTGGATGATTTAATGGGTTCTCTCCATACCCATGAGTAGAGCCTTAAGAGGTCTACTACTTCTTCCCAAGAGAAATATTTCAAAGCTCAATCGAATGCAAGAGGTAGGGAGAGAGGTAGAAATGGCTCTTGAAGAGGTAGAGGTAGATTTGGACAAGGAAATGCTAGAGGAGAAAGCTCGAGATGAGCACGCAGGCAAGAGGGAGTGAGCATTTCTCAAAAAAACTCCCAAAGAGGCATGAAGAACAATAGTTCAAATGGGAGAAGTGACAAGAGCAATGTGGAGTGCTACTACTGTCACAAGTTTGGCCATTATGTGAGTGAGTGCTGGAAAAAGCATGGTAATTAGCAAAAATAGAATGCTAATGTTGCTGATTCGAATGTGGTTGAAGGAAATCAGTCCACAACCTTCATCATGTGCAATGTTGGTGAAGAAGGTAGCCCCAAGTCTGGTATTTGGATAGTAGTTGCAGCAACCACATGAGTGGTAATGCAAGTTTATTTTCTTTCATTGATAAAAATGTAATTTCTGAAATTAGAATGGGGAACAATGGAATAGTTCCAGTCAAAGGAAAAGGATCTATCATGATCCACACCAAGAAAGGTGAGAAGAAGGAGGTTCAAAATGTGTTCTTTGCACCGAGGTTAAAGAATAACCTCATGAGTGTTGGACAGCTGATCCAAAATGGATACAAAGTGATGATGGAGAAGGTTCAATGCGTCATCTATGAAAAGCATGAGCAGATGAAGGTGTTTGTAGGAGTTGTAATGACAAAGAACTAGATGTTTCCATTGAAGATTGAGACGTTCTTTTCATCTCAATCCATTGCTACACCTCTCATGGATGGAAAATGTACAACGGTACAACAAGCAGCCCTAAAGAGAATCATTGAAGACCCCTTTGAGCTATGGCATCTCAGGTATGGACACTTAGGATTTGTTGGTCTGAGTATTTTGTCCAAGAATAGAATGGTTGATGGTTTTCCAAGTATAGTAGAGCCTAATGTTAGATGTGAGGCTTGCATTTTGAGCAAGCAACATAGGAAGCCCTTTCAATCGGACAACTCTACAAGGGCAAGAGCACCATTGGAAATGGTGCACACATATTTGGTTGGTCCTATGCAAATCACGTCTATTGGTAATAGCAGATTTTTTATGACCTTCATTGATGATTTCAGCCATAGGACATGGGTTTATTTTTTGTAGCATAAGTCTGATGCATTTGATATTTTTTTTTATTGTTTAAGGCCCAGGTTGAAAAGGAGATTGGACACTTCATTAAGGTCCTAAGGTCAGATAGAGGAGGAGAGTATACCTCCAATCAATTTGTGATTTTTTGCAGGAAAAATGGCATCAAGAAGGAGCTTATAGCAAGTTATACTCCACAAGAAAATGGAGTGGCTGAAAGGAAGAATAGGACCATCATGGAGATGGCAAGGAGCATGATGAAGGCAAAGGGACTCCCAACTAAATATTGGGGAGAGGCTATTGCAACAACTGTTTATTTAATTAATAGAAGTCTAACAAAGGCGGTTCATGACAAGATACCTCAAGAGGCATGGACAAAGCGTAGATGGATGGTTGAGCACTTAAGAGTGTTTGGCTGTGTGGTTTATGCATATGTACATAAGGAAAGGAGGAAAAAATTGGATGACAAGGGAGAGAAGTGTATTTTCATGGGTTACTATTCAGAATCAAAAGCCTACAGGCTATATAACCCAATCAACAAGAAAATTGGTATCAGGAGAGATGTGGAGTTTCTAGAAGATCAGTCATGGGATGGAAAATTCACTCCCAATCATTCCTGATGTTGAAGAAAAGGAACAGGAAGTACAAAATGATGATTCAGTGGAGCCAGCAGTTGCTCCAGACAGCTCTGTACGAGCTACTAAAAATTTTAGAAATCGCTCTCGATCGGGAATAATAGTTCCTAATCCAAACAAATAGAAAGGAAAGCAACCATAGACGGCCAGAGAATGGGTCATAGAAATAGCTCTTGATCGCTCCCGATCGCTCTAAAATGAGCCTATTCATTGGAACAACAATAGCAGTGAGAGTTATGATCCCACTCTTGTATCCTTAATACCAAAGAAGAGTAAGAGTCTAAGCGAGATCTACCAAGATGAAAGGTATGATGAATAATTTGATGAGAACACAAATTTTGCATTATTTTCTCATAGTGATCCGATTTATTTTAAAGAAGCTGTGAAAGAGGATAAATGGTGTGAGGCCATGGATGAGGAGATGGATGCAATAGAGGGGAACAACACATGGGATTTAATAGATTTTCCTCCAAACAAGCAAGTTATTGGAGTGAAATGGGTCTACAAAACCAAATGCGATGTTGAAGGAAGAATAGGTCGGCATAAGGCAAGATTAGTTTTCAAGGGGTACAAATAGTAGTTAGGAAGATATTATGATGAGACGTATGCCCCTGTTGCAAGGATGGAAACCATGTGGGAATTCATAGCAATTGCAGCCCAACACAAATGGAAGGTATTTCAAATGGACGTAAAGTCTGCCTTTCTAAATGGAGTGTTGAAAGAGGAAGTTTATGTGGAGTAGCCTTTTGGATATGAGGTTCCAGGTGAAGAACATAAGGTGTATAGGCTAAAGAAGGCTCTTTACAGGCTGAAGCAAGCTCCACAGGCATGGTATAGTAGGATTGACTCATATTTGATGAGCAATGACTTTAGAAAAAGCGATGGTGAGCCCACTCTCTACATCAAGGCAAAAAAAGGTAATATTTTGATTATTGTTTTGTATGTAGATGATCTTGTTTTTACTAGGGATGATGATATCCTCATTGCTTATTTTAAAGAGGCCATGAAAAGAGAATTTGAAATGAAAGATTTAGGTCTCTTGAGTGTTTTTCTAGGCATAGAAGTAAAACAAATGCCTGATTATATTTTTATCTCTTAAGAAAAGTATGAAAATGAGATCTTGAAGAGATTTAGGATGCTTGAAAGCAAGCCTGACCCAACAGCAATAGCCATAGGTCTAAAGTTGAGCAAAGAAGATTATAGCAGCAATGTGGAACCTACCATGTATAAAATCTTGGTTGGAAGCTTGATGTATTTGACAGCAACTAGGCCGGATATAATGCATGGAGTGAGTTTGATTTCTAGATTTATGGAGACTCCAAGAGACACCCATTGGCAAGCGGGTAAGAGAATCCTGAGGTATGTGAAAGGTACCAAAGGATATGGTGTGTTGTACACAGCAGAAAAAGTGTGTGGGCTAGTTGGTTACACTGACAGTGATTGGGTAGGAAGTTTGGATGATAGGAAGAGCACATCAGGCTATGTGTTTCATTTGGGTTCGGGTGCTATCTCTTAGGCTTCCAAAAAGCAACCAATTGTTTCCCTATCAACAACTGAAGCTGAGTTTAGACATGGAAAATGTGCAAATTCAGTTTGACACACTTGATCTTGATTATTAACAACATTTCTTCCTAAGTCATACTCTCAACTTTTTAACATATTCTGTCTCTTAATTTAATAAATCATTGTTTATTTGATTAAGTCTTTCTCCTTCTTTGATTAAATTAATCAATTTAATTTAGTTAATCTTATGTCTCTATTTAATTAAATAAATCATTTTATTTGATTAATGTCTCTGAAGTCCTCTTATTAAATTAAATAAATTAAAGCTTATTTGATTTAATCTAACATTTTCCCACTTAGTTAAATAAATCAAAATAATTTATCTAATTAAATCAATTCCTCTCAATTCTGATTTAAATTAATTTATCAATTTCAGTCTAAATTGCCACATCTCCTCAATTTCTCATTAGATTAATTAAACTTTGATTAATTTTATCTTAATCTATGTCACAATCTCTAGAGAATGCAAATTGCACAATAAATCAATTACTTTGATTTATTAATTCATCTATTTTCCCTCACATGGCATCAAAAGGGAATATTCCCTCAATTTGAATTCAAAAACTCCAAGTGGATTTGTACATCCAACAAGTCATTCACTCCTCTTACATGTCCTTGTGCATTGAGCCAAGTGGCATTTATTTCATTCCTTTTTATCTCTCACATGTCATTTCTCAAATTTGAAATTCCACCTAATTGCATTTATTAGCACTTTGGCCAAAATGTCCACAAACTTCAACCATTCACATCTTCACAAGTGGCACTTAGCCATTGGATATTGAATGATCCCACATTGCTTGTTTTCACTCTCTTTTCCAGTTTGGAAATCTATAAATTTGAGGCTTCTCTCCTCATTCTTCAACACACAACTTTGAGTAAACTTACTATACTCAAATTCATTCATCCATAATTCAAGCAAGTATACTATACTTCATTTGAGCCACAACTTTGAGTAAACTTACTATGCTCAAATTCATCTCCATCCCACATATTTCATGCAAGGTTACTCTCTTGAATTGAGAGCTAATTTTGTTCATTCCATTCAAGCAGTTAATGTCACCATCAACAATCACAAAGCTTACACACAGGAATTGGGAAAGGGCCGATTTCGACATACCAATCAGCACCAATTCCCCCATGGGATTGATAGTTGTTCATTAAAATAAGATTTGCTTACTTCCATTTATATTGTGCTTCACTTGTTTTCCTATGTTAATGTTGCAATCTAATTTCATGAAAAATCCTCATTTCACCTTGCACATTTGATCTAATGCTTCAGTCTATTTGTTGCATGTGTGTAGGTCCAAAAATGAAGTGGTTCACATTCTGGCACTAGAAGGAGGGCTCCATGAATTTGTTTTACAGTTTTACTTGTATCTCTGTTGTAGAAAGTTTCAGTTCATTCGGCGTGTTTAACTATTTTATTAACAGTCATTTCTACTGTTATGCATGGTTAAAAAAAATAAAATCTTTAATAGACCATTACATGAGAAGACGGTTATTTACGTTTTTATTTACTTCTGCATATTCTAATGTCTGAGAAAAATAAAAAAATTACGAGTAAGTGATTTTTTTTTATGCTTACTGTTCATACATTCTGCAAGAAATTAATCTAAAAAATAATCAAATCAACCATCTAGATAGGTCCTGCTACGAGCTGTTTGTTTTCTCCATAAATTCCCTCATAGTTTCTTGCGTAGTCAAATTCGGCCATCTCCCGCGCTACCGCGCCTCCCAGTCCGTTCACCCACGGTATAGCGGTGTCGGGCATTTTTCTCAGCCTTTATTCTTGTCTTCTACTGCTTCACCATGTCATCAATCCTCCCTACTCATGGTACCATAGTATCAACTACCATATCCTGCGCCGACTCCTCACTAACTGTGGTATTATGGTTTCCCCTCACTATCTTCACCGCTCGTGGTACGGCGGTGTCCACCGCCATACCACGGCCTGACTGTCTCTTCCTTGCGATAGAGTGGTTAACTGCCTCCTCGACCTTCACCGCATCACCATGGTCTCCCACCTAACTGCCTACGGTGGCACGGTAGTCTTCCCTCATCTTCACCGTCATCACTGCGGATACCCTCCTAACTACCAGCGGTAGCGAGGTAACTGCTCACCACCGCCACCGTGTCACCGCAGTCTCTTGCTTAACCACCTAACTGTCACTTGACTACCACCGCGTCACCTCACAGGTTGCTCCAACCACCCACGGTATTGTGGTAAACCCACCTATCCATCTCTTTAATCGCCACTAGTGTCCCATGGTCTCTTGCCTAATTGTCAGCAGTAGCTCGGTGATTGCTTACTGCCACCGTGTTACCGCGGTCATCTACCCAGTTGTTGGTGATACTCTGGTAAAACCTACCAACTGACTGTTCAAAGCGGCCACCACGTCACTACGCCACCTGTCGTAACCATTCACGGTATGGCGGTATTGGTTGCCAATGTGTGAAAAAGGAAGCAGTATAAGGGAATTTTAAGCATTATAAGGGGGATAAAAAAAAAATTAGGAGATGGAATTTTCTTTAATAACTTATGATCAATGCATTAATAAATAAGAAAATTTGTGAATTATTAACTTTGTATTTTCTTTTACTGGTTGATATTGGAATCAAATCAAGGAAAAACAAGATTGGAGAAATTCACAAAAGCATTTTTTAATGCTCATTGAGCTAAAAAAAATTCCATTTTCATGCTTGGTTAAAATTAATTATTTGACTTAATCCTCTTGATTAAAAAGAATCTTAGACATTTACTAGATTTCAATTTTTGGTCTAAAATTGAACAAGGCAAACTCTCACACTTCAAAGTTGGTGCTTTAAAAAGAACTCATATTTTGCTTTGATGATTAAAATGAACATGTGTGTTTTTGATGTTTTGTAATCCTTTTCACAATGTAATATCATTTTAAAGGCATATGCGCTTCTCTTGCACCTCATGGTGATCTTGAGAATCAAAAGTCTTCTTGTGATATTAAGTTGTCAAAAGAATTTCCTCCACACTTCATCTTTGGGTTTAAAATTGAACAAAACATTTTGCGAGTGTGAGTAGGCTTATTGTGTGTGTTCTCCCTTTGTTTCTAACTGAAGGTTGATCGAACTATGAATATGTTTACTCACTTTTTTTAATCTTAGCGGGCCTACCTTGTGGGAAAAAGTACTCACCCAAGGGAACGACCCAACCGGTAACACACTAAGGACAAGTGTATTTCCAGTCGAGATATAAAAGTGGGTACTGGAACAAAAGCCAATATCACATGGTTGGCTCCAACGAGAAGGGAAGCAATGGTCTCTTGCCACATGGGTCAGCCTCCATGAATGGAAAGTCCAAATTAAAACCCTTGTTTAGAAGGCCAAATCCTTATCTATTTTGTTGGTGCAAAGGGTCATGTCCTTTGAAGCCACTCGACAATATACATGCAGTTTTGTTGTAGAGATGAAAAGTATGCCATGGGAGATTCATGGGTATTGATGCTTGGCTGACCTGAGAAGTGTGTGCATTGTAAGGGGGAGCCTATGTGGTCAAGCATCTATTCATCCACACAAAATATGCGCAGCTGGATTCGTCCAAGTCAAAACCCAACAAAATATTGTCTCTTCATCCTAGGGTTGTATATGTGCTTGGAAATGAAAAATAAATTGCCTGGTCCTCAAAACAACTAAAAAAAAACATTCACAAAGAGCTCCAAATTTCAAACCCCTTGGAGGAAACAAATATTCTTTGGCGAATCTAAGTACTCTTGCTTTCCCTAGGGATCATATCCTCAGAGGTTTCTAAGTGCTTGGGTTTTATCATCATTTGTTTTCACTAAGGTTAAACCTAGGAAACTTTTGCCCTAATTTCCTTGATTTCCACATAATGGACCTTGTGGGATGAAAAGAAAGTGGGACATTAGACAAGCAGTTTGAAACATAAGCAAAAATGTGATTTTGGTAAAAAGAATTCACTAAGGAAAGATAAAAGACAAATTGGACCTCACATGTGTTGTCTCAAATGATTTCCCAAAAATTCAAAATCCCAAAAGCAAGATTCAAAAGGATTATTCTAAAAGCTCGAGAACAACGTCTTGAAATTCTCCTTGAAGTCAGAGAAAGATTGGTATATAATTTATGTAAGAAGGCTTCAAGAAACAACCCAAGTTTGTATGCATTTTACTGTCAACAGATTCCTAAGATTTTTGAGAGGTTTTCTTTCCTCACATAGGAAGTATAGCATGTTCTTCAATATTAAGGTTTTGTAAAGAAGAGCCATGTCTAGGTCAAAAGTCTAGGATCAAAGTCTTCACTCTCATCCATCTCCCCATCAATCAATTTTCATCCCACCAAGAAAACTTTTGAGAAACTTTGGAAAATCATTCATGCTAAACTTAAAGGCTAACTTAGCATCACTCTATTTTGGCTTAACACAACTAGCCAAATACTCACATCCTTTGAAAAAAAATTCCTGGAGGATAACGCAACTTCTTGAGGTCTACTAGTTCATGATCACCTTGTTTGGCTTAACATACCTAGCCAATACATCCTCTTGTGTGCGATTTTTTCCTAGGATAACACAACTTCCTAGGGTTTACAAATTCACCACAATCTTTTTTGACTTAATACACCTAGTCAAACCATCACAATTAGTCCAAGCCCTAAAGTTTAGCATAAGACCCTAAAATTTTATTCAAAAGTTTCACTCATCACTTCATCCATTTATCTCATCAATCACTACCCCCTTTTGGATCCTGTGCTTTTCCCAGTTCTTCTCCTTTGGGCCTAAAGATTAAGATCACATGATCCTTATTTTTATGGTTCAAACAAGATCAAAACACAAGAGGAACATGGAAAACATCAACGAAATATCAACTTCCAGTGATTTAGATCAAGTAACCATCGAAGTAAACCTTGCGAGATCAAGAAATCCCCCAAACAACTTTTCTCTACCATCACAAAATCCTCAAGAGGAAGGCTATGAAGAGGACATCATCAATGAGGACTTGGGAATCACAC
Source organism: Sequoiadendron giganteum (assembly GCA_007115665.2). Classification (NCBI taxonomy): domain Eukaryota; kingdom Viridiplantae; phylum Streptophyta; class Pinopsida; order Cupressales; family Cupressaceae; genus Sequoiadendron; species Sequoiadendron giganteum. The sequence goes on from CM021104.1 coordinate 660,342,502, forward strand.
AAAGGGAAATAACTGAAATGATTCAAAATCTAGAGAATCATAAAATTGTTAATGCCATGTTTAAATACTTAAGCACGTTAAAGGAAGGAGGGATCCAGATTCCTTTTGACCTTGAGGTAGGCACTAGTATGGAAAGGACTCTTACAAGCATGACCCCAATTTCAATTCCTATCATCATCCAAGAGATTCCCCAAACCATATCAATAATCACATCAACCTCACCAATTGTGAACAAGGGAAGTGCAATGTTTCGTGAGTTACAATAGCATCGCCTTATCAACAACAAAGAGGTAAGTGTCAACACCACACTAGAAAACTCTGTTCTGGTGAATCCATCACACCCATACATCCCACTCACCTTCCATAATCATGTGGATTCATCCTCATTTCATGGAACACCGGCCTATCCGTTAGACATACAAACTTCTCTATCACAAGGAGAAGGTGATTTGTTTGGAACAACATTATCACTAATCTGTTCTCCTTTTAGGGGAGCATATCATCACTCCCTCCATTACCATTCACATCTATATCACCCTTTGGGTTGGGTCTTCCCCCATACCCCTCACCAGTTTTGTGAATCAAGGCAATCCGAGGATCACATCTAAACCTCTCCTTTTGCTGATAGTATCACAACAACAAGTGGCAACCACTCAAGCCACCATGGTCAATACATCAGTCGGTCCTCAAATCTCTCAAGGCATACCTTCTCAAGGACCGATCATCTCAACCACACCACCAATGACCCAAATCTCGACCACCAACACCACCAACCCGCCCATCACAATAGTTGGCATCATTCCCAATCCACCATCAATCCCACCAAAAGCTAATGGGGCAAATTCATTCATAACCATGATCCAAGCCATCCAAAAAGCTAATCATCAAGGGGTATTGAAACAAAACCAAGAAGTTGCATAATAGGCTACTTAGCAGGCACAAGCACAACTAGCCACCCAACAAGCTGCACAAGCCCAAAAAGTCGCACAAGCTCAAGCCCAGGCCCAACACCAGGGTCAACAAGCACAAGAACAATACCAAGCACAACTAAAAGCAATCCATCAACAAGCATACCTACAAGCTCTACAAGAATTTCAAGCACAACAACAAGCTAAACAACAAGCTTTGTTGGTGCAACAGAAGCTCGACCAACAACAAGATTTGCTGGTGCAATAGTAGCTCGACGAACAACAAGATTTATTGGAACAATAGCAGCCTTACCAAAAACAAGCTTTGTTGGTGCAACAACAACTAGACCAGCAACAAGCTTTATGGGAACAACAACGGATGGACCAACAACAAGCTTTGTGGAAACAATAGTAGTAGGATCAACAACAAGAGTTGTTGACGCAAATGCAAGCATATCAACAGGCCTTGAACGCACAAAAGAGCTTGAAAAAAACTCCCACCAGTACCTCTCCCACAAATCAAACACCCCAAACACCTCAAAACACATTTATCCCACCTCCCAATCCGCACAAGGATGTTGCAACACAAATCGAACTGCTCTCACAACAAGGGTTGGACCTCCAATCAGGGAAAACAACTAGAACATCGAGCAACTTGTTTCCCTATCCATTCAACAAAGACCTCATAATGGTACCGTTCCCAAAGGGATTCGAAATCCCCAAATTCGACAAGTACAATGGAACAAGAAACACTAAAAATCACATCAGGGAATTTCATGTGCATTGCATGGAGGTGGCATACGATGACACATATCTAATATGACTTTTCCCTCAAAGTCTGACTGGTCCTGCCATTGAATGGTTTTCTCAACTACCCATAGGCATTAAAACATTCCAGGAAATCATGGAAGCATTCCTTAAAAATTATGCCTTCAACATGCGTGCAGATGTTAGTTTGGAAGAACTATCAACACTCAAACAAAGAAAAGGAGAGTTGTTCACATCCATCTTGCAAAGATGGGGATCCAAGGCCAATCAGAGCAAGTGGACCATGCCAGAAGAACAAAAAGTTTGCACAATCATATCCAATCTAGATGAAAACTTGGTGTTCTATTTAAAAATAAAATGCATCACATCATATGATCAATTAATCCCAAAAGTGCTCAACATCGAAAGAGCCCTTAGTGCACGAGAAGGCGCATCAACATTCACTCCACCATAGGATAACCACCCATCCAACAATTATAATGATAAACCTCAAACATGGTTGAGGAACAAAAATATCACAAATGATGGCATGATCGATGCTAAAGTGGTCATTAGTGCCCCTAAGTAGAACAATCAGACTCATCATCAACTACAAAATCATAATCGCAATAATGTGCAAACTAATGTAGTAGTAGCACAACAACAAACAATTCCTAGCAATCAAATCAACAATTTAAACAATCAAGAAGGACCACCACCCAGAGGCAAATATCCTCCCAAGTGGAAGTTCACAGCTCTTGGAGAATCAATTGAATCCATAATGAAGAAATTGGTCAAGGAAAACCTAATCAAAGTCTCTAACTCCGAGCAATATGCGGAACCCATGACCAAACCACCATGGTACAATGGAAACCTCCTTTGTGATTTTCACAAGGTTAAGGGACATACCACTGTAAATTACATGAGGCTGAAGAATATCATCCAAGACCTCACTGAGGATAATATCATCAATGTTGAGCAACTGACTGGTAATCACGACCTGAAAATATACACAATTCCGATGTGAAACCACAATCAAGTAAATGGCTAGGGAAACAACAAAGGAAAGCAAAAATATGCTAGTGCTAACCTAGTATATGAAGAGATAGTCGCATGTGTTGATGAAATGGTCACAATCATTAATGTCAAAGGAGCCAACACCGATTGTGGAGTCACCACATGTGGCAGAAAGGTCACCATTGTAGGGGCACCATCTAAGACCCCCACTTCAAACACAAGGGCCTTCCCCTATGAGTATAATGTCATCGACTAGCTGAAAAGAACTCGCGCACAGATCTCCATCATGGAACTGCTAAAAATCTCTGCTGCCCATAGGAAAATTCTTGATGAAGCATTAGCAATATCCACTATTTCTACCACCTTTGACACATAACAGTTTTAGGCTATGGTTGGTAATATCTTTACCCCAAACCTCCTTACATTCTCTGACCAAGACTTCCCTCTGCAACCATCTCATAAGTGCACACTTCACCTTCAAGTGCTAGTCCACAAAAAGAAAGTTAAAAGGGTCCTGGTGGATGGAGGTGCAGACCTTAATATTTGCTCTTTCAAACTTATAAAGAACTTGGGATTCACCTTGGATTCCATTAACAAGAACAAGAGCATCACAATAAGAGCATATGATGATCAAGAAAGAGTGTCTCAGGGCACTATTAAAATCCCACTCCAAGTGGGACCAGCAACCATGGACACTACCTATCAGGTCCTTGACCTTGATCTACCATACAAAATCCTCCTGGGATGTCCATGGATCCATGGAATGAAAGCAGTGGCCTCAACATATCACCAATGCATAAAGTTCTTGCAACAAAATGAGGAGGTCACTATATATGGAGATCCCAAACCCTTCGCCTATTGGAAAAACTTGGAAGCCAAGTTTTATAAAATCCCCCAAGTGCCGAAAAATGATGAAGGCACATCCACTGCATACATCGATCCATCTAACCTCGCCTCCACTTCTACGACAGAGACACCCGCCATTCCTGATATATCAAAAATCAAGATCATGATCCAGGACAACAGATGCGGAGACTACAAAATGAAGAAGAGTGCATTTTTTGTAGGAGAGTTACCACAATCTCCTAGGTTGCATGGGCAACCTCGATCAACCGAAACACCTGTCCATACCCTTAGGGAAGATCCTTCTGGATTCCACCATTGGGGAGACCTAAGTTAGGAAAATGTTGATGAGGAAGATATTTCAAGCACAATATACCGTGATGAAGGACCCACATCCACATTACCTATGGATGAAACCAACAGAGGGATACAAATAATGCTTGGTAAGGGCTACAATAGAAACCAAAGCCTTGGAAGGAACAATGATGGATGACTAGAGCCCATCATTACAGAAAGAAGAATGCAGAACCTTTTCCTCAGATGTACTCCCCTGAGTATAACTGTACGTGGTGGAAGTACCCCCACTAGGGAAGTCAGGTCCTCTCCTCAAGTATCGACAACCACCCTTAGGCTACCAGTATGCATAGGTCTTCCCTTAGACAATTTTACCTTTGACGTAACCGATGTCTGCACTAGTAGTGATGATGAAGATGCCATAATGGACCTTCCCATGATTTCTTAAAAAAATTATTTACTCATGATTAGTGCCTCACCCACCGAGCCAAAAAGATGAACCCACCAAATCACCTTAGTATACCCTCAACTCATCGATCACAACCAATGAGGACCGCCAATTCTAGACTTATTTGAAAATGATGAGGCTCTTTCAGAATTCATGGGACTAAGGGATACAGTTCTATGTAGGGACAACAAGGTAGGATTTGACATCACTTTAGATACCCCAGCATATTACAGGGAGATGATTGAATCCTTCAGTCGCAAACAGAAAATATTGAGAATAAGCTCAGAGTTATTGAATGAAAACCACACTGTGGCACTCTCTAACCACATAATAGTAAAAATAAAGAATGCATCCAATGGTGAAAACCTCTCCGAAGCACCAGAGGATGAATGATTCAATATCCCGCTTACTCCACTGCATCAAGAAAAATCAGTAGCCTTGGTAGAACAGTGTAATCCTATTAATCTGGGAATGGAGGCAACACCACATACCACCTTTTATGCATAGTCATTCCTGACAGAAGAACAAGAACTATTGGCAGCATTTCTAAAGGAAAGGAAGGTAAATTTTACATGGAACTATGCTGACAAGCCATGTCTGGATCCGGAAGTGGTGGTTCATCATTTAGCTGTTTACCCTAGAGAGAATCCAGTTAGACAAAAGTTGAGAAAAATGCATTCCCAAATAGCCTTGCTAGTCAAGGTAGAGTTACCAAAGCTCCTGGATGTTGGCTTCATATGCCCAATTGACTATCCAGAATGGGTATCTAATTTTGTACCAGTCTTAAAACCAAATGGGGGCATCCGCATCTGCATTGACTTCAGAGACCTTAAAAAAGCATGTCCCAAGGATGATTTTCCACTACCTAACATCGATATGATAGTGGACATGATAGCCGAACATGATATGCTATCACTAATGGATGGATTCTCAGGGTATAGCTAGATAATGATTGCAAAAGAAGACTAGTATAAGACAACATTCACATGTTCGTGGGGCACCTCCGCTGGAATATGATGCCATTTGGGCTAAAGAATGTAGGGGCTACATATCAAAGGGCCATGACACTGATCTTCCATGACATGATACATAAAATAGTCAAAGATTATGTGGATGACATTCTAGCAAAATCAAAGAAGAGATAGAACCACATAGCAGCCCTAAGTGACATATTTGACAGACTGGAAAAGTGTAAGGTTAGGCTCAACCCAAAGAAATGTGTCTTTTGGGTACAATCTAGAAAACTTCTAGGCTACATAGTGTCAATGAGGGGATAGAGGTGGATCTCACAAAGGTTAAGGAAATCCTTGATATGGAAGCACCAAGAACACTGAAATAACTCAGAGGATTACAAGGCAAACTCTAGTCCATCTGGAGGTTCATAGCATAGTTGGCAAACAAAAAAATTGCCTATTCACATCTACTCCACAAGGGAGTAGCATACAAGTGGGATGAAAAATGCGATCAGGCATTTAGAAAAATTAAAGAATATCTACTCACACCACCTGTATTGATGTCACCCATTGTAGGAAAACCATTGATCTTATACATCTCGACAACAACAGTAGCCTTGGGTGCTCTCTTGGCTTAGCATGACAAGAATGAAACTGAAAGGGCTATCTATTACATCAGCAGGACAATGGTTGGCCATGAGTTAAGTTACACATTCATTGAGAAAGCTTGCTTGGTAGTAGTATTTGCTTCACAAAAATTCTGACACTACATGCTGGCACATAAAATCAAGCTCATTGCCAAGATAGATCACTTAAAATATCTACTGTCAAAAGCTATTCTCACAGGAAGGATGGCTAAATGGGTCATGATACTATCAAAGTATGACATTGATTATGTGGAGTGAAAGGCGATCAAAGGATAGGTTATTGCAAACCAGCTGGCAGAAGCTCCCATCTACGTAGAGAACCCACTCATATCAGAATTTCTAGATGAGTCTATCTTTAATCTCAGCATAGCTAATCACTAGAAACTATAATTCGATGGTTCCCACACACAACATGGATCGAGAGTTGGTGTGTTATTTATCACTCCACAGGGGGATTGCATACCAAGATCTTACAAATTAGAATTCCCTTGTACCAACAACATTACAGAGTACGAGGATTTAACAATAGGTCTCAAAATTGCAGCACAGTGGTGAATCATGGTATTAAAAATTTATGGAGATTTGTAGCTTATTATCAACTAAGTCAATGATGAATACCAAACTAAGGATGATAAGCTCACACCTTACAAGAAATTAGTAGAAAGCCTCAAAGAATCATTTATTGACATCACCTTTGAGTAGATACCGAGGGAAAATAATAGAGCAGCTAATATCATGGAAACGATTGGATCCTTGCTACATATCCCTCGCAATGTCAAAAAACATGAATTCTTGATAGAGCAGCTTCTCGTACCTACTTTCGAGGTACCAGAGTCGGAATATGCGTGTGAACTCATTGGTCCTGGTGATCTTTTGTATCATGAAATTTACACCTACCTAAGATTGGGAATCCTCCCAGCTGACATTACCTTGAACCTCAAGCAAAACTTTGTCAAGAGATCCTTACGTTTTGTCATCCTAGGGGAAACTCTCTTCTGCAGAAGCATTGATGGAACCCTATTACGTTGCTTAAAACCTGAGGAAGCCATGACTGCTTTGACCGAGGTACACAATGGCACATGCGGTTTGCATTCGAGTGGTATGACCTTGGCCAAGAAGTTACTAAGAACCGGGTACTACTAGCCGACAATGGAAAGAGAGGCACATGACTTTGTTAGAAGGTGTCTACAATGCCAGCAGCATGGAGACCTCATTCATGCACCAGCTCAAGAATTACATCCTATTTTTACACCTTGGCCCTTTTCCAATGGGGGCTAGATCTCATAGGAAAATCTCACCCAGCTCATTTAACGGCCACAAGTTCATCATCACCGCCACAGAGTATTTCACAAAGTAGGTCAAAGCAATTCCCATGACCTATATCACCAGAAAGCAGATATCCAAGTTCATCCTAAATTACCTTATTTTTTGATATGGCATCACTCAATCCATTATCTCTGACAACGGGACACCTTTCAAGAATCAGGATGTCCATGACTTGTGCGAAAAACTCAAAATCCAACATCTCTTTTCCACTCCATACTATCCACAAGGAAATGGCCAAGCAGAAGCTACCAACAAAACCATTTTGAAAATCCTCAAAAAATAGTCAATGACTGGCATCTGCAGCTAAATCTTTCCTTATGAGCCTACTGGACTAGCATCCCCACACCAACAGGTTCCACCCCATTCTCCCTAGTCTACGAATCAGAAGCTATCCTCCCAATCAAGATCGAGCTCCCGTCACTAAGGATATCATTGCAAAATCTCATCATAGATGAGGAATACAGGGTTGCAAGACTAAATGAGCTGGAGTTACTAGATGAACGGTGCATGGATACCCTCAATCATCTACAGGTCCATTAGAATCACTTGAAACACAACTACAACAAGAAGATCAAGCAACTCACCCTCCAAGTCGGTGACCTTGTGCTAAAAGAGAACCAAAAGAATGTGTCGAAACCAGATAGCAAAGGAAAATTTGAACCCAACTGGCTGGGACCTTTCATCATCACAGCAAGTTATAAATTAGGAGCATATCAATTAGCAATACCAGAAGGCGAGCATCTGTAGGAGCCTCTGAACAACTCTCATCTCAAAAAGTTTTATGCCTAAATCTTGCAGGGTATAGAACTGAAAAATGCAAAAAAATAAAAAAATATCCTAAAAAAATGGTTACCTTGATGAAAACTTGGTAAATAGGCATCTTGGTGACAACAAAAAAATCAAAAACTACAAAAAGCCAAAAAAATCGAAAAAGGATTGAAAACAGTAAAGAAAAAAAATCGTTCTCTAGTGAAAACCACTTCAGTGATGCTTTGGAAAAGTACCTTGGTGAAAACTTGGCAAATAGGTGTCAAGTGTAAATAAAGCACTCCCCATCCACTAGGATCTGCATGACTCACTCATCCATCCCATCACATTTCATTAATCCTCCATCCACCCATCTGCTTGTATTTATACCATAGCCTAAGCTGGTGCCCATATCATATCCCATTGTAGTACTACTTCACATATTCCTAAGGTTAGTTTGTCCTACCTTTATCGAAGTAGTCTATCGCTTAAACACTAGGGGCATGTCCTTAAAAATGGTAGTGGATCAGATTTGTGTATATCTTTTGTGCTCTTCCCAAATTCATCGAAAAAATCCAAAAAAATTAAAAAATCATCAAAACAATTTTTTTCCAAATCAAGCTTCGTCAATCTTGATCAATCAAATCCAATCAATTATTACCTTGTTTTACTTAACACACTTAGTCAAACTATCATCTTATGCATGAGCTTACTCTAGGATAACACAACTTCCTAGACTTTACAAGTGCATTATCATCTTTTTTTGGCTTAACACACTTAGCCAAATTATCAAATCCAAAACCACCTCATTTGACTTGACACACTTAGTCAAACTATCCTCTTATGTACAAGTTTACTCTAGGATAACACAACTTCCTGGAGTTTACAAGTACATTATCACTTTTGTTTGACTTAACACACTTAGTCAAACTAATCAATCCATCAATCTGATCGATCAACATTAAGCTTGGTTTTCAACAAACTCCCAAAAAAAAGCACTGATATCATTGCATATCCAAATTGTCAAAATCATGCGAAAAATTCAAAAACATTCAAAAATTCATCAAAAATCCAAAAAAATCCAAATCATATCAAAATTTCAAACAAATCTCAAAAGGTTAGAAAACATCATAAATAGAGCCATCTTTCCAAACTACGTCATCTCTGAGCTTGAACATAGGAAAGGTTGATCTTTGATCATCCCCCATGACATTTTAGGTTAGTCCTTAGGCGTTTGTCATATTAGAAATTTGTTTGCCAATCCATTTTACATTTTAGGTTAGTCCTTAGGCGTCCATTGCATTGGAAATCCGTTTTCTCATCCATTTTACATTTTAGGTTAGTCCTTAGGCGTCTGTCGCATTGGCAATCCATTTGCCCATCTATTTTACATTTTAGGTTAGTCCTTAAGCATCCATCGCATTGGAAATCCATTTTCCCATTTATCTTATCTTTGAGTCAAGTTTGTCATCATTCAAACTATGTGGTCTCTGTGTGTATAACGTAGGAAAGCCTAATCTATGGATCAGCTCCCGAGACCCCTAGGATAGGTCTCTTAGTTAGTCTCTCTGTCGTAAATTTGAAAATACGAAAAATAGCCTCAAAATATCTGAAAAACCCAAACTGGTGCATCCATTTCATCTCGCTTTCACTTGTTATTATCGTCATTCCTAATAAAATCAATCATCACCTTCATCCTTTGGCAAGTTAGTTAGAAGCAAGTCTAGCAGGTTCTAAAGTAAACACCCTAATAGTCAGTAAGCAAGCAAGTTGATCAACTCAGAGTATCAATAGCTTATCACCCAATCAGTCTCATCAAGCCCTAATCACTACATGTCCTAGGATGAATCCTTCCCATGATGGATATAAGCATCAGGTACCCTACGGTAGTTTAGCCTTGGCTAGCGGTATGAAGAATATTAACTTGTTTGTTTACTTTAATTGGTCTTTGTTGACTTATCTTATTTTGTGCTCATTTCAAGGACCTCTCAATGATGCCTAAACAAAATAGGTTTAGAGAGAAAGGAATGGGGAAAAGATCATTATCTTTTTTATCTGATGTGCTTGTGGGATACACTTGTAAAATAACTTAGTCATATATGCTTTGTTTGGTTTGTGGAGAGGATGTTTTAGATATCTTGTTGACCACATAAGAAAGCTTTCTCTCCTATGTTTTGGCCTGAGATGTTTAGAATGTTTGAACTACATCTTGAATGAAGTATGTATGCTAAGTGTGAACAAGAATATTCCTATCTGATTTCTGAGTCAAAGACCATCACACTAGATACAACACCATCTTGGTCCTTTATACCTTGATGCATCGTATCTATGTGTGTTATCAAACATAAATTAATTGGCCCTTTGAAAATCCCAACTCCTGGTAAGCAAATCATCATCATCATAACGTACCCTTGTTGGATCCTCCTTCCATCCATCTTATTCTTCTTATTCTTCTATCTTCACTAACATTTCTATCTAAAATCAATGTGTTTTATCAAGGTATACACGAGACTACCCATAGTCGATGACTGTCCATAGATCAATAGATTGTCTACATAAAAAAAATAAATCATCTTTCGTCCTCTGATCAATAGAACCACTCCTCTCACATTTTATCATGATATCAATCAAAAAATTTGCATTTCCGCTCAATCTCTCGAGGGGGCAATATACTAGCATAATCCTTCCACTGGGGCAACAGTGGGGCATATGAAAAATAAAGAATTTTTTGACTTTGATCACAAAAGTTTTTTCTTTGAATCAATGCAACAAGTACATTGCTTCAAAGAGGGGAAAAATGTAGACATGGAAAATGTGCAAATTTAGTTTGACACACTTGATCTTGATTATTAACAACATTTCTTCCTGAATCATACTCTCATCTTTTCAACATATTTTGTCTCTTAATTTAATAAATCATTGTTTATTTTATTAAGTCTTTCTCCTTCTTTGATTAAATTAATCAATTTAATTTAATTAATCTTATGTCTCTATTTAATTAAATAAACCATTTTATTTGATTAAAGTCTCTAAAGTCCTCTTATTAAATTAAATAAATTAAAACTTATTTGATTTAATCTAACATTTTTCCACTTAGTTAAATAAATCAAAATCATTTATCTAATTAAATCAATTCCTCTCAATTCTAATTTAAATTAATTTATCAATTTAAGTCTAAATTGTCACATCTCCTAAATTCCTCATTAGATTAATTAAACTTTGATTAATTTAATCTTAATCTATGTCACATTCTCTAGAGAATGCAACTTGCACAATAAATCAATTACTTTAATTTATTAATTCATCTATTTTCCCTGACATGGCATCAAAAGGGAATATTCCCTCAATTTGAATTCAAAAAGTCCAAGTGGATTTGTACATCCAACAAGCATTCACTCCTCTTACATGTCCTTGTGCATTGTACCAAGTGGCATTTATTTCATTCTTTTTTCCCGCTCACATGTCGTTTCTCAAATTTGAAATTCCACCTAATTGCATTGATTGGCACTTTGGCCAAAATGTGCACAACCTTCAACCATTCACATCTTGACAAGTGGTACTTAGCCATTGGATATTGACTGATCCCACATTTCTTGTTTTCACTCTCTTTTCCAGTTTGAAAATCTATAAATTGGAGGCTTCTCTCCTCATTCTTCAACACACAACTTTGAGTAAACTTACTATATTAAAATTCATTCATCCACAATTCAAGCAAGTATACTATACTTCATTTGAGCCACAACTTTGAGTAAAATTACTATGCTCAAATTCATCTCCATCCCATACTTTTCATGCAAGGTTACTCTCTTGAATTGAGAGCTAATTTTGTTCATTCCATTCAAGCAGCTAATCTCACCATCAATCAGCACCAATTCCCCCATGGGATTGATAGTTGTTCATTAAAATAGGATTCATTTACTTCCATTTATATTGTGCTTCACTTGTTTTCCTATGTTAATGTTGCAATCTAATTTCACCTTGCACATTTGATCTAAAGCTTTTGTTTGTTTTGTTTGTTGCTTCTGTGCAGGTCTGGGAAATGAAGCAGTTCACACTAAGTATATAGCGGAAAATGCAGGAGCATGTCAGTCTATTTGGATAAGAAGAGTCTTGGAAAATTTGAGAGAAGAACAAGAGGATGGAACAGTGATCTTTTATGACAATGTTTCATCGATAGATTTGATGAAAAATCTTGTGTCTCATGGAAGAAGCAAGCACATTGAAATCAGGTATTATTTCATTCATGAATTGGTTGAAGATGGTGAAATCAAAATGGAGTTTTGTAGGTCTAAGCAACAGCTGGCAGACATATTCACCAAGTCATTGAGCAAGGACAGTTTTGAGCACCTAAGGAGTCGTTTGGGCATTGTTGTTTTAGATCAAGATTGATCTTTTTGTTTTGTTGACTCAAGACAAAGGGGGAGTGTTGTAATTTATTGTTTGCCCTGAGCCTTCCATTGCCACCTACCTGTCAGGAGCTGTTTTCTCCTTGCCAGTTTTGGGATCTTCATCCCTGCAGCTCCTGACTGCTCAGAATTGAATGAGGTAGGAATTTTTGAATTCTCAATTAATGCTAGTAGGTAATTTCAAATTTGAGAGGGAATGTTTGAGAAATACAAAAGGAATGAAGGAAGAATTATTCAGTAAGTTGCACAGTTGGAGAAGTGAATTTTTCCAGAAGCAAGTTGAGCATTTTGCAGAGTGTTTGTAGTGAGCTAAAACTGCTCCTGATCATTCAGTGATTGCTAGGAACAGCAGATAGTTCCAGTCAATTTTTTGACAGTGAGCTCTAAATAACTCCTGATCATTTGTGAACTGGTTGAGCAGTTGATAGCTCCCCGAAAGTTTGTAATAGTTTGTTTTAAGTTTGTTTTCTATATTGTTCATTTTCAGTCAGCATTTCGAATAGAAGAAGGAAATATTGCATGCCCAGTTATTTTTTGTTTGTCCCATTGAGTTTTAATTTGTTATTTTGCATTTGAGATTGGGTATTTCCAGTATAGCTTGAAATCAGAGCAGCAACTGTGTTTTGTTTTTTTTGGATTTTAAAATCCTGACACTACAAGCATGGTCAGTATTTACTACATGCATATATATAAATGCAATATCAAATGTAAATCTATAGTATATAAAGCATAGAATTTTGGTCTTTGTTGAATCTAGATCTGGGTATACACTATGGGCCTGCGTATAATCATTTTGAAAGTATCGATATATGTAAATTTCCAATGAAATTATGGGTCTGCATAAATTTCACTTGTAAGTTTTGCATCATCTGTTGTGTGTCCTTGGTCAAATTTTAAATTGTAGCAAGTTGATGAACATTTATTTGACCAAATTTTGGTTAACTGACATCTTTTGTAATTATCCTTTTATAACACAATGATATATATATATATATATATATATATATATATATATATATATATATGTATAAAATCCTTATTTATATATTGGCTTCTCAAGTTTTGAAATTTTATATTTATTATAATACAGATAGAAGTGAAATTTGCATAGTTTCATGTTTCAAATTTCCTTTTCAACATTTGATATTCCATTTTTTAGTATTTCAAAAAATTATACTTGAATGGTATACTTTCTTTATAAACTATGTTTTTAGGTATCATTTCTCATGGTAATACATGATTTTTATTGATTTAATGACTCATTTGTATAGAAGAGTGAGGTTTGAAAGTGAAAAGGTATATTGGAGGTGTTTTTGAGCTAGTTGTACTTATTGTAAAGCCTAATTGTCACCTTGAAGGTATTCTTTAATCCTTGGAATATACTAGGATATAGTACAACAAGGATTATCTGCTCAGTCTTTTATAATTTTCTTCTCTTTTAATTTTTTTCTAGGTTCAAGATTTGAGTTTCAAGTTTGTATGTGTTCCTTACAATGCTTTTGATTAGATAAGTTGTGAAGGGCCCTAATCTAATACAAAATGAAAAAAAGAAAGAAAAATAGCTCAACAAAATAGACTAGCCAAACACAGCTAACAAGTCAGAAACAACACGACAATAACCTAGATAAAAACATACTAGTAGCAAGGAAGGAGCTACCAATAAAAGATAGAGTAGAAAAAACAACCAAAGATAACTTATTCAAGAAAAAAATCTAGAACCCAACAAAGCCTCTGAGGGCATATTAAATGAAACCATGACCTTCTTATAAATACATTTCTTTTTACTATGCACAGTTGTCCAAGTAGAATCTGAAATCAAAATTGAAAAATTTTGATCAGAAGGGGGAGACTCCCCTTCATAATAACTGACTAGAGGAACAATAGATACTTAAGATGAAGCATCCAATGCCAAGCCCACAACAACAAAACTAGAAGTTATAACAATTTTTTTCCAGAAAAGGGGGCATCACCTAGGGGCCTCAGGGGAGGCAACACACACAACATTAGGAGTGTGCCTTACAATGTTTGGCTTATGTTATTTTCCCTTTATTATGTTTCAAACCTAATGAACATGTTTTTTTTTTTAAATATGTAACTTGTAATAGAATAAGTAATGTTTCGAGAAGGTGTTTATGGGCTTGACAGTGTGAAATTGATTGTTGATGAGTAGAATGTACTTATGGATAATGTGGTATCCACTTTGTTCTTTCCTTTAAAAAAAAATATTTTTCAATTGATTTCCAATTTATTTCATCCATAATATTGAGTGGAAGGGACAATATTAATCAGTTTTGAGTTAGAAATTAGAACTAGGAAGTGGGGAAAGCTAATTAGAGTATGAATAAAAGAGGATAAGGAATAAAATGGGTTTATGAAGTTAGAAGAAGATAAATTGCAGGGATATATAACATTGAGGGGAAGGTTGAAGGATATAAAGCATATTAGAATTCGTAATAGAGATACTTGAAATTCTAAATGAGCCCCATTAAGAGAAGGAACTTGATAATTTAGTTGAATTTAAAAAATAGAATACTCTTATGGGAGAGATTTCAAAGTTTAAATCAAGTTTGATATTTAACATTACTATGGTGAGATAAGTGTTAAAATGTTAGATCAATTATTTTTTTAAATGGAGGTTTATTTTACTCTCCATAAGATGTCTCCGCATTAGGAAGAATTATTTCCAAGATTGAATAATTTTAGGCATATATTATTGTATAGTCACCAAAATCCTAGTGGGAAAATTTTAAAGGGATAAGAAAAAAAAATACTCTATTTTCCATCAAGAGAAAAGAGTGATGTACTAGAATTTTTTGATGCAAATGAAATAAAAATGTGTTTAAGTAGGTATACATTGAGTTTTAGAAGATATAGGTTTATCTTCAAAAATATGTTATGGACTCTAAAGTTTTAGTGAAATATATACATGTGGTTTTTTCAATCACTTGTTTCCTATCCCTTTAAAATCTTCTCACTAGGAAACATTATCATTCTTCTCATTGTGATAAACATGGGAATACATAGGATATATATAATTCATATCTAGAGTTGGAATTTTCATGGGAGAAGAAGGAGAAAGACAATAATGTTGTATGTGTGAATAATGTATAGAAATAAAAAAAATATTAGAGTTAGACAAGGTATTGTATTAAGTGCCATGAATTTTAAGGGTATTTATAACACAAGTGATGACCCTCATGATGAATATGAAATGAGTCAACTCTTCCACATTAAGATAACAATGAATGGTAATAAGTTAGATGATATGTGTTGATTCATGCTCATCAAATTTGTGTAATCTATGGCTGGAAAAAATTACCTAGAGATTTTAAACCATCCTTATCCATACAAGTGTTACAGTGACAAACAAAGAGCATAAATGATTGATGACATAGTAATGTGAGATATATTTTGGATTTGATTAGAAATTTAAAAATGAAATAAAGGTGCATGAAATACATATATATTATTTTGATGCTATTTTTGGGAGCTCTTGTCTCTATGAGAGGATTTTTATTTACTTTAAGATAAAGAATTAATATAGGATCTATTTGAGTGGAATATATTTCACTTTACACTTTGATGTTAGAAATTTTGATATCATCATGATAATTACTTCATAATTCAAGAGGCTAATTAGTTCTAGTGGAAATGTGTTCTTATGATGGTGGGTGTGGAAACAAAAGTAAAGAGGGAGTTGTGGCTCTAAAATATAAAATTTAATCTTCTTCAAACATAAAAATAGATTAAATTTTATTACTTAGGGTGTGATAATTAAACAAAGTGAGATAAATTGATTTAATTAAGCAAACAATAAAGATTGGGTTTATATAAATGCATAAAGGAGACTATATTATTCTCTTTGACAATTTAATTTTGATGAAATTAGATTTGGTTCATTTGGTTAGATCAATTCATTGTAGTTCTCAGGTCAAAATATTCTCATAACATTAATAGAGTTGTTAAATGATCTTCTATTTCTTTGGGTTTTTTCAAAATAAATATTGATGGTTCTTCTTGGGGTAATCATAGTGAAGGTATGGTTGGTGGTATTGGTCACAATAGTAATTATTTGGTTAATTTATTTTTCTTTTCTTCTATGGGGCTTATTCTTATTAGTTCTTGTATTTACACCCTTGTTGAAGTTGGTTCAACAATCCAAGGATAAAATGGGAATGATACTGAGGTGTGTGACCTTTCAACTAAGATCAAACCTCCAAAGAAGGTTAGTTACTTTCTAAGCCTAGATGCAGTCTATTGATCCAACCTAAGGAAAATTAAACTAAAATAAAATCTTAATCTAATTATTCACAAGAAAAATGGGAGAGAAGAATGTAGAAAGGGAAAGTTGGTGATGAACTAAGACTTATTAAGTTTCCTCCTTTCTTAGAAAAAAATAAGGAACCTATGAAAACTGTAAAAAAATCACATAAATGTCTATCATAGAACTCTTACAAGAGTGTATGGAGGTTAGATTTTAACAATTACTAAGAAGGAAGATAAAAATATGCAATTAGCTTCTATAATTACATAGCATACATATTAAAAGTAGACAAAACCATTCATATATGTAGGAAAAATCCTAGTCAACATATTAAGCTAAGAAGATACATGAACTTCATTTCTAAAAAAGGATTACACAACATATGAGAACTGAGAAGAAGTGAAGCAAATAATATTTATTTATTCAAAAGAATTGAGCCAATTTACTGTTGAATATTCAAGATACTAAGAGGATGGGGTGAATCAATATCTTCTTAAAATTATTGAACAAACATCATCTTCAACTTTCATGCATAAAATATAGAAAAGAAAGAACAAAGCATGAAATCATGTACAACACAAGAACACCATAATTTTACCTGGAAAACACAATGAGGGAAAAACCACAGTGAGGATTAGCTGACAATATATAGTTGTTTCAATACGAGTTACAAAAGAGGCTCACTTCCAGATATAAAAGCTCACTTCTTACAAGGGCTCATTATCTAAACATGGAGGCTCACTACCTACATAAATTATAAAAACAAAATGACTTACAACAAGAATATGAACTAATTGAATTACACCACAAGTGTAGATTCAGTTCCTTTGATGCTCAAAGTATTCGCTCACATGAAAATAGACTAATCTTCACCCTTCTACTCGAACACTTCACATAACAACTCACACATACATGCATGCACCACACCACTTTATTCATTTACAAACCATCTTGTATATATATCTGATATATCCGCATGCATCAATTAGGTCGGCCTAATTGGATCCAATACATATTTACAAAAAGATAATTGTCAGCTTCATACAAAGCTTCTCTGAAAGCAATTTAGTTGTGTGTCATGTAATATTATGTCGGTTGGGACCAAAGCTAGGTTGCACATATATGCACAATACATGTTAAACTATTAACTGATTATTAGGTCAACCATGATTAACCTAATAATGAAATGCAATCACCAACACCAATACCAACTCACCATCCAATCATATAAAAATATGGAAATACATATGTGCTTCTAGTGTTCATAAGAATTTTCTTAAAATGTTAAACAACGATGATTACCAAAGGGAATATGTAGACCAGATTACTTGATCAAACATCAAAGGAAGTATACATGTTCTACACACTGGTTCAATGTACCTGACCAATCTGATACCATAAAAAGCATGGTGACATTAATGAAAACATACAGACTAATCTTCTCCATTATTCCAACAATCTCCCCCTTTTAATTGATAGCAACATGTGAAAAAATTCCAATTCAAAAAAAATATCCTCTAATCTCTCCCAAAAATTTTCAAATCTCTCCCCCTTTGACATCAATGGAAAAGGGCGACAAAAAACATCTAAACATGGTGACATTTTAAAGTACAAAAATTCTAATTCTTCTAAAAACTTCATAAATATTCTAGCCATTCAAAACTTTCAAACATTCAACCTTTCAAAATTCCTTCTTTGAATTCAATTTTTTTGTTCAGTTTCCCTTTTTCTCTTCTTTTTATTTTTCCAAAACAAACAAAATAGCAAAAATTGAACATTCAGGATTCAATTAAAAATGACACTCTTCACCTAAAACATCTTCTTGTATCTTTATTTAATGATTGGATATAACTTCTTCCAGTCAAATACATCAAAATCCATTCTTGTGCATATGCTTTCCAATAGAGCCAACAATGTGAAAGAAGATGACCAATCTATAGATGATCATTGACTTTCACAATCCTCTATATTAGTAAGTATTCCACAAAGATGGTCTAACCAGACCTCAACAATCTCCTTAAGGAGCCAAAAAAATTTCACTACATCATCTCTTTGTCTCTATACAATGATTAGCTCAACTTGCAATTCACCAACTCTCAGTCTTTGTTTGCCTTCTTTGTCTTCAAAGATATCAAAGTTCTTTCCAATGTTGTTAACCTTAGATTTGATCGCTTTAATCCTACTTCTAAAATTGTCAACCATAGTAGGCCACCAGAGACAATATTTATAGATATTTGAAATTTCTTTGATGCATTTATTCGTCTCCATGATAAGTTCATATAAACTCTGCTTAGCTTTAGTTAATCTCTTTTCAACCAAGGATTCCAAGTTGCATCCTTCTGGACCTTTGAGCAACATTCTTTCTTCAACAACCTCAACTAAATTTTTGGCAAGGAATAAAAAATAATTGATACATCAATACCTTTTCGAAGTAGATACCCAACTAGAACATCATCAATCTTGAGTCTGTCAACTAGAGAAGTTGTATTCCATAACTTGCCAATTTTCTTCATCTTTCCTTTAACCAAGATAGACTAGATGTCATCTAGATCATAGGATTCAGATCCAAGTAGAGATTCTTCTTCTTTTTCCTTCTCTTCTAGAGTGACAATGATGTCTTCAATGATAGCTTTTATTTTCTTCGATTCCAGAGGGGAATCACCAATGAAAACTTCCAATTCTTTTATTTTGGAGGATGAACCTTCCTTAAATCAACTAGACATAACCAAATCGGAGCACATATTTTCTAAAAAGATTAAAAAAGAAAATCACATGCGCTTAATTTATCTTCCAAACCTTCCAAGTATCTGTATATTTGTCTTGTAATGAGAATCTCGGATTCCCACTTAACACCTTCCTTTCTCGGTAATGACTCTGAAAAATAGAGTACCAGACATGTAAGTAAGGACCCAAAATGGAAAGGGTATCCTTCTACCAATGATATTCATATATTTTCAATAAGATTTTAAAGAATTAATCCACACAGATCAAACCGCTTATTTTGTTTTACCATTTTATGCGCCAAATACATGGCAATAGCCAAAGTAGAGCCATCTCAATTTCTAAAATAAATTTTATAGGAAATTCCATACACAACATACCTAATGGAGGAATCGATAGTAATATCAATCAACAATGCTCGAGGATCTTTGTCAACTCCCATCAGCTCTTGTACTTCCTTGTATTTTATGGTCTTCTTTCCAGGAAGGTCTCCAATGCTACATAACCCAGTGATAACCTTGA
This sequence comes from Sequoiadendron giganteum, assembly GCA_007115665.2. NCBI lineage: Eukaryota > Viridiplantae > Streptophyta > Pinopsida > Cupressales > Cupressaceae > Sequoiadendron > Sequoiadendron giganteum. The sequence continues at coordinate 660,362,345 of CM021104.1, forward strand.
TCACTTCCTTCGTAATAGGATAGAATTTATCCAACACAATGTTGTCATCCTTGAATTTACTCAAAAGGAACAAGATTAACTCTCTGTTAGTAATCCAAGGGAAGTCTCCCCACAAGTCCAAACCTAAGGTTTTTATGTTCTGTAGCTCGCTCGACTCTAACCTTGATTCCATTTTCTTTACTTTTTGATCATCCAATTCATCCAATTCAACTCCCTTTAGCCTTAGTGGGATATTTCCACTCGATCCTCTATTAATTTATTCCATTATAGCACTTAATATCTTCAAATTCACTTAATCTCTTAAAATTCAACAATTTAAGTTTCTACTTTTACCTTCCTTTGTGATTGTAAGAGAGAAACTTTCGTCGCTTGTTTTTGAATGTTCACAAATATCTCTTAGAGATTCTCCAAAATTCTTCAAAAACACTCCAAGAAAGTTCTTTGAATTCTTCGAATGCTTGGGTGATCAAGAATGACTTGCACACTTTGCTTTATAAACCATCATTTTGCCCTAATTCACATTAATTACAATATGCTTCAAAATGTTGATAAGACTTTCTTCCACTACACTGAGAAACCCTAATTCACTCTACAAAAGAACATGCTTGTACTTTTTCTTTTTGTTTTGTTTGCATCACCTCTGTCCAACCATTCCTTAAAACATATCCACATGCCAACATCTGACATGCCATATTTCTAGGGGGTTTAAGAGATTTTCCGATAAAGCTCCCCCTAAGACCATGCTATTTCTAATTCCCAAAGGAATCATCTGCACCAAATGAGGGTACAAACACATAAATAGTCTTTGATTCTTCTTTATTCTTCCATATCTTTCTCATTTCTTGCTTAACCTCTTCTTTGTCAATATTTTTCACCGGTTCATCATCTTTCATCGGAGCAGAGTACTTTCCTTTCAACTTTTGCACACTTTTGAAATATGTCCCAGTTTTTTACAATTGTAGTGGACAATATTTCTCTACCTTGTTTGATTTCCATCAATCCCTGCTCTGCATTTATTTTCTTTATGCCCAAACATGTTACAGGTATATCAATAGCCATAAAAATATTGATTTATCTTGCTTCCATTGAATCTATTCATCATCACCTGAGACTAATCATCCTTACCTGAGATATGCATTCAGTAGCTTTGTGTCTGATCTTGCATGTATAACACAATCCAGAGAAGGGACTAGAAAAATGATTCATCCTACTCCTACACTCAGTTGCCTTATGACCAAATTTATTACATGAAAAAAAAACACCATTGAACGATGGGTACCTGTGAGCATTTGGTTATCTGATAGGTGGTCTCCTTCGTGAATTTATTTTCAGCTTCCCTTCATCTTGAGTCTTCTCATTATTTACTAGATTTGAGTTTTCCATCTTTTCACTAGATTCATTACCTAAGCTACCTTTTTCTTTAGAAGGTTTTTGTCCCACTATTAATTCATCTAGCTTGGTGGAGCTTGTCTTGAAATCATTTTCACAGAGTTTTTCTTTCTCTAATTCTACTTTCAGATTCATCACTTCCTGTTCAAGCCTTGAGAAAACATCAGACTTTCTTTGTATCATTATTTTCAAACACTCCTCAACCCTCTTCTTTTCATCCACTTTCACCTTTAATCTGATAATCTCTTCATTTGCTTGTTTTAGTTGCTCACTAAATTCCGTATGCCTCTCTTTGAATTTATTTAATTGTTTTTCAACTTTCGAACACATTCATTTGCTTCATCAAGATTTTATTTCAAATCTATGTTTTAAATTTCATCTTTGTCAAGGTCTTCAAGAGCAGTCTGGAGCTCTTCTTTATCCATTTTTTCAATCTACAAGATCTTCCTCAAGTTGTTAGACTTCCTCAAAGGAACCAAATCTCTTATACCAATTATTTATTATTCAAGATACTAAGAGGGGGGAGGTGAATCAGTATCTTAAACTTATTGAATAAACATCATCTTCAACTTTAATGCATAAAACAGAGAAGAGCAAGAACAAAGCATGAAATCATATAACACAATAACACCATAATTTTATGTGTAAAACCAAATGAGGGAAAAACCATAGTGAGGATTAGCTCACAATATAAAGTTGTTTAAATATTAGTTACAAAAGAGGATCACTACTTACAAGGACTCACTATCCAAATAGGGAGTCTCACTGACTATAGAAATTATAAAAAAAAAGGCTTACAACTAGAATATGAACTGATAGAATTACACCACAAGTGTAGATTCAATGTCTGGTCAGAGTATTCACTCACATGATAGTAGACTTATCTTCACCCTTCTACTCGCACACTTCAAATAACAACTCACACATACACACACACACCACACCACTTTATTCATCTACAAACCATCTTGTATATATATCTGATATATCCACACACCCCGATTAGGATAGCCTAATTGGATGCAATATATATTTACAAAAAGATAACTGTCGGCTTCATACAAAGCTTCTCCAAAAGGAATTCAACTGTGAGTCATGCAATATATATTATGTCAACTGGGACCAAAGCTAGGTCACACATATATCTGCAATACATGTTAAACTATTAACTAAGTATTAGGTCAGACATGATTAACCTACTAACGAAATCCAATCGCCAAAATCAATGCTAACTCACCATCCAATCATATGAACATACAGAAACACATACATATGCGCTTCTGGTGATCATAAGAATTTTCTCAAAACCTTAAACAATAATGATTACCAAAGGGAATATGCAAACCAAAATACCTGATCAAACACTGAAGGAAGTAAACCTATTCTACACATCAGTTTAGGGTACTAGACCAATCTGATACCATAAAAAACATGGTGACATCAATGAAAACATACAAACTGATCTTCTCCATTCTCCCAAGATTTACAACATAAGAGACCAAAATAATACAAGTTTTCTCTTCTTTTGGTTTTGAAACTAAGAAGGAACCTCTTCAAATGAGAAATCTAAGGCCATTAATACCCAAATAAAAAAAACCCAAAGCTATGATAATTTTTTTGTCACAAAGGAAACACTAACCATTATCTTCAACAATGTTTCTAGAAAATAGTGTCCCTTATAAATTTGATCCCATCAACTATGACATGAAAGAACATTCCTCTACACCCCTACCATTCATTTACATTAATGAATCATGGGATTGATTTTAGAAAGTAGGAAAATCATTAAAAAAATTAATTGAAATCATGATCAATGGATGCCATATCAATCATCAAGATCTGTAAATAATAAATAATGTATTTGAGTGGCTCTTTTTCCTTTTTTATCCATATAAATTTACATTTAGAAGGATTTTTGTCATAGTCCATCAACTTAAATTTAGTAGCTACAAGCACTAAAAATGTATTTGAGGCATTGAAAGAACATCAACATAATATTTTGGATGTATTGGTGCCTTAATAGGGATTTGAGCTACAAATGAACCTTCTATGGGAGTCTCTTGTGTAATAAAATTGTGCAAAAATCCAACATATCTACACCTATGAGGAATTCAATTGAAATGTGATCTATGGTGAAAACCATAAAAAATAAACCTACCAACTTCACTTTATTCAATTTCTAGTTTGGATGGAAATTTATGATGATGATATTATAAAAATGATAGGGTAAGGTCACCATGACGTAAGTGCGATTTCATCATAGACTAGGGTTTCTAGGGGTTAGATATGGCCAACATGACATCAAGAGGGTGGGATGACATCAACAAAGTACTACTTGTGAGAACATGCAAGTAGACATGATATGCAAGGAAGTCCAAATGAAATGGATAAGAGATGAAACTTGAAAGGTTTAGTTCATATGACAAGGGAAACTCCATACAAGGGGGAATTATGCAATCATGAGGCAACTTGCAAGGAAATACAACTAGATTGGTTAGAAAATTAATTTTTGAAAGATTTGATTCAACTAGTTAGAGACCATTCATAGAAAGGGGCGATCTTAGGAAGGTGGTATGTGGAATTTTTGAAGTGAACCTAATTGATAAAAAAGTTTGATGATCTAGTTTAAATGGATATTGAATTGTCACAACTCTTTAAATAAACTTTATAAAGAACAAATATGAAAAATATTCAGTGAACCAAAAACTTCACTTTTGAAATGGCGAGGTTCATATGGAGGGAAAATGATCACAAAAAGGCATGCATCCAAAAAAAGTGAGGGAGCTATATTTTCTTGTAAATCTAACTAAACTATATTAGAAAATTCCATTGCATTCAATTTGGATGAGGCTATTTTTTGGGGAATACTTGGACCTTGCAATATTTTAATATTGAACTAGATATGTGGAAAAATGAAGTGAACCAAATAATTTAATTTTAAAAGGTTCATTTCTCTTGAACACAAACCTTCTAAAAATACTAACTTTTGTACGATTTTTCAATTGAACTTAACATGTATAAGAGGCTACAAGAATTAGCCTTTAATTGGTTTGGGGATAAGACTTGTAGATAATTTTTTCTTTTTCCTCATCGAAATTTGAGAAACTTTCATAAGGAACAAGGCCTAATTTTGGACACTCTGTCCAATTATATTGAAAATTTAGCACAAGCCCACCCAGATTAAACACACTCTAAAAAACACATGACATTTCTCATGTCGAGTTCAAACAAGTTAATATTTTGGTGACCTTTAAGGGGTGTTTTAGTGTCAAGTTCAAACACTAGGATCCAATAGAATTAATTCATATATTGGGTATAGGTGTCACAATAATTTTAAATAACCCTAGAAGATGAGCCTAGGCTTGACCAAACAACTAAAGAATCCTCAAATAGTAAAAAACACAAGGACAAACACAAAACTACCTACAAGATAGGAGTAAATGCAATCTCCTAATGAGAACACATGTGAAACAACACTTATTTTAATAATGAATAACTTATCTATTATATACATCATTTTTAATCTTGAATGCCGAAATATCACAACATACCTCTATCAAAGATGAATTTTGTAAAGAAATAATCTCTCTACCATAATTGTATTCAATACCTAGCTATAGAAAATTGAAGCCCTATCCTTGTATACATAAAATCATAAATGTTTCCCATTTTGTGAAGATTCACTCCATCATCTACCTTGTAATTGTAGGGTATCCATATAAAATAAGTGTTAGGCCCATCTAAACATGCAAAAAGTGTGCACACAACATGAATATTTTTTTAGAAGTAGGTCAAAATCAAAAGATTTGGGACCTATCGAGGGAAAACAACCTTACTTACACAAGGCCACACTTTTTTTGTGATAGTTTACCTTATGGAATGAGTCAGAGAAAAAATAAAATGCTTCCATCTTACAAGGAAATGGAAAATATACCGAACCAACATATTTATCTACATTGTGAAGCTCTTCCTTGTGCACATCAAACAAAAATATTTGACACTATGATATATTTTAAAGTTAAGAGAAAAGTTGATTATCTTCTTGACCTATTTTTTGCTTCTCAACATCTCTAATTCTATTATGTTTATCCCAAGTGAAACACTCACGTTTAGAAACATCATCATCTCAAATGCAAGAGATCATGTCTTCATCTTCAATGTACTCATACTTAGCCTCGCTAATCTCAAGTATGACATGCAACCAATATAGATTACTATTAAATGTATTGATACACTTTCTATTAGCAAAACATTTTGAGCCATGAGACACTTGAGGTGAAGAACTAAATTATTTAGGTTGTCTCATTGTTTTAATTTCTTGGAGAGTGATTATGACACATTAGTTAAAAAATTAAACCCCATGGCACAATCCATCCTTCATATACACTATTGTAAAGTGTGTCACTAAAAATTGTATAGTCTTGAAGAAAGAGACAATTTTATGCCTAATTTGGTCCTCCTTTAGACACCTTTCATTAATCACCCCTTAAAACAACATTTATAGGCCCCTAAGACTCATTGCTTTGGACCTTGAGGCTTATTCCATCAAGAAATCACACAATTCTTGGCAAACAACATTCAAATTACTCAAATTCCATAAATCCCAACTCAAAAACCCCTGGTGGGAATAAGTCACCCAAGGTGGCAACTTAGTCCCTTTTGGGGTAATTTACAATTTTGAGCGGGAAAATCTTCGACTTAATCAAAATTTCCAATGGGTGTCGGCCTCTTAGGTCAAAATAATTGACAATTAGGTATTGATGCTTATAAATACATGATTTTAGTCAATTTTTCACAACCTTTAGTAATTTTTCACAAAGAAAATTCAAGAATCAAGTGTTGAACATCTTCCACAAGAAGATTCAATAGTATATCTACAACAAAGTTGAAGCTTAGGGAAACAAGCAAGGGTTTTTTCCAAGTCTTAAAGCTCACTTTTTTGTCCAAGATCTCGCATTGGAAAGGGTTGATCATGGATTCCTATGGATAATCATGGAGAAATTTAGGCTGAGGAGATGCAACTAGCCATCAAATCAACCCTAAACACTTGTTTTCAAAGTGGTTCCATCTTCCATTTTCTCTCTATCTTCAACCTAAGGAAGGTTTTCATGTGAGTAAGATTCATTTCTAATATTATTTAGTGTCTCTTGGAATAAGCCTTGTATTGTTCTAGTTTCATTTATGCATCTTATTCTCACAAGCTAGAGGGTATGTGTAGGATCATGATGGGCCAAAAAGTGGCGATATCTAAGTGATATGATGGCCCATGTGGCTAACGACCTTTTTTTTACTCCAAAGTGATGAAATGAAAAGGGTTTTTAAAGGATATTCTAAGATTTCCACCAATAAAAAATATGCTTTACTTTGAATTTAATAAATAATTATTATTCATTTTCTATTTGAATTATGACCAAAGTCCTAATTGATAGGATGATTGAAAAACATCTCTAACTTTCAAAAGGTATCAGATTTTCTAAATCCAAAACATGTGTCACATTCTATGCTTTGCATACTATAGGATTTAAAAAAATAAAATCGAATTTCATTAATTTTTGACCAAATTAAGGTGGTCAGACATACGAGTTTTAATATTTTTTAAAATTTGTAATAAAAAAATAAAAATTAATTATTTACTTGGAAAAAAATTACAAAAAAATATGCATCACATCGGGACATAAATCCTCTACTTATATCTAAAATATTATAGAAAAATATTATCATTTTATTGTGTTTAGGGTGGCCATACAGACACCTACTTCTTATTTTTTCCCTGAAATTTAATTACTACTACATTGAAATTTAAAATTTTCACCAAATAGGTTTTTATTTTTTTAAAATATACCTATTAGTTTGGAAACTACATTCAATTTGCTACAGATTGTATTCTTACATATTTTTGAAATAATATAGATAACTTATTCTAATTTTCTGAATTTTATTACCACTTAAGGGCCTGATTTTTCCATGATGATCCTGCACATACCCTAGAATAGGGTTGCATCATACTTCAGATTTCCTAGTCTTAGACAAACTTTGGGCTAGGGTTTTATGTATATTTCTTATCTATTTCAAATTTTAAATACCAACTAGGGGTTTCACCAAAGAAAACCCCACATTAGAAACCAAACTATATTCTATTTTGTATGTGATTTAGAAGATTTGGACCTGGATTTTAGTTGGAGAATAGATTGTAAACTATAGGCTTTTGTTTCCACTATCAGATTTCTAGAAAAGCCAGAGTGGACTAAGTCACCAACAGTGGCGACTTAGTCCCACTACATGTATTTTTTAGAGATTTTGAAGATCTGGATACCTAGTTGGTGGAAACGGGCTCTAGAGTAGTTTCCCAGAACTAGGACTAAGTTGCCCAGCTTGGCGTAAGTTTCCCAGTTGGCCAAAAAAGCATATTTTCCATAATTCCAGAGGCATTATCAGTCTTCATTTCAACTCTTGTTCGCTTCTAGGTTCACTCTTCTTATCTACCCTTCTATCTTGCTTTGTATTGTCTTTAATCTATCTTCTTGTATATCATCATGTGTTTTCAAGCAATGTACATCTCATTAGTTTTACATCAATAGTTTATTTCCATTTTTAGTTTATTGCATTTAGGACATTATACTTAGGTATACGGGCATGTGCAGGATCGTGATGGGCCAAAAGGTGGCGATATGTAAGTGATATGATGGCCCATGTGGCTAACAACCTTTTTTTTACCCAAAATTGATGAAACAAAAAGGGTTTTTTAAAGGATATTCTCAGCTTTCCACCAACATAAACTATGCTTTACTTTGAATTTAATAAATAATTATTATTCATTTTCTATTTGAATTATGTGTAAAGTCCTGATTGATAGGCTAATTGAAAAACATCTATAGCTTTCAAATGGTATCACATTTTTTGAATTTGAAAAATCCATCACATTCTATGCTTTGCATATTATAGGATGAAAAAAAAATGAATTTCATGAAGTTTTGACCAAGTTAAGGTGGTCAGACACACGATTTTTTATATTTTTTAAAAGTTGTAATAAAAAAATCATAATTAATTATTTACTTGGAAAAAAATTACAAAATAATCTGCATCACATTAGGACATGAGTCCTCTACTTATATCTAAAATCTTATAATTTTTTATTATTATTTTATTGTGGTTAGGGTGGTCAGATAGACACCTAGTTCTTAGTTTTCCCTAAAATTTAAGTACTATTGCATTGAAATTTCAAATTGTCACCAAATAGATTTTTTTGTTTTTAAATAAACCTAGTAGTTTAGAAACTACATTCAATTTCCTATAGATTCTATTCTTACATATTTTTGAAATAATATAGATAACTTATTCAAATTTTTACGTCAAGTTGCCTAACTCTGATGTTTTAAATTTTTATTGCCACTTAAGGGCCTATTTTTTCCATGATGATCCTGCACATACCCATACTTCAATCATATTTACATTAGTTTTGAGTTAACCTCCAATTTTTGGGTGAAATAACTCTCTTTTTAGGTGAAAAACCTAGAAGTGCTAGAGAACCCCCTTTCGCCTAAAATTTTTGGTTCATAAAGAAAACATTTTTATGGTTTCATCTTCATGTGTAGCTATTTTGATGCCATATTCATGCACCAGAAGATCATTATAAATTTGAAAGTTAGAATGGAATAAAGGAAGGTGAGATATAAAATAGAGAATATTTTCTTATTGACCTCTTTTTGATTCACATCAGGGGTGGATATCTCTTATGAATCATAATTCAATCCGTTTTAAACAACCTTTTCACTTTGACGACCCTAACTTGGTAGTTTCTCACAGTTTCTTCATTTTTTGCTTGTAGCCTTCCAAAAAGTGAAATTTCAACTTAACTTTTAGATAATAACTCCTACCCACAAAAAAAACTAGTTTGAGATACCCATTACGCCCTTTGGAAACATATCTTAGAATCACTAGGGGTTTCTTTGGAATACAACTCTCTAAAATCTACTGCTACGCTTCCTGTTAGGCCTAATTAAGCTTATTTCACCAAGGATTTATTGGTTCTATAACTCTGAAGCCTCAACTCACTTCACAAAAAACTTGACCATGTCTAATATAGTCTGTAAAACTCTCCAAACTGATTTCCAACCCTTTCCAATGATCTTTCATCAAACCCTACCTTCTTGGTATCAATCTTGCCCAAAACAATAAGGTTTCCGAACTAGGGCATCATCAAAACCTCACCAAAACTTGCACCCTGCTCCTAAAAAAATTACACACTCAAAATAAACCCTATCTACCTCCATTCCACTGAGTTTGACAAGTTTTCATCAATAGAATGGAGAATTCTACATTTTTCTTCCTTTCAACCCTATTGAATTAGGGTTTCAAACTTGTCTTCAGTAAAATAATGATAAAACTGTCAAAACTCAATGAAATTCAATGAAACCAAAACTAGAAGAAATATAGTTAAATTATCCATCCATTACAATCAACTATAAATGATAAAACTTTTGTATAGAAACTTAAAATGTTCTGAAACAACAAAAAATGTTGGAATTTTCAAAAAAATAAGGGTTTTGTATTGAGTTCTCTTCAAACTACAAGCCACCAACCATGGTCTCACCTTCTCAAGGCCAATTTAAACATATGAAATTAGTTTCCCAACTTCCCTTTTATTTTCAACGACCAAATAACTTCTTTTCCCACAACGACCCTTCATATTCCTCATTTTGCATTTTTGCAATTTGACAAATTTTACAAAGTTGACAACATTTTGCAAGATTTTACAACTTGACCCCACAAACCTCCTAGAAACCTAAAAATGACTCAAAAACATGTGAAATTTTCAAAAAAGACCTTATTAAAAAAGACACACACCCAAAACTCAAAAATTAGAAAATTGCCTCATGTAGGCATGAAATCCACTAGGTGCCCTACACCATACTCCCAGACAAAATTTGACTCAAGTCCCCTTAAGGAAAGTGCTACAAAATATATGGATTCTTATTCATATGATTTTTTGACCTCCAAGTGACCTCTTCATCTGGTAGTCCTTTCCAATGGACCCAAAACTAAAAATTAGCATTATCCTTTGTCCTTAACTGGTTATTTACTAAAGGATGTTGCTCTTCATCTGATGTATGGTGTATGATCTTCCTCATCACTTGAAAGTGTTGATTAAATTTCCCCTTTACCTTCAACCATACCTCATTCTTCTTTTAAATGGACTAGCTTCTTCTTCACTTAATTGGTATACTTGGACGTGTCCATAATTCCTTGGAACTCACCCTTAACCTCATCACATGTACTTCTCATCTCTTTCACTTGATGTTCTACCCTTATGATTGTTGCTTGATTAGGTTTCTTAACCTCTGAACTAAAAGAAACAAAATGACCACTATCTTCTTTTGAAATCAAATAATATAACACCTCTCATCTCTTCATATCAACATACCTTTTAAGCCAACCTTGAACCTGCAAAATCAATTCATCCTTGACCTTTAACTCAACATCACTTTCCTTCAAAACCAGATCATTCTTCACCTCTGTTGTCTTGGTACCTTCAAGTCTTGCAGTGGATGCAACCTCCATATTCTCTTCTACCCTTATGAACTCTTTATTACCTAACATTATCACTTTAGGATTCATGATCTTCCCTTCATCTTCTTTCAAGGGTGTGAATGTATAAGATATTCCATCTTTTTTCATCCCATACATTTTGCTTCTACCATGACCCAAGGCATGCCTATCAAACTGCCAAGGACTCCCTAGAAACAAATGGCACACATCCATAGGCAACACATCACATAGAATCTTATCTTTGTAGCCACCTATATTGAACTCTACCCAAGCTTACTCATTAACCAAAAGAAATTGACCCTCATTCAGCCACAACACTTTATAAGGAGTATCATGAGGTATCTTTTCCAACCTAAGTTTGTCACCCATTTCAATGGAAACCATATTATTAGTATTTCCTGAATCAACTACAACCTTACATAAATTTCCCATGTAGTTGCAAGTTTTTCTTAAGAGTCTCCTTTGATGCTTTGATGAGTGTTCTTCTAACCATTAATGATTCTCCAACTTCTAGAGCAACATAATGCATTGGATATTTTACACTCTCATTATCATCTTCTTGCACCAATTTAAAATGGTTGAGATTAAGGGGTTCAAACGGGGGACGTACACAAATTGGTGTTGTTTTTGTCAGAAAAACATAACATAGCAACTCTTGCACGACCCTCGTATGGTGAACTTTTTTTTAGTATTTTTAAAATCACAATGGTCAGAAGTTAGCTAACAATATGTAGTTGATGCATGATTTTTCTGATAACTTTTTACTGAATATTTGATTTTTTACTAATTTACGCAGTGGACATATCCTGAAAATAGAATTTTGGCCGTGCTACCCCTACAAATTTTGGAAACTAATTGATTGTTTTCTTTTAATTTTTAATTTTGTAGAATGGAGTCTAGTTTCTAAAAATGTAATTTATTTGAAAAATTGATTAACAGTTAATTTATAATGAAAAAAATACCAAACACTGCTTTTTGGCAAAAAAAAGACATACAGATAAAATAAATTATGAATGAAAGACTTAACATTTTCAGAAAGTGAAAAAAATTACATCGTTGGATAGCTAAGAGATAACCCAACATTACCCATGTGCTCGATTTTTTCGATATTCAACCACATGCAATCCTAACGGTGAGCACGAACTCGATTATGAGAAATATGGTGGATTTTTTAAAACATGTCTCTAGTCGTTGGGAATGCCCTCCAAGCCTTTGGGTTGGTATTCCAAGGAAAATACCAAGCTTAAAGCTCGGGCATTTCCAAAGCAAGATATAATGCGAGGGCGTTATAATGTGCTCACGTTATATCTCACTTTTGACATGGTTTTTTCTTCTACGGGGAACATGTCTACTAGCACATAACGCGAGCACGTTATAATGTGCTCGCGTTATGTATCACTTTATGTTGAATGCTAATATATTAATGTATGCTGATATATTTTTATGTACATATATGTATGCTTGTATGGATGTAAGATTATATGTACATATGTATTATTCTTGTATGTATGCATTTATGTATGTCTTTAGATGAAGGGAGAATTTAGAGAGAGTCTAGAGAGAGGGGTGCGAGAGAGAGAATTGAGGGAGAGGGAGAGAGAGAGAGAGAGAGAGAGAGAGAGAGAGACAAAGAGAAAGAGAGAGTTAGGTAGGTAGGGTGCAAAAGGGAGAGACTTGAGAGTGTGAGGAGGGTGAGAGGGTGAGACTTGAGAGATAGGTAGTGACAGGGAGTGTGAGAGAGAGGGAGTGTGAGAGAGATGGAGTGGGAGAGAGAGGGAGTGGGAGAGATAGGGAGTGTGAGTGAGAGACCTGAGAGAGGGAGAGGGTGTGAGAGGGAATGACCTAATAGAGGTAGAGAAAAAGTGGAGTGGAGTGAGAGGGACTTATCTAGGTAGGGTTGGAGGGATAGATAGAGAGAGGGGACAGAGACAAAGAGAGAGTTACATAGGTAGGTTTCCAGATGGAGAGACCTTAGAGAGAGAGGGGATGGGAGGAAGAGACATGAGAGAGAGGGAGAGAGAGGTAGTGGGAGAGAGTGGGAGGGACATCAAGAGAGATGGATAGAGGGAGTGAGAGAGGGTGGTAGGGATTGATTAAACGAGAGGTATGCAGAAAGAGGGAGATGATAGATAGAGACAATTAGAGAAGGTGGGAGGGATGAATGGAGGGAGAGGTGAGATGTATAGATAGAGAGAAAGTGATAGGGGTTAAGGGTATAGGGTTGAGGGATTAGGGTGGAGGACCTATAGGGTTGATGGTTTCTAGGTTATTAGGGTTTAAGGTTTGAGGGTTGAGGGAATAGGTTTGATGGTAGAGGGTATTTGGTTGAGGGTATAGGGCAGAAGGTTTAAGGTTTAAGCATTTAGGGTTGAAGGGTTTGGGGTTAAGGGTTTAGGGTTTAGGGTTTACTTCGTTGAGGATAGAGGGTATATGGTTGAAGGATTAGGTTCAGGTTCCAATGTAAGGGGTAGAGGGTTTAGGGTTTAAGGATTGAGGGTTGAGGGATTAAGGTTGAGGGTTGAGAATTGAGGGTTGAGTGTTTAATGTATAGGGTAAAGGGTAGAGGGTTTAAGGTTTGAGGGTTGAAGATTGAGGGTTTAAGGTATAGGGTCAAGGGATTAGGGTTGAGGGTCCAATATATAGGGTAGAGGTTATAGGGGTTGATAGATTAAGGTTTGAGGGATTAGGGTTTAGGGTAGAGAGTATTGGGTTGAGGGTAGAGGTTAGCAGGTAGAGGGTAGAGGGTAAAGGGTTTAACAGTTTAGGGTTTAAGGGGTTAGGGTTGAGGGTCGAGAGTTTAGGGTTGAGTGTTTAAGGGTTTAAGGGGTGAGGGTTTAAGGGTCAAGAGGGTTGAGGGATTAGGGTAGAGATTTTACTAAGTGAGTTTAAGGGTTGGGAGATTAGGGTTGAGGGTAGAGGCTAGAGGATTGGTGGTAGAGGGTAGAGGGTTTATGGGTTAGGGTTTAAGGGTTTATGGTTTACGGATGATGGATTAATAGGTTATAGGGTAGAGGTTATAGGAGTTGAGGGATTAGGGTTTAAGGGTTGAGGGTTGAGGGATTATAGTTTAAGGATTGAGGGTTGAGGGTTGAGGGATTAAGATGGTATAGTGGTTGAGGGATTAGGCTTTAATGGTTGACGGTTGAGGTTTCAACGATTAAGAGGGTATAGGGGTTGAGGGATTAAGAAGGCATAGGGTTTGAGGGATTAGGGTTTAAGGGTTTAAGGGTTGAGGGTTGAGGGTTGAGGGTTGAGGGTTGAGGGTTGAGGGTTGAGGGATTAAGAGGGTATAGGGGTTGAGGGATTAGGGTTTAAGGGTTGAGGGTTTAGGGATTAAGAGGGTATAGGGGTTGAGGGATTAGGGTTTAAGGGTTGAGGGTTGAGGGATTAAGAAGGTATAGGGGTTGAGGGATTAGGGTTTAAGGGTTGAGAGTTGAGGGATTCAAGGATTAAGAGGGTATAGGGGTAGAGGGATTAAGGTTGAAGGGTTGAGGGATTAAGAGGGTATAGGGATTGAGGATTAGGGTTTAAGGGTTGAGGGTTGAGGGATTAAGAGGGTATAGGGGTGTAGGGATTAGGGTTTAAGGGTTGAGGGTTGAGGGTTGAGGGATTAAGGGGGTATAGGGGTTAAGGGTTGAGGGATTAGGGTTTAAGGGTTGAGGGATTAAAAGGGTATAGGGGTTGATGGATTAGGGTTTAAGGGTTGAGGGTTGAGGATTAGGAGTTTAGGGTTTAGAGGAGGTATAAGGGTTGAGGGTTGAGGGTTGAGGGATTAGGGTTTGAGGTTGAGGGATTAAGAGGGTATAGGGGTTGAGGGATTAGGGTTTAAGGGTTGAGGGTTGAGGGTTGAGGGATTAAGAGGGTATAGGGGTTGAGGGATTAGGGTTTAAGGGTTGAGGGTTGAGGGTTGACAGATTAAGAGGGTATAGGGGTTGAGGGATTAGGATTTAACGATTGAGGGTTGAGGGATTAGGGTTTAAGGGTTGAGGGATGTAGAGGGTATAGGAGTTAAGGGATTAGGGTTTAAGGGTTGAGGGTTGAGGGATTACGAGAGTATAGGGGTTGAGGGATGAGTTTTAAAGGGTTGAGGTTGAGGGATTGAGGGTTGAGGGATTAAGAGGGTGTAGGGGATGAGGGATTAGGGTTTAAGGGTTGAGGGTTGAGGGATTCAGAGGGTATAGGGATTGAGGGTTTAGGGCTTAAGGGTTGAGGGCTGAGGGTTGAAGGATTAAGAGGGTATAGGTGTAGAGGGATTAAGGTTGAAGGGTTGAGGGTTGAGGGATTTAGAGGGTATAGGGGTTGAGGGTTTAGGGATTAAGGGTTGAGGGTTGAGGGTTGAAGGATTAAGAGGGTATAGGGGTAGAGGGATTAAGGTTGAAGGGTTAAGGGTTGAGGAATTAAGAGGGTATAGGGATTGAGGGATTAGGGTTTAAGGGTTGAGGGTTGAGGGTTAAAGGATTAAGAGGGTATAGGGGTTGGTGGATTAGGGTTTAAGGGTTGAGGGTTAAGGGTTGAGGGATTAAGAAGGTATAGGGGTTGAGGGATTAGGGTTTAAGGGTTGAGGGTTGAGGGTTGAGGGATTTGGGTTTAAGGGTTGAGGGATTAGGGTTCAAGGGTTGAGGGATGAAGAGCGTATAGGGGTTGAGGGATTAGGGTTTAAGGGTTGAGGGTTGAGGGATTAAGAGGGTATAGGGGTTGAGGGATTAGGGTTTAAGGGTTGAGGGTTGAGGGATTAAGAGGGTATAGGGATTGAGGCTCTTCTTCTCCCACTCTCCCCTTCTCCCCCTCTCTCCCTCCCACTCTCTCTATCTCTCACTCCCCCCCTCTCTCCCTCCCACTCTCTCTTTCTCCCACTCTCCCCTTCTCCCACTCTCCCCCACTCTCTCCCACTCTCACCCTCTCTCCCTCCCTCTCTATCTCCCACTCTCTTGGTGTCCCACTCTCTACTTCTCCCCTTCTCCCACTCTCCCTTTCTCCCACTCCCCCCTCCCTCCTCTCTCTCTCTCCTCTCTATCTCTCCCTCTCTCCCTTCTCCCTCCTCCTTATCTCCCTCTCTCCCTCCCACTCTCCCCTCTCTCCCTCCCTCTCTATCTCCCACTCTCCCCTCTCTCCCACTCTCTCCCTTTCCCCTCTCTCCCTCCCACTCTTCCCTTCTCCCTCCCTCTCTATCTCCCACTCTCCCCCTCTCTCCCTCCCACTCTCTCTTTCTCGCACTCTCAAAAATATACTAAGAAAACCAAATTTCACATAACACGCTCGCGTTATAACATGAGCCCATTTTTTACTCAACTAAAACGGTAAAAAACTCTATATACCCATGATTTGAAGGCCCAGAGTCTGCATATTCCTCTGGTTCTACACGTGCTCCGACAAAAAATAGCTTTTTGATGATGTTGTGAACTTTGCAAGCCTATTTTTCACATTCCATCACCTTTTCCATGATATTTTTACCACCTTTGCATGAAATAGCAAAGTTTCCACATTGAAAGACATATAATATCAATTGAAGTTTACATTCCATTGAAAACTAATATACAATTGAAGTGTGGAAGGGAACAAGCTTTTGAACAAGTCAAATTGTTGTGGATTTTTAAGAAAGAAGAAGCTAAGGCTACATAATTGGGTTGAACTCCTCCATTTGAAAGTCTGGTTTTTAAGGTATGTGAAGTCTTTACACATTTTCTTTCATTCTATTATGGCTTGCTTTCATTTTTATTTGTCATTATAACGTTAGGTTGTCAATGCACATTTTAAATTACCATTATATACACAATTATATACACTTGCCAATTACCATTTTAATCTTGATGCAGAGCATCTACCAGGATACACAAATCATCAAGGGTACTTCTGACCCTAACTTAAATTGAAGAAGATCAACAAACAAACTCAATCATCTTTTCATTAAAACATTAGAACTTGGTTTCAACTTTTTTTCAGACTCAAAAAAAAAGATTAACCATCATAAAATTGATTGTAACATAGCATAAAGCTAATTAGAAACTCATAACCATTCATGAAAATTCATCCTTTAAGACAACTCCAAGCCTCTTCCATTCCTCTAAAGGGTCCAAACACCTTCCAATACCTCTACTCAAACTGATGCAGTACAAAGGAAGAAATCAACACCTTTCTTGACACACTTATTCAACTATATTTCCCTTCAAAAAACATTTGATTTGTATACCCAAATTAGCATTAAGAGTTCCCAATTCCTTAAGGACCTTCAAAACACCTTGAAAATATTGAAAATAACTGATTACAATCAACTAGGTTCCTCAAAACATCAACCAATGATTATGTCATTCACAAGTTGTCTTAATTCTTCCATAATGGCACCACTGTTTACAAACACAAACTATAATTCTTAAGGCGCAACCAAACCATTATTTACTTAATAAATCTTTGTTCGAGTTAGTACAACAAAAATGAAACCTTTCAGAAGTATGCCCTTACACACAAACTTAGTTCCTTTCCTCACTGTCCACATTACTAGTAGCCAAGCATCTGCAAACTGTCACATGTAACTCCCAAACCATGCACACACTTCAAACTGTGATACTCATTTTTGATGCAAAGTTAGAGGACCCAAAACCATTCAAGATGTCAACTTGCCTTCAAGAGGCATCTAAGAAGATTAAAAAGGTGTAATGGACCAATCCCAATACTCCTCCAAGCTGGACAACAAACAAAAACATTATTGCCCACATTTCACCCTTGGAATCTAGTTACTGTGCAAAACTAGTTTTGGGCCCTTAACTCCAAAACTTTCCAAAACACAAGGAAAATAAAAGAATGATTGTAGCACCAATTTCAGAGTTGCAAGACATACCTTAACCCATCACATGACTCCTTTGGGACAACTTTAGTAAAACTGACCTTTTCACTATTTTAGGCCTCCAAGTAGGCCAATTTTACAAAGGAACTACCCTTAGATCTTCACACCAGAATTCCAAACCCAAAAACTATCTTTAATTATGTCTCAAAACAAGATAATTTCTAGGTCTTAGGACCTTACCCGCTCAACTAGGCTTCCAATACAAAAACCCCCATTTTTCAATGCAAAGAGGGAGGGTTTATAGGAACTCCTATACCCGGGCCTTCCCAAACCATTCCAAAGCATCAAACATCTTCAAAATACCCTACACAAGGTCAAAAGTTCATTACATAGACCACTCCTTCAACACTTTTTCAAAATCACTCCTTCATTCCTCAAATTCTCATGGAAAAGTGTTTGTTTGAGCTAAGAACCCCATCCTATTGTTAACTTTTTTACACGATCATTGTAAGTATTATTAAAATGAAGCCTTCAATGAAATATATTTTTCAATTAACTTGAATGGATACATTTTTTAGGAACTAATATTCATCTCATTACCATGGTATAGATAAAATTATCTGCCATGCCGAAGAAAAAGACAAAGAGGAAACTAACAGACGAAGAGAACGAAAAATTGAAAGAAAAGGAGAGAGTTCGGGTGGCGGTATATTGTGAAAAGAAGAAATTGGAAACGATTGATGAAAACAACCCGATTGTAGAGGAACATCAACCATCAAAAAGAGAATGGGAATTGGCAACACAATAGGCACGAATGTGAAAGCATCGTCGTAAGACAGATTTAATTACCGTAGTTAGAGACACGCCCTCTAAGAAAAGTGAATATGAAGGGACACCATGTACCACAAGTGAATATTGTTGGACACCATCCAACATATCTCAAGTTGAGAGTACATCATCACTTGGAATTGACGAAGAAGGTATGCCATCATACTCATGTGAAACTCAAGGTATGTCTTCTTCTCCACCCTCGATCAAAGGTATGCAATCTAGCCCACCTTAATTAAATATTGATGAAATTCCTAATGTTGAGATGTATGTACCTAGGAGAACACCACCTAAAATTTTGCATAGAAAGCCAAAGTATTTGATTAATATTGATGATGAGATTTTGCAGCACATGGAAGGTAAGATTTCAAGACGCACTCGTAGAAGATATGCTGATAAGATTTGGGAACGATTCTTTGAAAGGCTAAATGAGATTGCACGATGTCAACTATTTGTTGAAATGATGTGGGGTGTAAAGTATAGGAACATCATGAAGACTCTTGGGTTGAGAACATCGAATGCATCGAGTGAAGAAACTATTGTGAAGAATCTAATGGATGCTTATGAGAGTGTGGGTAAGACATCACGCTCAAAGGATAGTAATGTCACCCGACGTGTCATTGCATCGACTTTCATAAGCTATCAAACAAAGAGAGCTCGTCTAATTAAAAAGACTAGTGAACAAACAGGAATTAGTAGAAATTTTTTATCAAGAGTCATTCAAAGGTGACAAAGAATTGAGGGCAATCATACAAATGAATTATGGGCATTCTCGGGGAGACTATCAAAAAAAGATAAAGAAGTTGTCCAAGCCTTGAGAACACTAATTGAAGAGTATTGGAAGAATAAAACAAGGTCGTCTCCAAATCAAAGGGATGTGGTAAGAAGGAGAATCGGTAGTCGGAATCGTGAGCCACGTCCAAAGCATTTTTTGGATATGACTCAAACCCAATTTTTTCAGAAATTTGAAAATGATTATCCTTAAATTAGTATTTCTCAAAGATTTTTTGAAATGCTTAAACCTTTTTATGTCAAGATAAATCACACATGCACTACTTGTTGTTGTAGACTACATATTGAGTTTTCTAACCATTATGATGTTTATCTTTCTATATGTTTATATTTTCATAATAATGATGTTTTGTAGGATTGTGCCATAGAAACCCCACCAAAATCTTCAAGAGAGTTCTTATCAAAAAATTTATGTGAACATAGAGGATGGCCAGATATTCTATAGGACAACATGCTTGGATGTTTCATGTGAGCGTTGCGGTGGCTTCCAACGTATGCCAATATGTCAACATATGGAAAGCACAGATGAGGTGGGACAAAAACTAGTAGCGTTCGGGAAGTATAAAATAGTGGCATATGCTACAAAAGATGGGTCTCAAGCAAAAAGGTGTGATTTGGTTATTGAGAAGATTCCAGTGTACCAATTTATGACCACATTTCATCATAGTATACTGTTTGAGTATGCAATGCATACCCATAGAGCCCGATGGTTGGACACGTAGTTCAAGCTATGCAAGGACACCTTTCCAGTTAGAAGCATAGTATATGTGGTTGACTTTGTAGAGAAATACACTCTACAACCACAACATGAGGTGCAGTCATAGTATTACAACTCCACACAACTTTTGATATTTGTGCACATAGCATTCATTCATGCATCTGATAGTATAGATGAGCAAAGGAAGGTATCGAGGGAGTACCACTTTTACATTAGTGATGATCACACACATTCTCTAGAGCTCGTGCAAGGTTGCTTCCACATGTTCTATAGTGGTTTGGCTCAGAGGGGCATAGAATACGATCAACATATAATATGGTCTGATAACTATGCAGCATAGTTCAAGAACTCACGCATGTTCTACTGGTTGTGCAGGATGCATGTCATCACAGGTGTTCAACATATGTGGAACTATTGTGAGGTTGGACATGGAAAGGGGAGCATAATGGTGTAGGATCATGCATGAAAAGAGCATTAGCATGAGAAGAGTTAAAGTATAAAGATAGTGCAAAGTTGATAGATGCAAAATCAAGCATCAAGTGGTGTAATGCTTTGATGGGTCCAGGTAATGAAGGTACGTCTTCAGTTTGTAGATATTTTTGGTTGATGGATGATACTAACATTGCACCATATAAAGACTATTGTACACTAATAGGATCGAGTGAGGTACACTCTTTCCTTAGCTCAAATGCAGGTTCATGGAGTATCGATCCACAAAAGATGGCATGCTTTTGTTCTTCATGTACAATGCAAGACTGGAATGATTGTGAGTCAGGGGAGTGGGTTGACAAATGGTTCACAAGTTATCTTAGCCCACTTCACACATATCACCCTCCAACGGCATTGGAACTGACACAGATAGAATCATCAATCGACTTTGACCACATATAAGATCTAGTTCAACGAGGTGATATATCTACTTTCTTAGTTGTTGAAATTCCATATCATTAGATCTTACTTTGTACTGTATTCGTAATATTGAAAAATTTCAAGAGATTTTTTGCACATATCAATGCAGGGCATGTTTAAGCAGTTATTGCAGATGAAGACAATGAAGAGGGAATAGACTATTACTTGTGTTATTGTGTTGAGACCAAAAAGAAATTGGAGGCCCCAGTTATAGATGGAGAAAACATCGAATACCCTACAGGCTTAGTTGTGGTTACTGGAACATGGCTTAGAAGGTACCCACATTCAAGTGTTAAATATTGGCTATTTCAGGACTTTGACATGCATCGTAAGATTCTTCATTACTCAAACCTTGTCATGGCATCCAATGTTCATTTGACCAAATATGGGGGTAGACCTTTGAACAAGATGTTATGGAAGGTTCGTGAGTCTAACCATGAGGCAATACTTGACACAATAAAGAGTAAAGCAAACCTGGATGGCTCATTGGATTAATTTGTAAGTATATGCACATTGGTTCTTATTAATTTATACTTGTATGCACATTAATTTTTTTGATGCCAATGCTATCATCTTCTTTTACATTGATTGGTGTCCCTTTGCAAAAAATGCAAATATATGAGCCATCCAAGAGAATGTCAACCAGAAAAGCAATGCAACATCCTTATTTTGATGCCTGCATGCAACATCTGTAAGTGCCTTCCATCTATTTTTATTTCATTTCCATTTTGGATGCTTTTTCTTTTTCTCTTTTACGTTGCATATTTGTAAGTAAACTACTAAGGGTTGATTGATCTTTCATTGCAGAAAATGTTGATTTAAGAGCCATCAAAGAGAATCTCAGCCAAAAAAGCAATGCAACATACTTATTTTGATGATTTTGACAAATCTCAATTTTTATTTCAAGCCATTATAAGAGAACATGTGAACCTTAGCGAGGGAATTTCAAGTTACTCATTTGAAGTTAACCTCATAATGAGCACCTATGATGTAGACATTTAAAGAGAATCTTGAATGTATGAGTGACATTGTAAAAGATCTCAGAGAATGAAGTTCCAGAGGCATTGTAATAAGAATTAGTTACATAATGAGATATACTCAAATATTGTAAGGTTGGAGTTCATGTTTTGTGTAGTAGCACCTTGTTCTGTAAATGCCTTAAGTAGGAAAATTTGCAAACTTTGAATTTTGAAATATAAACAATTTGTACATATTTTTCTGCAACTCGTGTGACTAAGTGGACTATTCCAATAGGTTGGAATAGGTATTTTTACACTAGGTGTGGTTCTCTTTCGCACCAAAACACGTAGAATCGCTTCGAGCTATGTTCCACCAGATCGATCCCTTAAGGGTCCAAAGTGCAAAATGGCTGCAAACTTCAACATGTTAGTACTCGGACACCCTAACACTTAAAAAATTCTCATCTAATCATACAAAAAGGCATTGGGCCCCTCTAGAAAAAAATCTCTCAGTTTTGGCTATCTTTCAGTGGTTTTCTCATGGCGGCGGATTTTCACTTGATGGAAAAAGTGTCAAATTCAAGCAGTGCAAAGTTCACTTTGCAACTCGTGTGACCAAACTAACTGCTCCAACGCATCTGAATAGGTATTTTTACACTAGGCATGGTCTTTTTTCACACTGAAACATGTAGAATCGCTCCGAGCTATGTTCAACCGGATCAATCCCTTATGGGTCCAAAGTGCAAAATGGCTACAAACTTCAGCATGCTAGTACTCAGATACCATGACACTTAGAAACTTCTTAGTTGATCCTACAAAAAGGTGTTGGAGTCCCCTAGAAAAACCTCTCTCGGTTTTGGCTATCTTGGAGTTGTTTTCTCATGGCGGTGGATTTTCACTTGATGGAAAAAGTGTCAAATTCAAGCAGTGCAAAGTTGCAAAGCGGTGTAACTTTCGCTCTACAACTCATGTGACCAAACTAACTGCTCCAACGCGTCTAAATCGGTATGTTTACACTAGGCATGGTATTTTTTCACACTAAAACACGTGGAATCGCTCTGAGCTATGTTCAACCGAAATGATCCCTTAAGGGTCCAAAGTGCAAAATGGCTGCAAACTTCAGCATGCTATTACTTGGACACCATGACACTTAGAAACTTCTCATCTAATCCTATAGAAAGGTGTTGTGCCTCTCTAGAAGAAACTCTCTCGGTTTTCGCTATCTTGGAGTGGTTTTCTTGTGGTGGCGGATTTTCACTTGATGGAAAAAGCATCAAATGCAAGTAGTGCAAAGTTGCAAAGTGGTGCAACTTCTGTTTTGCAAATTGTGTGACCAAGTGGATTGTTCCAACATGTCTGAATATGTATTTTTACGCTAGGCATGGTCCTCTTTTGCACCGAAACATGTGGAATCGCTCCGAGCTATGTTCCACCGAATCGATCCCTTAAGGGTCCAAAGTGGAAAATAGCTGCGAACTTCAGCATGGTATTACTCAGATACCGTGACACTTAGAAACTTATCGTCTAATCCTATAGAAGGTGTTTGACCCTTCTAGAAAAACTTCTCTCGGTTTTGGCTATCTTGGAGTTCTTTTCTCGTGGTGGCGGATTTTCACTTGATGGAAAAGGTGTCAAATTCAAGCTATACAAAGTTGCAAAGTGGTGCAACTTTCTCTCTACAACTCATGTGACCAAGCAGACTATTCCAACACATCCAAATAGGTATATTTACACTAGACATGGTCCTTTTTTGCACCGAAACATGTGGAATCGCTCTAAGCTATGTTCCACCGGATCGATCCCTTAAGGGTCCAAAGTGCAAAATAGCTGCAAACTTTAGAATGCTATTACTTGGATACCATGACTCTTAGAAACTTATCGTCTGATCCTAGAGAAAGGAGTTGGACCCCTCTAGAAAAACCTCTCTCAGTTTTGGCTATCTTGGAGTGGTTTTCTCATGGCGGCGGATTTTCACTTGATGGAAAAGGTGTCAAATTCAAGTTGTGCAAAGTTGCAAAGTGGTGCATCTTTTGCTCTGCAACTCGTGTGACCAAGCGGACTATTCCAACACATTCGAATAGGTATTTTTACACTAGGAATGGTCCTCTTTCGCACTGAAATATGTGGAATCACTCCAAGCTATGTTCCACCGGATCGATCCCTTAAGGGTCCAAAGTGCAAAATGGTTGTAAACTTCAGCATGCTATTACTTAGATGTCGTGATGCTTAGAAACTTCTCATGTAATCCTATAGGATCATGTTGAGCCTGTCTACAAAAACCTCTCTCAGTTTTGGCTATCTTGGAGTGGTTTTCCACTGGTGGCAGATTTTCACTTGATGGAAAAAGCATCAAATGCAAGCAGTGGAAAGTTGCAGAGTGATGCAACTTTCATTCTGCAACTTGTGTGACCAAGCGGATGTTCCAACACATCCAAATAGGTATTTTTACACTAGGTATGGTCCTCTTTTGCACCGAAACACGTGGAATCACTCTGAGCTATGTTCCACCAGATTGATCCCTTAGGTTGGATGAGTCTTAAGTTGCAAATTTGTAAGTTGCTTAAAGCAACAAATTTGAAATGATATTGAATGGACCACTTAACACTCATTGAATCTAAGTGATGCTCACAGAGGTGAGGCACTAGGCCTTCCTGGGAGGTCACCCATTCCAATATACTCTAGCTCAAGCACTTAACCACAAAGTTTTTTCCCCAAGGTTAAGCCCACTTAGCTTGCAACCCCATTTGCAAAACCTTTAGCAAGTGTTGTGCCTTATGAAACATTCATTATAGAGCCCCTTTAGCTCATCAATTGATAAGTAGGAGGTATTTTCTACAATGTGTCAACTTGTGATATTGCTATCAAGATTCCATTGAGTAGTCATTTGTAGTATTAGATATAGCTCTAGCTTTTACAGTATTGCACATGATTGCAAATAGTTTCAAAGATCTAGATAACATCAATAGTTCACATTACTCAAGAAGGATGAGCATCTTAAAGAAATTTGCGAAAATCAGGACAAGTAACCTTCTTGTGGACTTAGGGTTGCAATATTTTATCTACAACATGTTCCACCATTTCTTCAGTAGGATCAAGAACACACATAATGAAGGTGTGTTTGTAGCCATGAAAGATTATGGTTCAAACTATCTAGGAGAGTGATGTTTTATCTCGACCAACCATATCTATACCATGGTTTGTTTGGAAACAAGGATGGGTTCTCTCTTCATCAGCATATACATTATTCCTCGATGTGTTCACACTAGTGTTACAAGACTAGGACAAGCCTCGAACTTGACAAGCCGTTTTTTGACTTGGACTCGGACTCGAAGCCCAGACTCGACAAATAGGAAAACCTAAGAAATTCAAATATTTGTAAGGATTAAAAACTTGTTTCATGCACCATTTAATAAATAAACCTTAAAGACACAATAGCATCATCAAATAGAAATTACTATGATCCCATACACAAACATACATCAATCACATAAGTATAAGCACAAATTTTAGCTGAAGGAAATAACACATTTAGATATATAAATATTGTGATATTGCTATCAGGATTCAATCATGTAGTTTTACAAGTCAAACTCATTGACCCATGATTCATCAGTAGTGGTTCACAAGAACCCATCTCTCATGATAATGAATGGTTCATAAGGAGGATGATAAATCTTCATATATTTCTTCTATCACAAATGAGATAAGTGTTTGGTTTCATGAAGGTCATGAGACAACCATTAATGGGGAGTGGATACATGAAGAACTGATGGAGAATGATAATGGCTTCAGACCTGCTATAAAGGGAAAAACAAATCGTTTCAATGATGCAAGAGGTTTTTGGTTTCACTACCAAAATGAGCCTACGAAGAATGCATGTGAAACTCCTTTTGAACTTGAGGGTGTACTTACTCCATCTCAAGGATCATGCATTGAGGATAACATAGATCAATGCTAGGGCTAACCAGTTAATAATTATACACATGAATAAGTCAAACATGTACATGTCAATAAGGGAAGTACAAGTACTCAAAAACATGTAAGGCTCAAAAAGTATACACACGAATACATAGTATACACAAATTAAAACAAAGTATATGTACGAATACAAGGTATATGCATGAAAACATGTAAGCCACAAAGTATACACATGAATGCACGTAAGTCACAAAGTATACACATAAGTTGTAAAGTATACACTTGAAAACACGTAACTCATATCTATTGAACCATCAATTTAGAATGGAAATATGGACAAGCATCGATAAAAGATATTTGTACTAACCAAATAGCCATATAGGCATACATAAATATATGTCGATATAAGTATGAAATATATGTACAAGCTTATGAGAATGCCATCTAGGCATACAATGTCAAATATGTCCAATAAAAAATATGTACAAAACTGCCATGTAGGCATACAACAAAGGACTCTGGAACCAAAAGTCATTGCTCTCCATGCGCAGGAAATAAAATCTTTCCCTTTCCTTTTCGCTCAGATGGTGATAGGTCTGTCACTCATTTTTGCTACGCTCGTGGAGTGCTCCTGCTACTCCTCCTAGGGTTTAGTTCATGGTGAAGTTTTAACTGTTACAATAAGAAGTAAAGACATGAATATATAGAAATTACATTATAAAAAATGATATATTTGATAAAATAATCACTTACAGCCATCTCATGATCTCTCTCCACGAGGGAAATATCCTCATGCCCATGCTTAGGCGTGCTCAAGCCCTGTATAAACCATACAAATAGACAAAAACTACGTGAATCAATAATGGTTTGATTTTTCACTAACTAACATCTATAACAACAAATGTAAATTAAAATTTACTAATTTTCCTCATACCTCTTCTGTTAGAGCCATCGAGGATTGTATAGTAGATGTCACACCAATATCCATTACCCTCGTCACATTCAGAGGTGTATCATCTTGCAACAATTCAAAATAAAACAAAAAATTATTCAACGTAATCAACGATGTGCATGTATAAACAAAATAAATCTATTAAGTACTTGATTCATTAGTTAAACTCTTTATTCTATTACCTACGTGAAGGTTTGAGTTAATCCACTGCCACTGGGAAGTGTTCCATCAAAACCTCCAATATTGGTCTTTTCAACATCCAAAATTGCATATTAAATTACCATTCATAAAACAATGCCATTAATATGCAATAAACTTATAATTGTTTACTAGTTACATACCCTAGCGATAGGTGTACTACAAAAATAGGTTGGTGGGGGGCCGATGTATCTAGTCTCAACACTGTGACCCTCCAATTTTATTAAAATCATAAAACATTTTTAGTTAATCTTGCATTTAAAAATTGAAATTTACTAAATTCAATTCAATGAACACATGCACTAGCTTTTACCTGACTATCAATGCCATATGCCTCATGCAAAATGTCAGCTGCCCTCTCCATCTCCATAGCTGCAGACGGATCCTACGTACCAGTCTCCTGAGGGTCGGTGGGGTCATGTGAACAAGTAGCCCCGCAAGATTGACACACATGTGTTCAAAGGCCACCACTAGAAGACTCCCCTGGATGGTGCTGTAGAATAGGGCTAGTATGATGGATGACACTCTGGGTCAAAGTGTTGATTGCCTGCAATGTCTCTACATCAGCACTTTCCTTCACGATGGAAGGCATAACAATGTGCTCATGAGGTGGCCTAGCGAGAGCTCGTCTACCTTTCCACGTAGGATCCAGCTATGCACTAGGTCTATCCTGAGCTGACCCCCCACCTCTCCCCTGGATATCCCTCATATCAAAATAATTTTGGATTTTGTTCAATATGAACTCACTATATAGTTTCCTAAGAAAATATTGCGGGACCTCGCAATTGTTGCACGGTGGGTAATCGAAGACCATGTACCACCTATCATAAAACCGCTCCTTCATCTGTTGGTGGTGGCACCAATGGATAGGAAACCTCTTCGCATTGAGGGTAAGATTTTGATTTGTGCGTGGATCGGTGAATAATGAGCACAAATCACCTTTTGTAATTTTTAAATCTTTCACATCCTTGTATGATAGTTTATTTGCATAATAGTCCCTAGCCGCCTACCTCCTATCTTCCCATCCAGTTATTTGTTTGCTAATTGAATCTACGTTTGTTAACATATCTTTCAATGAATTTGATAGGGTCATTCTTTCTATGGTTGAACCATTTGGATCACTCAACCTATTGATCAAATCCTCAATTTTTTTTTTTGTTGTTCTCAATTTCACTCTTTAAATTTTGTTGAGTTCCAGGGGGGGGTTGAGTGATTGGTGGAGGAGGTTGATGTTGTGGTTTATTTTGATCTTGAGGATTTGGTTGGTCTCCCTATTGAGGATTTTGAGGGTTTGCAAGTTGATTTGCATCTCCTAAAAATTCAAACAAATAGATATCAAATTCAACCTAAAACTAACAAATTCCAAACAAAAACCATAGAATCCTTACTTCTTACAGCTCCTCATTGTCATGGCACCATCGTTGTGAAGAAATAGGGATTCTTGGTGAAGAAATTCTCCTCCTATATCGTGAGCGCGATATTCTGGGGTTTTTGGCCATGGGTGCAACAAAAAAACCAGTCGAAATGCAAATGAGAGATTTGCATTTTTTTTTCTTTTAATAGTCAATAATGTGAGCATGTTATAACGTGCTTGCATTATCTCTTTGTAGTTGTAGCCACCGAGACCTTACCTAGGTTTAATGAAGACATAACGTGAGTGTGTTATAACGCACTCGCGTTATAACACGCTCACATTATGGTTTTCAACTTTTTTTTTTTAGGGTGTCCACGAAATTGCTACCCATTTCCATGCACCCGCCTTGAACTCTCTTTTCACCACCATGTGAAGTAGAAGGTTTTTTCTCCAGGCACTTCCATGCTTGATGACCAAATTGATTGCAATGATAATATCTTCCAGAAAAATTATTTGAACCCCTACCTTGTCCACCAAATCTACCTCTAGAACCTAATCCACTGCATCTAAATCCACCTCTTTGATAAACAACTTGTTCCCTTTCCTTTCTTGCATATTCTTGGCTTTCATATGATATTCTTGAAGCAGAACTTGAACCTCTTCCTCTAAAATTTCTACCTTTGCCTCTGTCTTGTCTCTCTTTCCTTCTTATTAACTTCTCTTTTTCTCTAACAACCAACTGGAAATATTATTCAACTATCCTAGGAATGGAAAGACTCAATTCATCT
This sequence comes from Sequoiadendron giganteum, assembly GCA_007115665.2. NCBI lineage: Eukaryota > Viridiplantae > Streptophyta > Pinopsida > Cupressales > Cupressaceae > Sequoiadendron > Sequoiadendron giganteum. Next base: position 660,391,474 of record CM021104.1, read on the forward strand.
TGAATTTGAAATATTTATTCATTCATATACCTTTCTATCTTTTCAATTTCATCTTCAACATGTCCTACTCTATGGCTCGATTTGTGAGACTCCTTAGTGTACTTGCCATAACATCCATCTCATTTTTCATTAAGTTTTGCAACTTACTAAATGTTTGAATTGCATGGTCATCGGGAAAGAATTGAATCTTCACCTTAGACACCATTCTATCCCATGAATTAATTTTTTATTTTCCATTCTTCACTCTCTCTTCCTACAAATAATTCAACCAAGTTAGGGTAGGGCCTTTAAATTTAGTCTTAGCAAACTTTACCTTTTGTTCTTATGCTACCTCCTTGTACTCAAAGTAGTTGTCCAATGCATCAATCCAATCAAATACTTCTTTTGCATCCAACTTTCCACTATACATTGGTAATTACATTTTCACCTTAGAAGCATCACCTCTAATAGCCTTCAACATCTTAACCATCCTTCTTTCATCAGGGTCTAACTCATCATCACCTTGGACTCCTCTTGGAGGGTTTTCATTCTCACCCTCTTCCTCTTCTTCTTGGTCACTTTCCTCCTCAATGGCCTTACCTCTTCTTTGTTTTGTTTTCAATGTTGCAAGTCTAGCTAAAAATTATTCTTAAGACTCCTTCATCATCCTTATTTCTCTATTAATGACTCCACTTATTTTAGGAGGCATCATGTCCTTGAATTTGCAACTTTTCCCTCTTAAAACTTCAACTTTCTCCTTCAAAAGATCAAAACCAATACTCTGATACCAATTTGATATAGAGTTGGGTTGGAGATATCTTACCAAACACAATTCAATAAGTTTTAGACAACCTTTTCACCTTGATGACCCTAACTTGGTACTTTCTCAGAATTTCTTCAATTTTTGATTATGACATTCCAAATAGTGAAATTTAAACATAAATTCTAGAAAATAACTCCTACCCACAAAAACGAACAACTTTTAGATACCCATTACGCCCTTTAGAAATATATCTCAAAATAACTAGGGGTTTCTTTGGAATACAACACTCTCAAATCTATTGCTACGCTTCCTTTTAGGCCTAATTAAGCTTATTTTACCAAGGGTTTATTGGTTCTATGAATCCCAAGCCTCAAATCACTTCAAAAAAACCTTCACCATGTCTAATATGGTCTTCACAACTCTCCAAACTGATTTCCAACCCTTTCCAATGATCCTTCATCAAACCCTACTTTCTAAGTATCAATCTTGCCCAAAACAATAAAGTTTCCCAACTAGAGCATCATCAAAACCTCACAAAAACTTGCACGCTACTCTTGAAAACCCTACACACTAAAAATATACCCCATATATCTCCATTCCACTAAGTTTGATAAGTTTTCATTAGTGGAATGGAGAATTCTATATTTTTCTTCCTTTCAACCCTGTTAAACTAGGGTTTCAAACCTGTCTTGAGTAAAATGGTGATAAAAATTGGTGAAATTCAACAAGACCACAACCAATAGAAATATAATTCAATTATCCATCCATTAAAATCAACTATAAATCATAAAAATTTCATATAGAAACATACAATGTTCTGAAACAACAACAAATGTTCAAATTTTTAGAAAAACAAGGGTTTTTTTATTGAGTTCCCTTCAAACTACAAGCCACCAACCATGGTCTCTCCTTCTCAAGGATAATTTAAACATATGAAAACAATTTCCAAGCTTCCCTTTGAGTTTCAATGACCAAATAACTTCTTTTCCCACAATGACCCTTCATATTCCTCATTTTGCAAAGTTGACAACATTTTGCAAGATTTTACAACTTGACCCCAAAAACCTCCTAGAAACCTAAAAATGACTCAAAAACATGTGAAATGGTCAACAAAGACCTTATTACAAATGAAACACACCCAAAACTCTAAAATTATAAAATTGCCTCTTGGAGGCATGAAATGCACTAGGTGCCCTGCACCACTTTCATTCACATGATAGTGTGTGTTCTACATATTAAACCACATGAGCTGATTCATTTATATCTTCCATGGTACATACACATTTCTCCATGTCCATATTATTGCAACAAATAATAGGGGTAGACCTCCCATCACTAGGCACAAAATCCTCATTGGTCCTATAAAAGAATATAAATGACTATCAGCTGGCATCCCAAAAAACATCCTCATACTTGCTCATTATTAGTAACCATAATTTCATCATGATTCATTAGGATCTAGAATCACCTTGCACTTGTTCTTTCCCTAGAACCTCTTCCTAACATGATTGAGCTTGTTGTCCTAAAAGTGTTGTTGCACCCTAAACCATCATAGTTTGTTCTTGAACAATTTTTTTCATAGGAACAATAGATTTAGAAGAAGTTGTAGTAGCTAGATTTCAGGAGTTCAAGGGCCTTGTGAAATAGCTTAACTAATTTTGTGCCTATAAATATCCTTGATATGGGTACCTATTAGGCTAATAGGCTTATAAGACTAATAAGGTCTATTATTTTTGGTTTGTTTCCTCTTTAAAGCTACTATCTCATTTTAAGATTTTTGAAACAAATATTTGACTCCGTGCAGCTCATTTAAAAGAAAAACTAAATATCTAGTTAACTACTTGCTACTATAGGAATGGGTTTCAAGATGAGTTGGTTGGGTGGGAACTCTAGGAATAGAGGCATTGGGGTATAGGGGATATCTTTTCAGCTTGGATCACACATTTTTCTATTTTTATAGAAATATCAGAGGAATCTAGTAAGGTTTTCCCTCCCATTTATTGTGTCATAATAACTACATCACTATTTAGAGCCATCAAATAAGACAAGAATGCATAGTTTGAGGAAGGCTTGACTATGGAAAGAATCCTATCCTAGGTCTTTTCAAACCTCAAGTTCAAATATTCCATAAAATCATAAGGATCTCTTTTAATAGTGGTTAGAAACTCTACTAGGGATAAGTCATTAATCTTATCCTAACATATTGGTAAAGCTTTTCCACTGGCTCATTCAATTTGTGAATTGAGCTAGGTTGCAACCCTCTATAAAACTAAAGGGATTTTCCTTTTAAGGAGATGAAAAAAATCCTTACAACTATATTATCTTGTGTGATATTGTGACTAGAGCATATTTTATAAATATCTTGAATGTGAATTATAGGAGTTGTAGCATTTTCACTAGTTAAATGGGGGATACCTTTTACAAATGAAGTTATAATATTGTCATGTTGTTGAGGGTTAAGAGGGTTACCTCCATTAAAGTTTAAAAAGATCTACTTTCTTGGGATGACCATAGGAAGAGATAGAATAATGTTCTATTTAGTTGGGATGAACCATTAGTAGCAAGTGCCCTTGACCAATGAAATCTACCAAAAGGAGTTATAGATTGGGCTTTGGAGAGGATGATACATACTTTCTAGTTCCTCTTCTTCTTGAAGTAAATACTAGTAACTCAACAAACTAAAAATTCTTACCTCTTGAAGAAGCTCTTTTCTCCACTCTTGACATGAAATGTATGGGATTGACTTGAAACTATAACTTGTAGAGTCACCATGTTCTTGTATGTGGTGTCCAATGATCACAATATGCTAAGGGAAACACCAAATATTCTCAGTAGAATGATATAAAGCTCATAAAACTGGTCCCACAAGGTGTGCATTTGGTTCATTTCTTTTTCTCTTCTACTATGGGGTTCAATACTAATAAATAGATGAAGGCACATTCTATTCTTGTGACTTTGGTGAAATACTTTGAGTCATGTTGGAAATAGGTTATTTGCGAGACGGATTCCATGAGTTTAGTTTCTCTTTTGAACAAAGGGAATTTAGATGTCTCTTTTTTGTTGTTGGCATCTTTTGTGGTGTAGATTCTTCACTTTCATGAAACTTTGATTTGATCGCATTTGTTCATATTCCTCATGAATTAAGTGTTGTTGTAAATTGTGTTCTTAAATGAATTTTTCAGACTAATCATAGATGAAATGTTTCAGATTGTGAGTTCCCATCCCATGATCAATCTTCTCAATTCATTGAGTTTCTTCAAAATTATAAAGATTGATCATTGTTACTATTCTTTTAATATTATTTAGTTTCTACATTTTCTAATTTTTCTTGGTTCTTGAAGGTGGAAGTTATTTCCACCAACAAATGAAAGATCCTAGATTCAAATCCTAACTAAGCAGTGAAAAAATCAACAAGATTTAATGATAAACCTTCTTTAAAAATGTCTTATTTTACTTTTACTGATAACCATTACTATTTAGAAATTCTTAAACATTTAAAGAGTGTATTGTTCTTTTCTATATGCATGCAAGAGATGCTCCTACGAATGATGGAGGGCATTGGAAAAAATTAAACAAATAAAAACATTAAATCAGTCTTTTAAAACGAGTGAATGGAAAAGAAGTTGCCACCAGAAGTCCTCAAAGTCAGAAAAAATTGAATATGGCGACCTTTTGCATGTGGCGTGACCTGCACAAAAGCAACAAATAAGATGCTGAATGTGATGCGTTGAAAAAGATATCAGCCTTGATCTTCAGCTATAAAAATGACATTAGAATTTGTAAGTATCAGCCAATAAAAAGCTGAGAGACGTTTGAAAACGAATAAAAAGTAATTTACATTTCCTATGGGAAATAGGAGACAATAGAAATAAGAAGATGAAAAGATTAAAAATACAAAACCAATGATTTTAGAGTGACCATTTACAAGGAAAACGAACTTTTAGGACAATTATAATATAAGGGAAAAGATTGAAAAAAAAAAAACTTTTTAAAAAAGCGAGGAATGAGTGTGAGATTACATGCATTTAAGGAGAAGCCCTTTAGAAAAGGGATAGATAGAGAATTTATTAGAAATATGTCATGATTTAGAAAATGAGAATAGTTTTAGATTTAATAATAAAAGTAGCTTAGGATAGTATATCTCTATATAAAAAGAGATAGTAGTTTCTTAATATTTAAGATTTCAGAAATAGAATTTAAGATGAAAATGAATAAGAAAAATATTATAATTTGTTTTCAGAAAGGATATAATTTTTTATTTTTTTATTTTAAATTTTGGCAGGATCTTTATGTAATTTGATAAACGTTGAAAATATATGAAGAAAACAAAATATTGAAAGTGATAAGTTCACAAGAAAATATTAAATATAAAGAGAGTAATCATGAAAACATGCCATCAACATATGGATCATTGGAGAATGATTGTAGGATGGGTTAAATTGGCTCTAGAATTAGATTATGAGAATGTGTATCAAAGTAGATTGACTATGTAAAATGAAAATTACACGAGAATGTAAATTTTTACATTACATATTGAAGCCACATGAGATATATTTACAAAAGGAATGACAATAAGGATGACATATTTAATAATTAAAATGATTTGAATTTTTAAAAAAACATACAAATAGATAGTAATTTGGTAATATTTAGTTCTTATTTGCAAAAGCTTTAAATATATTAATCAAAGAAATCTTTAAAAGATTCAAAAAGATTTTTAGATAGCCACAATTGTCATTAAATCCCTAAGAGTAAGAGCCAAGGAGGTTTACAACAAGCCTCCATCTATAAGTACTAGAACTTATTTTTTTGAGATAACACAAATAAACTATAACAAACCTAATTCTTATGAAGGAGCAATAGGAACTATGAATATTGAGCACAAGGGATGTCAATCTATAACCACATAGGTACAATTAAGATTAGAAGCCCATTTAGATAGACTATTAGCAAAAATATTCTATCTGCAAGGAATATTAACAAAAGAGATAGATTCAAAATATTATAAAAGGAAAAAAATCTGATCAACATAAGAAGCCAACCTTGAAGACACATCTTGAAATTTTCCATTCTTTAGAAAGGTTGAAAAAATCATAGAGTACATCTCACAAATAATCTTCTTTCAGCTTATCTCACAACCTTTCTCAAGAGCCACAAGAAGAGGCCAAGCTTCCATTTGATTATTGGTACCAATCCCCATATTAGTATAGAAGAATAAGTTAACCAAACCAACAGTATCCCATCCAACTCAACAAATCCTCATATCTTCCATGTTACCACAAAAGTAACCATTAGTGTTAATTTTTAAAATACCCAAAGGAGGAGGGGACCATTTACCATATCTATTAACCTTATTCAAATATTTAAGCCTACAACTAGAAGGAGTAAATACAATCAAATGACCCATATAAATTTTCTTCAAAATTTGAATACCATGCGAAATAAAGTCATCACCCAAAGAACACTTAGTTCAACCAAGGTATCTTTTAAGGAGTCCAAAATATTTTTCATATATACTAAATAAGACTCTCATGACCTTGGAAATTTTGATGATCTCTTTCCAACTAAACTTGTCATGAAATAAATAGATGACCTATATCTAAAGCCACTAAAAGAGCTAAAGCTAAAGAAAAGGGATATCCAAAATTGGCTAAAAAATTAGGTACAGTAGTGTAGACACATAAAAATGACCAAGGCCTGCAAGCACTATTTTACCACTTTCTGTCCTAGCATAATTATGACATTTTAATTGTGTTTCTAACCCACTTTCAACTATTAATTTAATAATTCATAATTATTTAATTAATTCATGATCTCTTTTATTCTTTCTAACTATTAAATAAATAAATCTTATTTATTTATTTAATGTGTCACTAATTATCTAAAGTCTACTAATAATTAAATAAAGTTCTCATTTTATTTAATTAATCTATATCATTAATGTTCTCTTGATTATTAAATCAATATATTTTAATATATTTATTTAATATGTCACTAATCCCCAAAATATTCTTTTAACTAAATAGATTTATTAATTTATTTAATTAAATCAACTACCTCTTCTAAATTAAATAATTATTTCTAATTATTTAATTTTCTTATGTGACATTTTCCTCTTTTTAAATAAAATAATTTATTTAAAATAACGTCACATAGTTAACTAGTTCTTCTTTTAGTAAATAATCTTAAATCAATTATTTACTATGTCACTAGATCCATATTTTGAATTAATTTTAATTCAAAATGGAAATATTCTTCTACAAATTAAGTAATTGCTAAAATTAGTGATTTTCTAAAATCTCATCTTCTTATCTTCTAATTTTTACTAATTTCATCTCACTGTCACATTTATTCTCCATCCTTGATTTAATTTCTTAAATTAAATCTTGTCCACTCATTTAAGGATTTTACCCTAACCCTAATTGAGAGTTGTCATTTTGAATCTGGACCATTGATTCTAGGGCATTTTATCAATCTTAATTCTCATTCGTCCATTCAAAATTGCATTTTCTATAAAATGACAATTTTGTTCTCATTTCAAGGATCTTGAATTTCTTAATATTTTTAGATTCCTTGTTCATTTATTATTTTCTTGCATTCTAGCAATTAGTATTTGAGATTTTTGCAATTAGGATTCATTTTCTATTAAATAAACTTAGATAAATCCTTCAAAGTCTTGTTTAGGTCTAAACATTATAGAGTTTGGTCACACACACAATCTGAGGGCACTCATCATCACATAAAGCCAAGAAGGTGTAATGGATATCAGCCATGGAGGATAGAAATGGGTGATATTGTTCTAGTTTCATTCCTTTTCTCACATATTCTCCTTTCCATTCGATTGTTTGAGGATTATTAATTTAATATGCATGTGTTATTGACCTAGTTTTACCTTGCAGAAAATATTCGCAAGCCCCTATTAAGGGGATAATACCCTTCAAATCCCACAAGAGTAGCTTTTCCCCCCATGCATTCCCCTGTTAATTGATTTGGGGAGGAAACATATTGACAAAAGTGGGGAAAATTTAACCTCTAAGGTTGATCAGGCTCCACATAACAACACTATAATGATGAATGGTTATGTGATCTTTGAATGTCTATGGAATTTAGTAGATTTTATGATTAATTACAGTTGTTAATAATGAAAAATTATGCCTTTGGACTAAGAATAACCCCTATAACCCACAACAAAAATATTTTCAACATGTATCATAAGGATGTAGATTTTTCATAGTCAAAGGAAGTGATCAACTAGAACACATGTGTTTTACCCTAAAGCTAATGCATGTGATGGTCTAGGAATGTGAACATGAATATTCATGGGTCACTCCATATTTTTACTTACTATTATTAATAAATCGTGGAAGAAATATGAGGCTTGTTCTATCAATGGATAAGGATTATAAAAAATTCTATCATATTAAGGCACGATTTTAGTTACACCAATTTTCTTAATTGGTGAAGAGTCCTTATTAGACTCTTATAGTCTTACTTCCACTTTCTTTTAGTTTTTTATTAAGCTAAAGACCTAGTCCTCTTCTTATGTTTTTGGAAGAGTTGACAGGTTCTTATAGTTTACACTATATATAGTATATAGTATATATTATGTATTATTAATAATAATATAATATTTTTTAAATACAGTGAAGGTAATGGATATCCATTTTTTCTAACAAAATCAATAGACTTGGGATTTGGCTTGGGTCTCATTGTTATCATGAGGATTAGCACCCGAGTCCAAAGTTGAAAGGCTCAATAATCCTATGAAACATTGGAATGTCCTAGGTTGTGGGTACCCTACGATGTGGACAGACCTCCAAGTTATGGGCTAGCTCCCTTTGAATATCCTAGAATCTAATAACCTTGTGAGAAAAGGGATAAGGATTTAAATTAAAAAATAGGATGAATTCTAGATATATGCTACTTCTAGGAGGTGGTGCACTAGAAAAATACTAATATGCAGGCCTTTTCACAACTAATATTCTTAGAAAAACTTGTTATCACATCCCAATTTGAGCACTATGATCACATAAATAATTCATTAAAAGTATTTTCTTGTTCTTTACCTACTAAGGAAAACTAAGTTTTCATGAATTAGAAGAAAGAATAAACTTGTGAAGAATAATTAACAACCTCTGATAAAATAAAATTGTGTATTTGCATGAATAAACAAGAAAAAAATTTGCAGGTTTCCAGTAATGAAACACATCAAACTTGCATCAAATTACTTAAACAATACAAAAACACTAGAAATTATCAAGGTGAGCTTAGTTTCTATCGAATACTGTGAAGGAAAACCCAACAAAATTATAAAATAAGATGACCTATATAAAAGTTGTAAACTGTATTAATTGTAAAATGTTGAGTTACAATATATTCCTCTTCGCAGAAAGCAAAGGTAGAAAACAAGAACTCTAGAAAAAGAATTTTAAATTTTTTCCAATATATACAAGGATGGCATGCATAATGTGTCTAAATGGTGAAATTGAAAAATGAACTAGAAGTGAGAAAAGAAAGCATCTCACAAGAAAAATAAAAACTATCTGAGAAAGGGGCCCACCAATGTCGCAAACTGAGCTTAAATGACTCAAAAATTTGTCTCATGTTGTGTATAACTAAACTATGACTTGAAATGACTCCTGAGTCAATGGAGGTGGCACTGAAGGTGAACTGGAAGAACAAATATCCTCCTCACGAGTAGAGAATAAAAGCATGAAAAAATGGGCCCACCACTGAAGAAAATAGAACACTGGATGTTGTAGACTCTCCCTCTCAAATTGCATGATGAGAAAGAACTCAAAAACCCACTCCAGTTTGACTAAATGTCAAATAAAACTAAATTGAACCTCCACAGTCGGATACATATGATCTCTAGTTCAACTCCAAAAAGAAACTCAAATTGACTTCCACTAACCATAGTTCTTGTTTACTTGTCTATTTTGCATGATTTGAAAGTTAACTCATTGTATTATGAACTCATCTTTGCATTTAAAAAGATAGTCACATTAATTAAATGATTTATAAATCATCAATTTAATTAATGGACTTTACATATATAATGCAAATATAAATATAGAGTTAACATAAGTTAACCCTTACACTTAAATTTTACCACCTTACATCATTCCCCTTAGACACTTGACTTGGGGACTTAGCAAAATACATAAGGTTTAACATGCACCTGCGGGCATCAATTAATTGGCATGACATTTATTTTAAAATATGTGACAAAAATATCACTTCACCTTTGTTGGTCGAAATAGGGTTTCAACCCTAACACGAAAAATGTGAAAACAATCATTTAGAATTTCATTTAGTTGATGAAGCTTCTAGAGTTTATTGTAGCCACCACCAAGGGTTTCACAGGGGCTCTAATGATGAAGATTTAGCAGTTACAATGGCATTTCCTGGAAGATTTCTTGCTTTTGGAGCTCAGGTATACAACTGCAACTTGATTTTTATATTTAATTACAATTTATGTGGTGAAAAACATAGCTATGTGCTTGCATCTTGTAAAAAATGTTGTCTCCTATGATAAAAATGATTTCTCTGGCTTTATTTTGTAATCTTTATGATTTTTTTTTTTTTGAAATATCTCTAAGGTTTAAAACTATATAATGCCTGCATGCTTTTAACTGTAGCTTATTATCTTTTCACGATACTCTCGTTCTCAAAGTGTATACTTTCTTTTATGAGAAAATAATGGCTTTATTGTATAATGGCCATGGCCATACAATTTGTAGCTCTCTCAAAAAAAATATTTTTTACTTAATATTGAAGATAACCCTTGTATTTTATTTTCTTATATGAAATAATCCTAGAAGGGTCGCAGGTTCTTGTAACTTCCCACTTGTTGTTCTTATTTCCTTCTGTAGAAACAAGGCCAAACGATGGTCACGACCTTGCATTTTTTGTACAATTTATCATACTTTTTCCCTCTGTTTTTTCCAAGTTGTGGCTTTAACCTACTCCTGGAAATGTAAGATTGCTCCTTGTTGTTGAAATATGAACTTCACTTTGAAGGAAACCTTGCTTTCATTAATGACTGCCTCTTCAAAGTAATGAATTTTTCTTTTGAACTTTGAATTGACAATCATTAACAAGCTAAATTCTCATATATGGATCCCCTTTCAATTTTCTCATTGAGATTTGAACTTTCAGCTTTAGACTGATATGCACTCTTTCAACATGCTAGGCTTAATCCTTGTGGGATCCCATTCTACTCCACATGCTTGAATATGAAAGAAAACAACATAAATTCTCCTATACTTGCATAGTGAACAAATATGTTAGCAAAATAAAATGAAGGTGAAAGCTTCCAATGATAATTGTGCTCTTTAAATGTCTACTTTCTATTGACTTGATCATGTGATGAGTGCCTAATAGGATGTAATTTATATTTCTGTTGGTAATGTGGTCATGAGGAAAATAGTGATTTTTCATTGCGCTAACACCACCTTTTAACAATTTTGTAGGTGCCTTGGAACCAGAGCTAAATCAATAGGAGTTGGATGTATGAAGACACCACACAACTATAATGATGATTCATCATTCTAGGAAAAGACAAATCATTTTTTTCTCATGTTTATTTTATCTTGAGTTGTGTAATGTGCATTCCCTTTTTGCATTCACCATATGCTTATAGTTATCAGATTAAGCTATTCCCATGGCTTGTGTGGGACTTCATTTTTACATTATGAATAAAACAACAAATTTATGCAAACTTATGGTTTCTTCTGTTACAAATATTTGCATAATAAATTGAAATTCATTTGTAAATGAAATCACTATCATGAAGTGAATATTTACAGAAATATGTGTACCTTTTTCCTTTAAAATAAGAATTTGAAAATCAGCTCTACCAGTTTTGAGTTGTAGGCTAAAATAGGTAATAATTTTGTGACCTTCATGGAGTGTTTGCCTACTAAGAACCATTAGACCAGTTGCCTTGATAATCCATTGGGCATGGAGTCCATTTTTGTCCCTTTTTGACTAAAAAAACTTGTAACTCAGTTTCTCAAACCATACAACAACAAACATAACTTAAAGAAACTAATAATGAACCTATTTATGATCGAGTCAGAAAACATGTGCAACATTTTCACTTATTGAAACTAGTCTACTATGTACATCTCCAAAATTTTCTCCTTAATAGCATTGTTTGAGGTGAATCATGTTGATAGGGATTGGTAACAACTCTCCATCTAGTTTTGATAGTTGGAATGCATTATGATGTGTACATTCAGTAATGATATATGGGCCATCCCACATGGCATCAAAATTTATGTGTTTACCAGGTCTTCTCTTGAGCTCATCCCACTTAAAAACCAAATCTCCCTCTTTGAAAGTCATTGAAGTTGCCTTTTTGTCAAATTTTCTCTTCCTCTGAGTGTGATGAATTTCCAAGTTCCTTAATGCTTCTTTCCTCTTTTCTTCCAGCTTGATTAGCTATGCGAGCTTAATCTTCATAGGTTCTTCTTCAATAAGATCCAGTTCTTTGATCATATTAAAGGTAGGTAGCTCAACTAAGATAGGTACCTTGGCCTCTTTACCATATGTTAGAACATAAGGTGAGTTACCTATTGCTCTCTTAGGTATCACCCTATCAGCCCAAAGGGCTAGTTTCAACTTCTCATACCAGGTTCTCTAATTATCCTCGATTGTCTTCTTGATGATTTCAATCAGATTTTTGTTAGTGGATTTTGTTTGTCCATTACCCTGAGGGTAATAATTTGAAGAAGTATTCAGATAAATGTTGCGCTTTACTAACTAGTTAGAAACCTTTAAACCTATAAATCCTAAACCATTATGAAAATGATTGAATCTAGTGTTCCAAACCTAGAAATCAAGTTTTGATAAAATTTTAAAACAAATGTCTCATTTACATCTTTTAATGCAATTGCTTCAGTTCACTTCGTGAAGTAGTCTGTGGTTGTCAAAATCCATTTATGCCCAATGCTTGAAGATAGATTTATGGGACCAATGAAATTGAGTCCCCACTTGCCAAAAGGCTGCTCCACTTGTATTGGATGGAGAAGTAGGGCTCAGGCTTCTAGTTTCCTACAAATATTGCACATTTGTTACATTTTTTGACCCAAGTATGAGCAGCTTTAAATAATTCAGGCCAGTAATAACCAACTCTCATTATATTTAGGGTTGTGGTTCTTGGTTTAAAGTGGCCTCTAGTTGGCTCATCATGAAACTCTTGCAAAACTTTATGAATTTGTTCTTGTTCTACACATCTTTGTAAAACACCATTATAATCGTTCTTATACAAAATCCCATCAATCACAACAAAAGTAATATCTTGAAGATGGTAATATATTTTCTTTGACTTGTCCAAGCCTTCAGGACAGTCTCCTGTATGAAAATAATGGATCATTTGTTGTATCCAGTTTGTTGATATAACTGGAGCAACAACTTGTTCTTTGTTGTTGAAGGTTGTTTCAACCTTTTACTCAACTAGTATGTTGTTCTCTGATTTTCTAGCAAAGGCCTTTGCCTCCAATAAGCTTGGTGACCTTAATCTCAATCTCGTATTCCATCACTTTCATGATTCATCCTACTCTTTTATCATTATTATCTTTGTTGAACAAAAAGTCCTTAACTATTGAGTGAGCAACCATCAGTTGTATTTTATTATTTGATAGCATATCCCTAAATTTCTTAAGGATCCTTATTACAGCTAATACATGTTTCTCTACAAATGAGTACCTAGTTTCATAATCATGGAGAACCTGACTGAAGAAAGATACAAGTTGCTCTAAACCCTCATCATTTTGTTGACAGAGCATAGCTTATATGGTGTTAACTCCCCCAAACACATATAAAACAAAATCCTTATCAAAATTTGGGTTGATAAGAGTAGGGGCTGCTCCAAGTGCCTCTTTGATTTTCTCAAAACTGATTTTACCTTCCTTTTTCCAGCTAAATGGAATGTTCTTCTTCAACATGGTTGTGAGAGGTTGCAAAAAAGATGCAATGTTAGGAATAAATCTTCTAACAAAGTTAATCCTACCTAAAAAATTCTACAAACCTTTTTTATGTGTAGGTAGTGGTAAGGCTAATATGGTTGCAAGTCTTTTTGGATCAATGGTGATACTGTGATTTGACATGATATGACCCAAAATCTTTCCTTCGTGGACTCCAAAAATACTCATTTTGGGGTTTAATGACACCCCAAACTCCATGCATCTTTCAAAAATCTGTCTCAAATGAATAAAGTGTTCATCAACCTTCTTTGAAAATATAGTGATATCATCCAGGTATACAAGAACAAACTTGTTGATAAGGCCATATCCATCGCTCTTTGAAAATTTTCCCTTGCATTAGATAATCTGAAGGGCATGTTTTTGTAGGCCATAGTTCCCCAATTTGTGGTAAAGGTTGTCTTGTACTCGTCTTCCTCTTTAACCAAGATCTGATTATACCCTAAATAACAATCCAACAACGAGAACCTTTCTGAACCCGAAACAACCTGTAGTATTTGTTCCATTGAAGACAATTGATAGTGATCCTTGAGAAAAGATTTGTTTAGATCACAAAAATATACACACAACCTTATCTCTCTATTTTTCTTCTTAATAGGCACCAAGTTGGAAACCCAAGAGGTTTTCTTTATTGGAAAGATAATGCCACCTTCAACAAGCTTATTCAACTCTATCTTCATGAATTTTTCGAGCTTAGGATTTAGTGGCCTATGCTTTTGTCTTACTGGTTTCACATTGGGTTCTAGCTCAATTGTGTGTTGAGCCAATTCGGGGTTAAAACCCTTGAGATCTTAGCACTCCCAAGTGAAAACATCACTGAATTCCTAGGAAAGCAAGACAAAGGCTTGTTGTTTTGTTCTGGTACAGACTTTACCAAGCTTGAGAACCTTATATCTGAATATTTCAATTGGCTCATAATGCTCCTCCTTCACTATAATGTTGTATTTATCTCTTCTAACCTGATCATCAGTGTTAAAAATTTATTCAAGGGTAACTATCCCATTAGGCAGATTATTAGACTTTAACTAGAGAATATGGTCATAATATTGTTGTTCAAGTTTTTGCTAGTTACTAGCAGAAAACTTTGCTTCTTCGATCATTAAACTAATGATTTTCTTACCACTGTCATAAATCAGCCAATTGACAGTATTATTAGGTATAGATGGTCTCACTACCACCTTTACATATTGTTGTACCTCAATGTTATGTATATCAATAGGTATATCATACTATGAACCTATGGCAACTAATCTATTTGCCTCTCTATTCTAATTTTTTGGAATAAAAAGTAGATTAAAAACATCAAAAATTTCAATTGTCCCAAACTCTATACTTATACTATTTAAGTAAATTATTTTTAGTAACACTTTGATTCCTTACCTAATTTTCTATTAATTCAAAGTCACCATAAGCTTGCAAACACTTAATACCCCTCTTTCTGGCCCACTCTAGGCCATGGATAAGTGATTCGTACTCAACAACATTGTGTGTACAACTAAAATAAAAATGAAGTGTTGAATAGTATCTCTCTCCTTCAGGTGAAATGAGCATTTCTCCTCCACCAAAACCTATCTTACTCCTCGAACCATAAAAAAATAGCTTCCAAAGCTAGTTATCCTACTAATCGGCCTATAATTCATCTTTAACCAAGTTTGGAATTATACAATCAAGCTCCTGAATCGTATAAACACCCATACCTACCTTGTCCATGCGACTAAAAGGAACAGTCTCATAATCTTCGGCTGCCCACTCATCAAGATTCATGACATGCATGCACCCAATTTGTGTGTTGGAGTCTAGGGTCATGTATTCATCCTCCTTACCATGGACAACTAGGTTGGAATTTATAGCACTAGGAAGATACGACTCTATATGATCTTTAGCCTCAATTTTTGACTTAATGGTCACTTTTGTACCATATATAGTTCTAAAAAACATATGGGACCAGTTAGAAGATAGATATCCCCCTAACATAGTGGTGAAATGTCTTGAAAGGCACATGCTAAAGAAAGGTGGTAAGTCTATCACATATATATCCTATGAAACTAAGAAATTCAGACAAGCATGGAGCGTAAGAGGCAGATTCTTAATCATTCCAATAGACTGTATGGTTGTACCATCTAATTGAATGACCCCTTTTGAAAAAGGATCATATGTCAAAACCTAACTTATCTGCTAAACTCTTAGGCATTAAAGAACTACTTGCACTAGAATCTATCATACAATTGTGCACTAGACTATCACCAATGATCAAAGTGATGTAAAAGGGTGGTGGCTTTACCTCTTGAGCTGGTTGTTCTTTCTTACTCTCTGAACTATTTGCAAGAACTCTAGGCTACTCTTTATTGGATTCATCAAAAAATGTTATCTTAGCTAAAGCCTCCTACATAATTTCTTTCTACCTAGGAAGATGTAAAGCATACAACATAGTCATGCTAACAATGGCCTTTTTCATGTGATCAAAAATACTAAATGTTGGGGTACTAACCTTTTGTTATACTTTTGGAATAGTGGGCTCTACTTGTGATGTCTAAGGCTGAGATTGAGTCATTTGTTGTTCCTTCACTAGCATAGTCTATTGTCTTGGCAAGATTTGAATATTTTGAGTTCTTGGAGGCTGATCTTTCAGTTGAACAACTTGTTGTTTATCCTTTTCTATTTTTTTTTTGTTAGGAACAACTTATTGTCTTAGGTCAACAACTCTCTTTTTTTACCTCGTATTACCTACAATCGAGGTATCTGATTGATTATGCCCTTATGCGTGATTAACTCCATAAAATTCATTACCTTGCTAGCTCATCATGGCAACATCAAGATCATTTTGTTGTGTTTGATCATCTTGTTGATCATTGCTCTCTTTAACTGTCTTCTCAGAAGTGACATAATTGCTCTACACCATAAGAGCCTAGTTGATCACCCTGTTCATACAACTAACCTGGTTAGAGGTTGATTACAGAGGTAACACTATACATAGTCTTGTGCCAAGTTATTTTGCACAAGTACAAGATCTTTAGAAGAGCTTGCAACATTTTGATTATAAGGTTCATTTGGCCTAGCATTGTAATTCCTCCTCTATCCTTAATAGTCATCCAGATAAGGCAGTCTATTTGGCTGAAAGGGTTCTTGATAAGGTCTATAGTTCTAGCCTTGCTAATTTTTGAGGCTCACTAAGTCATTGCTAACAGCTTGCAACAATTTAGCCATTTGTTGTTAGGTACCTCTAAGCTCTTGCAACTTTAAACTTACTAGAACAATGTTATTTTGAGTAGCTATTTGAAAACCTAAGGCTAGAACAATAGGTAATGGGGATATTGGAGGTATATCAATAGGAATTGATGGTTGAATATCTAGGAAAATAGGCATGGGAGGCCTAGGTGAAATCTTACCAACCTGAATGAGTTTATGTTCAACTCTGATAGCTATATCATAGGATGCTGGAAGGGTTACTACACCGATAGATTGGATCATAACAACAATATCACTATTTATTTTTCTAAGAAGATAAAAAAAATCATGATCCAGTGAAGGTCTTACCATTGCTAGGATTTTGTCCTAGGTTCTTTGAAACTGGAAATTAAAATTTGTCATCTATTCTTGTGGCACTCTCTTAATAGTCATCATTTTCTCAATTAGAGATAGATGGTCAGATTTGTCTAAAACTTATTTGTTCAGTTTGTCTACCAAGTCATCCGATGATGCGGGAAAATTCACAACCAAAATTCTAAACCTTTGAAGAGCCTTACCCTTCAGATATGCTTCCAAAAGCCTCATGGCTACATTATCTTGTGTGATATGATGCACAATGCAAAGAGAAGCTACATCTTTTAAATGCTCTATCATCATGGTTTGATCTTCATCAATAAAGATCAGTAGAATTTTCAAGGAAACCATCAGTATGCCATCATTTTGGGCCAAATTCAATGGGATACCACCATTGAATGGTACAAAATCATGAGCTCTGGCCATCAGAGCTATTGGAACTCTGAGATTTATTGCTTGAATTATTGCCACATGATGTACCAGAATTACAGGAGCTAAAATTGTAGTTGCTCTCAATTAACCTCTTAAAGGTGAAATTGATATTCTAAAGCTTGTTGAAGGTGAATGCAAACCTAGTTTCTTTGTTGACAGTTTGCCTCTTCTTCTAGGCGATGATACTAGTGACTTTGTTGTAAAACTAGGAGATACTGATTGGTTTCTTGAAGGCTGACTAGGTGTTCTTTTGGATGTCCTTTCTCTTCTCTTTCATGAATAAAGATGGATGTATTCAAATGGAGAATAACTTCTTCTCTTCTAAATGTTTCTCATATGCTAATTGCACTTGATTTGCTTGAAAAAATGAGCAGAGTCGTTAGGTATAAATCGTTACCTCTGAAAGGTTGAAAAACTGTTGTGTATACTAGAACAAAAGCTTGAAACATTTCAATTTTTTCTCTAAAGTGAACTTCAAAGTCCCACCGAGCATGCCAAAAACTGTTATCACAAATATTAGCACTTGAGTACAAAGTCGAAAGGATCAACAATCCTGTGAAACATTGAAATTTCGTAGGTTATAGGTACCCTATGATGTGGAAAGACCTCCAGGTTATGGGCTACCTCCCTTTGAATCTCCTAGAATCTAATAAATTTGTGAGAAAAGGGATGAGGATTTAAACAACAAAAATAGACAAATTCTAGATATATGCTACTTCTAGGAGGTGGTGCACTGGAAAAATAATAATATGTAGGCCTTTTCAAAAACTAATATTCTTAGAAAATCTTGTTAACACGGCCCAATTTGAGCACTACAATCACATAAATAATTCATTAAAATTCTTTTCTTGTTCTTTACGTACTAAGGAAAACTAGGTTTTCACAAATTAGAAGAAAGAATAAACTTGTGAAGCAAAATTAATGACCTGTGATAAACTACAAATTTGTATTTGCATGAATAAACAAGAAATAAATTTAAAGGTTTTAGGACATGAAACACATCAAACTTGCATCAAATTATTTAAACAATACAAAAACACCAAAAATTATGAAGGTGAACTCTATTTCTATCGAATACTATGAAGGAAAACCCTACAAAATGATAAAAGAAGATGACCTATAAAAGCTCTAAACTATATTAATTGTAAAATTTTGAGTTACAATATATTCCTCTTTGAAGAAAGCAAAGGTAGAAAACAAGAACTCTAGAAAAATAATAAATTTTTCCAATATATACAAGGATGGCATGCATAATGCTCCCAAATGGTGAAACTCAAAGTGAACTTGAAGTGAGAAAAGAAAGAATCTCATGAACAAAATCAAAACTAACTAAAAAAGGGGCCCACCAATGCTGCAAACTAAGCTTAAATAACTCAAAACTCTATCTCATTCTATGTATAACTGAACTATGACTCAAAATAACTCTTGAGTCCATGGAGGTGGCACTGAAGGTGAACTGGAAGTAAAAATATCCTCCTCATGAGCAAAGAATAAAAGCATGAAAAAATGGGCCCACGACTGAAGCAAATAAAACACTGGATGTTGTAAAATATCCCTCTCGAACTGCATGATGAGAAAGAACTCAAAAACCCAATCTAGTTTGACTAAAATTTAAAGAAAACTCAACTAAACCTCCATAGTCGCATGCATATGATCTCCAGTTCAACTCCAAAAAGAAACTCAAGTTGACTTCCACTAACCACAGTTCTTGTTTACTTGTCTATTTTGCATGATTTGAAAGTTAAATCCTTATATGATGAACTCATGTTTACATTTCAAAAGATAGTCACATTAATTAAATGATTTATAAATCATCAAATTTTAATTAATGGACTTTACATATATAATGAAAATACAAATATAGAGTTAACATAAGTTAACCCTTACACTTACATTTTACCACTTTACATCATGCCCCTTTACACACTTGACTTGGGGACTTAGCAAAATACACAAGGCTTAACATGCACCCGCAGGCATGAATTAATTGGCATGACATTTTTTTTAAATATGTGATAAAAATTTCACTTTTCCTTTGTCAGTCAAAATAGGGTTTCAACCCTAACACAAAACATGTGAAAACAATCATTTGGCATTTCATTTAGTTGATGAAGGTTCTGGAGTTTATTGTGGCCACTGCCAAGGGTTTCACAGGGGCTCTAATGGCAAAGATTTAGCACTTACAGTGGTATTTTTTTCTGTTCTTGGAAGATTTCTTGCTTTTGGAGCTCGGGTATGCAATTGCAGCTTTCTTTTTAGCTTTACTTGCATTTTCTGTTGTTAAAAAACATGGCTATGTGCTTGTATCTTGTAGAAAATGGTGTCTCCTGTGATAAAAATGTTTTCTTTGGTGTTATTTTGTAAACTTTATGATAAAAAATATTTTCTGGAAATTTCTCTAAGGTTTAAAATTATATAATGGTCATGTGCTTTTAATTGTAGCTTCTTATCTCTTCGTGATACTCTCATTCTCAGAAAGTATACTTTCTTTTCTGAGAAAATAATGGCTTTACTTTATAATAGCAATGGCCATACAATCTGTAGCTCTCTCAGAATTCTGCTTCTTTATTTAATATTGAAGAAAACCCTTGTATTTTCTTTTCTTATAGGAAATAATCCCATAAGGGCCACGGGTTCTTGTAACTTTTCACTTTTTGTTCGTATTTCCTTTTGTAGAAATAAGGCCAAAAGATGGCGATGACCTTGCATTTTTTGTGCAGTTTATCATACTTTTTCCCTTTGACTTTTCCAAGCCATGGCTTTAGACCGCTCTTAGAAATGTAAGATTGCTCCTTGTTGAAATATGCACTTTACTTTGAAGGAAACCTTGCTTTCATTAATGATTGCCTCTTTAAAGTAATGAATGTTGCTTTTGATCTTTGACTTGATAGTCATTAACAAGCTAAATTCTCATATATGGATCCCCTTTCAATTTTATCGTTGAGATTTGAACTTTAAGCTTTAGATTGATATGCACTCTTTTATCACGTTGGGCTCAACCCTTGTGGGAGCCCATTCTACTCTACAACCTTGAATATGAAAAACAGCAACATAAATTCTCCTATACCTGCACAATGAACAAATATGTTAGCAAAATAAAATGAAGGTGAACGATCTGAATGATGATTGTTCTCTTTAAATGTTTTCTTTCTGTTGACTTGATCATGTGATGAGTTCATGATAGGATGTAAGTTATATTTCTGTTGGTAATGTGGTCATGAGGAAAATAGTGACTTTTCATTTCTTTAACACCACATTTTAACAATTTTGTAGGTGCCTTGGAACTGGACTTGAATCAATTGGACTTGGATGTATGAAGACACCACACAACTGTAATGATGATTCATCATTCCAGGAAATGACAAATCATTCTTGTTCTCATGTTTATATTATCTTTAGTTATGTAATATACATTTCTTTTTTGCATTCATCATATGCTTATAGCTATCAAATTAAGTTATTCCCACAGCTTTTGTGGGACTTCATTTTTACATTGTGAATAAAATATAAAATTTATCCAAACTTATTATTTCTTTTGTTACAAATATTTGCATAATAAACTGAAATTCATTTGTAAATGAAATCACTATCATGAAGTGAATATTTGCAGAAATATGTGTACCTTCTTCCTTTAAAATCAGAATTTGCAAATCAACTCTCCCTTTTTTGAGTTGTAGGCTAAAATAGGTAACAAACATATCTGGAAAGTCAACTGCAAAAAAAGTGTTTAGAAAATTTCTTTAGTTTTCCAAAGTTCGCCCTTGTAGCAAATGACATTTTTATCCTAATTTGTTGAAATGAAAAGGTTTTATTGAGAAAATTGTCAGCTCTCCACCAATATAAGATATGCCTTATTTTGAATTTAATATATAATTACTATTGATTTTCTAGCATGCATTATGACTAAAGTCCTGTTGAGAGGTTGATGGAATTTAACTTCTATAATTCTCAAACTATTTCACATTTTTTGAATCCAAAAGATGTAGCATATTCTATGCTTCCCATGCTATACGATAAAACATAAAATTGAATTTCATAAAATTTTGACCAAGTTATAGTGCTCAGAAAAACACATTTTAATATTTTTAAAAAGTTCTAATAAAAATTCATAACTAATTATCTAGTTACAAAAAAAATATTAAAAAAAGTTGCACATGCAAGCATGTGTCCTCTACTTATATTGAAATTTTTAACACAAAAAAAAAATTCTTCTACTTAGGTTGGTTAGACATAGACCTTTTTTTGTTTTTTTCTTGAAAATTTAGTACTACTACATTGAAATTTTATTTTTTTACAGAACAGATTTTTTTTTTTCCAAAAATCAACTAGTAGCTTAGAAACTACATTCAATTTGCTACAAATTTTTTTCTTACATATTTTCAAATTATTTTAATAACCTATTCAATTTTTTATGTCAAGTCACCTAACTCTATTTTTTTTATTTTTCATTACCACAAAAGGGTCTAGTTTGGACCCTGTGATCCTTCACTAACCCTCATCTTTGATGGTATGTTGTCTATTCTTTTGCATATGGATTCTAAATACTTTTTTACATAGATTTCTCTATTTGGGTTATGTGGAAATTATCTTGGGTGGATGCATATTTCATTTCATTTGGTATCAAAGATATTTTTGTAGTTTTTATAACCCTTGTTGGAGTAGATCTAGTGTATAGTTGAATCTAGGGCTTGCAGGGAAATAATGAAGATATTCCTCAAGATATGAGAGTTTTGTGCATGTATCATTTGCATAATTGGGGTTTATTAGGTTGTACATTTGTAGTTAATTTTTCAGATCCAGGTTTACAAATATTTGTTAGAAAAAGGGTTTGTATGGATGTTCATTATGAGGGTTTTGTAAGAGAAATTTTGTAGATGATCCCTTCGGAGAAAAAAAATCTCATTGTTGGATCTAGGATACCCTAGAGATGAAGATTGACATAAAATTTGACCTATTTTGTCCACTATGAAAAAAATGGGAAAAATTTCCCCTCCCTACCTATCGTACAATCGTACACCCATCAATTCATCTGCAAAGGAAACCTAAATTAAAAAAATCTTGCTGTTTAATTTAAAAATCCAAAAAATATATATATATATATATATATATAAGGCCTATGGGGGTCCATAGACCCTCATGGCTCTCTCATTTGCATAGCGATCTGATAGGCCCAACAGTGTTGTCAACACCACCAATGTTGCCAACAACCAACAACCATCCCCATGGTTGGTGGTCAGGCCAGTGGGCTTTGGCCCGTAGGACTGTGGCCCCTGGTCCCATGGGGGACCAACCTTGGTGCTTTGACACAAAAAAATCTATAATTCCACATATAAAAATTAAACCAAAATTAAATTTACAGTCAAGTTTTCCACTTGAGCGATTGGACGGGGACCACTAGAGCTCCTCCTATAAACCAAATTATGCAAATTTTTTCATGAGGCACATATTTTACCTAGGGTGTCTATTTTTTGGCTTATTATACTTGTTAGAAAGGTGGTTATATGATCTATGTTGTGTTATTAGTGGTTTTTCCAAATTTTTCTTTTCTAAAAGTGAAATATTTTCTGGAAGTCAGGTATTCCTTTCTAGCTTGGAGAGGTCATAACTTGGGCATACAAAGTTAGATTTTGGACTTCTTATAGTCGACGAAAAGATTTTTCAAAAAACTACATAGTGAATCAACTTTATAGATGTTATGGTATGATTTATTTTTTGATATTTATAATTAAGATGATTATGGGCTCTTTTGACTACGGTGATTTTGTGAGCTTATGGCTATTTAGATCTAGTTGATTTGATGTTGGAGTCATTGTATACTCACATGTACATCTCAGATTATTCTAATTTGATAAGGTTATCAATATATTGTTGGATTTGTATGTTGCATTGTTGCATGTACAAGTTGTGCAATGTTGTAGGTTGTTTATGCTTACTAAATGCATATATGACTTGGTTGTGGGTTTTCTATGCCCATATATGCTTTAGTTTTGTTACAGATTCAAATTTTTGGCTTGGCTTAGTCACTTGTGTTTGTTGGTTTGGTTTTCATGTTTGAGATAAGAGATGGTATTACAAGGTACAGTCATGATGTGGGACCTATGTAGCTCACTATATGATGTAGACATGTGTGACACAGTTGGAGTTTGTTTCTAGTACATTTGGTAGTGATCATGATATCATGGACATTCCTTGTGCTTTAGAGACTTTGTCATGAAATGATTGTTTACGTAGGTGCATTGTTGGTGGTGTTGGATTTATTCCTATTTTGTTTATGGTGGTGTATCTTCTTGGATCAAGGATCATGGTTTTACTTTACCTCTTGGGATATCATATTGCATTTGAGTTACTTTATTTTGTGAGATCCTTTGGTTGATCTTCATTGAGGAGGTTCTTATCATGATGTCATGGATAAATTGATTACATAACTTAGTGGGAGCTTGTGATAGTGATGCTTTGGTGGTGTTGTATCTTCTTGGTTTGGAGACTATGGTTTTTACTCTTGGTTTGAAAGCTCATTGCTGCGTTCTTTGATCATGTTGGGGACACAAATGATCTTCATTTAGAGGATGGTTATCATGTTTCCAAGGAAAGCTTAGTATCACATTTTAGTTAGATGTTGTGGCGATGATGTGGATTCACCATTTGATGGTAGATGATCTTATTTGCAAGATATGGTTATCTTCATGTGGTATGGAGATATTGACATCTTTGTTAGCCATGGAGAGCTCTTTAGTCTTTCATTGAGGTGTCATGATTTTTCTTTTGACAAGTGATCCTTTTTTTGATAGGATGGATATGTGTTATGCCATGATGTACTCTTGATTAATAGTTTAGAGTGTTTCCATGATACATGTACATGATATATTCATTGGAGCATATGATATTTTTTTGAGGAGATGTGAGATCATTATGTCATGATTGAGTTCATGATTCATGATTGGGACTTTGGCTTTGATCTTGGTTGGTTCTCTTGATATTGAGTACATTGATCATTTTTTTGGGAACTTCATGATGGTGCTATGGTACATTTAAATTTTGGTATGTATTGATCAATTATAGGTACACATGGATACTTGGAGAAATAGGTTAGGCTGGGAGACATGCGTTGAGATGGTTAAACTCATTGATGAGATTTTCATGAGAATTTTGAGGAGCCTACACATTTGTTAGATGTGATTTCAACATGGACCTAAGAGGAGATTGTTCTTAGATGAATTATGATGAGTTGGATATCTTAGAGGAGCATTCTTATTCCCCTCTCTTGGTCTACTTGGCGGTTTATCATCTGAGAGATATTTACTATTGTTATTTTGTGATGCATTATGTTTTATGATTTATCTTCTCATGCATATGGATCTTGAGAAATTGTTTTTAAAGTTCAAGAGGTTTCATTTGATTGATCTTATAATTTTTATCTCCTTATGAATTGTGAGATTATTCATTGATGCTGAGTTTAGAAGATTTTATTTAGATTATTCCTTGTTTTGGGAATGAATTTTGTTTTATCTTCCTTTTTTTGAGATGCATACATCTTCGTTATAGGTTAGATGTGGAGATTGCTATTCTCTTTGGGATTTTATGGAGGAGATAATAATAATTATAGCTCAGAGTTTAGAGGTGTGTGTGAAAGGACATGTTATAGGTTTTGATTTGCATGTTCTCTCTTTGGCCTTGTTCTACTTCCTAGATGTTTTTATTCACATGGAATAGGTTTTGAGATTTTGTGTTGAGCTATGGTGATCACTATTTTTTGGTCATGTGTTGCTCATTTTCCTTTGCTGATGACATGGATGTTCTTTTATCTCAGGTTCATTTTTTGAGTGTGAAGAACTTGGGAGAGCTATGGAGACTTCTGGTGAGAGATGTATTGTAGCATACTTTGCAATATTTGCATATATTTGTGGATGTTCCTAGGTACTACATGATATTGGTTACACTTTTATCTAATACTATTAGTGGATCTTTGGATTCCTTGATCATTTTCAGATTTGATATTACCTTGTGCAATGTGAGTTCCTAGACACGTATGTTCATTATATCATAGATTTGGTACTTGGATCTTGTGATTACATGTTATGGGTTGTATATGTTGATGGTAGGTGGTTCACTTGTTATGAATTGTATACCTTTGAGGTATGGATATTTGGATGTGTTAGCATTTGTTGTGGGTGTTATTTTAAGCTATGGTGATTTTATCTTGACAACTATTGGTACATACATGTTATCTTTGGATTTAGTGTTTTTGTATTGGGATATTGGTTAGAGGTAAGACTTATGTTTCTTTGTGACAAAAAATATGATATTTTTTTGAATAGTTTCTTATCTTTTTGCATTAGCATGATGGATGATGGGAGCATTCATGCTTGAGATGGTGGTCACCTTGATTCTTGTTGCAGGTATCTTGATGGAGCAACATGCAACACTTTGATTCCTTGGTATATGTGGCTATGGGGATTTTTCTCTTCTTCATGTTTGAGTTTACTTGTTTACCCCTTATGAAATGTATACAAAAAGTGAGACAAAGTTAAGAAAATGTGTGTTTTCCACCTTGCATATTGCAATAATGTATTATTTATTTATTGTGTAGTGCACCTAGGGAATTTAGGGATGCATGCATCACATGGGTATAACATTCTTGGGTCCACTTTATGTGATGTATGTAGAATTGGATTAAATATTTAATGTTGAGAAAACTTAGTACCAAGAATTAAATGTATGGGTTAATGGTTTTGTAAGCTCATGGTATCAGTCACATGGTTCTATGTAATACAAGTTGGTGGTTTTGTGTGTGCTTATTTCTATAAAATCATACATCGGTAGTTGTCTATGGTTGGATAGTTGGATTTTGTTAGCATTTGTGAGGGTTGAACCATGGTATGAGATGTGTGATTACATAATTGTTCACATGGAGTGTTGTAGAGGAGGGTGACTGACTGCTCAGGACCCTAGGTCATGGGAGGGTCTAGAATAATTAGTTTCCTTGATCTACCTCACTCAAAAGGATTGTTTAAGATAGGTTTGATGTTTGAGGGCCCAAAAAGGAAGGGTAACTGATTTGTCTCTTTCCTTTTGTCAACTCAAGATTTTTAGGAAGCAAGGTGAGAAAATTCTTGAGTCTAGACTGCAACTTAGGCATCTCTCTATCAAAGACTCCAACACAGTGCACTAGCGTCCTAGTCGGGCAGTAGCATCCATACGGAAATAAAGTGTAAAGTATATCTGAAACTTAGAAAGAACTTACTAATGTCCTAAACAGTTTAGTTTGATACGATGAAAAAAAGTAGAAAATAGCTAAATGACTGAAATAGCAAGAAGAATAATTTAATAAAGCTAAACTAGAATTTGACAAGGGTGAAGGTGGTAGAAATCCAACTTACGGTCAGCCTAGCCTCCCGCAAGCTCCACATGAACAAAGTACCTAAACAAATAAGAACGAAAAAAAATGTTGGGGTTGTTTTAGGGCTTTTCATAGTCAAACCCCCATTTTAGTGTTTCCACCTCCACGAAAAGCCAAAATAACAATGATAGAGAAAGTACGATAAAAAAAGTTATTGACGTAGAAGTACTATGTGCTATGAGAACAAAGATATACTACTAAAATAATAAAACGATGCTAAGTAAATGGATATCACCTCCCCAACAAAATTCTCTCAAGCCACGCGAAGGAAGATGTGAGCTCCCAAGCTTGTGAAAGCCAACATTGCCACAACAACGACAGGAGAAAAACCAGATGAGTGTCAACTTGGAGCTTCAAATATGGTGAAAATACTATGAATGAAGTGTGTAGAATTCTCAAGAAGATCAAAAAGTATGAAGAATATCCATGAATGAGATGGATGAGATAGCCATTTAAAGAAGAAATTGTAAGTAAAAGATTCATTCGGGGTCAGTCAAGGGTGCAAGGACATTATGCTTCATCGGTAATGGAGAGTTGTAACACTTCTATAGATTCCAGAGGTCTGAAACCTATTAAGATGACAACTCATCATGTAGAAGTCCACACATTGTTCTCACGTCCTCGACAAAAATTCTCCAAGTGACACTATAGACAGCTACCTAATGGATGGAGAGCAGATGGAGGACATGGAATAGCATCATTGGGTTTTATTTTTCTAAGGTAAGGGGCATAAATCGAAAATTTACAAGGGGTTAAAATTCATGCCATTACATTTTCCCCCACTTTAGTGAGTGTATGTTCTACCAAATGTGAGGTAAAGTAGATCTGAAGAATTTAAAGAGAGTATGCCTAAATCATCGAGGAAGCAAATTTCAATTTGACACACCCCAATGCTTAGGAAGAGGATATGGCTCCACAAGTACTCAGTCCCGAGGAGCGTTGAATAAAATGAGCCACATTCCCTTGGCCCTATGGAAAGGTGAACAAAAGTCTTTGTAGGTGCTCAGTCCTACAACGTTGAACAAAGAAATCCTGCAATATGTAAGTGCTTTACAGGTCGTCAAAATTGCAAAGGAGGCGCCCTAGGTGCTCGATCGTAAGGGAAGCCTGATGTGAGAGGCTTTGTAGAGTCTGATGGGCCCTTACATGTTCTCGGTTCTACAAGGTTGATTGAAAATCAGATTCATAGGTGCTCCAAAAAAGAAATGTTTATTCACAGACAAAATATGTTAGATAGCAAAAAGCCAAGCAAGTAGACAAACAGTCATCCAGATAGGCAAAAATTGAAGGAGAATCTTTCAAATGGGTCCCTTGGGAACCCTTCAAAAGAAAAGGGGTCCACTCAAGTGACACTGTATTTGAAAAGTGATAAAAAATTTCCCCAATAATTCTAGCATCAAGGAATCTTTTCGAAAGATTTCTTTTATAGAGGAATTAAAAAGAATGAATACTCCCTCGCAAGGGAAAGTTTTCAGACTTCTTCCTTAGAATAAGTTCTCCCTTCTCGAAGGCAAGTTTTACAATTCTATATTACAAATCCATGATGAAAGAAATATTCCACTAGGGATCCTTGTTGAAGAATGCAATTTTTGAAAAATAAGGGATTTTCAACGAGGGATTCACTAGCCATCGAATACATGTTTTTGAAAATTGAAGCAATATGATAGCCCACCTTAGGATCATGCATGCTAAACTCAGAGGCACACGACATCCTAAGGAGAGACAACAAAGAATTAAAGTGATTGTATGACCCATGGAACATGATGAGATGTAACTGTGGTAATGTTTTCACACACACAAGAGACAACACATAAGCACCACAACATAACAAAGCAAAAAAATAAGAGAGAAAGATAAAAAGAAAGGACAAACAATGACATAACAAATAAGAGATAGGGAGATATGATAGTTTGAGGTCATAGCTACTCATAAATATAGATAGATAGGTGTAATATATAATATATAAATGAACTATCATCAATCCCCTACTATATAAGACCATGTGAAGAAATGTATGTGCAAAAACAATATAAATAAAAAATTGGGTCAACATGAAAGGGAGGCCTAAATGCCCCCAAAACTTTGCATCATCCCTAATTATTAAGAATCAAGGCACAAGAAAGGAAGAATGATGTAACAAATAGAAGAAGTTTATGACACAAAACACTCCTATATATGAGCACCTACAAGGGTGAAAAGGGTCCTCCAAGAACATATTAAATAAGCATAGAGGGAAATATAGCACACACACAAATCTAATCTATGGATAAAGAAGAGGTTCCCTTGTAGTCCTCATCAACCAAGAGGTCATCGTTCTCCCAATTTAGATCATTATAAGAGGAAAGCAGATGAGCCTACAAGGGAAAGATAGCAAGGGGAGCACCCTCTGACTCTCCTATGACAAGATTCAAGGAAGAGGGCCGCTTGAGGTCCTCTTCACTCAACTCTTATTAGGTAAACATTATTGAGTTTGAAAAAATAACCAACAAAACAGGGATATAGTCTATTGAGTTGAACATGCACTTGATGGGAGTGTCATGTGTCAACTAAGTGGGTGATGAAGGAGGCACCCAAGATCCACTGCCAACCTCACCGAAAGACTCAAGGGTAGTAAAAAACTTCAAGGACACCGAGGTTGCCTCCATCACTAGGACAATGCAGGCCAGAGCATAACCAACTTTCGAAGAAGGTGATCCCTTCTTTCGATCCCCATTAGAAGCAAGGTTGTCCTTCAACTTGCACTCCATCGTAGGATGCGAGATTCCCACATACAAAGTAGAAGTCAAGGAAGAAGCACAGCACCACAACAGACACCACTGAGGTATTTAGCATATCCATAGGCTTGGGTAATGGTGGGATGTCTAGAAGGCATATCAAAACAGGAGGCTCCATTGAAGGATTAATGAACACTTACACACTTTTAGGGTGAGGGTCATCCATAGTCATAGGGGGAGTTGGAAGAAAGATCAAGGTGATGGGAACTAAATAAGAAGGAGCGA
Organism: Sequoiadendron giganteum; assembly: GCA_007115665.2. Classification (NCBI taxonomy): domain Eukaryota; kingdom Viridiplantae; phylum Streptophyta; class Pinopsida; order Cupressales; family Cupressaceae; genus Sequoiadendron; species Sequoiadendron giganteum. The sequence continues at coordinate 660,421,573 of CM021104.1, forward strand.
AAGAGGAGGAGACATCAAAAGACACCAAAACAAGAGCTACTGGATCCCCTTCCTCCTTCTACAAAGTAGCCCGCTCAATGGCCAGAGCCATCCTCTAATTTTTACACTCATGTGTAAGTTAGTTTCTTCAACTCCAAGAGTTAGAGGCTGCAATTTGAGGAGCAGGAGGCTCATGTTTTATCATCGGAGTATCCATCACAACAATTGCCAACAAAGGAAGTGACTCCTTTGCAAAAATAGGAGGAAGAGATGTAGGAACAAAAGTAACAAAAAATAGAGAAGCAGACTCAAGCACCTCAACGGTGGGCCTCTTCCCATTTGCTACCCTAGGGTTAGGAATAGTAGGAGGCCATAGAGGCCGAGGCACAAGGTCGAATCCATGAGGACCCTTCCCCTTACCATAGAAAATGGGCCGAGGCACCATGGGTAAGACAGGCAGGTCAAACACCTAATGATTTTCCTTCTACCAAGCGAGCAACAAGGGATTCCCCAAGAGATGCATAGGGGTAGAATTCAAAGACGTCGCAACACGGAAAGAGGCAGAAGCAAGTGAAACTGCAGAGGAAGAAGAAGAATTTACCTGAGCAAACTTCTTCTTCTCCTTTTTTTGAGTGGCAGAGGCAGCCTAATGTTGCACTATAATGGAAGTCTGAACTGAAACAACATAGAGAGAAGGAGGATAGGTCACTTTCAATGCTATGGCCCTATTCTTTTATTTTACATAAGTGTGATACAAGAGATCCATCCTAGGAGGAAGCATACCAATAAGGGAAGGCCAGAAGTGATCTAAATAATAAGCCCCACATGACACTAGGGGTTTGTACCCAGTGTCGTGCACAATGTGAATGGAGACCTCATGGGAGAATTTCAAGAACTTATGGACCACCGAAGGGAATTCATTCATGGAAACTACCTAAGGAATTTCTCACTTCACTCTAAACAAGTTAGACTCTAGGATAATATTGAAAAGAGCTTTTACAGTCCTAGGCCCAACCAAGACTGACAGGGTGATAAAACCAATGGGAGGGATGAAAATCTCATCATGCGTACATATAGTGCTTTTAGACTCACCATATCCATCCTTATGTAGAAATTTTATTAGCATGATCTCCTTTGTGATAACATTAACTCAATATGTAGTGTCAACAAGAATGCCAACCACGATATTCCTGTTGATGCAAATGAGAATGTACAAAGGAGAGGGTTCCCTATTAGAATTCATCAACAAATCCTCCAAGGTAAAGGTTATAGTAGGAGATGCACTCATGGGCTACAGAGACGAGATGGGAAGATGCATGAAAGAAGCCATCATCTATGTGCACTAGAAATGACTTTCTCAAAAGCCTCAAATGGTTTAATAATTATATAATGACCTATTCTAGGTTTTTCTTCACAACATTTAGGCACTCTTCTAGCTACATTGCTAGGGGCATTAGGTTTGGTTGTAAGGCTAGGCATCATGAAATTCACACACCTACAACACACCTAGAACATGAGAGAAGACAACTTCAACACTACGAAACATAACCAAAATGGTTCACGTTAGGTTCAACAAAATGTAGAAGAGGGAGACTGACTGCTCAGGACCCCAGGTAATGGGAGGGTCTAGAACAATCAACTTCCTTGATCTACCTCACATAAAAATATTATTTAAGATATGTTTGATGCTTGAGGGGGTAAAAAGGAATGGAAAATGATCTTCCTCTTCTATCAACTTGACAGGTTTAGGAAGCCAAGTGAGTGAATTCTTGGACTGTAACTTAGGAAGCTCTCTACCAAAGGACTCCAGTGTAGAGGGCGAACGGTAGCGTCCTCATCGGGCACTAACATCCTTATAGATAGAAAGTGTAAAGTGCAACCCGAAATTGGAAAGAACTTACTAACGACCTGACCAATAAAGTTTGATACAATGGCAGCAAGTAGGAAATAGCTAAATGATTGAAACAACAAGAATACTTTAATAATGCTAAACTAGAATTTGACAAGGCAAAGGTTGTAGAAATCCAACTTACGATCAGTCCAGGCTCCTGCAAGCTCCACACGAATGAAATACCTACATAGAAAGGAATGAGGAATAATGTTGGGGTTGTTTAAGGGCTTGCCGTATTCAAACCCCCATTTTGGTGTTTCCACCTTCACATACAGCTAGAATAGCAATGATAGAGAAAGTACAATAAAGAAAGATATTGAAGTAGAAGTACTATGTGCTATGCTAACAACCATATGCTACTAAAACAATACAACAACGCTAAGTGAATGGATTTCACCTCCCCAACAAAATTCTCTCAAGGCCCATGAAGGAAGATGTGAGCTCACAAGCTTGTGAATACCAACATTGCCACAACAACGAGAGGAGTAAAACCAACATAGTGTCAACTTGGAGCTTCAAAGATGGCGAAAATACTAGAGCTTCAAAGATGGTGAAAATACTAAGAATAAAGTGTGTAGAATACTCAAGAAGATCAAGAAGTGTGAAGAAGATCCATGAATGAGATGAATGAGATAGCCATTTGAAGATGAAATTGGAGGCAAAAGAGTTGTTCAGGCTCAGTCAAGGGTGCAGGGACATTATGATTCATCACCAATGGAGATTTGTAACACCTCTGAAGACTCCAAAGGGAAGAATCCTATTAAGATGACAACATGCCGCATAGACGTTTGCATGTTGTTCTCATGTCCCTAACAAAAATTCCCCCACTGACACTATAGATAGTTTCCAAATGGATGGAGAGTGAAAAAATGACATGGAATAGCATCATTGGGTTTAATTTTCCTAAGGTAAGGGATGTAAATAGGAAATTTGCAAGGGGTGCAAATTCACACCATCACAAGTTTTTGTAGAGGGCTTGATGTTTCAAAGGTATTCATTGAGGATTCTAAAGATGTATTGCAATGTCTATTATTGAATAATACATGAGTGATGGATGCTTTTGGAGGTTGGGTTTTTCCCTCATGAGCATTTTCGTAGGGCATATCTTGTGTCATCTTTGATGTTATGTTGTCTATTCTTTTGCATATGGATCCTAAATACTTTTTTTGCTTAGATTTCTTTATTTGGGTTATGTGGAAATTATCTTAGGTGTATGCATATTTCCTTTGAATAACACAATGAAAGTTTCTTATTGTACACTAATTTGTTTATTTGAATATGTTAGTGTATTCTACTCTAGGCTAACTTAAGCCTAGTTAGGTGTTGGAGTGATTCCTATCCTTGAGGAGAGCAACTCACCACCATTGCAGGATGAGGAGTCGTCTCCTCAATCTGTGGCATGAGTTCCCTCATCCTCATTCAGTCGTCTCCTTCATCCTTGGCCTTGATTTACTCATCCTCGTCCTTTATTATGAGGGTTTGAGCTCATTGTAAATGGTCGGCTGAATACATTATCATTGCTTCAGATTCATCTTGTGTTTGTTGATAACTCTTTGTTCTTGAAGGCTCTTTTATGGTATCAGAGCAGCTTAGGATTTTTAACAGGCCGTAAGGTGAATGCGTTGAATTGCATTTTTTTTTTTTCAAAAGCACTTGTGTTTGCTAATACTTTTCAGGTTTGAATCGTCCCATATTGGCTCGATTGGAGGCAGTGGGACGTGGTTTTTGTATTTTGAAGGGAATATCTGCCTTTGGGAAGTCACGTTTTTCCTGCTTGAATGGAAGATTTTCCTTTGTCTGCGCTAATTCTTTTTTCTGCTTAAGCCGAATTCATTGTTTGCAGCAATCTATTTGTTGGGCGCGCAATTCTCCTATGGAAGGCACAAATGTTGTTGGAGGCGTCAGGCATTTCTTCACTCCCCAACAATCCCGGTTCAAGCTGAGAAATTGGTGCGCAGAAGGCGCAGCTATCCTCTAACAACCTGGCCGATCCACTTGAAATTGGAATGTCACCAGAATCTTCTACGATTTGAGGCTGGCCAACAAACCTTGATTGCACATCCAAGCCTGAGATCTCACGTCTCATGTGGCAAGATTGGCAGATATATTCCAATCTCCATCCAAGTTGTGTGTAGAATGGCGTGAATGCGTGAAGAATGGCATGAACGAGGCATATTAAGGCGATGTGAGGGGGATCACATGCAGCATAATTCATTTTCTCTGCAAAATATCAACAACTAGAGTGGAAGACCCTCGAGTTGGCTGCATAAAGGCTTCAGATCAGCTATTGGAGGGTCACTTTGACCATTGTAGGCCCACGTTTTGTCCAAGCTGGCAGAGTTTCCATGCCACCCAAGCTTCCCATGCGGCATGTTGAGCTCCTAGTGGAGAAAGGTGCAGGTTGTTGTGCAAGGCACGATTTGCACCTTCATTCTGCCCTTTTTCTAACCCCGTCATTAGAGAGACCCCACCATTTTGTTGTGTGTTTGGCGTGATTTGGGAGGAGAGGGGCGCGGGTTTCTCTGCTAAGCCGAGAGGTGAGGGGAAGGAGAATGACTACAGATCGGGTCCTCTTTTAGCCCGTGTGACCTGAATTAATCTCTTTGCATTGACTGTGAAGTTTGGAAAGGCGATTGCTTGTTTTAAATCTCCGAGCATTGCAGTTTGGAAGGCACAGATTCTTCACTGCCAGTTTGACTTTTGCATGTAATTAATTTCTCCTTTTTATAGGTTGCTTCTTTTAAATCTCCCAGCACTGCAGTTTGGAAGGCACAGATTCTTCACTGCCAGTTTGACTTTTGCATGTAATTGCTTTCTCCTTTTTATAGGCATTTTCTAAAACTATAAGTGCAACTGAACAATATTTCTTTATGCACAATGATAAAGTGCAAAAAATCAAGGAGGATTTATTAAAAATTCATGCATTCAATTTATTAAGTGTCGTTTTTTTATATTTTTCTTTGGGGAGATTATCCAGGGCATTTTATAATTAATGAACTGAAATAAAGTTCTAAGGGGTACTTATCTAGTCTGAAAATGGGAATTAGAAATCATCCATTTGTCATCGAATTGGGAGAAGGAAACTATAAGTCTTGGCGTGATGGAATCCTCAAGCACTGTCAATGGATTCATTTATTGCCGCATTTGTTTAGAATTATTCTTGAACCTACTACATGTTGGCAGAAATCTGTATGGGAAAGTATAAATGATCATATCTTAGGATTAATTGGTTTAAGTGTTGGGGACCACACATCATGGGCTTTATCACACATTGAGTGCCCTCGCACTCTCTGGACCACTCTATGGGAAATATATGGAGATCCCACTGAACCTCCATTCCCAGATAATCCTACTATAGACATGCTTCTCTCCCACATGATAATGAGGATGATCCTTTGTATGACGATGACACTGAAGAGGAGCTTGTTTATTGGAACAGTCTTGATTGTTCTAGTGACACAAAGGCATCTCTTTATGTTTCTCCTCTTTCTATAGCTCCTATATTGGAAGCTATTCAGTCTCCTCCACCTGCTATTTCAACAGAGACTTTGGTTTCTCTGAAGGCTACTTTAGATTCTCTTCTACAAGTTCACTCTTGTCCTCTTGATCAATGAGATGTCATCCTTTCACACATTCATTATTTTTTTGTAGAGTCTCTCCTTCTTGATCATGACGACAACAATGAGGACATTCGTCTTCTTTTTTATGTCAGCTTCATTGAAGTTGCATCATCCTTGTCTTCTTCATATATTCTTGCTCATGCCTTGCCTACTTTAGCTTCTATAGTGATAGTATCAGATTCTTATGGTTTCAACTATCATCATACATCTATGATCCCTGTGGTCCCTATTCTCGAATCTTCATCACACATCAAATTTGGCTTGGTGATCATTGAGCATCCTACGAAGACATTATGGGCTTCATGTACGTCTTTGGATCTTGTGCATAATTCAAAGAACTTTATACTTCTTTCCACATGTTCCTATCAGGAATGGGAAGATTATTTGTACACTTCTGTAGTTCTCCTTCTTCGTAAGGGGAGAAATGTGGTTCAATGTTCATGGATTCTCTTCAACATACTTCATCGAGCATCTATGCGCACTACATCATATCTTATGGGGAGCTTCCAAGTCTCTCTCTTTCTCTCCTATGGGATGACTATTTCTTGTACTTCTGTGATGGAAGTAGTTCTTGGGGGGTCTTGAGTCCTCCTTCTATCTTTCTTCTTCTTTCACTTGTACATATTTCACTTTCTCTCTTTTTGGAGGATAGTTTTCTCCCACTAGGTTTTCTATCTTAGTCCATTTTTTAGAGATATTGTTGTGTACATGGGTATGCCATTTGGCTAGTAGTTGGGACCCATTTTTTCTACCCACCTAAGCTATGCTTAAGGGGGGGTGTTAATGTATTCTACTCTAGGCTAACTTAAGCCTAGTTGGGTGTTGGAGTGATTCCTATCCTTGAGGAGAGCAACTCGCCACCACTGCAGGATGAAGAGTCCTCTCCTCAATCTGTGGCATGAGTTCTCTCATCCTCATTCAGTCATCTCCTTCATCCTTGGCCTTAATTTTCTCATCCTCATCCTTTATTATGAGGGTTTGAGCTCATTGTAAATGGTCAGCTGAATACATTATCATTTCTTTAGATTCATCTTGTGTTTGTTGATAACTCTTTGTTCTTGAAGGCTCTTTTAGAATATAACAAGAGCAGTTTTGTTTGTTAGTTTTTTCTTGAAATATTTTCTTAGAATATACAAATCAATATGTGTAGAAGGACTAGCTGGAAAGAATTTATCGAAGAGAATTTTATATAACTTAAAAAACCTTATTTAATACATAATATGTAAAAAAATGGAGAGGAAATCAATGTGAGGACTTAGAATTGAAAAAGGAAAGTGTAACTAAGGTAACTTTATATACCTTTGAATATAAACATCTTTTTTTCCTCATGTAACTCAATCTCGAAGAAGCTCAAGGAGACTAATAAGTATATTGAATCTACTTTCTAGATGCAAAACTACTAAGAATTCTTAAACTAGACACAATATATCACCAAGGTGCTTGACCCTAAATCTTGGCTCAAAAAATAAATTGTTTAGTTCTCATTACACCAAATTAATCATTCAATCATAAATATTTTAAGTCTAACATTATTGATGAAGTCAACCTTACATAGAAATTAACATTAAAATAGCTTATGACTATGATATAGTAGAATTAACAAGTTACAATTAAATTCATCTTAGAATGAATAACTTATTTTTTTTTAATGAAAAGTGGCATTTTTAATTTGATGTGAACCTTTTAATTGACATGTAATAACATGCATTTTTTTCATTTTTCATCTATTGCCCAAGCTTCATGTTTAAATTGTGAAAATAACTTTACAATATAATGATAAGATTGACAAACATCATTAAAAATGGTATAATATATAGAAATTTTGTTAATTATATACATTTATAATTATTAAGTCCAATTTCTTCATCCTCATAAACATCTCTTCCAAATAAAAATTATATTAATTATTTATATTTCATATTAAATAAATAAATCAATCTTAAATTTAAATAGTCAGAATATTTAAATATTAAAAAGAAATTATAATTATTATTTTTATTTAAAAAATAATAAAATAATAAAATAACTTCAAAAATAGCTTCATTCTTAGATATCAAATTTATTGATCTTGTATCTCAATTGAAAATGTATCCCTACATAGCCTGGATGGTAGTGAAGTTGGTTTGGGTTGTGGGTTAAACTTCACTCTTCGATAATTGTAGCTGTACAATTTGAAAGGTATGTATGAACAAAAATTAAAACATTAATTTAAACATAAATGTGTAAAGAGAAAGAGGTCCAATAATAGAATCCATATTTGAATCTAAATTGAATACCTTTTTATCATTTTGAAATAAAAAAATAATTAAATCATATATATAAAAAGAACCGTTGTGATATAAACATCAATCCAAGATGTTAGATAAAATAATTTTTTTAATCTCTTTTATTAAAAAGATTAAACATTTTATTTTATGTTGAGGATTTTATCTGGTTGATAGAACTTCTTTAATCATAGATATATGGAATAGAGGAATTACAGAAATCCAATTATAAATCTATAGAAAATCTATGGATTCTATTATTGAACACATAAAACTAAAATTTGATGTAACTTCCTAACCATAGATATATAAAATAAAAGGTCTATAAAAATCCAAAGACTTGTTTTCTCTACAGAAAATGTATAGAGAAAATAAAATGTCGAAATAGTTGTGGCAGAACAATCTCATATGTTATTCCATCCTGCCTTAGGAGTGCATAGCAGGATGGAAGGTGTCCATGTGTTGTCTATCCATGAGCTCATAATGGGCTGGCTAAACAACTTATCCACACACATCATAGGTACCTGCAATTCCGGGAGCTTCAATTTATTGTCTTTAAATTGATTCATGCAATCCATTAGGTCGTCACCATCAGCTCGATTCATATTTGGTGATCCCCCACCCATGGACTCACTTTCATGATTCATCAGCTTCAAATCATGGCAGCAATCAGAAAAAATTGAAGTAGCTGAAAATTTTGTGGGGTCTTCTCCTCCTGCCATGGCTCGCTCATCCAATGTTTTCTGAGAAGTTGCTTTTTTGTATATGCGGCACAACACTAGATCTTTCTGCAAAATAAATAGAAAAGCTGGCTCAATCGGAAACAGTTGAGTATTATATATTAAAATTTTCTTTTCTGGTCTTAAATTGTTCAAAAAACTAAGAAAAAAGCTGTTCAATTTGTTATATAAAATTACCTTTTTTGTAGGGCGAAAATCTGGCATTCTGTACTCATTCATGATCCAGTCCGTCTTCTCTCCGGTTGGGGCTTTTCCTCTGTAGAACACCAAAGTCTTCTTAAGGCCAATACATTGAAACTTATGATCTCGAACTGGTCTATCCGTTCCAGTAGCTTTCCAATAGCCAGACACCGTAAGCCTGCTTCTTCTGGCTGCAGCACATTTTTTATCAACAGGAACAAAAAAGAACCATTCTCCTTCTCCAGCAAACGCAAGATCTACATCAACCATTAAGAAAATAGAAGACACCATGCAGCTGAGAAACCCATTTGAATTTACAAAGAAAAAATTATACCCATTAATAGTAAACAAACTTGCAGCCTTAACGAATTTAACAACCTTCCAAAATAGAAAAAGAACAGAATTCTCAATTGACTTTTCAGGGCAATTTAAAATACATTTTTATGATATAGACAATCCAAATCTGTAATTTGGAACATTTAGAAAATTCATCGTCAGTAATTTATTGTTGATTTATCACCAACAGTTCATCGTTCTTATATATTCATCAGGTATACAATTCACTGCAGCAATTCATCATTATGATATATTCATCGTGTATACTTTTTTATGTGTTCAGTAGAATCTCTGTATTATATTTTTTGATGTTCTTGACCACTTAACTATTGAAAAATGTATACACGGTGAATATACCATGACATGAATTGCTAGCAGTGAATTGTGTACACAATGAATATGTCATGATGATAAACTGTTGGTGGTGAATTGCTGACGGTGAATTTTCTCAGACTCAATCTATAAACTCACAAAACTTATGAAGAATGTTGAATGATGTGGATCTTCCTCCTCCTCTTTCTACTTAATATTGATCGTCTAACAGCATTTTATTTATTTCTATATTTTATATTTTGAATTTTAATTTTTGAAATTCTGATTTTATATCTATCTATTTTTTTAATGAATATATGTAATATTTCTGTATAAATAATAATCTAAACACTTATTCATGAAAACTCAACCTAAAAATAAATTATCTAATTCTACTGAAATATTTTCTCAAGATCACACGAGAACATGTCCAGTTTTTAGCCTATGCTCAACCCTACTTGATGAATACCTGGGAGCTGCCATGGATCGTAACGATACAAATCCAAAGTTCCAATTATATCAAAGCTGAATGACTGGCCTTGCACCTTTTTCCTGAGATAGAAGCGCACTAACTCCTCTTCTGTAGGATGGAATCTGAACCCTGGAAGATCAAATTCTCCATTCGCTCTGCCCTCCATCTTTAAAACCAATTTAACTTCAATTTTGGACGATGAATATGATTCTGTGGCTCCACTTTATGAAGAAGAAAATCAAGAAGCTTGGGATTGTAGTGGAAGTTACGTTTCCATAGAGAGAGGGTAACAAGGAAAAGAGTTATAAGAGTGTCCCATACGCACAGATTCTTACAATTATGGTCTTAGTCTTCCAGTCATTGGTTTGGTAGACTTGGAAAAAAGCCGGCCACTGTACGATAGTATTTTCCATGGATGCAGTCAATTCCGCGAAGTTCAAGAGAATTGGGTCAAACCAAATAGCAAGAAAATAGGGCACCATGAATATCAAACAAGCGTTCAGATGCTACCACACTTTATTCTGGTCAATGTGTTCCCACGCGTGTTCATCGCTGCTGTTGTTTATTTACATTTTCATGTTCACTTGAATAGAATTTGACCGCCAAGATGACGAAAAATATGCTCCCTATTTATTTCAGGGAAAGATACTCGTTTGGATTTTATTCCACGTCAGACGATAATAAAAAAGTTTTCCATCTTCCCACAAAACCACACATTATTTGGTTAATCAAACCAAGTCCACAAGTACGTTATATATATATATATATATATATATTTATTTGAAACAAGTCCAAAGTACCTTAAACAAACATATCATGTGTGAAAAAATGACATTTAAATTTTTAATTCAGGATGTCAATTTGAAGCTATTTTAAGTATGAAAGTTATTTTATTTTATTGTTGAACTATTTTATTTATTCTATATATAGATATGCATTTTATGTGCTATTCATTTTAGAAATATTATGTGTGTTATGACACTCCACCCCTTCTTATCATTATAAAATGCCTCTTAATATAGATAATGTGTATCTATAAATCTATTATATTTTTATTTTAGAGTTTTTGGTTTATATTTTAAATTTTAATATAAATTAACTTTTTTTAATGTTTTATTTTATTGTGATCTATCTTCTTGTTAGTTTCTATCATGGAACTATAGTAGAGGAGCAACTTTTAACTAGTGATTAAGTGTTTAATTTTCATATTATATTTTAATTTTTTAAAATTAAAATACAAAAATTTTAACTTTTCAAAAAATTTAAAATTTTTTTCCTCAACCATAACGACTGGTTTGTCAAATCATAAGCTTGAACCTCTTTTATTTATCATAGTTTTTCAAGGCAATTAAAAAAAAAGATTAAACTTTTATTGAATTTCAAGAGATTATTTTACTAGAAATATCTACACAATTTTTTAAGGGACTTTTTGAACTCTTTAAAGGTTGTTTTGTTCCTTTAGACACGTGAGACAAAGAGATTCTTCAATTTAAGCATTTATTTACTTATTATATCTTAAAATATAATCAAAAAATTACTATCTAATATATGAAAAATAATCTAATAACAAATTAAAATATATATAGTATATAATACATAACATCTAATATATAATTTTATATATTATATTATTAATTTTTTTTATATATTACATAAGATTATATATTGAAGAACTTCAAAATCAAAGAGATGTAATTCAAGCACAAAATATTATAAAAAATCCCATTATAGATTGAATGCAAAGAGCTATCTAAATAGGAAATAACAAGAGATCAAGATCCACACGAAGTGGATAGAAGTGAGGTGTTAACTCAACTAACATGACATCTAACTAGGCTTATGTAAGCTAGGTGTAAAGCTAAGTGTACACTAGCACCCCCTCTTAAAAATAGCTTAGGTGGGAATATAAAATGATGGCTTCTGGCTACAAGGCCATTTTAGGTACCCATGCACAATGAAAAACTCTCAAAAATAGAGAAAGACAGAAAACCTAGTGGAAAAAAAAAATCCTCCAAAAAAAGAAATTGAAAGATGTACAAGTGAAATAAGAAGAAAGATAGGAGAACTCAAGAACCCCCAAGAACTACAAGAGGTATTCCCCAATAGGAGAGAGACTTGGAAGCCCCCCATAATATATGTTGTAGTGCGTATAGATGCTCAATGAAGTATGGCGAAGAGAATCCATGAATGTTGAACCACACTTCTCTCATTAGGAAGAAGGCGAACTACAAAAGTGTGCAAATTATCTTCCCATTCCTAATAGGAACATGCAGAAAGAAGTATAAAGGTCTCTGAATTATGCACAAGATCCAAAGATGTTGTTGGTGCCCATAATGTCTTCGTAGAATGCTTAATGATCTCCAAGCCAAATTTTTTGTCTGATGAAGATTTAGGAACAAGGACCACAGGGATAATAGATGTATGATGAAAAATAGAACCATAAGAATCTAATATTGTCACTATAGAAGTTGATGTAGGAAAGGCATGAGCAAGAATATCTGAAGAAGACAAGGATGATATAACTTCAATGTCATAAAAAAGAAGACCGATTTCCTCAATGCGTGCTTCCATGTCAACAATGTGGGATTCTACGAAAAGACATGAAATTTCGGATAGATATGCATCCCAATCAACAATGCTAGGAAGACTAATTTCTTGTTGCAAAGAAGTGTTGGAAGCTCTCAAAGAAGCAACTCTAAAATTTGATGAAGCAACAAGAGGAGGTGGAATGATGATTTCCTCTATATCAACTAGACACTCTATATTTGAATCATGATGTGGGATGTGAGTTGTGATCATAGTAGGATCATGCAAGAAAGGAGAAACATTGGAGTCTCCATGTATTTCCTAAATTTTGATCCATAATGCATGTGGACTTTTAATATCCATGATGACAATCAAAGTGTCATGTGGTATATGTAAGCTGGTTAATCCAACAATATGATCATTTTTATTAACGCATTTATCCTTCTGAAATTGATTACCAAGTTCATGGATAAATCCATAAAATTGGGGCAAAAGATTGTGATACTTAAGACATTTTAGGATGCTTTCACAACAAGACTTATAGTTTCCCTTGTTTAGATTGATTACAAAAGAATGAGTTTTATATCCCATGATAACAAATGGATTATTTCTTTAGACAATAGAAAATCAACATATTTAAGAACCACTCCATCTTAAATGACCCCCCAATTTTGACACTTTATAGTTTAGTGTGTTTTACAATGAGAAGATTCAAGGATTTATTTGAAAAAACAAAAAAACCCATTTAACATCTTCCTTTTAAAAAAAAATTATCCCCTATATAAAAGAATAAATACTTTATATGCCTTAAATTGTTTCAATCATTAATACAACATTATCTAAGGCAAATAATAACTAGAGAGGAAAAAATTTAATGTAAAAAACAGCCAAACAGGGAATATGGGGGTGTTCACATAGCCAAAGAGGGCAAAGCAATGAAGATCGATGCCTAGGTTTGCAAGCATACGAGACCACAAATAATCTCCACCAAATCAGAAATCTTCCTGCAAGGCCTATCGCAGATTCCAGGGCAGATTGATGGCTGCAAATCGTGGCCTCCAACTTTCAGTGCTACGTCCTATGTAACAAGTTCCCCTGCAACAAGAAAATTCACGGCTTTGGGCCTGAATCGACACCTTCAATGAGGAGATCACACCACTGCAAAGAAAAATTTAGCCTTGATGAATGGACTTCTTAACCCGCCTGCAAATCTTGACGATGAGCCTCCACCAAACACACACCTCAAATGGAGAAAGGCAGCCTAAAATAGAGGAGGCGAAGGAGTAGATCGAGCTTGCCTCTAAAGGGTCATTCTGGCCTATGGGAGAGTGATGCGCAAAACAATTTTTTAAGCAGGGATTACCCCAAACACAGATATTCAAACACTGAGCCTCTAGTAAATACGCCTCTGACCTTCATTCAAATCACGCCTGTCAAATCCACCTCCAAACCAGTTGTCTTCCTTAAAAAAAAATCATGCCTCCCATCCTAGATGTGAAATGTGCCATAGAGACCAATGAAGCACACAACAAAATGGTGAAGGGTTGCTTAAATGGTTAAAAAAAAGCATTGATGAATGATCAACCGTGGCCTCTGCTCATTCAAAACTGTACACTAATTTGTGGATTCCGTCACATATTAATGCACCCCAGTTGCTAGATAAATGCATGGAAAGATTGGAGGCCTGAACGAGCCGCCCTACTCTCAGAATCGTGCCTATCACAAGGATTTAATCGGCTTTATGCAAGAATATTGTGACATGCTGCAAGGGTCTGTAATTTGAGGTAACAGGGACCTCAAAATTGATGCCTCTCGCCTCTTGCAACCGTTCAACGCAAACTCTCCAAAACATAATAGGAGTGGGGTCGATTTTAGCTCAAAACAATAAAATTGTTCAACTATTGGCTTACAACAATCTCCTGTCCATGCTCTGATACCATGAAAAATTTCAGAATCAAGGAGATGTAATTGAAGCACAAAATACTGTCAAAAACTTCATTATAGATTGAATGCAAGAGCTATCTAAATAGGAAATAACAAGAAGTCAAGATCCACAAGATGTGGAAATCAAGATGAAGATCCACACAAAGTGGATAGAAGTGAAGTGTGAACTCAACTAACATGACACTTAACTAGGCTTAAGTAAGCCAGGTGTAAAGCTAAGTGTACACCAACATATATTATATTAGTATATTAAATTAACATGTAATATATAACCTTTAACATCATATTATAATATATATAGTATGGGTAAGTGCATCAAGATGGTTCTCAAAAAGGGGATTTAAGTTGATAGTTTTTTTTCTGAAATCAGGAAATACCGACTTTGGATGTGAAATTGAGGATAGTTACACTCAAAATTTTGAGATGGAACAAAAACAAGGATCGAAGTGCTACAAGTATACTTTCTAAACTACTAATTTATTTTTTAAATGGTTGAGATTAAGGGGTTCAAAAGAGGGACACACAAAAATTAGTGTTGTTTTTGTTAAAAAAAACATAACAAAGCAACTCTTGTACGACCCTCGTACAGTGAATGTTTTTTTAGTATTTTTAAAATCGCAATGGTCAGAAGTTAGCTAAAAGTATGTAGTTGATGCATGATTTTTTTGATAAATTTTCAATGAATATTTTTTGTTTTACTAATTTTCGAAGTGGACACTTCCTGAAAAATAAAATTTTGGCTATGCTACCCATACAAATTTTGGAAAATAATTGAATTTTTTTATAAAAAAAATTGTGTAGAATGGAGTCTAGTTTCTAAAAATGTAATTTATTTAAATTTTCGATGAACGGTTAATTTATAACGAAAAAAACACCAAACACTACTTTTTTCTAAAAAAGAGACATACAAACAAAATAAATTATGGATAAAAGGCTTAACATTGTTAGAAAGTGAAAAAATTACATCGTTGGATAGTTAAGAGAGAAAATAATTTTACCTAGATGTTCAATTTGTTTCATATTGAACCACGTGCAATCCTGACGGTAAGCATGAACTCGATTATGTGAAATATGGTAAAATTTGTAAAAACACATCTTTGGTCATTTGGAATGCCCTCCAAACCTTTGTGCTGGTATTCCAAGGTAAATACCAATCCTAAGGCTTGGAGATTCCCAAAGAAAAATATAACATGAGGACGTTATAACACTCTCACATTATATCTTAGTTTTGACATGATTTTTTTCTTCTGCTGGAAACATATCAACTAAGATATAATGCCAAACTATTGAGTATATGCTGATATATTTGTATATTTTTATGTAGATGTATGCTTGTATGTCATGTATGTATGCATGTATGCATGCTTGTATGTATGTATGTATGCCTATATGTATCAATGCATATATATTATATGTAAGCCTATATGTATGTAAGATTTTATCTACACATGTATGTATGTATGCTTGTATGAATGTAGGATTGTATGTATTTACATATGTCTTTAGAGGGAGGGAGAATTTTAAGAGAGAGAGTCTAGAGAGACAGAGAGGGGTTGGAAGTGAGAGTTTAAGAGAAAGGGAGTGGGAGAGAAGGGGTTGGAGTGAGAGGGACTTAACTAGGTAGGGTGGGATGGATACAGGGAGGCAGAGAGAGGGGGGTTGGAAGAGAGAGAGAATTGAGAGAGAAGGAGAGAGAGGGGATAGAGAGAGATAGAGAGAAAAAATCCAGATGGTTCATTGGATTAATTTGTAAGTATATGCACATTGGTTCTTATTAATTTATACTTGTATGCACAATAATTTGTTTGATGCCACTGCTATCATCTTCATTTACTTTTCCTATTTATAAATAACCTATTAAATAGTGATTGGTGTCCCTTTGCAGAAAATGCAGATATATGAGCCATCCAAGAGAATGTCAGCCAAAAAAACAATGCAACAACCTTATTTTGATGATCTTGACAAATCTCAATCATGGTTTTAAGCCATTAGAAAAATGTGCAAAGATTGGTGAGGGAATTTAAAGTTATTCATTTGAAGTTAACCTTATCATGAGTAGCTATGATGTAGACATTATAAGAGCATCTCAAATTTCAACTTACTCTATTCATGAGAGGTGTTGTGTGCAATAGGTATGTTGGAATTCCTAGTGAAGATGTATAACTAGGAGTGCCTAAGTTGTGAAACCTGCATTCCTATCTATAAGTGTCTTCTATCTATTTTCATTTCATTTCCATTTTGGATGCTCTTTCTTTTTCTCTTTTACTTTGCGTATTTATAAATAAATTGCTAAAAATTGATTGATCTCTCATTGCAAAAAATTCTTATTTATGAGCCATTAAAGAGAATCTCAGCCAAAAAAACAATGCAACATCCTTATTTTTATGATCTTGACAAATCTCAATTCTGATTTCAAGCCATTATAAAAGAGCGTGTGAAGCTTAGTAAGGGAATCTCAAGTTACTCAATTGAATTTAACCTCATAATAAACACCTGTGATGTAGAAATTTAAAGAGAATCTCGAAAGTATGAGTGACATTGTAATAGATCTATGAGAACGAAGTACCTAAAGCATTGTAATGAGATTTAATTGTAATGAGATTTAGTCAAATACTGTAATTTTGGATTTCATGTTTGGTGCAGTAGCACCATGTTCTCTAAATGTCTTCAATAGGAAAATTTGAAAAAATTTAAATTTTGAAATGTAAACAATGTGAAAAAGGTCTTGTGAAGGTCATATGTAATGTATTTAAAGTCTCAAAGAGGTCACTAGATTATTAGAGAAGTGATATAAAGCATGTAAGGTCAAGAAAAATAAAGATCTTTTATATTCTTGAATATTTACAATCAATAAAGTCCCTATTTTTGTGATTTTATGATTTTTTCTAGTTGTTCATTAACTTGTATGGCTTGTACAATAGTTTAAGGCCTTGAATCTCATTGTTTAAGGTAGAATAGTGAAGTAGATTTCATTTGAATCTATTTAGGAGGGTATCCATTGAGTTTATGATTAGTTTGAACTGATTTTTCTCAACTCCATCTGCAAACCCTCAAGATTGGGGTTTTGAGAGTCTAGATAACCAATAATGACTACTCCACTAAATTTGATAGTTTAGATCAGTGGATTAAGTTAGTCTTAGGAGGTTTTAGGTGTTTGTGTGTTTATCTATGCAGAGGAATTCAAGAAACAAAGGTGGATTTGTTGCTATAGGGTTTTATGATGAATTTCCAAGTGAAAAGTGTGGCTCCAAGTAGTGTTTTGAGGAAAAATTCTCAAATGAATTTACAAAAAAATGAATGATCTAGATAGATATTATTGAGTTACAACACATAATTCAAAATCAATAGTGACTATCTTGGAACATGTGCATCAAAAATGAACTTCTTCGTTGTCCTCATTAGGCTAACTAGGCCTAATTTATAAAGGAACATAGCTTTAAACATTCAAAAAAATCTTAAAATTTTTGGGGAAACAATTATCATCTATCCAAACCCTCAGATTCGCAATTTGTCTCAGGAGAAACTCACTCCACCATGCGAAACCAAAACCCTTATTTTATGCTAGTATAAGGAGGGCTTATTGAAAGAAATGGTTCCACACCTTACCAAAACATTCCACCACCTCACACCTTCTTAAAATCACTTGCAAGAACTCAAGAGACAATCACCCAACCACTACATGCAATATTTTATCAAACTCTAGGGTGAAATCTCATTTTTCATGCCCTTTCCATCAAAATCTACAAGGGTAGCAACACAAACCCCATAAAACTTATTCCCTTTCACTTAGAAACTTCTCATATAATCCTACAAGATCGTTTTGGGCCTCTCTACAAAAATATCTCTTGGTTTTGGCTATATCAAAGTGATTTTCATGTGGCGGTGGATTTTCACTTGATAGAAAAAGCATCACATGCAAGCAGTGCAAAGTTGCAAAGTGGTGCAACTTTCATTCTGCAACTCATGTGACCAAGTAGACTATTCCAACACATATGAATCGGTATTTTTACATTAAGAATGGTCCTTTTTTGCACCCAAACACTTGGAATCGCTCTGAGGTATGTTCAACTAGATCGATCCCTTAAGAGTCCAAAGTGCTAAATGGCTGCAAACTTCAACATGTTATTACTTGGATACTATGACACTTCTAAATTTGTCGTTTGATCCTATAGGATAAGATTGGGCTCCTCTACAAAAACCTCTCTCATTTTTTTCTATCTCAGAGTGGTTTTCCTGTGGAAATGAATTTTAACTTCATGAAAAAAGTGTCAAATGCAAGTAATGCAAAGTTGGAAAGTGGTGCAACTTTCATTTTGTAACTTGTGTAACCAGGAAAAATATTCCAACACATTTGAATAGGTATTTTTATGATAGGCATGGTCTTCTTTCACACCCAAACATGTGGAATCACTTCTGGGTATGTTCAACTAGATCGATCCCTTAAGGGTCCAAAGTGCAAAATGGCTGCAAACTTTAGCATGCTATTACTCAGATACTATGATGCTTAGAAACTTCTTGTCTAATCCTAAAAGATCATGTTGGGCCTCTCTACATAAACCTCTCTCAGTTTTGGATATCTTAGAGTGATTTTTCTGTGGTGGTGAATTTTCACTTGATGGAAAAAACATCAAATGCAGGCAGTGCAAAGTGGTGCAACTTTTGTTCTGTAGCTTGTGTGACCAAGCGGACTATTCCAATGCATCTGAATAGGTATGTTTATTCAAAGTGCAAAATGGCTGCGAAATTCAGTATGCTATTACTTGGACACCATAATGCTTAGTAACTTATCGTCTGATCCTTCAAGATCATGTTGAGCTCATCTACAATAACCTCGCTCGATTTTCGCTATCTCAGAGGCATTTTCTTGTGCTAGAGAATTTTCACTCGGGGAAAAAGTTGTCAAATGCAAGTAGTTGAAAGTTGCAAAGTGGTGCAACTTTCATTCTACAACTCATGTGACCAAACAAATTGTTCCAACGCGTTCGGGTGGGTATTTTTACGCTAGTAATTGTCCTCTTTCGCACCCAAACACATGGAATCGCTCTGAGCTACGTTCAACCAGATCGATCCCTTAAGGGTCCAAAATGCAAAATGGCTATGAAATTCAACATGCTATTACTCGAACATCGTGATGCTTAGAAACTTCTCATCTGATCCTAGAAGATCACATTGGGCCCATCTACAATAACCTCACTTAGTTTTTTCTATCTCGGAGGAATTTTCCTGTGCTAGCAGATTTTGACTCGGAGAAAAAGTTGTCAAATGCAAGTAGTTGAAAGTTGCAAAGTGGTGTAACTTTCGTTTTGTAGCTCATCTGACCAAACAGACTATTCCAACGCATTCATGTGGGTACATTTACATTAGGCATGGTCCTCTTTTGCACCCAAACATGCATAATCGCTTTGAGCTATGTTCAACCAGATCAATCCCTTAAGAGTCCAAAGTGCAAAATGGCTATGAAATTCAACATGTTATTACTCGGACACCAT
Source organism: Sequoiadendron giganteum (assembly GCA_007115665.2). Taxonomy (NCBI): domain Eukaryota; kingdom Viridiplantae; phylum Streptophyta; class Pinopsida; order Cupressales; family Cupressaceae; genus Sequoiadendron; species Sequoiadendron giganteum. Next base: position 660,441,326 of record CM021104.1, read on the forward strand.
GACACTTAGAAACTTCTCATCTAGCCCTACAAGATCATATTTGGCCCATTTATAATAATATCACTCAGTTTTCGCTATCTCATAAGCATTTTCCTGTGCTAGCGAATTTTCACTTAGGGAAAAAGTTGTCAAATGCAAGTAGTTGAAAGTTGCAAAGTGGTGCAACTTTCATTCTGCAGCTCATCTGACCAAACAAAATATTCAAACAAATACGGGTGGGTATGTATATGTTAGGCATTGTCCTCTTTCACATCCAAACACACAAAATCACTATGAGCTACGTTCAACTAGATTGATCCCTTAAGGGTCCAAAGTGCAAAATGGCTGTGAACTTCAGCATACTATTACTCGGACATCGTGATGCTTAGAAACTTCTCATCTGATTCTATGAGATCAAGTTGGGACCCTCTACAATAACCTCACTCGGTTTTTGCTATCTCAAAAGAATTTTTCTATTTTGGTGAATTTTCAGTTGAGGAAAAAGTTGAAAAATGTGAGTAGTTCAAAGTTGCAAAGTGGTGCAACTTTCGCTTTGCAACTCGTGTGACCAAATGAATTGTTCCAACACATTCAAGTGGGTATATTTATGCTAGGAATGGTCCTCTTTCACACCCAAACATGCAGAATCACTCCGAGCTACGTTCAACAGGATCGATCCCTTTAGGGTCCAAAGTGCAAAATGGCTACGAACTTCAGCATGCTATTAATCAGACACTATGATGCTTAGAAACTTATCATCTGGTCCTATGGGATGATGTTGGGCCCCTCTACAATAACCTCTCTCGGTTTTCCCTATCTCAAAGGCATTTTCCTATGCTAGCGAATTTTCACTTAGAAAAAAAGTTGTCAAATGCAAGTAGTTGAAAGTTGCAAAGTGGTGCAACTTTTGTTCTATAGCTCGTTTGACCAAACAGACTATTCCAATGCATCTGGATGGGTATGTTAATGCTAGGCATGGTTGTATTTTGCACCCAAACATGCAGAATCGCTCTAAGCTACGTTCAACCGGATCGATCACTTAAGGGTCCAAAGTGCAAAATGACTACAAAATTCAGAATGCTATTACTCGGACACCATGATGCTTTGAAACTACCCTTTTGGTCTACAAGATCACATTGGGCCCATATACAATAACCTCACTAGGTTTTTGCTATCTCAGAGGCATTTTCCTATGCTGGCAAATTTTCACTCAACGAAAAATTTCTCAAATGCAAGTAGTTGAAAGTTGCAAAGTGGTGCAACTTTCATTCTGCAGCTTGTGTGACAAAATGAACTATTCCAATGCATCTGAATAGGTTTTTTTACACTAGGAATGGTCCTCTTTACCACCCAAATACGCAGAATCACTCCAAACTACATTCAACCAGATGGATCCCTTAAGGGTCCAAAGTGCAAAATGGTTGTGAACTTCAGCATGCTATTAGTCGGACACCGTGATGCTTAGAAACTTCTTATTTGATCCTATGGGATGAAGTTGGGCCCCTCTCCAATAACCTCTCTCGGTTTTCACTATCTTGGAGGCATTTTTTTGTGATGATAAATTTTCACTCAGGTAAAAAGTTGTCAAATGCAAGTAGTTGAAAGTTGAAAGTTACAAAGTGGTGCAAGTTTCGTTCTATAGCTCATCTAACCAAACGGATTGTTCCAATGCATTTGGGTGGGTAAGTTTACACTAGGCATGGTCCTCTTCCGCACCTAAACATACGGAATCACTCTGAGCTACGTTCAACCAGATCGATCCCTTAACGGTCTTAAGTACAAAATGGCTACAAACTTCAGCATGCTATTACTCAGACATTGTGACGCTTAGAAACTCCTCATCTGATCCTATGGGATCAAATTGGGCCCCTCTGCAATAACCTTGCTCAATATTTTCTACCTCAGAGGTTTTTTCCTATGGTGGCGAATTTTCACTCGAGGAAAAAGTTGTCAAATGCAAATAGTTGAAAGTTGTAAACTACTGCAACTTTCGTTATGCAGCTTGTGCGACCAAACGAACTGTTCCAATGCATCCAAATAGGTATTTTTACGCTAGGCATGGTCCTCTTTCGCACCCAAATACGTAGAATCACTCTGAGCTATGTTCAACCGGATCGATCCCTTAAGGGTCCAAAGTGCAAAATGCCTATGAACCTCAGCATGCTATTACTTGAATACCGTGATGCTTAGAAACTTCTCGACTGATTGGCAAAAACTAAAAAATTGGCAAAAAATGCTTTTAAAACCTACAAAAAAATGCGAATAAAATCGTGCTAATTTTCATGTGAATAAATAAAATGAGACCATAGCTTGTTGCTTACTATTATGCTTTGATAGACTTTTTCCAAGCATCCATAGCTTGTTCGAAAGCACCTATTTTAGGCTTTTTTCTATAGCAGCAAGGTAGTGAACTGTTTGATAAAATTCTTTGGTAGACATGTATGAAAAATGTAATGCCTCAAAGAAATGCCTTCTCATGTTGATGGAATGCCATGAAAATCCATAGCCATAGGCATTCATCATGGCATTTCATCACCATGAGGCCACATTTCTTTGAGGCATTTTTTGAAGCAGTTCACTGCCTTGTCTATGCTATTGCTTACTATTATGCTTCAATAGATTTATTCCAAGCATCCATAGCTTGTTCGAAAGAACTTGTTTTAGGATTTTAGCCATAGGACCAAGGCAGTGAACTATTGTAGAAGATGCTTTGGTAGACATGTATGAAAAATGTGGTAGCATAGACAAGATAGTGAATTGTTTGAAAAAATACCTAAAAGAAATGTGGTCTCATGGTGATTATTGTCATTTCATTCCATCACCATGAGACCACATTTATTTGAGGCATTTTTTCAAACAGTTCACTACCTTGTCTATGGCTTGTAATGCCTTCAAAAGGATAATTTGTACAATTTGTATGTTCAAACCACAATGATGTGTCAAGGCCTTGTAATGGCTAATTTGAATGTAATCTTGTCATAAAATAAGTCACTAGGAGGTGAAAATATAAAAAATGCAAATAATACAATGCTGTTAAAAAGTAATCATGATGTAATTATGCAGCAAGAGAGAGCATAAATCAAAGAAGATTAATATTTAAAAGGGTAGTTGCACTGATGAGAAGTTAGAAAAGGCAGTTGCTAAGAGGGAAAAAGTTATAAAAGGCATTGTAAGGCATGCAAAAAGGGGGCTGGTATATTTCTTTTTACAGTGGGTTTGAGAGTCTAATAGAGCATTTCATCACTACTCCACCAATTTAGGCCAATTAGATTGGTGGAGTAGGTTAATGTTAGGGTGTTTTGAATGATTTTTATGATTTTAGGTATAGGGGACTGCAAGAATGCTCAAATGAAGTTGTCGTTAGACACAAAAATTGAAGGTTTCCGCACAAAATTTGATGCTACAGTCATGCATAATGAAGAAATAGAGTTTTCCATGGCTTGAGAAGGGTATAGATGATGTTTGTAGGTGTATTTAAAGGTGTTGGAAGATATGGAATGTTGGTAGAAGATGTGGAAGGTGATATTCCAAGAAACCCTCATTATTTTTCTTGCAAAGCCTATATTCAAGGGTTTTGATATTTAAATGTTTTAGTGGATCTAATAAGTCTTGAAAATGATGGATTTATGAGTTTGGAGGTATGAAAAAAAACTGTTTAAGGTTGGTTAGTGATATGGAGATGATTTGTTGGTAGTCACCTTGCAAATTTGGCCTAATTTGTGGCTGGGAGTAGTCTATGAGACGAGTTTTCTGATGTTTCTCTCAAAACAAGTGGCAATGTTTCTGTGATATGTCTAAATACTTTGTAATGGGTCTCCAAAACTATATCAATCTTGTGTTGATGCAAAGATGGTAGAGTTGTATCACCCAATTTAGGGCTTTGCTAACCTACAAGGAAATTGATGAAATGTGTGTTAAAATAGAGGCTAGCAGTATTTGTGATTAGATTTTTGATGTAACTACTTAAATAATGTTTTCAAAGGTATTTCAATGATTTTGGAAAAGTTTAAAGGTTAAGGTTGTTGATTTGATATTTAGACTAGGGTGGAATCTTGATGAAGAATGGTGTTATGACTATGAAAATCAGTAAATCTGATAACTCAGAGTTATGTGAATATGTTATTGGTTTGTTTCTATTAGAAGCATGATGATTATGAGGCTCTTGTAAGTTTAATAATAGTTTGAAGGTAAGAATGTATGTCTATCAGCCTTGGGGAGTGTGAGTTGTATCAAGGAGGTTTTGGTGAATATTGAAGTATTGGTTGGTTCAATGCCTTTGATCAACCTTTTTTGTTAAGATCAGTCAATTAGATGCTAATAATGGTCTAGAATATGATTTTGGTGATTTGGGAAACTGACATGTTGTCTTGGAGTTTTATAGAATTGAATAAATCAAGTGAATTTGAAGAGAAATTAATGAAAATTTTTGTAAATAAGTTATTTGTTTAATTTCATCTTCTCCTGATTCTGTTTGGGATTGAAATCCCTTGAAGAAATTATGGTGTTGAGGAGTTTCATTATTGATGTTGTGCATCATAGTGGTATCAGAGCATTAGGAAGTAGATCTGTTTTCATTTTGTAGGTTGAAGAAGAAGGTGAAGAGGCAAGTTTGCTAAGATGCCTCCAAAGAAGAATGATATGGCTAAAGAGATGAAGGAGATGAAAGATAGGAATGTAAGAGAACTTAGAGAGTTGGAAGAGAGATTCATAGACTTGGAGACAAATAAAAAAATGGAAGTGGAAGAGATTGAGACTAAAGAAGAGGAAGATGAGGAGTTTGAAGATGTGGAAGAAGAGCTTACTCTAGAGGATGAAAGAATTGCAAGGTTGCTGAAGGTAGTGAAGACTAACAATCCTAAGGTAAAACTTGATGTTCCTAAGTATGGTGGTATTTTAAATGATGAAAAAATATTGGATTGGATTGCTACAATTGATAACCATTTTGAATGGGATGAGGTTCCTGAAGAACAAAGGGTCAAGATTGCAAAAGCTAAGTTGCAGGGTCATGCTTTGGTATGGTGGGATTACTTTCAATCTGAGAGGAGGAAGAAAAGAAAGTCTAAAATCACATCATGGGATAAGATGATATCAAAAATCAAAGGTAAATTCTTACCCAAGGATCATCAAGTTCAGTTGTTTAAGAGGTTGCAAAATTTAAGACAAAGGGAGATGGATATTGAGTCTTATACTCAGGATTTTTACAAATTGAGTTTAAGATCTAGTCATCATGCGAATGAAGATGAAAATATTGCTAGATATATTGGTGGATAGTGTTATTTGTGACATTCTTCCAATGGACTACTATCACATACTCCTTGGAATACCATGGCAGTATGATAGGTGTGCCATGCATGATGGGAAATAAAATAAGTATACCATAAGGAAAGATAGCCATACGTTTCTTTTGACTCCACTTCTAGAGGATGTGAAAGTGAAATCCAAAGTAATTATGTGTAGGAACAAGGAGCTTGTAAGTGTTGTGAGGGAAATAAAAAATTCTTGTTTTTGGAACCATTATAGGTCTAGTAATATAGGAGCAGTGGATATAAGGACCGATGTAGTAGCAAAGGAGGTAATGACACTGGGTTTGTGTGAAAGTCTTATGGTGGGCACCATAGAATGTCTTGTTCTTGTAGATGCAAGAGTAAATAAAGCAAGATTTCTAGCTACAGAGATAGATAACACTGATAAAACAGTGATGAAGCATGGTGGCAGTGTGTTGGGACTGATGATAGGGGTACAAGGACAACTTGTTGTTAAATGGGTAAAATACCAAGTTTTGGAGATTTCAATGAACCTGACTTGGAGATTGTTTTCAAATTGCCATAGTATGAATGTTGAGATTCTTTGTAGGGCCTTGGTGGAGATTTTCTATTATTCTGCAATATTAAAGGTTTGAAAACCTTGAGGGTGAGTTGATGCCTATTAGGCTGAATCATTATGAAGAAGAGTTCTTTGACTGAGAATTGACATTTCCATTGTTGTGAGTCTTCTCCACCTTGGCTTTGCATCAAAGCACAACTAAATTTATCATTTCAAAGCAATTTTTTTGACGCATCTTTTCAAGTAGTTCACTGCCTTGTCTATGATATTTCTTACTATTATTCTTTTGATATATTTTTTCGAAGCATCCATAGCTTGTTCAAAATCACTTTTTTTAGGATTTTAGCCATAGCAGCAAGGTAGTGAACTGTTTGAGAAGATTCTTTGGTAGAAGTGTATGAAAAATGTGGTAGCATAGACAAGGAAGTGAATTGTTTGAAAAAATGCCTGAAAGAAATGCGGTCTCATTGTGATTATTGTCATTGCATTCCATCACCATGAGACCACATTTATTTAAGGAATTTTTCAAATAGTTCATTGCCTTGTCTATGGCTTGTCATGGCCTTCCATCACCATGAAACCACATTTCTTTGAGGCATTTTTTCAAACAATTCGCTACCTTGTCTATGCTATTGCTTACTATTATGCTTTGATAGATTTTTTCCAAGCATCCATAGCTTGTTCAAAAGCACCTGTCTTAGGCTTTTAGCCATAACAGCAAGGCAATGAACTGTTTGACGAAATGCTCTAGTAGATATGTATGAAAAATGTCATACCATAGATAAGGCAGCGAACTGTTTGAAAAGATGCCTCAAAGAAATGTGTTCTCATGGTGCTGAAATGCCATGATAGTCCTTCACCATAGGAATTCATCATGGAATTCCATCACCATGAGACCACATTTATTTGAGGCAAATTTTCAAACAATTCACTGCCTTGTCTATGGCCTGTCATGGCATTCCATCACCATGAGACCACTTTTCTTTGACGCATTTTTTCAAAAAGTTCAATGGCTTGTCTATGCTATTGCTTACTATTATGCTTTGATAGATTTTTTCCAAGCATCCATAGCTTGTTCGAAAGCATCTGTTTTAGGCTTTTAGCCATAGCAAGAAGGAAATGAACTATTTGATAAAATTATTTGGTAGACATATATGAAAAATGTCGTAGCATAGACAAGGGAATGAACTATTTGAAAAACTTGCTTAAATAAATGTGGTCTCATGGAATGCCATGACAAGCTAAAGCAATTGGCAACTGCTCCTAGTTATGAGTTGTGCAATGTGAAGTAATTGCATAACTTCTTAGGTTGACTTTGTAAAAAGCTACATTATAATTGAAATTTTGTCATCTATCAACATCTAGTTATTCGTTATGCAATGTGAAGTGATGCTTTGAGTTTGAAAGATGTGCAATGCATGAATATAAACTAGAAAGATCTATTTTCTACATTTCATTAGTTAAACTCTTTATTTTATTTTCTCTCTATATCTCTATGCTATGGAAATGCCTTTCAATTTCAAAAAAGATATTTTTTATCTCTTGTTATATAATTTTTTATGCTTTTTTATCTCTTGTTATAAAAAGGAGCAATTATACAATGTTAATCAATGACATGAATATAAACTAAAAAAATCCATTTTTTATAATTCATTAGTTAAAATATTTATTGTATTTTCTCTCTATATCTCTATATGCTATGGAAATACCTTGCAATTGTATTTAAAAGGCTTAATAGGTCAGTTAGATGGTATTTGCAAAATCAAGTTGTGAATGAATGGTAATTAAGAGCAAAATTGGAAAATTGCCATCTTAGAAGTCTAACAAAGGGTGGTTATGGTGGTTGATCAGCTCAAGGGGTAGTTGGAAGGCGGTATCAAGATATATTTTTGCAATACCCCAAGTTGAGGGTTGATTTTGTTGAGTTTCTAATAAGAAAATATACTTTTGAAAACATTGATCATTGGTTTTCTTTGTTTTCCTGAATTTATTTGCCTTGCATAGGCCCATACAAGTCTATCATGACTTGAGGCTTTGGATACTTCATTGCATATCTATTTACTCTCTTTGCATCTATTCTAAAGGTTTAAATCCACTGTTGGTGTGTGTGGGATCAACAAACTTGGGTACTACTTTGTTTTCTATGTTAAGGGTTTTGAGGGCAACACCATGACACATTAGCCAATCCACCTACTGTTCTGACCCTGTTGCTTGGTGGATTGGCCTATACCATGATTATTTTGGTGTGTGAATAATTTGGAGGCTGAGAGAATGAATAAACTCAATGGGGTGTGAAGTTCTAATGCTATTCAAGGGTGTTTCCACCATGAAAGTAAGGAACTCAAATAGTGAATCTGAGAAATACTAAAAGGAATGGGATTGTGAGTGTCTTTTAAGTTAGGTCAGATTTATTGTGGGGTGTTTGGACATTTGGAAGGATTGGGGGAGGTCTAGAGTTATGATTTTCTTTAAAACCCTTGTTTTTGTGAAGGTTTAGGATAGTTTGTGAGTAGAGGAATAGAAAAATTTCTCGGGGCTCTTAAAATGGGAGAATCCTGAGTTTGGTGAGCATCCTTGAGACTATTTCAAGTTTCCTTTGTTTGGAGGTGAGTTTGTGAGGGGGTTCCTTTGGAAATTAGGCCTAATTGTGAAGCCTAGAGCGAGGGAGGTGTATTGAAAGTTCATGTTGGTCCAAAAGAGTTACTATTGGTTTTGGAATATGTTGTGTAACACTAAAAAAGGTATCTTAATCCACCTTTAAATGGTCAGGTGTTTTGGAAAGGTTGGGAGAAATTAGGCTTGGACCGGGTTTTGAGTTTGGTGCAGGAGCACCTACACCACATCATCAATTTTTTTTATTTGAATACATAAATAGGGAAATGTTAGTGTCTTTAGGTTTATTTTGTCTAATAAGCTTTCAGAGGTCAAGCATAATGCAAATAAAGGGTGTTTTGTGTCTTAGAAGTCAATTAGAAATCATATAAGTTGTAAAATGCTGACAGAGCAACTTTAACACAACCAAATGTAATTAAGGGACCAACTAATCCAAAGGTTGGTTATGGGTGTTGGGGAGAATATGGTTGTTGGAAAATTCTTTAAAAATCCTTACCAATCCTCGAATGAGAGAGTGGAAGAAGTTTTGTAACAATTTTACACAATAAACACCACAGTTTTGAGCATTTTTCTGGAAAAATATTGTTTTCTTGATCTTTTTGAGTGTTTTACAGGCACATATAGGTTCTTGATGGTCTAATAATTTTAGATGATGTTTCTATATGTTTTATAATTCATTTATTTTTTATTTTGTGTCTTGACTCTTTGTTTGTAGAGAGAACCAACACAAACAGTGACTATCCCAATGTTGCTGAATCAAGGGTTTGAGGGGAAATTTGTGATGTAACAATCAATCCATCTGATGTTTGCTACTATATCTCAGTGGATTGATTAAAACCATGTTATAATAAGTGTTTCAACTCATTTTGGAATAAGGATTCATAATTATGTGGCAGTTTTGTGACTGTTCTAAGACTAAACAGGGGTTTTCCAACATGGAAGTGAGGAACCAAAGAGAGGTTTTTAAGAATTAATGCCTATAAGGGTTATGTGAGGGTTTGATGAGTTTTTATAGAAGTATTTTGAGGTGTTTGGTATTTGGAAGTGTTGAGAGAGGTCTGTAGTTTTATGTTTATTTAAAAACCTTGATTTTGTGAAGGTTTAGGAGGGTTTCTTGGGACAGTGAGTTAGAGGCTCTATAGACATAAAATAATGACAAAATTTGAGGTTTGGCACCATGACCTAAGACCGTCCAAGGAATTTTCGTAGATACCTAAAGTTGGAAGGGTGGTCCCTTTCGAAAAAAGGGCTAATTGTGAAGAAAAAATTGAAGTAGGTGTGCTGAAAGTCTATATCGGTCTAAAAGAGTGACCACTGATTCTTTGGTATGTTGTGTAGCCCTAAAAAGGGTATCTCAATCCATCGTGTAATTTTCTAGTGTTTTAAAAAGTTTGGGAGAAATCTGGCTAAAACTCAGTTTTGAGTATCACAAGAATAACTAGTCACAAATGTGAATTTTGGAAACCTTGATGAATCTGACTTAGGGATTGTTCTCAATTGATTCAATTGTCATTGTATGAATGTTTATGGTATTTTTAGGGCCTTGGTGGAGTCTTTTTGTTCATTTGAAAGGTTGAGGAGCTAAGACCCTTCAGGGTGGGTTGATGCCTATTAGGCTGAATCATTATGAAGAAGAGTTCTTGATTGAGAATTGACATTTCCATTCTTGTGAGTCTTCTCCACCTTGGCTTTGCATCAGTGTTCTACAAGGGTGGATTTTTGGGTAAGGTGTTGAATGAAGAGTTTGGTTTGATGGGGCTTTGAGGTTGTGTAGATTTCTCAAAATAGGTTGTATTAATCTTGATAGGAGCCCCTTGAAGGCAGGTTGTCAGACTGATTGGGTTTGAGCCTTCTTGCCTCTGCATCAGTGAGGCACAAGTAATTGAACCATTCCAAAGGATATAAACCACCACGAATGGAGATTATTTATACAATATGCTTTAGATGGGGCTTATTGAGCATTCAATAGTAACTAATTAAGCATTAGATGTAAACAAAATACATTCCTAAAACATTCAAGCATACAACTTACACAATACGCATGATAACATCATTCAAGAATGGCAGTAGAAAAATAGGAGTTTCTTTAATAAAAAATCCAAAAGACTAGACAATGATATATATTGATAAAAGTATATAAATATATCCAGAAATACCATATAGGCTTAGTACAAAGGAGCCATTTGGACATAAAATATCATGAATATATATCAATAGTACAAAACATATGTTCCAAAATACCACATAGACATACAAAAAACAACACTAATACATAGTCATTTCCCTCTAGTGGAAGGAAATAGATCTCGTGCTGCCTTTGAAATTCGGCTGGATGGAGTGACTGTTGCTTGTCTTGTCTTTTGAACATGCTCGCTATGCCTCCACTCTTCACTTTGGACCTTCAACTGATACAATTAAAAGTAAAGATGTTAAAACATAGAAATTGAATTATGGAATGACATATAACAAAATATAATCACTTACCACATACATATAGCCATCATGCACATTTAAAGCATCACCACGTCCAAAAATCTGGAGTGACAACCACCTATAGCAACCATGAAGATATAAATTAAACTACATAAAATTATCGTAAAAAATTTCTATAATAGACCATAAAAGAGCAAATATAATGTCAAATCGACTAATCTATTCCATACCTCTCTCAATGTATTAGAACTGGCTATTGCTGCAGCAACTCCATGGTCCATCATGCCACCAACATCACCAAGGCTATCTCTTGTCAATAGCTACAAATGAAACAATATCTCAGGTATCATGTTGATATAGGAGAACATAATGTGACACGATCAAGGAATAATTGAATGCAATGTTTGTGTTTCTCATCAAATTTTTAGATTTGTATATACACAAAATTATGAAAAATAGCTAACATAGATTTACAACACCATTAATGAATAAAGGCTACCTGAGTGTATGTTGTTTGAGGATATGAATCATGAGGTGTGGAGGAAGAAGGTGCACTAGGAAATTGTTTGAAATCCGAAGCATGTTATGAGAAAAACATTCAAATATAACATTCAATTGTTCAAATGCAATAATAATATCTTTAATACTAGTTGCATACCTGTGGAATCATCATCGAGAATGTATGAGGGTTTGTAGGAGTAGAGCATCCCTCATGAATAGTACAACCCTAAAATTTCATCATATCAAAATTCTACTAATTTAGTTATTCTTAAATTTCAAAATATATTTTAATAAATATTAAAATAACTTGCTAAATTTTACATGAGTGTCAATGCCGAATGTATCATTCAAAATATCATCTATGAAATACATCACCTCTGTAACTGACGTAGGCTGTGTAGCTGCATCACAAGCACCCTAATAATCGTACGTGCAAACAACACCACAAGCGCCACAATGGTGGGGTGGAGCTCAGGGCCTACACGTCTCCTCAATACCAGGCTCTACTAGAGGACTCACACATTATAAAATGGTTTGGGTGAGTGAGCCAAATGAATTCATCATGTCCACCTCTACACTGTCCTTAACAATGGAAGGAACAATGACATGCTCCACTACGGGTCTGCCCAAGGCTCTCAGTGCCAATTGTGGATTACGTCATGCAACAGGTCTATCGTGTGTGGAGCCCCCATTTCTACCCTAAAAGTCTAAGATTTCAAAATAGTTTGGTATTTTATTGAGGACAAACTCACAATAGAGTTTCCTCAAAAATTATTGCGGCACCTCATGGTTATTGCATGAGGTTGGTCAAATACCATCCACCACCACTCCCAAAATTTGTTTCTAATTAAATCATGGTGGCACCAATGGATGGGGAACCTCCTGCATGCATGGGACAAAGGTTCATTGGTTTTTGGTTCTTTAAATAGGGCACACAACTCGGCTTTGCTAATTTTTAGTTTTTTGACATCTGCATATGACAAACCATTAGCATAAAATTGTCTCATCTCATGTCTCTTAGTTGACCAAAAATTCATTTGCTCGCTCATTTCTCCTACATGAGTTAAAATTGACTTCAATGATTCAGCAATCCCTCTCCTATAAGGGTGGGTTTTGACATGCTTTGCTAATATTGCAATTAATTGTTCAATGTCTCTTTTATTGTTTTCAATTTGATTTTGAATATTTTCTTGTGTTCCTTGAGGATTCCTATGAATTGATGGAGGGGTTTCGGGTTGTTCTTGTATAGGAGGCTCTTCATGAGGGGGTGATTGTGAATTCTCAATGTTTTGTGGTGGAGATTCATTCCTTGAGAACTAGAACAAAGTTTTATTATAAAAATCTATTTAAATTTGCATTCCAAATCAAATTTGAAATAAATAGAATAAAAATATATACCTCTTTGCAATCTTCAACCTCTCCGATGTGTTGGTGGCATCCTCGTGGAAAATGGCAAGCTAAGGATGCAAACAATAGAAGAGATTTGGCAAGCGTGAGTTGCAGACCTGAAATCCTCTTCCTCAAGCCATGGGTTGAAGACAAAATGAGGGTTTGAAACCCGATTTTGGCTTTTTATGTCTAAAAAGACGTTTGGTGCATGCCAAATTTGGCACTTGCCAAATGGATTTTTAGTCATTTGGCATGCGCCTAAGGGCTAATTTCAGGGTTTTTTTGATTTGGCACCTTAATTGTGTCATAGATTGGTGCACTTACCCAGAAGGCCATTCTCCTTGGGAAGATACAAAACATTGAATTTTAGTTGTATCGAAGGTTTGACAAACCCTATTCCTAATGAAGTGAAGGAACATTTGTCAAATTTTAGAGGGAAAAGCTAAGAATCAACATGTAAACATTTGCAAGAATTCATGGACTTGATGGGAGATTATGAGACATGTCATGAAGATGTTGTCATGAATTTCTTTGTTCAATCTCTAAAGGGAGATGTGAGAGATTGGTTTTCATATTTTCTAGTTTATTCTATCTCTTCATGGAATGAGTTTATAGAAGAATTCATATTACAGTTTGGTGAGAGAATTGATCCAATTTCAATGAGACAAAAACTAATAAACATCTAGAAAGAAAAAGATGAGTTGATCCCTACATTCAATCTTATATTTTCAAAAACATTAGGTGACATCATTGAAAGTATGAGAATAAATGAATCAACGTGTATATATTTTTTACTTTGGAGCATTTGATGAAGATAAGAGTTATTCACTAAGAGATAAGGAGCCTATGACACTACATTAAGCATACATTATAGCTATGGATATTGAAAATAATCCAAATTACTCAATGCCAAAGGTAGACATGGCTACATGTGTTGGTTATCCTAGCACACCTCATGCAAATAGAATTCATGGATCAAAAAATAGAAATGATTATCAAGGTGATAATATTTCTACTGTTATAGTCAGTCTATCATTGCATAATGCAAACTAATGATAAAATCCAAGTTGTGTAAGGGAAAAAATTGATGAGTGTTGATCCTATATCTCTAGTTCAAGAATTGTATGACATGAAGAGGAACAATGAATAATCACCATATGATTTATTTGCAAGGTATTTCGATGCCTTGTTGGAGGTCCCAAAAAAATTTAGACCAAAGGATTCAATATGCATTGGTTTGTTTTGTGAAATCTATGATCTAGGGTTGAATACCTTGCCAAAAGAGTTGAAGCCTACTAATATTGATCAGGTATTTGACTGGATAAGGATTGTTGAGAAAGATAGATGTGTTGATGAAAATTATCCTATTGAGAAAAATAAGAACATGGTGCACACAATTGAAAAAAGTATGTTAGAAAATGAAGATCCATTTTTTATAAAGGTTAGTGCAGGATCACAAGGGTCCAAACTAGGACCTTATAAAATTTAGAAAAATGGAGTTAGGAAAATTGACATAAATATTAAATAATTTATTAACATAATTTGAAAAATATGTAAGAATAAAATTTGTAGAAAATTGAATCTAATTTCAAAGATACTATCCCTTTTTTAGAAAAAAGTATTCATCTATTTGGTGAAAAATTGAAATTTCAATGCAATAGTACTAAATTTTCAAGAAAAAATAAAAAGTAGGTGTATGTCTAACCAACCTAAGTAGAAGGAAAAATTAATATATTTTTTTTAAACTTTTAGTATAAGTAGAGGACACATGCTCGAATGTGCCACATTTTTTTTTGTAATTTTTATGCAAGTAAATAATAAGTTATGAATTATTATTTTTATTTTTTTAAAATATTAAAATTGATTTGTGTGACCACCATAACTTGGTCAAAAATTTATGAAATTCAATTTTTATTTTTACTTTTTTTCTTATAGTGTGGGAAGAATAAAATTTGTTGCATTTTTGGATTCAAAAAATATGAAATTGTTTAAGAATTATAGATATTTTTAGTCACCCTATCATTCAAGACTTTAGTTAGAATGCATGTAGAAAATAAATAATAATTATTTATTTAATTCCAAATAAGGAATATCTTATATTTTTGGAAAGCTAACAATTTTATCAATAAACCCTTTTTGTTTCATCAAATTCAGATAAAAATAGTCATTAGCCACTCTTTTGTCACATCACCACTATTTGGAACCCCATGATCTTGCACTCATCCATAAATAAGGATAATGATTATAATCAAATCACAAGAAACATTTATGCAGATCAATATAACAATGATGAAGATAAAGATACATGGTTTGATGATAAAAAATAGACATGAAATCTCTCTTTGTAATAGCTTGGTTAATGAAGATATAAAAAAGATGCAAGATGTAATTCTAGGTCATGTTTTGATCAATGGAAATGGTGCAAATTTTGTAGATATCTCATTAAAAATCAATGGTCATAATATCGAAAATGAAATTTTAAGCATTTATTTTGAATATTTTGAGCATAGCTTATGTAGTAATGAACTTTCTTGTGATGGGGATCATAATGACAACGAACATGAAGGATTATGAGTGCTTCCATGAGGATGATTTAAAGGTGTTTTCTTCATATAAAGGATGCAATGATGTGAATTTTGATGAGGTCACTTTTTCATAAATGAATGAACAAGTTTCACATGATGAGTACCTCAAATGTAGTTGAGGTTTTCTATCAATAGAGCATACTAACTCTATTAGTGATGATGAATTTGAAGATAAAAAAATGTGTGTTCAATATCAAGATCTTAAGCACTATGCCAAACATGATGAAGATGTTGATGAGGCTAAGTATGATATCTATGAACATGATTATTTCCTGGTTCCTTGTGATTGTTTATATGAAACAAAGATGGAAATGTTGCTTATACATGAAGAGGTTGTTGGTGTGTATATTAATGAAAGAATGTGTTCATTATTGGATGATCAAGTTATGCATTATGATAAACACATGGATATAGGATCAACATTATTACCAATTGATAATATGAAAAAGTCTGATGAAATTTCAAAATGTGTTTATATTGTAAAACCTTTATATCTATATGTAGATTATCTAAATGATGCAAGTAAATTCAATGGGTTTCATCTGTTAGTCAATGTGAGGCTGAATACACCTATTTTCTTGTTGATGTTGCTTATCCTATTTCTTTGTTTATTTTGAATGAGGGATGCATTAGTGTAAAAGTTGATGAAAACACATGCTCTCTTGTTAGAAAACCAAAAACATGCTATGATGGATCTAGTGAATGGACCAAATACTTTCTTGTTTTGAAAAATGCCATAATGAATGTATTATGAATAATCATCATGAGAATTTTTGTTCAAGATTAGATTCTAAATTAATTGAGCCTTCCTTTGAAACATTTTATATTGAGCTGAATGATGATTTTCAAAATGAACTAGACTATGTTACTAAACTAGAGATGAGTGATTTTACCCAATTTTGGGATGTTGATGGTGCATATGATCTTCATTTCCAAGAAACCAAGGAGTGTTATGATGTGGCTAAGTGAAAATACTTAGATTTTTGCTCATGTAATGATGTCCAATTCAAAGAGGTTCTTAAATATGAACTTTTTCTTTTTGATACACCTAAGGGTTGTTTGCATAGTGAAAAAAAGTTTTTATGAAATTTTTAAGCTTGATGTGAAAACTAAATATGATTTCAATTTTTATGATTCCAATTACCAAATGGACAATGAACACTTTCAATTTATAATTCAACTAGATAGGCATTTAATGGAACATGATAGTGAGTTCGATAAGCTAAAATGTCATAGTGGTTATGTATTTCAATTAGTGTTTACTTGTAGATTTTATATTGACATAATTAATGGTGACAGTGGCAAGCTCATGTTGGATGTTGTGGTTTTCATTAATGTCAACACTATTAGCATTGATGATGCTTAAGGTTGTATATGTCGAGGATATTGAGAAATTTGTAAAAATAATATTGCTTGCAGCCAATGAAGTTGTGAAGATCAAAATGTTGGAAAGTTTTGTATGTTGAAGATCTGAAGGTGCGCTTCAAAGGGTTTGTTTCTGAAGCTTTCTAGTATGTTGTCCAAAATTTTTAGAGGTTCGCATTAAGATTTATGGAAGTTATGAAGATTTGTGTTCCTATAGTTATTCAATTTCTGTATATAGTGTTCTTGGGTGAAAAGGATAAAATTTTGGTAATTTGATGTGTTGCACATGTACCTATGATGTTCATGGATGATACTAGATCATACTCTATCCTTGATGTATGTATGCATTGATCAGAGTGTTTGTGATCAGATATTTTTCTGATGTGTGCTCGAGTTTTTATGTTCTTGGCCAACATGATGGTGTTAGCGTGTTGCAAATCCATGAAGATTAATATTTTAATTTTTGGCATGCTTGAAGATGTTTGTTTGAGTCCTCACTATGTTATGACCAACTTGTGTTGCTGTGCATTGAAATTTATTCATTTATTGAGGCCGACAGTTGTAATTTATTCTTCATTGGAGGCTGACTAAACAATGGATGTAAATTTGTGTAGTGGATATATATGTGTTTTTTCTATTCATTTAGAGGAAATTCTTAGTGTGTGCAAGAGGTGTACATTTGAGAATAAATTTCAAATCATTCAAGAGTGGAGAAAAGCATGAAGAAGTTTGAGCAGAGTGTGGAAGAGTGTGTAGAAGTTTTTGTGCACCTAACTGGAACTGTAATTAGGCTTTTGTAGAAGTTATTTTCTTAGTTCAACTTCATCTAATGGATTTAATCTGATTATTTTATGTAAGGTAGTAAACCTTTCCTTTGAGCAGTGTGCTCTAGGCAGTGCACCTGAATGCAAGTGCATTCCCTTATATTCTTCATTATACTTCTAATGGGGTATAATCTTGTGGACTAACGTCCACCATGGATTTTCCCCTAACAAGGTTTCCACGTATAAAATCTTGGTGTTCATGTGTCTCTCCTATGTTATTAATTTATGCTTGCACTATTATTTATTAGATCTAAGATTTAAGGTTGATTAATGTTGTATAAGTTTGATTTTGGTAACTAATTCACCCCATTTCTCAGTTGTCTATCCTTGTTTTTCCAAAAATTGGTATTAGAGCTAGTTCCTCTAAAGAAGCCTAAAAGCTTGAGGTGATCCGAGATGGCATCATACAAGAAGGATAGTTCTAGATTCTATGGCACAAAATAATCTTTATGGAAAGTCAGAATGGAGTATCATTTGAAGTGCATTGGAGAACCTTTATGGAAGATGACACAAAGTGCATATACTATTCCTAAAAATGGTTTGTCCTCTGAAGATGAGATCAAGCAAGCAAAAGTTAATACCAGGGCAATAGAAGCATTGTTGAGTGCTTTTACAGATTTAGAGATGACAAATGTGTTAAGATTAAAGACTGCATACTAGATATTGAAAAATTTGGAAACATTGTATGAAGGAGATGCGCTAGTGAAAAGTGCTAAGATAAAAAGTTTAAAAGGAAAGTTGAAATACTTGAAGATGAGTAAAGATCAGAATATCCTCTCTTTTTCTCAAAAGATAAATGAACTGGTGATGAACATTAGATGTGCTGATGGAACCTTGAATGATGAAGAAGTTGTGGCTAACATACTTAGATCTATGCCTCCCTCCTACAAAACAAGATCTCATGCTATTAACGAAATCAGGACAGTGAAAAATATTACAATAGACATGTTGATTGGAAAACTTGCTACTTTGAGTTAAGTGAATTTGGTGAATCTTCTCCTAATACTAAATCTTCATTCAAAGCTACAGTATCTAGAAAAATACATCAGAGATACAATCCAGGTGAGAGTCCCAAAAGGACATTCAAATATGAAGATGAGATGAAAAATATTGAAGATGAAGAAAGAGAATTAGAATAACTAGAAGCATTAATTGTGAAAAGAGAAGCCAAAGGTCATGGTAAGTACAAAGGAAAGTTACCTATTAAATGTTTTTCTTGCAGTAAATAGTTCATTTTGCATCTAGATGTCCTAAAAGAGTTTCTAATTACAAACTTGAGAAGACTAGATTTCAAAGGAAATGTTATTATGCTTAAGAAGGTGTAACTGATGAAGAATATGATAAAGAAACCAAAAATGAAGATGAATGGGTATTTATTACTATCAATGAAAATGGTCAGGTGTCCACTAAATCTAAGAGTAATGTGAAGGTTGAGAAAGCTCTTGCAGCAAAAATTAAAGAAAAGGATGAGTGGGTGATTAATAGCAGATGCTCACATCATATGACTACTGAAAAAAGAAATTTTGTAAGCTAGGAAGACTATGATTGTGGTGTTGTAAGATTTGGAGACAACACTTCTGGTGTGATTCATGGAAAAGGAACTATTTCTTTTGGTGGTAAGAATAATATTGATGATTTTCTTTATGTAGAAGGCTTAAAGCATAACTTGTTAAGTGTTGGATAGATGGTAGACAAGGGTTACAATCTTCAATTCAAGGATGGTGTTAGAATGATAATTTTAAAAAATTCTAAGGAGTTTTACCCATTCGAACAACATACTTTTCTATCTTTTGATGAAAAATCATTTTATTTCCCTCCATAATGTTGAAATTCCCTTTTACCGCTACACCACACATGGTTAAGTCTACACACATGGTAGAGTGGTGAAGTGAAAAGACACGGCCATACTGTAGAGGGTCATCAAAAGGCCCACGGTAGAGTGGTGGAAGGAACGGAGCGTAAGAAAGTTAGACACCGCCATACCGCAGAGGGACAAAACATAGACCACTGTAAGGTAGTAGAAAGAATAGAGCCAGACATACTACAGTACTACAGGGAGAAAAAAAGAAGCTTGTAGTGGAGTGGTAAAGGGATAAAAGACCGTGACAGGCCGACACTGCTATACCGTAAAGGTTCATCAAGCACACCACGGTAGAGCGGCACGGTAGAGCGTTATGTAGAAAAGATAACAGACGGCCACTGCCATACCACTAGGAGCTAAAACATAGCTCACAGTAGAGTGGTAGAAAGATGGAATAAGGTGGTCACCACGATACCATGGGAGGAGGAAATGTGGCCTATGGTAAAGCGGTAAGTGAAGTGAAGGGAACAAGTACACCACGGTACCGCAACTGAGGAAATGTAGTCTCACAGTAATGCGGTAAATTGGTTATTTCGGCTACGATAGTTCTGATGGTTATTTTTAGTTGTGAAATGGTGTGACTCTTGGCCTCTCATGAGAATGTGAATGGTCTGAAACCAAAAGGCACGGGAAAGGTTCTTAAAAATATATAAAAAACCATGAATTCAAGACTGAATGTAGGTTGGGGAAGAAGGGAGAATAGTTATAAAATAGGAAAAATAAAAAGGGGGAATACAAATAATGTACATACATTCTTGAAGCACAACAATGGAGATAATATTTTTCAACTGGTGAAGTCCTTTCTTGGTGTTTAGTTGTTGTGATGTAATGATTCATATTTTTTATCTAGTTGTCTCCAACTTGAGGTCTTTTGATCATTTAAATCAGTATATCAAGTATATTCTTGATTTATCAACGTGCATTTTCATTTTGTGTGATTTAATTAATGGGTGTCTACAAGTCAGATTTAAATTCTTTTAAATAGATCATAGTGATTAAAGATTTCTTTTGGATAATTGAAGAAGAACCTGGTAAAGAAATATTTCAGCACAGTTTGTGCAAGTCATAAATCTAGTGAAATTTTATGTTAGTCATAGAGCATCATTTTCTAAAGTGCCTAGCAACTCGAGTTAAGCCAAAAATAGGTAAACACATATCATTCTTGAATTTTGACTCCATTTCCCATGTGGATAGAAAGCATTGATCTTTCATAGCCCAGAAAATACATTTCATAAAAAACAACATATATAAATACTTTCATTTTATGTAGTATGAGTAGTTGTTATGATTTTATCTATTCGCTTCCAATTTCCATTGTGGATAGATTGCTCAAGCTAAAAATATATTTCAAATATGCATCATTTACATAGGTACACCTGCCTAGGTTTAGCAAAGCCTAAAGATTAGAAGCTCCAATCACATTAATTGGCCTTGTAAGTTGGCCAAATACATTGTAAGAGCTTGGAAACCTGTTGTGGTTCAAACTTGCATTTTTGAGACCTAACAGTTTGGTGACTCTACTAGGGAGAATGTAAAGATATTTAGTAGCAAACCATCTTGCCTTATAGAGTCGTAAAAGTTTCACATTTTTCATTCACTTGAGTTCATAGGGGATTCTGCTAAGGAAAACCAAAACAATATCAAAATCCATTTCATTTTCCTACTTTTGGGAAAAGTGGGTGGTGACTCTGTTTAACATTGATAAATAATGCATAGGCATCATGGGATAGTAACAGTTTACCAATTTTCTTTTCAAGATGTCAGAAGAAGTGAGAAGGAAATAATCAATAAGAGAGTTGAAGGAATTGAAACAACAAAGGCTACAATTGGACCAAGAAATGCTATGATTGGATCAAAAACTGCTACAATTGGGAGTTAAATGTGTCCCAGATGTATCACAAAATATACCATCCTATAGTGAAAATGAATACACAAATTCTATTAGATCTTGGACACCACAAGTGCCACATAGTAGAACTGAAAAATTTGACAATGAAGGTAATGCACTCTATTCACAACAGAATATTTGTGCATCACAGTCATCACATCAAATGAATACTCATCCTGTCTCTACTGGTGAGAGGTTAGTAAGCTATCAAGATTATGAATATAATCAGTATGGTGGCCATAATTAATATCACACTTCATGTCAAGACCTGCAAAGCAATGACATCCTCCATGGAAGTGTAAATCAAAATCTACAGCAAGGTAGATGTTAGAATCAACAATCTGTGAAGAAAAATGATGAGCTTCTTTGTATTTAGGAGAGACAAAAATCTTTTGGATGCCTTTCTTAACATAAGGAGATATACAGGAGAATCTGGGTGCTCTTTGTTCAATAGAATGACATATATTTGTAGTCAAATACCTATTAATTTCCCACCTAATAGTTATGAGTTCATTGAGTAGTTCATGACAATCTATGAGCCCAATTCAATTTATTGGCCTGAATCATGGGTACCAGTTGCTTATAGTCAAATAGATGAATGGACTGACATGGTATATAAGAAAAAATAAGAGGACATTATTAATGTTGAAACCAATAGTGGTACCACTGATGAGTATGAAGATAAATTTTCTAAGGACCAATCTTCCACCTTGGGAGATGATTGTAGCATTAATAATGTTGTTGGGGACACACCATCTAGGGAATACATCAACAATGATTTAGATGATATGGAGGTAAAACCATGTATACACTCTCATAACATTGAAAATAATGCATTAGAAGCTGAAACAAAAGAGGATATTATGCCTTCTAGTAATGAAGATATAAAGAGTCTCTCCTACATAACAGATTGTAACAATGCATGTGATGAGGGATCCATTGAATATTCAGATTGTGAAGATGAACCTATGGATTTTGATCTATAACAGGGTGATTCTTGCAGTTCTTATGGAGATCAAGAAGTGGGAGAAATAGTAGAAGATCTGGAAGAAACATGTTCACTCAACAGTGAGCAGGTTTCAAATTTGTTAACTCTTGAATACAAGAAATGTGCATACAAGGATGATTTTAAAGTTTTGGGTCCAACCTATATTTTCTTTGATAGTGAGAGTATTGTGTGTAATGATTCATATGAATCAACATACATATATCTCACAATGATGAAGAGATATTTGAAGCTGATCAAGAATCCATATCTGCCCAAGAAGAGGTATGTGACTTGAACATTTTTTGCCTACATGAGAAAGATATTGGTTTGCATATCATTGATGATGAGTGTTCAACATTTATTGATCCAAATATGTATAAGGATGACTATATGGATCAAAAATATGTGTCACTACCAACTAGTGGTGGGGAAGAAATGGAAAGTATTTCTAACCTGATTTTCTCAGAGGATGTGGATGAGATAGAATTTTTAGATTTCCAAGAGAAGCATTCAGATTTTCAACTCCTAGTACAACTGCAAAATCATTTAGCAATACATAATAATGAGAAAAAAAATGAAAGTTCCATTGAATGTGGATACACTTTGTATGATAAAGGTGACAAAGATTTATGATATGATGAACTGCAGAGTGGTGAAAGAAATATGAATCAAGTTGAACACAATAATTTCCTAGAGGTTTTCAATGACAATACATGTAGAATGACAGATGGAATGAACAGTTTCACGAGGAACCTGAATAACTCAAATCAGAATAAAGATTATGACAGAGGAAAGTATATGGCCTTATTTTGGGTGGCCTTGGGCCATCATTTATGGTTTGAATGTTAGACCATAGCAGATGCAGAGGAATAAGGATTGAGAGTGCATGGACAATTCCTAATATACCTCTTTAAACATTATTTTTTCCATGCACACTAGTTTAGGAATTTAAAAGAGGCTGGGAATTGCTAGTACATGGACAATCCCAGAGTTCCCTCATTGAAAAAATTGTTTTCTTTCCATGTACAGTAGTGTAGGGACATTTCCATCTTCACTTCCTCCATTTTCCATTTTCTTCCTCCTTCATTTTTCATATCCTTTGGTCACTTGGTCTACTCACCCAGTGATATTCTAGATTCTTGCAGTGATTGGAAAATCACTCATCCCCAATAGGAGCCACTATTAGAACCAATTTTTTTTTAAAATTCTAAGAGGTTTTACCCATTCGAACAACATATTTTGCTATCTTTTTCATGAAAAATCATTTTATTGCCCTCCATAATGCTGAAATTCCCTTTTACCGCTACACCACACACGGTTAAGTCTACACCTGCGGTAGAGCGATGAAGTGAAAAGAAACCACCATATCATGGAGGGTTATCAAAGGGCCCATGGTAGTGCAGTGGAAGGAACGGATTGTGGAAAAGTCAGACACCACCATATTGCGGAGGGACAAAACATAGGCCGCGGTAAGGCAGTAGAAAGAATAGAGTCGGATATACCATAGTACTATAGGGAGAAAAAATGAAGCTCACAGTGGAGCTGTAAAGGGACAAAAGACCATGACAGGCCGACACCGCTATACCGTGAAGGCTCATCAAGCAGACGGCGGTTGAGCGGTATGTAGAAAAGATAACATACGACCACCACCATACCGTTGGGAGCTAAAACATAGCTTGCGGTAGAGCAGTAGAAATATGGAACAAGGCGGTCATCGCAATACCACGGGAGGATGAAACGTGGCCTACGGTAAAGTGGTAAGTGAACCGAAGGTAAAAGTACACCGCAATAGCATAGCCAAGGAAATTTAGGCGCACAGTAACGCGGTAACTGGTTGTTTTGACTGTGACAGTTTTGATGGTTATTTTTAGTTGTGAAACGATGTGACTCTTGGCCTCTCATGAGAATGTGAACATTCTAAAACCAGAAGGTGCAGGAAAGGTTCTTAAAAATATATAAAAATGCATGAATTCAAGACTAAATGTAGGTTTTGGAAGAAGGGAGAATAGTTAGAAAATAGGAAAAATAAAAAGGGGAATACAAATAATGTACAGAGTTTCTTGAAGCACATGAATGGAGATAATTTTTTTCAACTGGTGAAGTCCTTTCTTGGTGTTCAGTTGTTGTGATGTGATGATTCATATTTTTTATCTAGTTGTCTCCAACTTGAGGTATTTTGATCATTTAAATCAGTATATCAAGTATATTCTTGATTTATCAACGTGCATTTTTATTTTGTGTGATTTAATTAATGGGTGTCTACAAGTCAGATTTAAATTATTTGAAATAGATCACAGTGATTAAAGATTTATTTTTGGATAATTGAAGAAGAACCTGGTAAAGAAATATTCCAGCATAATTTGTTCAAGTCATAAATCTAGAGAATTTTTATGCTAGTCAAAGAGCATCATTTTCTAAAGTGCCTAGCAACTCGAGTTAAGCCAAAAATAGGGGAACACATATCATTCTTGAATTTTGACTCTGTTACCCATGTGAATAGAAAGCACTGATCTATCATACCCCAAAAAATACATTTCATGAAAAGCAACATATATAAATACTTTCATTTTATGTAGTAGGAGTATTTGTTATGATTTTATCTATCCGCTTCCAATTGCCATTGTCGATAGATTGCTCAAGCTGGAAACATATTTCAAATATGCATCATTTACATAGGTACACCCACCTAGGTTTAGCAGAGCCTAAAGAGTAGAAGGTCCAATCACATTAATTGGCCTTGTACATTAGCCAAAACCATTGTAAGAGCTTGGAAACCTCTTGTGGTTCAAACTTGCGTTTTTGAGACCTAACAGATGGTAAGTGTAGAATAAAGGGGAGTTTTGGAAATATAATTGCTTTAGGTACAAATACAAAAGGTAATATCTTTCATTTGAGTGTTGCTAGTGAAAGTTGTTTAATTTCTCAGATTGATGTAAGTTGGTTATGGCATAGGAGGTTGTTTCATGTGAACTTTGATAACATTATCAAGATAAGCACTACTCAAGCAGTCAGAGATCTTCCTAAGCTAGTAAATCCTACTGACACTATGTGCAAGGAATGTTAAATGGGAAAGCAGACAAGAAATTCTTTTCAAAGAAAAAATTATAGCTCTAATGGAGTGTTGGATAAATGATACATATTGATCTATGCGGTCCATCCAGAATCAAAAATTCTACAAGGTGAAAGGTATTTTATGTTGCTCATTGATGATTATTCTGGAATGATATGGGTTGCTTTCTTTAGAGAAAAACATGAAGCATTAGAAAAGCTCAAAAGTTTCAAAGCTATGGCAAAGAATGAGATAGGTTAGAAGATCAAATGTCTAAGATCAGACAAAGGTGGTGAATTCACTTCCTGGGAATTCAATTCTTTTTGTGAAGAGCATGGAATCCAAAGACATATATCTGCTCCCTAGACCCCTTAACAAAATGGAGTTATTGAAAGAAAGAACAAAACCATTCTAGACACTGCTAGAGCCATGATGCTGGAAGAAAATGTTCCTCATTTCTAGTGGAGACAAGTTGTAATAACTATTGTGTATACCATTAATAGGGTGTATGTCAACAATAATTTTGGTAAGATACCTTTTGAGCTATGGTTTGGTTATAAGCCTACTCTCAAGTATTTCAAAAAAATTGGAAGGAAATGTTACATCAAGGGAGATGATGATATAGGCAATTTTGATGCTAGAAGTGATGAAGGAATATTTTTGGTTTACTCTACTAAAAGTAAATCTTACTAGTGCTTTAATAACAGATTAAAGAAAATGGTTGAAAGTGCAAATGTCAAAGTTGATGAAAATATTTTTAGACCATCCACGTAGAGTGGATATGATTCAGATGATAGCACTAACAATGTTGTTCAAACATAGAATCAACTTCAAATTATTTTGGTGAACCAAGGAATCAAGAGGCAGAAACTAGCACTAGTGCAGAAGAAAGAATACAAGAACAAGAAGTCAGACAAAATCCTAAAACTCTCAAATATGTAAGGAAAAATAACTTTGACAGTCAGATCATAGGAGACAAGAGCAAAGGTGTGCAAAATAGAAGAAGAATCTTGGAAGATTATTGTCTAATTTCTAAAGTTGAGCCTAGCAATATCAATGAAGCATGCAAAGATGAAGATTGGATGGAAGCCATGAAAGAAGAACTAATGGAGATAGAGAAGAATTACACGTGGGATCTTGTTCCTAGACCTCAAAAAAAAAAAGTGATTGTAACCAAGTGGGTGTTCCAGAATAAGTTAAATGAGCAAGGTGAATTGGTCAAAAACAAAGAAATACTAGTTTGCAAAGGTACTCACAGATGGAAGGTATTGATTTTGAAGAAACTTTTTCCCCTATTGCTAGAATTGAAGTGGTAATATTATTTTTTGCTTATGCTACTTTCAAGAATTATAGTCTATCAAATGGATGTAAATTCAACATTTCTAAATAGTGAGCTAGAAGAAGAATTCTATGTAGAACAACCAGATGGATTTCAACTGACTGAGAAAATAATATGGTATGCCGATTGAAGAAAGTTCTCTATGGACTTAAGCAAGCTCCTAGATCTTGGTATGCTAGATTGGATAAATACTTATTGAAGCTTGGATTCAATAAAGGTATTGCTGACAACAATCTATATTTCAAGTTGGATTAGAATAAAGAATTGATCATTGAATTATTTGTTGATGATATTATTTTTAAAGATGATGATGATTTATGTATGAATTTTGCTGATGAAATGTAAAGTGAATTTGAAATGTCAATGATAGGAGAGCTGAAATTATTTTTAGGATTGGAAATCACTTAGTTAGATGATGGAAATTTTCATACCTCAGTCTAAGTATGTCAAAGAGCTATTGAAAAAGTTTTGTATGGAATATTCAAAGCCAATTGGTACACCTATGATAACCGGATGCAAACTTACATAGAATGACGATTCTCCTAAAGCGAATCAGACAAGATACAATTCAATGATTGGTGGGTTACTCTATTTGACTTAGACTAGGCCAAATAGAATGAATGTTGTAGTCATGGTTGCTAGATTTCAAGCTGATCCTAAAGAGTCTCATGTGACTGTTGTCAAAAGAATTTTTAGATACCTAAAAGGGATAGTTGATCTTGATCTTTAGTATCCTAGAGATGATGAACTTATCCTGAATGCTTTCACTGATGCTGATTGGGCAAGATATTTGGATGATAGGAAGAGTACTATTGGTGGTGCATTCTTCTTAGGAAAGAAGTTGGTATCTTAGCTAAGCAAAAAGTTGAATTTTGTTTCATTGTCTACTACTGCGGAAGAATACATTGCCACTACAAATAGTTGTACACAAGCATTATGGATGAAGAAAATGTTGAGAGATGTCAGAATTAAGTATGAATAACCCATTTCCATATTTTGTGACAATTCAAGTGCATTAATGTTTCCAAGAATCCAGTGTTGCATTCAAAGACAAAGCATATATCCATTAAGTATCAATTTTTGAGAGATAAAGTGTGTGACAAAGAAGTTAGACTGAAGTATATACCTACTAAGGAGAAAATTGTAGAAATATTTACTAAGTCCTTGCCTAAGGATACTTTTGAGTACCTCAGAGGAAATTTAGGGGTGATTTCCCCTCCTGATCAGAACTAAGATGCAGGTCTTTGCACTAGTTTGTGAATTCATAGCCATATGTTATTTTGGATTGATGTTGTGGTGGCTACTACTTAGGGGGAGTAGTTAGTTGATTCAAACTTGTGATCAAAGCATGTATACCTTTTCCATTGATGTCAAAGGGGGAGAGAAAAAATGAAAAAAATGTGGGAGAGAAGAGCAATAATTTTTTTTGTAAAGAGTGCACAATCTCACGGGGAGATTGTTGAAGAGTTAGTTGGGTTGATGGTATTATTTTTCACATCAGGTGTTGCCATCAAAGCCAAAGGGGGAGATTGTTGGATGTTGTGGTTGCATTGCTAATATGTGGTTGTCATTGATGTCAACACTATTAGCATTGATGATGCTTAAGGCTGTATATGTCGAGGATACTGAGAAAATAGTAAAAATAATATTGTTGGTAGGTAGTGAAGCTATGAAGATCAGAATATTCGAAAGTTTGGTACATTGAAGATATGAAGGTGCAATTCAAAGGGTTTTTTTTGTAAGCTTTCTAGTATGTTGTCCAAAATTTTCAGAGGTTCACATCAATATTTGTGGAAGTAATGAAGATTTTTGTTCCTACAATTATTCAATTTTTGTACATGGTGTTCTTGGGTGAAGCGGATAAAATTTTGGTAATTTCATGTGTTGTGCATGTACCTATGATGTTCTTGGATGAGTCTAGATTGTAATCTATCCTTGTTGTATGTTTGCATTGATCGAAGTGTTTGTGATCAGAGATTTTTCTGATGTGTGCTCAAGTTTTCATGTTTTTTGTCGACATGAAGGTGTTAGCATGTTAAGGATCCATGAAGATTAATATTTTATTGTTTAACATCTTTAAATATGTTTTTTGGGTTCTCACTATGTTGTGACTGACTTGTGTTGGTGTGCAGTGAAATGAGGCCGACAATATGGTGATGCTTTCAATCCTAAAACTAACCCATATTCAAAAAGAGATCAAAAGAGATAAGTGTTCAGAGAAAGATATCCTAAAACTAACTCCTAAGATGAATCATAACAATGATGAAATCTGAAAATGGACAAATCCCTAATAAAACCAATCTTTGCATGATCAAAGAGAAGCCTACAACTACACAAAAACGGTGCAATCTTCTAAGGAAATCAAAAAAATTTTAGACTGTGAACATTCATCTACATACCCGATAACTAGCACAATGTAAACAAGCATTCATAGTTTAACTTAGCACAAAATATGGCCCAAACTAACTTTACAAAGCAACTAACAATCAAAAAATTGCTAAAAGTATGGACCAAAGATCAATCAAACATCATTCACATCTCACCATCATTGCAAAAGAACTAAACTCTAACATCTAGCACTGAGAATCAAGAACAAGAAACCATAATTTTTTTGAAACATAACATAATGTTGGCCAAATCAACAACCCATTTGCATTATCTTCTCCAATATTTACACAAAAATTTCCAGTCTATCTCCTCCTATAGCTATTGACTTGCAGAATGTAACTTAGCCAGTTCTAGCTTTCTAACCACCTTAACTCAGAATTCTAACCCAATTCTAGCCTCTTACAAATGAGAAGGAAAAGGCCTTTTATAGATTTTAAATTTTAGGATGAAAGGCCAAGATTAAATCAATCCAAGGGCTAAGATCAATCCTCTAAAAGCATCAATAAGTTACACTAGGGTTTTACAAATGTGGTACATCATCATCCAATTACATTCAAGTAGTTCTATTATGGAGCAATGAGAAAATAATATTCTTCCATCTTGACATTAATGAGAATCCTAATTGGAGAAATTAAATAGCTTCACATGTGTTCTTTTTATTGAAAGTATATCATCCAACTGTACATAGGCTATGGCACAGATTCTTATGTAGGTACATTTAAAAATAGTTTGAAACTCCACTCCTTGAGCATGATTCCATATGCAAGTCCCCCTTTTGATTTTTTTAATCCTGAAAATAAAATATCATCATTAGTAGGACATATGTTAAAAAATCCCATCCATAAAATTTTGAAAATTTGAGCCTTTTAAGAAAACTTTCCATTTTTGGAAAATTTTCCACCATTGGAAATTTTTTATTTTCCAATTATTATTTCCATTTCAAGAATTTTATTTTTTTTTCAATAAAAAGAACCATAGCCTATATATATATTATATATAAGATTGTAATTTTAGAAGTTGAGAAACCCAACCTCACCCCAAGAATCACCTACATGCAATAACCTATTACAGAGAAAAGATATTCAGAACCAAAGAAGATGTTCTGTAAACCTCAAATAACAAAAATGCATTAACAGAATCAAATAATTACAAAGAGATCAATCCTTATGGAGGAGATAAAAAAACCCTAAAGGAAACCTAAAAGGGAAACCCTAGTGTGCACATTTAATAATTAATAAATTATTATTAATGTGCCTAAGTTTATCTTAAGTAACATAAAGCAATAAGTGACTTAATTAAGTAACCAATATGATTTAATTAATTAAGTGGAATAACTTATTACTCTAACAACCCCCCTTAAAATTAACTTAGGGAGTAGCTAAAACACTAGGAAAAAGATGCATGAAAGCAAAGATGGGTCTCAACAAAAAGTGCCTGATCAAGTACCCAAGTACAAATGCAATGCAAAATAAACTAAACAGGGTAAAGGAGAAAACCTAGTGGGAACAAAACTCCTCCCCAAAATATAATGCAAAGATAAACAAAGTGATGAAAGATGGAGGAATCCATAAGACTCCCCAAGGACACCATCCATCACAAATATACATGAATGAATCCCCCAGAAGAGAGGAAGAAAAATACCACATAGCCCCCCCATAATGAAGTAGCTCCAAAAAGACTGAAGAAACCACATCTCCTAAAAGAAGTGAGAGGGAAGAGGTTAGATGAATGCAATCTCTGAAGGTGAAGCAAGTGTAGCCCAAGATGTCTCCATAGAAGTAGGTGAGACCTCAACAAATGAAGAAGTCAGAGTAGGTGAAGACTAAAGTGAAACCTCCAAAGACGAATGCTCAACTAGGTCCGACTGCACTGAAACAAAAGAAACTACATTTGTAGTCATAGAAGTATCAAAAAATGCAATAGTAGGTGGAGAAGATGAATTGGATGGCTCAATAACAAGATCTGAAGTGAGAACTCCAATGTTCAAGTAGCCAAATTTCTCCTCTAAATGATGATTCACAATAGAAGTGTGATGAAAAACTATAGGAATAGAAGCACCATCAGTAGAAAAATCTACAAAGTAATACAACTAAGATGAGTGATCCGCCACCCCAATAGAAATAAAAAATTTACTCTCCAAGTCTAATGATAATTGAATCAGGTGTGAACTCCACAGACCTCCCATTTCCTCCATGTGTGATCTGATATATAGAAAGAAGTTTTTTTGTAAAATGAGGAACACATAAGACATCTTGAAAAGTGTTGTCCCCAAAATTAATAGACCCCTTACCTGTAACACTCATGTATGTATTGTTTCACATCAAAATAGGAGACATGGTGTGAAACTCAAAGGAAGTGAACATAGACTATGAAGATGCCATATGATGAGATGCTCCTAAATCTAGAAGCCATCTCCCTGATCCAAGACCCAAAGAAGCACAAAGAACATGTCCCTTCATATTTAATGAAGTATGTAAACTATTTGTGCCCCTGTCATTATGCTCTGAAGAAGAAGAAGAATGAGGGGAAGGAGATGATGCAAACATCTGAGAAGGCAAATCAATCTGATGTTTCTGAAGAAGATTCTTCAGCTCATCAATGTCCTTCTTGTAGCAACTATGTTTTGCATGTCCTTCTCTCTTACAATATGCACATGGACCCTTCTCTTTTTTATAAGATTTCCCCTTAGAAGAGGAGGATGAATATAAGGACTCCTTTTGCTACTCATGAGATTTGGAGTCCTTTTGTTTCTATTTCTTTCCCTTTCCACTAGAAGCCTTCTAATCTGTGGGCCCCTGAGATGCAATGAGTGCTTGTGATGAAGAGGTCTTCAACTTGCCCATGCTAGCCAACTTGGCCTACTCTGGAGTGAGAGATGTAAAATCATCAAAATAAGGCATAGTAAATCTAGTACCAAGTGTATCCATATTAGCATAAAAGGTAGATACAAAAACTGAATAATCTTGTCCAAGCTTAGAAAGAATGGACAATATCAATTAAGAGTCTTCCTTTTGAACACCACAATGTGAAAGCTAAAATCTCAGAGAGTTAAGCTGAGTGAAGAACTCCTAGATGCTATCAAAATCCTTGGGATTTAAGCCAATAAGATTATTCCCTAACTGAAACCCTCGCATAGTATCCTGCTTCCCAAACAAAGACTCCAAAGTAGTCTAGATCTGATTGGGTGTTGTGCAAGACTCCAGATGGAAGAGGAGATCTAAATAAATAGATAACCATAATGTCCCAAAATCCTCATCACACCTATTAAACAATTTTATCTTCTCAACAACACTTGTAGGTTCAACCTCTATACCCATGGTCACCCTGTATAACCCTTTGTGCTTAAAATGGATCTCCATTTTTTTTTTCAACCAAAGTAGTTGAATGAGGTAAGGGGTGAAATATTATGTGAATCCATGTGTCTACAGTAGTATATACTCTAAAAAAAAGAAAAAAATATAGCTCTTTGATCTAAAAAAAAATGGCCTGATTGCACACTTCCCAAGAAAATAACTGAAAAGGTAAAGGCTGAGATCAAATAATAATATCAGATACTTAGTAAATATTCTAGAAAAAATAGGTTTGAGATCTATGTAGAGCACTGAACTAGCTTTGCAACACCTATTTGTTCTCGCAAAACGGAGGCCAGATGCAAAAGTTATGCCTCTTGGAGGGAAAACAACAACTTCTAATTTTAGAGGCCAAAAAAAGCATCAAAATTTCAAAGCCAGAAAATCACACTTGCACCACTAAATAGAGAGTCAAACTAGCTTTCCAACGATATATTGCTTTCCCGACTTCGACACTGTATGCCCAAGTTATGCCAAAAATTTAAAAAGGCCTGTAAAAGGCACTTTGAGCACTAAATAGGGACAAAAAACTAGCACCCAAGGGCTAGCCCTTAGTCCTCCACATGACCCTCCACTGTAGGGGCTGGAAAAGCTATGGTCATGCTGAAGGCACTAGCTCCTGGTCACCTATGTGACCGCGGCAACAACTAGGCTGGTCGGTGGGACTGGGCATAGAGCGCCTGGTCACTGATGTGATTGGGGTAGCACTGCAAGGAGCCCGTGGGGGGCAAACCAGGGAGTAGCAACATTGGTGGAGATCGCCAGTGGCAGTGATAGAAAGGTGGTACGATAGTGGCCTCTTGGTGGTGGGTGAGTGGTGGATGGCTTTTCTACTAGCCGCACAAAAACAAATGCTCTTTTTATGTTTATTTTATGGATTTTTTTCAACATTTTTCAAAAAAAATTGCCTCGGGAAGCGAGCTGGGGAAGTTTAATGGCCTCTCCGAATAATTTTTTTTGCCCTTTTTAAAATTTTCTCAAAAATCGATGAAACGAAACGCATTTCTAGGGTTTTTGGGCCCTCTGAATGCAATTGCGATGCTCTTTTTTCCCAAAATTGCACAAAAAAATTTCCTACCTCCATATTCACAAAAAAGATGTTTGGCTGGAAACCCTTGCATAGAAAAAATCACTATGAGGTAATATCTTCAAAATATGAACAAGAAGCCATAGGTCTGGAACTCTGATACCATGAAGAAGTTGAGAAACCCAACCTCACAAACCTCATGAATCACCTACATGCAATAACCTATTACAAAGAAAAGATATTCAAAACCAAAGAAGATGTTTTCTAAACCTCAAAGAGTAAAAATGCATTAAGAGAATCAAATAATTACAAAGAGATCAATCCTTATGAAGGAGATCAAGAAACCCTAAATTAAACCTAAAAGGGAAACCCTAGTGTGCACACTTAATAATTAATAAATAATTATTAATGTGCCTAAGTTTAGCTTAAGTAACCTAAAGGAATAAGTGACTTAATTAATTAACCAATATGATTAAATTAATTAAGTGGAATAACTTATTACTCTAACAGTAATTACATGTATAATATCATAAAAAAAGTGCAATTTTTTATTAACAGTGCTAGAATAATTCTACAACATCAACATAGCATATGATATATAAATATCAACTCTTCAGAGTGAGACTACCTATGCTTTTTACAAACCAGACTTATGCTATTGTCTTCATGGCATATATCCTAAGATAACTTTGTGACTTCTCCATATCATAATTAAAAGAAATTACAGAGGTCATTATCGAGGAAACCTTCTATAAACAAAAGTAATTATATGCAAAAATTTAATAGATTATGATATTTCGCTCCACCACATTCCTTCTTGAAAGCTCAAAACTGGTTATTGCAAAAACCAACTAATTATTCTTCCATAACATCATCTTCATGCAAAAAATTCTCATTTTTTCCTTTAAAGGTCTCCACCAAACAATTCTCCTGAGTTAAAAAACCAACACTAGCGAGAGACCCATAATGATCTTCGAAACCTAATGATAGCTGCAAAATGATCTCCAACTGAGTAGCCAACAATAGTTTCCACTATCCAGAGCCATATCTTCGCCCAACGTTGCCACTAACTGGTGTACTTGAGCCCTAGCCATAATTGTGCATTATTCTCTCCCTGCAACTTCATCAGTATTTTCCTCAAGGACAAGCTCTTCCTCTGGCATTGCTTCTCTCTGAATAAATTTTGGGGCAGGCATCGAACCACCCTCCTCAAGACCAACAACATCTATATTTCACAGCGAGAGGATTATGGTCACACAGAAAATAAGTTGCATAATACTTCTCTTTTATATCAAAATTCATTGTAACACACAGGTGTCAGGAATTCCTTCTCAAAGCCTTGAGAAGAATACTATAATTTTTAAGATGCAAGGCTAGCCTAATAGCTTCAAATATTTCAACAAACCCCAACCTATGCTTAAAAATTTCTCTAGGGAATAAATCACCCAGGTACCCATCACTAGAAAATAGATTGTATTGTTGGACAACTTGAAGTAATTCTTCACCATCCAAGAATTGGGGCTTAACAAACTTAGAAACAATTTCCTCCAACTCGACTAGAGATTGAAGGAGATCTAGCATATTTGATAAAAACATAGACAAGACTTGAGAGGGAAAAATCAAATGCCTAGCTCTCAGACTGGTTAATTCAAAACCTAGAATGGAACGTATCAATTCTTCAACCCTAGGACAATCAATTTGTAAAATCGTTGCCACATTTTCATGGGAAAGACTCTCCTCAAACGATCATTCTCCTTGCTTCACTGGGCATCAATTCCTGAGATTTCATGGTCAGGACAACATGATGACAAATCTAAACACTTCAAGCTTGCAGACCAATGCTATCCAATTTCCTTGAACGCTTGCGAGGAAACTCATATGCTAAATTTTTCCTTTTAAAGCCATTAAGCACAACTAAAAATTCATCATGAAAGCCGACATGAAAAAGTGTGATGAAACCCAACAAAGTAGGTTGGATCATGAAAGATCTCCTTCAACATAGAGAAAATTACTATGCCATACAATTGAGAGGAAATAAGGTACCTTCTAGAAATTCAAGTGGTGAACAAGTGTCCCTGATGTGGTATGTGTGGCAACACCGTAATCCATTCTCCATGTGAGTAATTAAGCATTGCCCTGGAGTTTTAAGTGTAAGAATCATTATAAAATATGCTTAATCTTGGAAACAGATACCAATACAATATGGCTAGGATGATAAGACGTTTGAAGCAAGATATGTTAAACATCCTGTTTCTCACCATCATTACACTTTCATGTCGGCACCAACTATTTCCATGTTGAATGTCTCCTCAGACAACATGGAGGATGACACATGTTTTATGTTTTGAAGAACCTCCCTCACACCATACTTGACAAATCACCTGCCTTTTATAATTCAAAACTTTGATTTTAAATCATTGTTAAAGTTATACCTTGGCTGCATGCTTTCATACCCATTGTAATCTCATTAGATTGTTATTCCTGAACAACTTGATTTGCTTCTAATATGCATTTAATGTGGGGTAATATGGCAAAAACTTCCTTGTTTTGGATGACTATATGCTTCTTAGAATCAAAAGCTAAATTAGCCAAAGCATCTGCTAATTTTTTACCTTCTCAGTATGTATGAGAGGTAAACTTATTCAAAAGTTGCTAGTATCTCCCATATCTTTTGAAGAACATACCTTAATTTCTAGTTACAAATATTTTTTAATTTTCAAGAATTAATTAGAAGAAGAGAGTAACCTTCCACATGAAACTTATCGATATTGAGCTCTTTTTCCAATATGATTCATGGGTATGCGCAGGATCATGATCAGCCAAAAAGTGGCAATATGTAAATGATATGATGGCCCATGTGGCTGACGAATTTTTTTTTACCCAAAATTGATGAAATGAAAAGGGTTTTTAAAGGATATTCTCAACTACCACCAATATAAATTATGCTTTACTTTGAATTTAATAAATTATTATTATTCATTTTTATTTGAATTACGACTAAAGTCATGATTGATAGGCTGATTGAAAAATATCTATAGCTTTCAAATGGTATCACATTTTTTGAATCCAAAACATGCATCACATTCTATGCTTCACATACTATAGGATTAAAAAAATAAAAAATGAATTTCATGAAGTTTTGACCTAGTTAAGGTGGTCAGACATACGAGTTTTTATATTTTTTAGAAGTTGTAATAAAAAAATCATAATTAATTATTTACTTGGAAACAAATTACAAAAAAATATGCATCACATTAGGACATGACTCCTCTACTTATATGTCAAATATTATAAAAAATATTATCATTTTATTGTGGTTAGGGTGGTCAGATAGACATCTACTTATTATTTTTTCCTTGAAATTTAAGTACTAATGCATTGAAATTTCAAATTTTCACCAAATAGATTTTTGTTTTTTAAATAAACCCAGTAGTTTAGAAACTACATTCAATTTTCTACAAATTCTATTCTTACATATTTTTGAAATAATATAGATAAATTATTCAAATTTTACATCAAGTTTCCTAACTATGATTTTTCTGAATTTTATCGCCACTTAAGGGCCTATTTTTTCTATCATGATCCTGCACATACCCTCCTACTAATAGTGCTTGAACCTCTACCATATTGTTTGAGTCATCCCATAGATATGTGGCTTTAGCTACTATCAGAGAACCTTTTGGATCTTGAATGTAGTAGTCAACTCCAAATACACCTGGGTTTCCTTGTGAAGCCCCAACAAAATTTAGCTTAAAAAGGTTGGGTTTGGTAGTATCCACTTCACCTTGCTTCTATCCATTCTCTCTTGGCCTCGCTGAAAAGCCCCTTAAAGTGGCAGCACTATATGCTTCCAATTATTTAAAATAAAATTATCGCAATTGGAATACCTAGAGGAAATTGACTTATAATTGTTAACATAAGAATTGTACACAAGTCTAAGATTGACTTCTTAAGCTTGTCTTTAATTCTGCTAACTGAAACTGTCTGATTTTTGAAAATGCATCTATTTCTTTCCAACCATAGTGACTAAATTACTAGGGTAGGAGTAACTATCCATATGCATGCAAATAGTGTTGATTTATGAAGAACGTCCCAGCTAGTAAAGAGATTCCAAAGAGAATTGGGTAATGGGAAGGAAACATGCAATTTATCCATAATAAAAGTCCATATCTCATATGCCATTGGAGAAAAGACAAAAAGTGATCAATTGTTCCATCTTGTTCTTTGCATAAAACACACATGAAGGATCTCGTAATCCCAAACTTCTCCAAGTGATCACTTGTCAAAATCCTTTTCTTCAAGGCCAACCAAGAAAAACTACCTACCTTTGGAAGTTGTACTGAATTCCAGCAAAAGGTGAAGGCTCTATGTGACTGACTCTGAGATTCTTGATCAATAATTACTTTGTATCCTTGCTTAACTGTATCTAATCCATTCTTAGAAGGTACCCACAACAATCTATCTAGAGAACAAGAGAGGTATACACTCCTACTACTCAACACCTTTGTTAACAATTTATTTTTTTCATCTAGAATAGGAGTATTTGTTAAATCCTTCCATTTAACCAAAATGGTAATAGGATCAGATAATGGAATATAATCCTTTAAAAATACACCCTAGTTTTGTAATAGAAAACCTTCAGCTATCTGAAAATCCAAGTTTGAATTAATAGGAGGCTTCCCATTCCAAGAACCTTTCCAGAACAATACTTGTTCACCATTATGCACCTCCCATGAGAGAAAAGGACATATAACATCTCAGTAGGCCACAATGAAGTTCCACATAGTAGATACACATATGGGATTAGAAATTCTAAAAATCCTAGTGGGGTTATCATTATCCAAGTACTTTCTTTGCATCACCTTAGACCATTTTAGATCTTGTTTATCATGCAACCTCCATACCAATTTAGCCCCCATAGCCATATTTCTTTTCGATAAGTTTTGAAACCCTACACCACCACATTCCTTTTGAGAACACATATTTTCTAGGGAAATGAAAGGTAGCTTACTTTTATCATCTAGGTTGCGTTTCTAGAGAGTCTCTTATTATCTTTTCAATTTGACCAATAACCCCTTTTGGAGCTTGTAGAACTACCAAGAAATAGTTAGGAATAGAAGATAGAATAGATTTGATCAATAATATTCTATCAGCTAGTGTTAGCCATCTTGCTTTCCAAGCAAGTATCCTTGCTCTTATTCTATCTAGAATCTTAGTCCAAAAAGAAGACTTATTGGAACCCATAAAAAATGGTGTTCCCAAGTATGAGTAGGGAATTTTTTCTCTCTAAAAGCCTATGATTCATACCAATTGTATATCTATTGCTGGTTTAGTATTAAGCACATATACCTTTGACTTAGTTGCATTGATATTTTTCCCTGATGCTAGTGAATATTTTTTGAGTAGAGATTTAACTTGTTTTTCTTCTATAAAATATGCTCTACCCATCAACAAAGTGTCATCTACAAAAAGGGAATGCATAGCTGAAATATTGGTATTAGGTAATGTGACCCCATGCCAGAAGCCTTGTAAATGATCCTTTTGAATTGATTTGTTGAGGGCTTCAGACATAAGAATGAAGAGGACAAGAGACAAGGGGTCTCCTTGTCTCACTCCTTAAGATGACCAAAAAAAACTCATAGGAGATCCATTGATTATCACCCAAAAAAACTCTCCAAACAAACAAGAAAGAATCCATTTACACCATTTATTACTAAACCCAAATTTCTTTAGCACTTAAATTACGAATTCCCAACACACTCGATGATATGCCTTCATCATATCCAGTTTAACAAAAAATGAAGCTATGATGGAAGTTTTGATAGAATGTAGACCTTCATGAGATAGTACAACACCTTCTAGTGTTTCCCTTCTAGGGACGAAGCCCCCTTTCTCTATTGACACTAGTTTGGAAATCATTGCCTCTAGTCTCGAATAGATGGCATTGTTAAAAAAATTATATATTGTATTGCATAAAGAGATCGGTCTAAACTCCACAAAAGAATT
This sequence comes from Sequoiadendron giganteum, assembly GCA_007115665.2. Lineage (NCBI taxonomy): Eukaryota > Viridiplantae > Streptophyta > Pinopsida > Cupressales > Cupressaceae > Sequoiadendron > Sequoiadendron giganteum. The sequence continues at coordinate 660,480,734 of CM021104.1, forward strand.
TGGATTCTTTACTTTTGCAATTAGAGCAATGTGTGTTGTATTTAATTTTTTTAGAATAGTCCATGTTCTTCTTGACTCTTCAAGTGCAAGAAGAACGTCGATGCCAAAAAAATTCCAACACTTTTGAAAAAAAAAAACCGTGAATCCATTCAGGCCAGGTGCTTTATTAGGATGCATTGAAAATACCACACTCCTTACTTCCTCCAAGGTGAATGCTTTCATTATATTAACATTATCCTCTCTTGTGATCAATTCGAGAATGAAATCTAATAATTCAATCATTTTAGAAGAATCTGGTGTAGGGATAATATCTGGGGATGACAATAAAGTTGGGAAGAACCGTATAGCTTCTTGTTGAATTTCCTCCTCTTTTACTAACTCTTGACCTATAGATGCATCTTCAATTTTGAAAATATCCTTATTCACCTTTTTTATCTATGCTGATGAATGAAAGAATTTTGTGTTTTTATCTCCCTCTTTTAGCCACAACTCCCTAGATTTTTGTTTCCAATATAATTCCTCCCTTGCCACTAACTCTTCCCATTCATCATGTAAATAATTTTGATTCTCATGTAAATCTACATCTAATCCTTTACTAGTTACTCTTTCATTTACCTCTGATAGTTCCTTAAATACTCTTTCCTTTTGCTCAAAAATGTTCTTGAAAACTGTAGAATTCCATACTTTTATCTGGTTTTTCACATATTTCAACTTATTTGCTAATTGAAACATCCTTGACCATGCAACATAAGGCATAGAACCCCACCATTGGCTTAGAAGAGGAATGAATTGAGGATGACGGAGCCCCATTATTTCAAATTTAAAAGTCGCTTTATAGGCTTTCTTCTAATTTCTTATGTTGATGGTCAAAGAAATGGCAAAATGCTCAGAATGTGAGGCTGGCATAATCTTAGACTTCAGTCTCTTCCCTGAACCATACCAATTGGTGGAGATAAGGAACCTATCTAGCCTTTCATCTATTTTTAATAATCCCTTTCTTTTATTCATCCAGGTGAACTTCCCCTTACACGATATTGCATTAGACAAAGTATTATCAAATACAAAAGATTCAAATTCATCTGTCTTTTTGAGAAGGAATAATGCCCCCTTTATTTTCCTGTATGTTGGCTATAGCATTAAAATCCCCTATTATAATTATTTTATCCATCCTTAGTCCATCTAGGACTCTTTTAAATCCCTCCCAAAGATGCTTGTTGTCAACCAGGGTTGTTGGAGCATATACATTTAGCAGGTAGAATTGCAAATCAAAATCAAAAATGTTGAGAAGTTGTCAATGTTTATCACTTCTTATTAACTCCACTTGAAGCTCCTTGGCATCCCATAAGACTATCATTCCCCCTAATGCTCCTTGTGCAGGATTCTGACAAGATTCCCACTTGTTCCATTTCTACACTGATATCTAATAATATTGATCTGAAGTCTTGGTCTCTTGAAGCAAAATTATGTCTGCTCCGCAAGCATCTAGTTGTTTCTTGATAAGAGCCCTTTCTCAGGAGCATTAATTCCCTTGAAATTCCATGACCATATCTTCATTGATCTCGAGGAGAGAAACATGCCCTCCTTAGTTGTTTAGTTGTAGAAAGAACCATTGTACCATCCAACATGGATTGGATGCTTGTTGCTATCTCTTCGTTTAGCTTTTCCATGTGTGATTTTCTTCCCCTTTTACCCTAGGTTCTTATGGAAATCGGTTGAACACTTGGAGTCTGGGCAATTCCCAAAATTTGTGAGTAATCAAAGTCTCCCTCCTACTTCTCACTAACCTCCCACCCCTGCTCTTCCTTTACAATCTCCTATTGTGCAAGCTGCAAAATTTCTTGTTGTCAAGCCCTAATAGATGAGTCCAATGTTAATTTGATATCAATGTCATCAATTTCTTCCCGCTCAACAGTGTTGTCAATAGATTTTGAAGAGTAGGAAGTTCTAGCATCATAGCTCTCTTTAATAACTTCATCAACAATCCATTCAATCATTTTAGTGCCTTCATACTCTATAATCTTGTCTGCCACTTCCTCCAAATAGCCTTCAAAAAAATGATTACTGATATACTGCAAGTCTAAATTTTCTACCTCTACATTATCTACAAGGTTAAATCTTGATGTTGGTAGTAGGAATTGTAGCCTTGTCTCATTTGATTGAAGGATAGTAGGATTTTATCAAACATTAAGTTTGTAACTATGATGTCCAACTATTGAATAGAGGTATAAGAAAAGGCAGGGGAGAGGCAAGAAATTGACTAAGAGCACTGCAAAAACTCCAGAAAGATCAATGTGATCTTCTTGTTCCAAGCTACTCCTAGTATTGGCATCTGTATGGAAGCATTCTTCTTCCTTATCTTATGTTGCATTTCCTTAGAGACTATTTCTTGTGACACTATATTAGTTTTTGTGCTATATATTAAATCATTTGATAAGGGACGTTCTTGATTATCCTGATCTTGCCTGTTATGGGAAACACCTTGGGTAGTCCGATACTTGCTATCATGATGTTCATTTAAATATGTTTCTTCTACGATGCAGGAATTTCCCAAATGAACGGACATATGACATTTATAACACACAACATCTAGGATTTTAAGAAGGATATCTTATTTCCACAACCCATATTTGGATTTTATATGAATCTAGTCTGGGAATTTCTTAGATCCATGAAGTAATGCACATAACTGTACTAATTTTGAGGGATCTCTAAAACAAGATTTATCGTGTTTTAGAAAGATTCCCACTTGAATTGCAAAGATTTCAACCAATCTAAGCTCCCTATATTCAAGAGGCAAAGAAGGTAGTTGTATCTAGAAGGGAGTGAATTTGACTATGAAATCTTGAGCCCTAAAATTAGGATACCAGGGTTGCATGTATAGGCCCGAGACCTAATATACCCATGATTTAACTCTGAGGACAACATCCCTATGCCCTTTCATTTCAAATAATACAAGGAAAATTCCTTTCTCTTGATCTAAATAAAAGACTTTAATGGCTCCTTTCCATTCCTCATAAATCAGATCTTTAAGAAGAGAAATATCAAGATTCAAACACTAGAATTTACAAATTAGGGATCGCTTGTGAAGATTGAAAACTTGTGGCTCCAATTGACTCTTAGATAAGGTGATTAATATAGAGATCTTTGAAGCTATTTCAAACCCTTTATCCTACAATGTTTGGCCTACATTTCCATTCTTATTCTTGATAGGTCTCCATTGTGTTTTGCCTCCTTCAATCCCTTGTTGTGGTTGATTCCTATGATTCGCGTGTCTCTTTTTCTTTATTATCTAGAGTGGTTGCGCATACCATGAATTTAGAAAAAAAATTCCATTTTTGAAAAGAAATTTCCATTTTTGGAAAATTTTGATATTTTTGATGGACCTTGGATTATCCAAAAATGAAAATTTTGAGAATTTTGATCTGTTGTGGATTTCAGGAAATCTGAGCTACCTCAGATTTCCTAAAATTCAAGACAAGTCAAAATCCCCTAAACATTATAACTTTTTTTCTAGAAGGAATTTTCAAAAAATTCAAAAAGAAACCCTGCCTACTTTTTCATCCTCTATCCATGGGTGAAAAAAAGGTTTACATGTAGCATTTAAAATTCACTTTCAAATCCCCATTTCAAAAATCCAAGGTAGGTGGAATTCTCCTAGACCCTCAAGATGCTTCAAAATACCACCTTTATCAAATCAAATCCAGACTTAATCCCAAAATGACCTCCCAAGAAGAGAAAAATTGAAAGTTGAAAAAGCCAAGACGCGAAGATACAAAATGAAAAGTAGGGTCCCAACCTTCAGCAGGCCATGTGTGCAAAAATTGCACAATAGCAATAATGATTGATGACACTATTAGTGATAGGATTACTTTGTGGGCAATTTATGGCAGTGTTTTCAGACTTGGCCTAGTTCAGACAATAAAGAATAGAATGTTTGATAGAGGTAAATAGTGGTGCTTCATTTTTGGGGGCTTGGGGCCACTAAATGAAGTTTGAAATATGGTTTCAATGCAATACAAAGGGGCAGCTAAAAAGAACCAAATGGATTTGGCATTTCGTCTACTCCCTAGAGACCTAGAATCTCACCATGCCCAAAATGGACATGTGTCCCAAAACATGAGCCAGTAATGGAACCTTCAAATTTTACAAATTTGAAGTGCCTATAACCTTTCAATTTTTCAACAAAGGTTAGGTCTACTTCTTGTCAAATCTAACCTAGAGCCCATATTCACCAATTAAAAGTTTTCAACTCAATTTCATGCTAATCCATGTGATAGAATTTATTTTGGTACATATGGTAGTACACCTGCTCAGTTTCATGCTTTCAAGATGAGTTCTAATAGGCTATTTGATGTGTTGTTGACTGCAATCCAGCTAGATTTGGTATTTTGGAAAGTAACAAATTTCAAAATTTTGAGGGAAAACCATTTTTTATTATGACATAAAACATATTCATTCCCAATTTTATAAAAATCTAAGGTCAATTGATGCACTATTTTAATGTCCTTATGATGTGGTGAACACCTTTGATACGCCCATTTGCAAAGGAGATGCCTGATTTTGTACAGGCTAGGAAAAATCTGATTGAAAACCCATGTTTTATTTAATTAATTATACCCACTCAGAAAAAAAATTATTAGCTCCAAGGGTCCCCATTTGTGCATAGTGACTTTCAACTATTTGGTCGACAAGAGAAATTAAAATTTGCATATTTCCTAATGTTTTGATTTTATAGGAAAAAGAGGTTTTGAAGGGACCCGTAACCCTTTAGAACTTGAGATACAAAATGTTGCTTAGAAGATGGGAAAAAAAGATATCAACAATAGACCATAATCGAATAAAAAATATAGATAGAGTATTGCACGAGAGATAAAATAGTAAACCATTAGCATCACCTAACAACATCAAAACATCAAAATAACAAAGAGAAAACAAAAACCCAACAAAAAGAAAAAATAGACAAAGAGAACCAAACACTATTTAAAAATGCTTAAGGTGTTGGCCACCTCAAGCTCCTGGCTCTTGTGCAAATCAATCATATCTAGAAGCTCCTTCTTCTCAGCTTCAAAGGAATTTTTCCTATCAGCAAACCCTTTAGCAGTCGGGCCTTTACTATCATCTTTCACACCTTTTTTCCTTTTCCATTAATTTAGAAAAGTACAATTGGTCCTCCCTTAGTTCAGTAATCTTTTAGAATAAAACTTCCAAGGACTCTACACTATTTTTAACATAAATATGTCATGCATACAAAATATTCTTAATGTCTGCATTGGTGCCCACAAACTTGGCTTCTAGCCCATTCAAGTGATCTTCACACAAAGATTTGAAATCATGGAAAGAACCCTCTAGGTCCCTAATTCTATAAATCATAATCTTTGACACTGAGCTTTCACTACAACAAATCCCTACAATTTGCTCCATTTTATGCTCCATATTCTGCTTCCACCCACTATTTTAATGTATTTTTTGGTAATTTTTTGAAAGTGTCGGTCTTATTTATCAGGATGGCATAATTTTTGGCATTTATTGTGCCAATCAGTACAAGTCAGTGCTAATTTTGGTGTTAATTAGTGCCTAAATTAATGTCGTATTTAGCACTGATATTAGCTTTAGGTGTAGCGCCACCTTGATCTCCGCCTTTAGCTCCAAGTTCAGCTTTGAGTTTAGCACCATGTTAAGCTCTGACTTTAGCTTTGAGTTTAGATTCAGGTTTAGTGCTGGATTAGACTTATTTATATGTCGAAGAGACTTATTTATATGTCTCATCGATGATGTAAAATAGTGAAATGTCAACAAGATGCAAGCATATCGAGGAGAGAATCATTTATGTCACATTGATAAGGTATCTCTAAAAGTGCTCAATGAAACACAACTCTTGGATATAACAAAGTAATGTCAATGAGACATTGAGATATTGGTAAGACAAATAAGATTGTCTCATTGACAATCTTCAAGTAATGATCAAAAAAATACACCACTATACCACCGGGAAGGTGAGCAACATATGTGGTAGAGTGGTGTACATCACAATCCTGCAGAAAGAATCCTTACTGTAGTGAAAAACACAATAGAATGGAAGGGAAAAAAATTGCTATACTGTAGTGATAATCACAAGTCTCCCTAACATGGTAGAGTTACACCGATATATAAAGAAATACCACTAAAGGAAAATATCGATGAGATAATGGCATATCGGTAAGAGATATTAACTTGTCTCATCAAAATTGACAACCAACATCAGAGGAACATAAGATCTAATGTCGATGAGACATTGAGATATCGGTAAGACAAATAAGATTGTCCCAGCGACACTCTTCAAGCAATGATAAAAACAAAACACTGTTATACTATTAGGAAGGTGAGCAACATATGTGGTTAGAGCGGTATACACCACAACCCAAAGCAAGAAGCCTTCAACAAGGTGGTAGTGTGGTAAATAGTATAAGCGAAGGGAAAAACACCATCATATCGTAGTGGGTATAATAAGAGATAATGATAGTATGGTAATTGTGACATCATTACAATTTACAACAGTGAATATAGAAAATCACATCAGTTTCCACTATTAAATGCTATTAAATTATTAAGATTTGCCAAAACTATTGTGACTGAATACTTTGCCATCCAAAGATAATTGAGTTTTCCCAATCACACTTAATTGCACTGCACTAGCATGGAAGGAGCTAAGAATATGAGAAGAAGAAGTCTTTTAAGCGTGAAATAAGTGGGTAAGTGCATGAAAACTCTTTGAAAGAGCTCTGTTAATATTAAAAATCTTTCAAGTTTTTGTCATCTAAAGCCATAGTAGAGAAAACTGAAACATGCCTCCTAAAAGAAAATGATCAGAAGTAAAAAAAAAGTCGGCCTAAAATTAAAGATGAAGAACCTAAAGTAAATAAGAAAGCACTCCATCGTAAAACAAAACAATCAGAAGTAAAAGAAAGTCAGCCTAAAATTAAAGATGAACCTGACGTAGGAGCATCCTTGGTTCTTGGTAATATTGCATCAACCAAAAATATTTCCATTCAGTTTTGTTCTAGTTTTGTTCTTGTTCTTGTTCAAGTTGGTAGATTCAACATTTCTTCATGTTTTCTCACCAGATCGCGTGTACCTAGGATTTCATTGTGAACATGTTCAATTACCTTATTCCAAATTTTCCTGACAGGTTATCACTTTCGGATTGATTGAAAATTTTGGGACTGGCCTCAGAATAAATTCAAACCCTGATGACTAGTTGGATCGATCGTAGATCTTGCCCGTCACTTGTGGATCCTCACGGTGTGTTTATATTTTTCTATGGAGTTTCCCTGACCTTACACTTATGTCCACACTTCATCATGCGCATCTATCATGGAAGAATTTCAGATTTGAGGATGACCTATTCTGGCACATGTTACATTTTATTCATCAGAGATCGTAATGATCTTTGGTCGACGCAGATGTTTCTAGACTTGTGGATATGATATAAAGCTTGTATTGAACCATTAAAAGATAAAAAAATATGATCAAGTAGAATAAGGTGCATATTAGGTTCTATTTATAGTATTTTCGCTCACATGTATGAGCATTGTATTTTGAGCATGTTGTGGCCCGGATGTGGCCGACTATGTGTAAGCTCGGATGTGGCCGACTATCTGTAATCTTGGATGTGGTTGACTATGTGTAATCAATATTTCTAATAATAGACATGTTTGCATCTTTATTTTCCTCCATATTCTATGTTTCTTCTGTTGTGTTACTCTTGTTGCATGGTTTGGATTTTTCTCTTAGAGGACCCCCCTACCGTGTTTGCATGAGAACCTAAAGTAAAGAATAGACCAATCCATCATTCCATATTAGATATACTTGCAGGGTCTACTAAAGAGGGTAGTAAGAATTTTCTCATGGATACTGCACAAAGTTGTAGGGATGTCCTCATTTCCAAATCTGGATGGAACCTATTTTTGGTATTTTTACAGTAAGAGAAATGAGAATATTCTAGTGTCAAATGCTTGGATGTTGGATATATCAAGGTTGATTATCCCAAATGTGTTTGTTGATTTAGAATTTATCAGACTACTAGCCAAACACTATCACTTAGCTACCAAAATAGTAAGGTTTCCAAATAACATAGTATTGGTAGAAGAAACCATAAAATATATAATTGAGTGTTTTGGCTTAAACAAGCAAACTCTGACCAAGATGAACTTGCAAAAAAGTGAGGAGGATTATCCTATGTTAAAAAATACTTATAGAAGTGATGAGGTACCCCTATATATGAAAAGAGGCATTAGTAACAGAACATTCCCAATCTCTTCTACCACTACAAAACCATTTAATCTGACAAATTTTCAGTATTACTTTGTGATTACATATTTAGCTCTTTGCCAAGTGTTGGGGATAGATTCTCAAGATAAAATTCCAATCAGCCTAATTATGATGGCCATGAGACTTCAAAACCCTAAAACTAATAAATTGAATATGACTTTGCTTCATACCTTGAGAAGGCATTAGATGATGAATTCTCCCAAGTTATAGAGGATAGAGCACTGATTACATTCAAACACTATTCCCTACTATGCCATATGATATTGTACTAGAATAGGAACCATTGAAATAAAAGAACAAACTTGGATACAGTCGATGAGCAAGGGAATCCCACACCTATCTAGAAATTGTGCTATATTTGGGATAGTCAGTGCAATAATTCAAGCTTTGTTTTATTCTACAAAGACTTTGTACACAAAATCCTTTGATTTATTGGGTATGTAATACCATGATTGTCAACCAAAATATTGCAACTAGTGAGTCCTTTGTCTTTAATATTATAGCAAGATCATACACACAATTTTGGAGATTGGTTATTCCTCCTGGAAGTTATAATAAGAGTTTATGAATGTCCTATTGCTCCACACATACTACCAAAAATTTTGCCCCTTAGATTAGCATTTATTGAATTTATGTGGAAAATGATGTGGATGGAGAAATATGTAATCCACAAGAAGAAGAAAGGCACTTTCCTACCAAACCAAACCAAGTATGAAGATTGGACTATAGGCTTAGACACACTAGAGGAATTGCAATATTATTTGAAGACAAGATATGCATTGAAATCTAGAAAAGAAAGAGCCTTTGACCCTCAAAATCATATGAACAACATAAGGAAAAATCTTCTTACCAAAATGATAGTGCCACACCAAGTAGATTTTGAAGAAGATGTCATAAGGAACTACATTACTTATAATGATGTATTTAGTAGAAGAAAAAAATGGGAATTTATGAAGAAGCTTGAAGAAAGGATGAAGTTGAGGTCCAAGGATTTCCTAGGATACTTTGTTGAGGAAAAGGGCCCAATCAAGAGGATATAATTGATAATTGGTAGATTTGAAGACTTGTACAGAAAGAAGGAAGCATATATTGAAGAACATGATAGTGGTACAACTATAGAGCATACCATGGGTGAAACCTCTGAGCCTCCCATGGAGCAGTTACCTCCCAAAAGATAGAAGATGAGAAGCATTGAAAAATTAGTACCTTATGAGGATATTGAAGAGGTGGGTGATACTAATGAAGTGGCTATAGTACTGCAGGCATTGATAGGTGATATTGAAGTTGATCATCCCATCCTTGAGACTAGTGTCCATAAATATGAGGAAAGGATGGGTGGTGTAGAAAAAACAAGTACAAAGGTACTTGAAGATGAAAGGGAAATTGTAGCTAGGAGATTCATAGAAGATATTGAATTCATTAAGACTCCTAAGTTTAAGGATTTCTAGATGAAGATGAAGATAAAAGAATTTCAGGAGAGGATGGAATCAATTGAAGTGGGAATTGAAGAACCAAAGAAAAACCAAATGGTAGCACAAACTTTCCATGAATTAAGAGTTGACAACATTGAAATTAGCCCTGAGAAGGCTAGAGAAATGGTCTTGAAGAGAAATATTCTCATTTTCCCTAGCTTGGAATTAAATAAAATTTTTCTACTTGATCAATTGCGGGCTCAGGAAGATCATATGCTAGTTGCATAATTTGACTCTGATGAAGGTGGGAGTGGAACTAGGTATAACCCAAAGATTTAAACTGTGGCCATAAGGATCAAATAGAAAATACATAGAAGCCAAAATTATTGGATTTAATTCAAGGGATGAAAGGGGCAGCGATGGTAAGGATAATACAAGATACCACCCCTTTGGAGGTAGCCACAATTACCATGCATTCAGCCATGTTCACTTGAGCAATTGTTAAGGGATTAGAAGACAAATTGAAGGAGTATGAAAAGGAAAAAAGGTCCCAAAATGATGAAGTTAATAAACTATTCATGGATAATGTCAAATTGAAAGAACAATTAAGAGGAGCAGGATCCTCACAAAGCAAGGAGATGGTGTTATACAAGCCTCCTATTGCTCAAATGGATATTGTGATGAGCATTTCTATAGAATAGGTAAAATCTCCAGAGAAGGAAGTGGGTGATGTAAATTAGGCTAGAAATCAAACCTAGGATGAAGTGAAAAGATGAATTTTTGAAGTTATGGAAAAGATTCTTGAGCATAGGATAAAATCGGTTATGGATAAATTGGAGAATGTGCATGATAGTTATAAAACACTTCAGCTAGCAATGGATCAAATAAAGACACATATTCTTCTATTAGATCCTTTGTTCAAAAGGTGGCAACCTATTCACCACACTTTGGCTAAGTTATGTAAATTTCTACGAAGAAGTCCTGAAGCACCCACAACATTAAAGCCAACTAAACAAATTGTAAATATGATTATTGATGAATTTTAGTATGTACAAGGGTTTGATAAAAATATTGTAAACGAATGGATTTATTCCATACCTGGAAATAGTAGTATATACTTGAAATCATGAGAGATGGTGATCAATTGAAGGACTTGGATAAGTGGAAGAGAGAATTCAACCGGGTTGTTCATAAGTGTGTAACTCATAGACAAGAGGATGATGATACATGTCTTCCTAGGCTAAATCGTATAATGGATGGGTTGATTGTTCTTGATGTGGGATACCTAAATTTTTTCAATGATACAAAGTAATTACTAGATAGTCGATGGAAAACTCATCTTGCAAACATGAAAAGAGATCCAAGAATATAAGTGGCCATTAGATTTTACGGTGTATTAGTGGGAGGAAAATAATTTGGTTTTGGAAAGAATAGGACACTGAGGTGAGAGAATTTGGACATTCATCATGGAGAGGAAGAATTTTCCAGATCAATGATCATGTGTCTTCTGCATTGAGTAATGGAACCATATGTCAAAATGTCTTCAATCTTGTTATTTCCTTAATTATGCTAATTAAATAGTTGTTGGTTTTAGAAAACATAGGACACTGAGGCGAGAGAATTTGGACATTCATCATGGAGAGGAAGACTTTTCTAGATCAATGAGCATGGGTCTTCTATGTTGAATAATGGAACCATATGTCAAAATGTCTTAAGTCTTGTTATTTCCTTAATTATGCTAATTAAATAGTTGTTAGTAAAAGAAGTAGATATGAAAGGTCATTTATTTTTGTAAAAGGCATAAAGCTTGTTGCTTCCTATATAAATAGGAAACCAAGGCCTAGTTTTAAATTATCATCATCATATATCATTTCCATTTTGAAGACTTATATTATTAATATATATCAATTGAAGCAATATAATGGAGAACATCTTATTATTAGAGATTCTCCATGACTATGTTATCATTCTATATTTTTCTTATGTTTTACATACTTATTTCTTCTTATATTTGAATGAATATTAGATATTGAGCCTCAATACTGTGCTTATGTGAATGAATATTCTGAAAAATTAAAGCATTTATTGTGAATGTTGGTAGAGCTACTATTTTTTAAAAAAAATTGAGCTTATTTTTCCTTGTTACATGTTCAACATAAAAATGGAAACTATTTAAAAATAATAAAGTTAACAAAGTTGCTTATTTAAATAATTTTGAGTTATGTGCATTAATATTTTATTAACTTTTGTGTCTTCATGAACATATGTTGATACAAAAAGAATGGAAGAAGCATCCAAGTAATCCTATATTTTTCTGCCAATAATTCATACCAAAGATTGAACAATTTAAGGATATTGCAATAGGTAATTAAGGATATGATGATGATGATATATTCTTGCACCTATATATTCTATGAAACAATGTATATATTCTTGTACTTGTAAATATGATTTTACAGTTATGTCTATTAAATAAAACAGAGTTTGAATAAAAAATACTTTACCCTTTTTTGTGAGTATGTGAATTATTGTTTAAGGAAAATTCTTATAGTGCTTACATTTTTAGTTTACTAGTTTCAAAGCTTCATTTGTTATGTATTTAAAATTGTATGTGCTCTTTATCTTGAATGACATAAAAAAGTATCATGATAATCAAGGTTTTCAATTTTAGCACGATCATTGTCTACACTTTTCATATCCTGTTCACTTTTAAGTACAATCACCAAAATTTAATTTTTTATTCTTTTCCCAGTTAATCTTGATTCCTTTCAGCACAACACATTAGGTTGCATGTTCAATTTCAAACATTTTCTTTGCATTTTTTTGTATATATTATTTTCTCAGTGCATCATTATGTAAGAACAATTTCACTTCTGAGATATATAGTAAAAATAAATGAAAGCACATGTTTTCTTTTTCAAGGTAAATGCATGGTGAATACCCTATGTCTTTTAGATAAGTGTGCAAGTGAAATAAGACATAACTAATTGAATATGATTTTGTACTGTACATTTGTTTTTTATGTTCTTTTTACTTTTTGCATGTGGATTACCCTCGGAAAGACACTACTTATCTTTTCTTAAATGAATCCTTTACATTTCCTATCTATGAAAGGAATTTATTGCTTGACAATTTTTTTGTGAATTTCATACAAATTAAGATTGGTGTAAAAGGCCATCCCCACAAATGGTGTTTGATCTAGAATTATAATGGAAAATAAAAAAGCTTGCTAGGAGAATAAAATAGGTTTTCAATTGTCCAAGTACAACATAATATTACTAAAGCATTTCAAATTTTAGGCCATAAGAATCATCCTTTTTTAAACATGGATTGCATATAATTCTAAAAATTTAGAAGTCTTGGTCATTAACATTATTGTTTGTTACAATGTCATCTAGTGTATCATTGTCAATGTTGATATTTTCTTTCAAGTATTTAAAATTATCATCATCATTGAAATTTGACTCTAGAACATCTATATTGTTACTAGATGTATTTGGATCATCATTTTCTATACCATCCATATTGTTGTCTTCCATAACATCATCTAACTCTAGATTGTTGTCTTCTTGTGCCTGAACATAACCATTTTCAACATCATCATGAATGTCAATTTATTCGATGTTCTCTAATCCATCTCTCTCATTTTGTTGGTCATCATTGTTTTTCTTAGTATCCACTAATGCATTATCAGATACATGCCTTAATCTTGGATCATAATGTATGACAAATATCTATTTTGGGTCCAAAATATCTTCATAGAAAAATACCTACACATGAACGACATACATATATTAGACATTATATAAATTGTATGAATATATATACATCAATTGAATAATGGAACAATATTTTATAGAATACATTTTTTATACAATAATTGCTATAAAACACAAATTTGACAACATAGTTTATAAAACATCAGTCAACACTCATTTATTATTCTTTGGTTTTCTGCCCTTAAGAACATCCTTAGGGAGACCTTGTTCTTCCCTCTTCTTTTGCGTAGGAGTGTGTTTTAAGAAGGGGTAACCAATCAATAACTCATCCCCAATGTTAAGGTCCATAATAGCCTCAACCATTATCAATATATCAACCTCTATTTCCATATCTCCATCTTTATCATTTATAACCTCAAAAAATTAACAATTTGGTCTTACAATAAGGTCCCTTCCCTTACTACTATTTAGAACTCCTATAATATTTTTGTGTGTGTATGCACATGCATCTATATACATAATATGACCTCTAATAATTTCTTTTCCACTTTGAAATTGGAGAGGATGTGTATACATATTCAATTTTAGACCATATGTTGACATGCTAGGCTTATATTCTGCTAGCCTTTTCCATTCACCACTGTAATATGATGGACCATAATATGGCATTAATCTCCTAGTGGTTTGTTCTGAATTGTTTCTATGTTTGGATCCCACATGTACATTTTAGACAAAGAGGCCTAGATTCACTCCATTAATATTGGAGGGTCGTATCATGTAGTTGTATCCCCAAAATTGAAACACTTCGTACACTCTAGGTAGTTGTTGATCACTAGGCCAAGCGCAATATAGTCAACGATCAAATGTATCTTTGTAAATTGATCCCAAGCTCAAGGGAAAGTCATCACCTCCATCACATTCATTCTCATAGGGTATGTAGTCCACCTTCCCCTTGTCTTTAAGAAAATTATGCATCTTCACACCAGTTCTTGTTCTATTACTTGATTTCATCAATTCCTCATCTTCTAAGCTGGTATATTGGCACATATTTTTGTTAGATGTATCATTTGATAAATGATCATTTGTGATCCAGGAAAATTTAAACCAATAAATTTATCCTGCAAGTATCCATTAAGAAAAAATTAGTTATTTAAATAATATAAAATAATGTTTAAACAAAGTATACATGTAATTTATATGAAATTGGAAAATTCCTCACCACAATTCCTGTTGGAAATTTTAATCAATTGTAGGAGGCATACTATCGACTGGAAACTCATCATATATGTAATTTCTTTGAACAATTTCTTGTTTGAATTTTTTCTTTCCATGACATACAAAACATCCACAAACAAATTTTTTCTCAAAGTATTCATCCCATTACTATAGTCCTGACCTACCTCTTCTTCAGTGCAATCATTTGTTGTGTCTGCAGTATCGATTGTCATATCCTCTTCCACCCACTATCATCTATTTGATTTAACGATTTTAGGTCCACGTCCACATAGATATCTTATTATTTTTCTAGTTAAGAGCTTAGGCTCTACATTTTCTCTAATCTCCATCTAAAATAATCAACAACATACATTAATTTATGTCAAGATTGGATAATACATGATGCAGAGGAACCTTCACTTAGCACAAATTGAAACAATTGAAACAATTATCCATTAACCACAATGAAAAATATGCAACAAAATTGATCCACTCGACAACTTTCATAAACTGATTCATCTCAAACAATGATTAAGTTCTTTCTAGATCACATTGGAAACATTGCCATGGTAGCCCACAATTCAATGCAATGAACTGTCATTAATAAATTTCACAAAACAAATAATAAATACAATCGCTTTAGTGTGATTGTAGATAACATAATTATAGAGTTTTATTACAATTTTTATGAAGATCCAAGGGTGGAAAGGAAAGTTATTACATTTTCCCCAAAACTGCAAACCCTAGGCAGGGTTCAGACTTGCCCTCACAAAAATGGTCATAACTTATTCAAATCTTAATGAAATTTGATAAGACTTGAAGAAAATGAAAGTATATTCACATGGACACACAATATAATTAATTTTATATCAAAATATTGAATGTAAAATGGGTACCATCATGTTTTTCAGACTGCAGTTTCTGCACAATATTGTTAGAATAGGGGAATCTCACCAAAATGATCATATCTCCCACAAAACTCAATACAATTCAATGAGACAAAAATAATTGTAAACTAGAAATAAATATATTTCCATCCATATATTATAGTAATTGATATGAGTCCATACCATGCCATATAATGCACAACTTCAGCCTGAATACAACATAAGAATCATAAAATGCACACAAAAATTGTGGATTTCGTTCATCAACCCTCAAAAACAATGTCCCTAACCCCCAATTCCAGTTTTGGAGGGTGTAATTATATATTTCCAGCCAAAAAAAACCATTTTCAACTACCTTTTAGTTATTTTGTTAACAAAACAACTAAATGACACTTTTTGACAAGTTGCTTGACAACCTTTTGAGCAACTTTTACATTTTTTGTAACTTTGTGCAAATGTGACAAAATATGACGAATTGACACCAAAAGATAAATTAGGACTCAAAAAATATTTGAAATGTTCTATTTGACCTTATTACAACACTAGATTTCTTAACTTAATCCAAGAACTCAAGCATGCCTCATGGAGGCATGAAATCCAAGAGGTCCTCCTGCACCATACTCCCAAAGAAAAGAAAATTCAAGTCCTCTTGAAAACTAGTTTTCTCTTTCTTCCTAGTCTTCCAATTATTTTGAAATTTTTCCTTCTTCCTCTTCTTCTTATACCATCTCTTCTCTAGCAACCTCTTAGTTTTCATGTTCCAAAATTCCACTTCTTGTGTATATACCTTAGTAGCATCACCTATATCTTCATTCTCATCATTAAAGTATCATATAATGTCTTCACCATAACCACAACCTACATCATACTTTTGAAAATATGCATACACCTCATTAGCAAACAAATTTTCAACATCTTCATTAATAAACTTATTATCAACAAAATCTAGAGTATCAATACCAGCTTTATCAACAACATCAACAACCTCCTCTACTTGTTCATCAACAACAATTTCATCAACTACTTGATTACCAAAAACAACCATATCATTAATCTCAACATAAAAATGCCCTTATATTGGTTCATCAGTAAAAAAATAATTTTTTTTATCTTCAAACATGAATGGAGTATTATGCATCTCAATCTGTAACTTAATTTTCTCAACAAACTTTACTTCTGTCTCATTTGCTACTGTCCTTGCTTGTCTTTTCCTTCTTTGAATAATATTGTTGATGGGCCACCCAACTCTCTTCTTCATTATCAAATTCCAACTTGTGGCTTTCCTATACAACTGCTTCATATCAACCTCAAATCTTTATATCCTGAATACTGATCTCCTCTAGTTCTTGCATAAATTCTCTTATCTCTTTATCCTTCTTCTTTTTCTTTGTCTTTTCATCTTTTCTTTTCCTCTCTTTTTGTGAACCCCCTACCTACAAATATATTCTCATCAAATCCATCATCTTCTCTAATCAAGTCCTTTTAACCTTGATTCTCAACTTATTTGCCTCACCTAGGTCTTTCTACTTTTCCTCTACCTATTCTTTTGGCCACCAACCTGCACACAACCACAAACACACAACCACCAAATTGCTAGCCCAGAGCTTCTGAGCTCTGATACCAATTTGATGCAAAGGAACCTTCACTTAGCAAAAATTGACACAATTGAAATAATTATCCATCACCAACAATGAAAAATATGCAAAAAAATTGATTCACTTGACATCTTTCGTAAACTGATTCATCTCAAACAATGATTAAGTGTTTTCTAGATCACATTGGAAACATTGCCATGGCAGCCCACAATTCAATGCAACGAACTATCATTAATAAATTTAAAAAAACAAATAATAATTCCAATCTCTTCAATGAGATTGACTATAACATAATTATAGAGTTTTCTTCCAATTTTTATGAAGATCCAATGGTGGAAAAAAAAAGATATTACATTTTCCCCAAAACTGCAAACCCTAGGCAAGGTTCAGACCCACCCTCACAAAAATTGCCATAACTTATTCAAATATTAATTAAATTTGATGAGACTTGAAGAAAATGAAATTATATACACATGGAAACAAAACACAATTGGTTTCAGATCAAAATATTGACTATACAATCCATACCATCACGTTTTTTAGACTGCAATTTCTGCACATTATTGTTAGAATAGGGAAGTCTCACCAAAATGATCATATATCCAACAAAACTCAATAAAATTAAAAGAGACAAAAATAATTGTAAACTAGAAACAAATATATTAACATAAATATATTATAGTCATTTATATGAGGCCATACCAGACCATATAATGCATAACTTCAGCCTGAATACAACATTATAATCAAAAAATGCACACACAAATTGGGGATTCCATTCATCAACCCTTGAAAACAATGTCGCCAACCCCCAATTCGAGTTTCAGAGGGTGTAATTATAAATTTCCAACCAAAACCAACCACTTTCAACCACCTTTTAATTATTTTGTTAACAAAACACCTAAATGACACTTTTTGACAAGTTGTTTGACAACATTTTGAGCAACTTTTAAATTTTTTGCAACTTTGTGCAAATCTGACAAAATGTGACAAATTGAAACCAAAAAATAAATTAGGACTCAAAAAATATTTGAAATGTTCCATTGGACCTTATTACAACACCAAATTTCCTAACTTAATCCAAGAACTCAAGCATGCCTCATGGAGGCATGAAATCCAAGAGGTGCTCCTGCACTAATACATTATAAATTTCAATAATACTGTGAAAAAAGATGGACGTATCATAAAATGCCATCAGATCACTTTTTCCTAAGTTAAAATTTGAATACCTAATGTCTCACTTAATTTGTTGTGTCCTCATTTGATATGATACGATTTGTTTCCATGGCCTCGTCTCACCCCTATAATACACAACATAGTAAATAATGTTTAGTACACCAATTATAGCATTTCAATGAATATGCTATCCAACACAAAACCTCACTTTAGTCATATATTTTAAATATGAATATCATGTTTTGGCTATCCTAATTTTCAAAATTTTCCCTTGGTCATCGAATCACATTTAATCACTATTCCTGTGCATTTTCAATCAATAAATTTGACCTCAGAAGCCTCATGGACAAAAAAAAATTACTTTATCTCTATGTTTTAGCATTTTTGAATTCATAAACAACTTCCTCATTTGGTTGAGGTTTCTTTCTCTTCTTACCTCTATTGTATCTATAGATTTCGCTGTCTCATCTATTTCCACCCACTTTCCTCTCAGTGATGTAGTATTTCTATGTTGTCCATGTACTCTCTCCATGGCAAATTCTATGAATAAAAATGTCAGCATAAAATATTTTACCGCACTGCCATCGAGACAAAAAAATCAACTTGCGGGACCATATTAAAAACAGCTCTACCATATCGAGCTAATGAAGGAGTCATGGACAATGGTGGTCACTGCACTACCACACACCAATGGTAGGAGACTTGTAGGACTGTGAGAGTCACCAGAACACTACCAGGAACAAAAGGAAGACTCACGTGCTACCACAAAATCTTTCACCACACTACTACCAAGAAGGATGAAGCACCTTGTGGGATCATGGTAAAAACCGCTCTACCGCACTGAGCTGATGAAGGAGCCACAAGACAACGGTGTCACAAAAAAAAGGTAGGAGTTGGAATTATTTCCAACACTATGGATCTTGTGATACATAACAATGAAAATACTCACTATATAGTGTGCTAAATTAGGTGCACTTGACACCACTTTATACATTCCAAACATATTACATTTATGGCCAAGAGTCAACGCTAAAGTTGGCATTAACTAATGCTGACTAAAGCATTGAATAATGAATCAAAATCAAAAATTTAAAACTTTTTTGCATGAAGGAAGAAATCAGACGACAAAAAAAGGAAAAACATTGCGCAAAGGAAGAGAGAAGGGCACTACCAACAATTGATGATAAATTATATTTAGTTTGTGACATGCCACATGAAGGAAGAGAGCAGAGCGCTACTAGAAATTGATGAGAAATTCAATTTAGTTTTCGACACCAAAGGTAAGCTTACAATTTTATTTTTCTTAGTTGAATTCATGATTGTTTATTTCTCTTTGTATTGCATTTGAATACATGATTTTTTATGGGTTCATGACCTAACCACTCCAGGCAACCTCTAAATTGTCCCATCATTATAAATTGTAAAACCTTTGAGAAACCCCAAAAAAAATTTACCCTACCCATTTGAGCTTTGGCTCAAAATATTATAGAACGAAGTGAGGATGCCTTTGTATTATTTCCCTAACCTGGGTATCAAGGAAATAGTGAACTACTTGGAAAATCTGGGAATCAGGTTAGTCATTGCTAAGCAACTGCTGAAAATAAATGTAGAAACCACTTGGTTTTTCCCAACCCCACCATAGTCACCGATGCCATGAAAAATTCGTGCAAGATTAAATTATGAAAGAGTTTTCATGATAAGGTTATCAACACTAAGAAAACTGAGTCAACATATTTTCCCACAAAACAAAACTTTCATACCTGACAGTGTGTACTCTATTTGCCTCCATAGACTGGACAAAACTAATTTTCCCTAGGTCACCTCAAAATGCTAAGCAATGGAGGGAAGTGAGAATTGTCAAAAAAATTTGGCCACAATGAGGTAATTCATTCTCAAATTATAGATTTTTAAATATTTCCATTGTTTCTTTGAATTTTACTGTTTAGTTTTTTATTTATAAATTTAAAAGAAGAAATATAATTTAAATATATATATATATAGGGATATGAGACTGACAAAGATAAAGACGAATTGGTTAATGTGGACTAGACAACACTTGCCAGATACATTGAAAAACAATCTAGTAATTCCCCTCAACTAATGTACACAAATCAATTGTGTCAAAGGGAATTAGTTGATTCCCCAACCAATCCTAGATCTTGTAAAAGATCCAAGAGGAAATCAGTGACAGTAAACTCTAAGAATGTGGAACAAGGAGCAAAGACTTCCACTCCTAGGACACAAAATTCTTCCACCACACCATGTTTTCAATCTTGCATTGGTAGCTACAATATGATGATAGAATACAGGGTGGTTTTAGGGGAAGTCCAAATGACAGATGCTAGGAAAAAATTTGTGAATAGGTTGAAGGAATCATGCCTTCAATGGCTCAAATACCTTCTACATTTTCCATTCTCAAAGATACCCATGCACCTGAAAAACAAGTTATCCATGACATGGAGAATGAATTTGGCATAGGTTATTCTGTAAAGAAGATAAAGCTATGAATGTCTCAAAACTGCAAGAGATTTCGGTGCAACCAAAAAAATAAGATAAAAAAATCCCTCCTGAGCTAGGGTATTAAAAAAGGCCAATTGATTGTAAGTGTGAAAGTATAGAAAGAGCTTGTAAAAGCATATGAGAAGTCTGATGCATGGAGGAAGTCTAGTGAGGAGAGTATGCACGTATTTGAATTTTCTCATAAGATTATATCAAATTTATTAAATGATATTTATGTTAGAAACAAGCTACATTGAGAGGGGGATTTTATCAGTGTTGTGCAAAACTTACCTTTATTAACCTTTATCTTCAAAGAGTTAGTGAAATTCAAAAATAGTGCATGAACATGAAAATAAACACAACACCATAACACCAAGATTTTTTACGTGGAAACCTTGTTTGGGGAAAAACCATGGTGGATGACCAATCCAAAGGTATGATCTAAGTATACTCAAATGAAGATTACAAAAAGGAGAATGCACTTGCATTCAAGCACACTACCTAGAGCTCATTGCTCAAAGGGAAGGCTCACTTCCTTATAAATAAAATCAAATTAAAACCATCTAAGAGTTTGAACTGAGAAAATTAGCATCTACAAATGCTTGATTATAGTTTCAATTAAGCTCAATAATAGATCTATTGCCTTACAAACTGATTTTGCACTTATGCTCTGTTCTACTCATACACACAACACAAATCTTCTATGTGGAAGTGAAACTATGCATTATCACTCTTTTTCTCTGCTTTAACTCACAACTCACATCTTTACACACTTCATTCATATATCAAAATGATACAAATGGTCATATATATATCTGCAACATAGAATTCAATTACACTTTCTCAGCTTCAATAGAACACAAAAATAGTTACGACTGTCGGCTAGATCCTTAATTAGATCTTTATGCACATCCTCCAAAGTCGATTAAGACATAGAGGGGACCAAACAATGATGTAAAAACATAAGAATACTTAACCAATTTCTTATCATACATCCGTGACATAATACATTCATGAAGTCGGCTCCAATACAAGAAAGATTGAGAATAAACCAACCAAATCTTCTAACTTCCACATGAATTGATATGATCCACTACGGTTCAATAGTAATAGAGATAATATGCAAAAAAAATATTTCTTGAGATGCACAACACAAAATAATAACATGAAGTTTTCATACAGATTGATGAACACTTTGCTACTGGATACTCGGTTATGTCTTATCAATCTTCAATCTATCTACCAGTATGATTGAATGATAGTGTGTGTATCTGATCATCGATTAGAGTTTCCATCAATGACAACACTAAGTGATACTAGTAGTGTCTCTTTCCAAAAATGTCCCCCTTTGGCATTGATGGCAACACTTAGTGAAAAATGACAAAGTGTCAAATCAATACCAAGATAAACTACACTGCCTACTCCAAAATTCCAAGAATAAAATTCTCCCCCTAAGATGATTAATAATTTTTCACTCCAGTCTTCTCCCCCTTTGAAATCAACGGAAAAGAGGTATGGATCACACACCAAAAATGGATCAATCCAAATTGTTATACAAAAATGGTTCTTTAACTTACATAAGCTAAAAAATGTGTACAAAATCTTTCTTCATCTGAATTAGATTAGCATCCCAAGCTCTTTTTAAACTCTCCATTATTGTGATATGGCCATAGATTAGGTAATATTATGTCTCTATAGATTCCAAGTTGGTTGGATCACCAGCTTCTATATATTCTTCTCCTTCTTTTAGAGCACTTGATAGTATGTCAATTTTCGGACAAACTATCCCTCTAAGTTCACATGTTCTAGCAATAATTTCGTCATTTTCATGTTCCAAGTTTTTTATCTTATCAAGAAAAGACATCACTTCATCTTTTGTCTTCCCAATATCACCAGTTAGAGGATCAAATGCTTCAGAAATAACACTTAACTATTTTTCTAGATGTTTGATCTTCTTCCCATTTGCTTCAGTAAAATTTGAAAAAGGAAAACATGTTTTGTAGATCTTACCACCTTCTGCTAAAGCATTCTGTACATTCTTTATGCATGTGGCTAAAACAATTTTTTCTTTGGCAATCAATACCTCCAATCCACCAAACCTTTTGACATCAAATTCATTTTCTACTTTCACCATAGCATATTTTTCTAGTGACTCAAAGTGAGTACCGATCGAGTTGATAAGACTTTTCAACTCACTGGAACAGGATCCAGTTAGATATTTCACACAAGAAGGCATTATCTTCTCCAATACTCTAGATGTAAGATTTAGTAGTTCACTATCTTCAATGTGTGACTTTAGTATCTCTTCTCTAGCTTGTGCTTAAGGTTGACAGGTCAATAGGAGCTTCAATCAATTCTGGATCCAATTCTTCTTTCTATTCAACCAAGAATTTATTCACTACCTCAATAGTGTCTCTTGCCTCAATTGAGATTGGATTTACATCATCTTTCTTTCCTTCAATTGGTACTTTCCCATTGATAGGGTTTGGTTTACCTTCATTGATGTCAATCTCCACAACAAATACATTTCTAGGTATCTCAATGTCCATGAGAGTTATGTGTTGTCCTCTACAGGATGAATCTGAACTCCTCATTTGTAACAATATTTTATTCTTTTGTTTCCTTTTTTGGAGCTTATGGAGCATACTCAACATGAGTTTCCTCACCTACAACATCAATTCTCTCATTTAGTAGTATTTCTCTCAAATTTTTCTCTATTTCTTTTGTGACTTCATCAGTTAGACCAATCATTAGCTTATTAACCCTTGTTTTTCTTTTAAATTTATTTTGGGCCTCATTCAAAAGTGTCCTCATGTCATCCATAGACATCACCAAATGTAATCATGCAAGAATCCTTTCTCTCATCTGTTCTTCTTCATTTCTAGATTGAAGTCTCCTCATTTCCACTATGTCATATAAAATTTTAAGCAGATTAGGCATAATTTCTATCAAACTTTATTAAAAATATTCATGTGATTTATTATTGATTCTTCAAAAATTCTTTTATCAGAATCTCCAAAAGACTCATACAATTTATAAAGAGGTTTAAGATTACCATCTTTGACTAATTCATTTTCAACCTATGCAACTGACATACCTGAACTCTCAGTCTTTGTCTTTTTCTTCACTTGAAAATCTTCACCAGAGGTTTTCCCTTTTGTGATAGTTGTTGCCTTGGTGCCTTGATGTTTAATTTCTTTGACATCTTCATTTGACTCAGTTTCCTCATCATGATAAACAACCATATACATTATTTTTATCTTATCTTTCTTCCTCTTTCCATCTTTATCAGATCCCTTGGATTTAGTTTTCACAGGGATGGACATTGTTGCAGGGGTTGAATGGGATGCGAAGCTTCTAGTTGTTCTAGTTTAGGTGGATGGTTCTACCGGACTAGCTGATTGTGCTTTTTTTTCCTCAGTTTTTTTCTTTGTTGCTTTAACTTCTTCCCTTTTCTATATAGCTTCTTTTAATAATTCTGTAGATACCCCCATACTTTCTACAAGAACTTCTACCTCTTTTCTAACTCTTTTAGTAACCATAGGTTTTATGAGGTCATTGTCCACCTGTCTATCCTTCTCTACATATGTACCAAACCTTTCTTCTATTAGATCCACTAGTTTTCTCAATTTGTCTTGAGCATATATATCCAAAAGAAATCCGTCAACTTCATATCCCATGGGCATGATCTAGATTGTTCTAGGATTAAAAACTTCCATCATACACTGATCAACATCCACCATGAAGCAAATTGAATCATTTTACTTCTCCACAATAGAGGTGGGAATCGTCTATCTTGCTTGCATCATAGATTAAAAACCTTTAAAGTATCCCCAAATAGTTGTATTCCTTGTTTTGATATTTGCACCATTGTACAATAGATCTCTGATCTATTCAGCTATTGGCTTGTCCTTTTTCCACTGAACCTTTCCAACTCCTGAAACTTCACCCATGAAATAATAGAAAAAACACAAGATCAAGTTACCATATTTGAAATATTTTTTCTTTTCTTTCTTTATCTTTACAATATTCTCCATTAACTAAATTCTCAGCAGTTCATAGAGATCATAATCTGCATTTTCCTTCACCATTTGGTAGGCAGCATAAATTGTTGTGCGGAACACAGAAGTGTCTCGGCTAGAATAATAAATCTTGTATCCAATGACCATATATGAAAATTTAACATATATATCAACAATTTTATTAACATTCATTTCCCTTATGTCATATGTAGAGCTTGTAGCATCAATGACCATTTTCTATTTTGGGGACTTCCAATTGGTAGTCCACTAGAAGAGCTTAGACCGGTTATTACACTGATAGCTTCCTTTGTAATTTTGAATGAAATTCTTAGCCACATAAATTCATCATGCAATCGAATCAAAACATAATGAACCCACTTCAACTCTCCAAATATGACAAATTTTATAATCTGTGTGAATTTTTTTTCCAGGATTTTATGTTTCGGATTTACATAGCAATATTCACCAATGATATTATTATTGTACAAATTCAGTAGTTGAGAAATTTCTAGTTCTTCAATATTGGCATGGATATAAACCCTAATATCCTCTATGTGTAATACTCCATAAGGAACAGATAAAAATGCTCCTAAAGGATCTATCTCAAGAGACTTGTAGGGATTCCATTTGAATCTAGGATGAGGTATTCCCTTGACTTCAACTACTAGAGGAGTATTCATTTTGACCAAATCACAAGTTCACGAATTTCTCTAAAAATTCCTTTTTCACCAGATCACAATTTGAATGCTCAATCACTTTGATGCTTGAATCTTGCCTCAAATCACTAATGGTCACCTATGATCTCTCCAAACTTCTTTTATCCAAATGAAAAGTAGAAATTACTTTTTATCACTCGCATACCTAACCCTTTTTTTCACAATAAATGCTTCAAGCCTAATTCATCTAGTTACCATGTTCCTATACAATGTGATGGGTAAATCTTCTACTGACCTCCAATATGACATACCATTTATTCCAATGAGTTCAAAAAAATCTATTGAGCGTCTATGCATCTACTGAACACATCCACATCTAGTTTCACTTACTGGTTAGGGGGTTATATGATTTTCTTGATAGCTCCCCCTAGGCCAAAGGCCTGAGACTAATTCCTGGAGCCTGAGACTAATTCCTGGAGGAATTACCAGAAGCAGGTTTTGGTGTTGGAATACTTTCCACAGCAAAGGGTTCTCTATTTACCCATTTCTTCTGCATTTGTTGCCTGACCACATCTATAGTGACTTTTCCTTTTCCTTTGATATCCTTTTGCATGTTTTTCTTTTGATTTACTAGACCTTTTCTATTCCAACAGAATGTAGCAATGTGTCCAATTTTGTTGCACTTATAGAACACAACATTTCTCTTTCTAGACCAGTTGTTCCACTGATTTCCTCCTGATCAGCATTGGTTAGCAGTTTGGCCAAGTCTATTGCATGTATAGCATCTGATGTTTATATGAAATTTATTCATCACATTTATACATTCATTTGACTTAGGACCAACCTTATGAAAATTAAAACATTGACCTGAGAATGATGTACCACTTTGATTCATTCTACTTCGGCATTGAGTGGCCATGTGTCCAAATTTATTACAACTAAAATAATATCCATTAGATCTTTGAGCATTAGGTTTCCTTACTAGATACCTTCTATATTTTTTCATTTGATTTCCTTGTTTGAATCTCTTTTGCTTGGATTTGGAGCTTTCTCCTTCTTCATATCCAAGACCTCACTTGCCACTATGAGTCCTCTAATTGCTAATTAGTTCATCAAGCATGGAAGAATTAGCTTTGAACTTCTCTCTATACTCATTTGCAGCAGCAAGTTCATTTATGAGATCATCCAACTACCTTTCAAGCGCCTCTTCATTTTTGTTAGATTGTTCTAGTTGATCATTGAATTGTTTGTACACTTGATATTTTTCCTTCAATAATTTTGCTAGGTTCTACTCATTTTTTTTTCTATCTTCAATCTCCTTGGTAATCTTCATAATGATAGATTCCATCTCATGATTTAGGACTATATTGTCTCTGGTAAGATTTTCACATTCCTTTATCTTCTCTTTCAGTGCCTAACTGAGTTCTTCTTCTTCAATGCTCTTACTATCACTCTGCCTAATGTGATCATAGAGTTTCATTATCTTCTCTCTGGACTCATTGATTTTGTCTTTCAAAGACTCAATGAATTTCTTAGCATCTGAGGGGTTTGCTTGCAATTTATGAACTTCAGCCTTTGACTGATCAAGATCATCCAAGGCCACCAATTTTTTTTGTTGAAGACTAATTGAATCCGTTGAAACAACTTCCAGGATCTCCCCAAGTGATTAGACTTCTTCCAGAGGAACTAGCTCTAATACAAATTGTTGGAAACAAGCTACACTTAGAGGGGGGTTGAATCAGTGTTGTGCAAAAACTAACTTTATTAACCTTTATATTCAAAGAATTAGTAATATTTAACCATAGTGCATAAACATGAAAATAAACACAACACCATAACACCAAGATTTTTTACATGGAAACCCTATTAGGGGAAAAGCCATGGTGGATGGCCAATCCTCAATTATGATCTCAGTATACTCAAATGAAGATTACAAAAAGGGGAATGCACTTCCATTCATGTGCACTACTTAGAGGTCACTGCTCAAAGGGAAGGCTCACTTCCTTACAAAGAAAATCAAATTAAAACCATCTAAGAGTTTGAATTGAAAAAAGTAGCATCTACAAATGCCTGATTATAGTTCCGGTTAAGCTCAATAATAGATCTGCTGCCTTATAGACTAATTCTCCACTTCTTCTTTGTTTTTCTCATACACACAACACAAATATTCTATGCACAAGTGAAACTACACATTATCACTATTTTGATCTTCTTTAACTCACAACTTGCATCTATACACACTTCATACATATATCAAAATGATATGGACAGTCATATATATCTGCAACATAGAATTAATTTACACTTTGTTGGCTTCAATAGAATACAAAAAATATTACCACCATCGGCTAGATCCTTAATTAAATCTTTATGTGCATCCTCCAAAGTCGGTTAAGACATAGAGGGGACCCAAAAAAAGATGTAAAAACATAAGAATACTTAACCAATTGCTTCTCATACATCCATGACATAATACATTCATGAAGACGACTCCAATATAAGAAATACTAAGAATAAACCAAAAAAATCTTATAAATTCCACATGAATTGATATGAGCCATTGTGTTTCAGTAGTAATAGAGATAATATGGCAAAAAAAAAATTCTTAAGATGCGGAACACACAATAATAACATGAAATCTTCATACAGATCGATGAATATTGTGCTATGAGATACTCTATTATGTCTTATCAATCTTCAATTTATCTGTCGGTATGATCAAATGATATAGTGTCTATCTGATCATTGATTAGAGTTTCCATGAATGAGAACACTAAGTGATACTAGCAATGTCTCTTGCCAGCAATTTCAAATTTATTTGTGCATAGTTAAATTGAATTAGTATATGTTTCAGGACAAGGCCTCCAAGGCTAGGCTTGAGAAACTTTGTTCCAGACATCGCAATGGCCAAAAAGGTTTACAGGCCTTGATCTATACATTTGTAAGTATATTTAATATTTTAAATGATATTTTTTTTATTTAATGTGTTATTATGTCAATTTGCATCTCTTGTGTTGAGTTGTTTATTGATGCATAGAATGAGTAAATAGAGCTCAAATCTTATGATTACAAGATGACCATTTATGTGCATGAATAAATAGTAGAAGGATGTAGATGAACTCAATTCATCTAACTTTATTCCTCTTGGAAATCATTCCTCTTGAATCTTTAATATTAGGTGCTCGAGACTTTCCTATAGCTTTTACCTTTTATTGTTGCCTTTCCTCTTCACTGTTAGGTGTGTCTTCTTTTTCCTTATCTACATTTTTGGCTTTAGCTTCTAGTTCATCCCATGGTTTAACTTCCTCCTCTTCAAAATCTTCTTCTTCTTCTTTGTCCTCCTCTGACTCTACAAAAGATTCATCTTTTGAAGCTTCCTCATCTAATTCTGATTCCTCTTCTACATTAGAGGGTGCATATCCTTGATCTGGCTCTTTTGAATTATCATAATTAGAATAACTAGCTTCCATATTCAAAAATTCCCAACCAACATCTTCAATAAATTTATCCGGATGATCAGTAATAGTCTTCAAAATTGGTTTCCAATTCAAGTTCATTCTTCTTTCATAATACTTTATATTGATGGAGTTCATCCATTCCTTGATACCATCAAGAAAATATTGAGGAATGACGTACATGAGGAGTACATCCCACTTGAATTCTTTGAAAACAATAGCCATATCAAATGCCTTTTTCCCAAGTCCTACTCTGTCAAGGTTAACAATCTCAATCTCACTAATAGTGATTACTACAAAAGGTAATTTCATCAACTCTGACAAATAGTTTACTATTTAGGAACAATTAAAGAAGGGCTTTGAAAGGAACTCCATGAAAACCAAGCTCTCTAAATGGTATATCAAACTCTAGTTAAAAATATTTTAGATGAGGCTACTCCCATAGCTCTCTTAGTAGCTTGACAAATCCTTGAAACTCTACATTGATATTATTTTTATTGTCCCTCTCTTGTTCTTCTTCCTCAATTTCATCAGGATCATACATTCACCTTCTTTCCCCTCCTAAATTTTGGACCACATCCATTACCTCCAAATGAAACTAGAAATCATTGGTCTTCTTGCTTCCCACACCATGATATGGTTATACGAATTAAAATGAATCAAAGTAATCATCTCCTTCTCCGCTGGTTGGAGGAATGCATGCTTAATGTTTTGATACATAATATCATCTCTCTCTTCTTCTCTCATGGTTGGATATGGAAATTCATTATGGTGGGCCTCCAAATTTCTAGCCATATTTCTTCCTCTTCCACAAAATTTTAGCCTGATCCACATGTCTGCCAACCTGATTGCCTTTGTTTTTGAAAGCTAAATTTTATCCTTATTCACCAGTGCAACTTTCTATACATTTTAAAACTCTTTCATTGCTACAGGAAATTAGTGCCTAATTGATTAAAAATCTCAATCTCACTAATAGCGATTACTAAGATAGGTAATTCCACCAACTATACCAAATAGTTTACCATAGGACCAATAAAAGAAGAGGATTCAAAAGGAACTCCATGAAAACCAAGCTCTCTAGATGGTACATCAAACTCTAGTTCAAAATATTTTAGATGAGGTTGCTCCCATAACTCTCTTACTCACTTGACAAATCCTTGAAACTCTGCATTGATTTTATTTTTCATGTCCCTCTCTTCCTGTTCTTCCTCAATTTCATCAAGATCATACATTGACCTTCTTTCCCCTCCTAAATTTTGGACCACATCCATTAACTCCACATAAAACTAGGCATCCTTGGTCTTCTTGTTTCCCATGCCATGGTATGGTTTTGCAAACGAAAAATGAAGCAAAATAATCATCTTTCTTCCTCTTCCATGAAAACCATGATCTCTAAATGGTATATCAAACTCTAATTCAAAATCTTATAGATGAGGTTACTCCCATAACTCTTTGAATCACTTGACAAATCCTTGAAACTCTACATTTATTTTATTTTTCCTATCCCTCTCTTATTGTTCTTCATTAATTTCATCAAGATCATACATTAACCTTCTTTCTCCTCCTAAAGTTTGGACCACATCCATTACCTCCAAATAAAGCTAGACATCCTTGGTGTTTTTGGTTCCCATGCCATGGTATGGTTATGCAAATCAAAATGAATAAAAGTTATCATCTTTCTTCCTCTTCCATGAAAAAAAATCTCTCTAAATGCTATATCAAACTCTAGTTCAAAATATTTTAGATGAGGCTTCTCCCATAGCTCTCTTACTCACTTGAAAAATCCTCGAAACTCTACATTGATTTTATTTTTCTTGTCCCTCTCTTGTTGTTCTTCCTTAATTTGATTAGGATCATACATTGACCTTCTTTCCCCTCCTAAAGTTTGGAACACATCCATTACCTCCATATAAAACTGGACATCGTTGATCTTCTTGGTTCCATGCCATGATATGGTTATGCAAATGAAAATGAAGGGAAGTAAACATCTCCTTCTTTGCTGGCTGGAAGAATGCATGCTTAACGTTTTGATTCATGATATCAACTCTCTCTTTTGCTCTCATGGTTGAATACTAAAATTCATTATGGTGGTCCTCTATAGTTCCAATAATCTTTCTTCCTCTTCCACCAAATGTTAGCCTGATCCACACGTCTACCAGCCTAATTTCCTTTGTTTTTGAAAGTTGAAGTTTCTCCTGAGTCACCAATGTAGCTCTCTCTTCCTTTTTAGACTCTTTCATTGCTACAAGAAATTAGCACCTAATTGATTGACAATCTCAATCTCACTAATAGTGATTACTAAGAAAGTTAATTTAACAAATTCTACCAAATAGTTTACCATAGGAACAATAAAAGTAGAGGCTTCAAAAGGAACTCCATGAAAACCAAGCTCTCTAAATTGTACATCAAAATCTAGTTTAATTTTTTTGAGATGAGGCTTCTCCCATAGCTCTCTTACTCACTTGACAAATCCTTCAAACTCTGCATTGATTTTATTTTTCCTATCCCTCTCTTGTTCTTCTTCCTCAATTTCATGAAGATCATACATTGACCTTCTTGCCCCACCTAAATTTTGGACCACATCCATTACCTCCAGATAAAACTAGAAATCTTTGGTATTCTTGGTTCCCACTCCATGGTATGGTTATGCAAATGAAAATTAAGAAAAGTAATCATTTTTCTTCCTCTTCCATGAAAACCAAACTCTCTAAATAGTATATGAAACTCTAGCTCAAAATCCTTTAGATGAGTCTTCTCCCATAACTCTCTTACTCACTTGAAAAATCCTTCAAACTCTACATTGATTTTATCTTTCCTATCCCTCTCTTATTGTTATTCCTCAATTTCATCAAGATCATACATTGAACTTTAGTGCCCCTCCTAAAGCTTGGACTACATCCATTGCCTCCACATAAAACTGGACATCCTTGGTCTTCTTGGTTCCCACACCATGGTATGGTTAAGCAAACGAAAATGAAGCAAAGTAATCATCTTTCTTCCTCTTCCATGAAAACCAAGCTCTCTAAATGGTATATCAAACTCTAGTTCAAAATCCCTTTGATGAGGCTGCTACCATAACTCTCTTACTTGCTTGAAAAATCCTTGAAACTCTACATTTTTTATTTTTTCCTATCCCTCTCTTGTTGTTCTTCTTGAATTTCATCAGGATCATACAGTGACCTTCTTTCCCCTCGTAAAGTTTGGACTGCATCCATTACCTCCACAGAAAACTAGGAATCCTTGATCTTCTTGGTTCCCACGCCATGATATGGTTATGCAAATGAAAATGAAGCAAATTAATAATCTCATTCTCTATTGGCTAGAAAAATGCATTCTTAATGTTTTGATACATGATATCAACTCTCTCTTCTACTCTCATGGTTGAATATTAAAATACAGTATGGTGGGCCTCTAGAGTTCTAGTCATATTTCTTCCTCTTCTGCCAAATCTTGGTTTGATCCACACATCTGCCTACCTAATTTCCTTTGGTTTTGAAAGCTAAAGTTTCTCCTAAGTCAGCAATGTAGCTCTCTCTACCTTTTCAGACTCTTTCATTGCTATAGATCGTCTCTGTGATTTAATCATTTGTACCACATGGTTGATGTGCTTCGAATCCTTGCATCTAAAGGAAATTTCCTTAACATAAATATGACTAGGTAATTTCAATGTTTCCATTGTAGTTGGCATTAAAGCTGGTACCTGCAACATTGAAAATTATCCTTATATAAGAATTCCCTCCATCTTGTTAATTGGATTGTAACACTCTTGATGGTGGCTACATGAAATCTAATTTTGATTCCTCTTCTACATTAGAGGGTTTGTATCCTTGATCTAACTCTTCTGAATTATCAGAATCAAAATCACTAGCTTCCATATTCAAAAATTCCTAGTCAACATCTTCAATAAATTTATTTGGATCATTAGTAATAGTCTTCAAAATTGGCCACCAGTTCAAGTCCATTCTACTTTCATAATACTTTAGATCCATGGAGTTCGTTCATTACTTGATGCCATCAAGTGAAGATTGAGGAATGGCGTACATGTGGAGTACATCTCGCTAGAAGTCTTTGAAAACAATTTCCATATAAAATACCTTTTCCCCAAGTCCTACTCTCTTAAGGTTGACAATCTCAATCTCACTAATAACGATTACTAAGAAATGTAATTCCACCAACTCTACCAAATAGTGTACCATAGGAACAATAAAAGTAGAGGATTTGAAAGGAAATCCATGATAACCAAGTTCTCCAAATGGTATATCAAACTCTAGTTCAAAATATTTTAGATGAGGCTGCTACCATAGCTCTCTTATTCACTTGAAAAATCCTTGAAACTCTTTATTGATTTTATTTTTCCTATCCCTCTCTTGATATTCTTCCTCAATCTCATCAGGATCATACATTGACCTTTTTTACCCTCCTAAATTTTGGGCCAGATTCATTACCTCCACATAAAATTGGACATCCTTGGTCTTCTTGGTTCCCACATTGTGATATGGTTATGCAAATGAAGCAAAGTAATCATCTCCTTCTCCGTTGGCTGGAAGAATGCGTGTTTAATTTTTTGATACATGATATTAGCTCTATCTTATGCTCTCATGGTTGAATACTAAAATCCATCATGGTGGGCCTCCAAAGTTTCAGTCATCTTTCTTCCTCTTCCACCAAATACTGGTTTGGTCCACAAGTTTGCCTACCTAATTGGCTTTGGTTTTGAAAGTTGAAGTTTCTCCAAACTCACCAGTATTATCTATAAAAAAATTTAAATTTTCTAATGGTATGTGCACTTTGATATGATGTAATATGATTATGGTTTCATCTCATATGTTGTAATATTAGATATATAATAGAAAAATAAATTATTGCATGAAATAATAATAAATTTTGATTCTAAATGTTTTTTTTTGCAAAACACAGGTCTTCCAAAAGATCAAGATGATCCTCAACATGATATAGACCCACAAAATGTTGGTTATGATGGTACAAATCACATGGCGGAGGATGTTGATGATGCAAATATGGAAGACACCGAGGCTGATGATGATGACGACGACGACGACAATGATGATGATGATGATGATGATGATGATGATGATGATGATGATGATGATGATGATGATGATAATAATGATGATGATGATAACAATGACGATGATGATGATGATGAGATAGTTGATGGTATTAACGAGTGACATTGATGATCATATAGAATGCATCATGGATCATTGCTGATATATCGTTATGTTGACTCTTTTCATGGTTACTATCATATCTATCATTTTCACTATATCATTTGGACATGTATCATATTGACTTGTATAAGTTTGAGTTACATAATTTATCAATTTTATTTATATCATTTGTACAGGTATCATTTTCACTTATGTCGACTGTTGGACATGTATCATTTTGACATGTTTCTGATGTATTGACATATTTGAATTTTACTTGCTTTAGTTATATATGATGATGATCTTATCAGTATTGACTTGTCAATTTATATATTAAAAGTGGTCGATGATTTTTGGATGGATATTTAATACATATGATAATTTTAATTTACTCCTCAGGATGGATGTTGTCAAATTCAATTAAATTATAGATATTTGACTCACTTGTTTTAATTATAGATGATGATCATGTTACAATAATAGTAGGTAAAATTTATGCTTGGCACCTCGAGAATGTAATTGAACAAATCACAAATTGTTAATCTCTTTTGGTTGGTAATGACACTAAACAACAGATGTAATTTTTTATCTTTACAAGAAATACAATAATTTCATGTTACAAACCCAAAATAAATAATTATCTTGTTATTTAATCATATGAGTTAAATAATTAAATTACTTACTCTATAATCATATGAGTTATTTAAGCAAAAATGGAAGACAAACTAGAAGCAAACAAGAAGCAATCTTGGAAGCAAAATTGGAGGCAAAAACGGAAGAAAACCTAGAAGCAAACCTAGAAGCAAAACTGGAATCAAAATCAGAAGCAAAATCAAAAGCAAAATCGAAAGAAAAACAAGAAGAAAACTTAGAAGAAAAATCAAAAGAAAAACAAGAGGCAAACTTGGAAACAAAACCAGAAAGAAACATGGAAGCAAAACATAAGCAAAATTGGAAGAAATATTGGAAGCAAAACTAGAAGCAAAACTAGAAGAAAAACTAGAAGCAAAACTAGAAGAAAAAGTGGAAGCAAAACCAGAAGAAAAAGTGGAAGCAAACCTAGAAGCAAAACCAGAAGCAAAACTAGAAGCAAGAATGGGAGTAGACATAGAAGCAAAACCGAAAGCCCAATTGGGTGCCAATTTCAGTGCCACTTTTGGCATTATTTCTGGTGTTATTTTAGGTGGCTAAAGAGGTGCTAGTTCTTGGTGCTATTTTATGCGCTAACAAGGGCGCTATGATTTCCCGGTGCTAAGTCTGGCATAACGTTCAACACACAAGTCGGTACCCAAGTTGGTGTTGAGAATGCCATTCCTATTTGCACTGAGTTTAGCACTAGTCAAATCACCTGATTCATGAACTGAAATACACTAAAATCCGATGCTATTTTAGGCACTATTTTCCTGTTCTATTGTAGTGTTTTCAGCATATTCTTCAAGTTTTCCTTCAAACACCTTAATTTAATGTTAACTTTATTAAAATCCTGAAGAGTCCACTTAGCCAATTTAAAATTTCTAGTGGCCCCAATCCTGGCCATGTCTAGTAGTTCAAATATTGAGGGAGACTCATCATTTAGATAAGAAAACTCCTCAAAAAGGGGATCTACCTTTAGAGGCTCCAACTTATCTCTCACCATCTCAAAATCTTCCTCAACTTGACCCTTATTTTCTTTCTATAGATCTTCATTGTTCATGTTATGAGTCAGCAAGTCATCAATTTCCACCGCCTTTTTTCTAGAAGCCTTTTCCTCACAAATCACCTTGGCATCCTTTGCTAGAACTTTCAAGAACTAGTTTTTCAGCTTGGCAATGAGTTTTGACATCCTCCTCGGCTTGTCCTTGGCATTTTTAGCAAGATAATTCTCCTACAAACCCTCCCTATTACCTCCCCCTTCAACTTCTACCTGGCTAGCAACCAAATGCACCTTCCTGGGGGAGGAATCATCTGAGCCAACCTCCATATCCTCACTATCAAAAATAACAAGGTGCTTAGCAACTCGATTATTTTTAAGGCTACCATTCTTTCTCTTCTTTGAGGAGTTAGCATTAGGGGATAGAGAATCATCATCATCCTCTTCTTCCCACTCATCTTCTTTGAAAATGTTGGTATCCAAGCAAAACGACTCAAAAAATTCACTCAAAGTCTTCTCCTTGCCCTTAATAGCAAGGGCAGGGCGAAGAGACCTAATATGCTCTATGATTAATAGAATGAGACCCTCATGGAGCACTAAAGCCCTCCTATTTTTTAAATGTGAATAAACAAAAATCTCCATGGAAGACAACAAAAATATTTTAAATCCTAATATTTAAAATTTTATTCAAATGTGAATTTCTATATGAAGAAACATATAGGGAAAATATATTTAAAGTTCCATTGGTTTTGAGAGCCTAATGCACATTGCATTTTCTAGGAAGCAAAATGTGATAGTGTTAAGTTGTACGATGGCTCAAAGTCTCATCACAAATCAGATGTTTGAGACTCTCCTTCACTTTAAAACTATGATATATTTTCCTCTTGTGATGGTTTTCATGTGACAAACTAATTTTATTGAATGCATAAAGGGGCCCACTGCATACCTCATAAGAAACACATTATTATAGGAAATTGATCAATGCAAAATAGTGATGCTTATAATTTGTGTGATGGCTTATATGAATGAATAATTTATTAAATGCATAAAAAGAACCACTACACATCATATGAAGGAAAAAAAAATTATGTTTCAAATTTGTGATGCATTGCTAGGCAGTATAGAATTAAATTTTTCCATGTGGAGAATAAAATTTGGGGGGTTTCCAGTACTAAATATCATCAAAATAATTTTTTTTCATCTTTACTAAGACCCAACAATCATTTCTATTGCCTAGGAAATATTTTTGACAAAATTTTAGATGTTTTTGAGTGCTTGATAGTGATAAAAATGCCCAAAAATTATTTCTGATGCAATGGAAATTGGTTTGTTGCCTACCATTACGAAAAATGACTTGTAACATCATGGTGCTAAATTTTTGAAAATTTTTGATTTTTCATATCTGCAATGAACATCTCTTGGAGTTGGAAATGGCATGTTTTGAAGTGCAAGCTTTTTGAGAAAAAATTTGATGCCATATCTGAGCTATAAATAGTGGTTGTTTCCTTCCAAATGGTGCATGGACCTTTTCTCACACACGAGTAGTGGTTTTGATCATGTTTTACCTATTTTTTCAGCACTAGTAAGCTTAAATGACGTGTGCAAAGTACATAAATTTCCTAGCAACCAAAGAAATGTATGGATTTGCATTGTCAAATATAATGTGATTTTTTTTTTGATATGTAAATAAGCCTTCTATTGATATTAAGAATTTTTTTACTATGCACCACATTTGCATAGCCCCTTACATAGCATTCAACCAAACCAATCTTGTAGCCCATTCCCACATACATTTTAACCATCCAACAATTAGTATCCTATGGGACTGACCAGGAACAACCACCTACAAACACCCATTACCATGATTGACAAGACAAAACCAAGTGAAGCAACAATACACATCAACACATACGAGCCCATTGCTTACCCTAGAAACGATGCCAAAAAAACCCATCCTTGTTTTTCATTCTGGTAGCACACCTTCCTGTAGAAGATATTCTTAAAAGCTCACATTCCAATCTATAATAAACCATCATAAATTATTACTTAATTAACATTATTGTAAATGACGCGTGAATATATTTTAAATTAAAAAGACATAACTAGTGGCTAAAGTCAATCATAGCTACACATGTCCATTTAAAATGAGTCAATGATTTGTATATTCATTTAAAAATTCAAATTATAATATTAAGTTTGAATTGGATCCTAAGGCCACAAAGTCCTTACATTATACAACTTTACATCAAATACATGAATTATTACATCAAGTTACATCTTAGACTAAAATAGTCTTGTGAACAACTAAATTTCCTCTTGATACTCGTCTCCACTGGTGGATGAGAACATGGTTGACGCACTTTACCACCCAACCATGAATCTTACGCTTCCCTATAATTTTTCCAACTTGAAGAATACCCGACCCTACATGGAAAGTTTAACAAGAGAACAATCTACAAGGTG
Source organism: Sequoiadendron giganteum (assembly GCA_007115665.2). Lineage (NCBI taxonomy): Eukaryota > Viridiplantae > Streptophyta > Pinopsida > Cupressales > Cupressaceae > Sequoiadendron > Sequoiadendron giganteum. The sequence continues at coordinate 660,518,941 of CM021104.1, forward strand.
GAATCTAGTGTGTTCCCATACATCAACATGCAATTTATATCTAAAAGTTAGAAAACAAAATGAAAGATCTATGCTAGGAATGGTAGAGAGTGATATCACAAATTTCATACCTACAAAATAAACTATATTGCTTGGCCAAGCATATTAATTATGTTGTGAAAAAAACAAACAATATGTTCTGGTAAAGAAAACCTATGGAACCCATCCTAGAAGGAAACTTTCTACAGTACAACATCTCATAACAACTATATACCCTCTAGCAACATCTACCATGAGGTTCTCTAGTCTACTTAGGTATCACTATTCTATTCAAGTAATAGAATATTCTTCTCACTTATGTCTATGAGAAAGAAGAATCAGATTACTAATTTACTCTCTAAACATAAATTAGATACATGATTCAAATAGAGAAATTCAACAATCAGTTATATCTTTCACATGAATCATGTTTACTTTTCAACATAAGAATTATCCATTTAAAAATGAATTAAGTAAAATAGAAAAAGGAGGTATGTCACAAGTATGTGTATGCACATAAAAAAAGTCTATGTTCATACACATATATCTTCCTAAAGTTTTTCTAGTTTGTGCGTACATTGTATAATAAAACATTAAATCAGATTGCAATCATTAAATAATATTACTATTGATGTTTCTTTTCTCAAATTAAGGAATCTAGACCAAGTCTATATTAACAATTTTACACATACTATTGCTTGTTTTGCATTCTCACAAAATTGTGATACTCTAACATTGTTTTTTACATATGAACATTCACCATTTTTAACAAAACCAATACTATTTCCTATGAAACAATTATAAAACAAGTTGTCTCATATAGAATGTTCATAGTTTATAAAAAATCAATGTTGTTCTAGGTATACAGTGTAATCAACAAGACTAATTTTAGCTACACATATCTTTACAAACAATCAATGTCATTTGTAATAGAACATTCACTATTTACATTAGTACAATGTTGTTTCAGACTAAAAAGTTACATTTTATGACAAAACAATATTGTTTCCAACAAAAAATTCACTATTTACAATTACTTAATGTTGTTTCTAGCTTAGAAGTTACAATTTATGACAAAAAAAATTTGTTTCCAACAAAACATTCACTGTTTAAGATAGTACTATATTGTTTCAAGTTGTTCAAATACTAAATGATAATATTACAATTTAGTGTTCACTATTTTAACAAAATGGGGTTATCTTACAATGAATAGATAATGATCAATGCTATTTTTCTAGTATCAAATATTGTCTACAACTAACTCATATGTCAGTATTAAAGCAAGCCAATAAGATTGTACTAAAAAATAAAGCTAGCCTAGCTTCATACATGAGACAAAATTCCCATTATTTAGATCTTTGAACACTTATCATTACTAACATTAAATGTGAAACTAATTATAAATAAAAATATTGTAAGATCAACATGCTCGTTGATATAAATCTTGAAAAATTATTTCTATTATGAGAAAAGACTTAGAAGTTTTGGGGTTCTAAGTAAAACTCATGCCTTTTCAAGGTTACAAACACAACATTCATTGGTCACTCTGGAATTGACTATTTCTTATAGGTATGATGCATTTATTTATGTAGAGAAAGGGGATTCACTACTCACAAGTTCTCTTTACTTAGAGAGCCTCACAGGGTGAACTACCCTAAACTACCTTAAGGAACAATAGTGAGAGTTCTAGAATCAAAAATAGCAAGTCACAGAGCTCTTCTTGACAAACTAGCAAGCTCTCGACCAAAGGATGACAACGTGGAATACAGACAATAGTGTGGCACATTGGTGTTATCAAGGTACACTCACATCTCGTACGAACCAGAAAGTGAGAATGTCACCAAAAATTGAAAAGTGGCTACTTCTACTCAGATTGCCAAGAACTTACAAAATGCAATAAAGTAACAAAATTTGATAAAGTTGAAGTAAACTAAAGTATAAATGATAAAGATAAAGAGAAGAAAGAAAGTAAATTCTCACAACCATGCAAGTGATAAAGCCTACATAACATGGAAATCTTGAATACCTGCATGTGTAATATCTGGAGAAAGTGTTGGGGCTGTAAAGGGGTTTGCCTCAATCAAACCCCCATTTTGGTGTTCCCACCTCCATAGACAGCTAGATAGAAAGAGAGAGATGAACTAAAATGGACAAAGAGTGTGGTGAAAGCAAAACCCACTTAGGAGTAGAACCCACACCACCGAGTATGAGTGATAAAATCAATCCCTGCTCGAGGAGGAGAACCTGTATCACAAAGTAAATATGCAATAGATAGGGGATATGGAATCCCAATATTCTCATAAGTGCAAGGCAAGGGAAGTATCACATTAAAGATCTAAGGGCTGCAAAGATTTTTGACAAGAGAACTTGAAGGTTTTGTTGTAGAAAGCTATATGGAGCTATGCAAATAAGGTAGCAAGAGAGGAATATAAGAGACAAGGCTAGAAATAAGCTAGAATGAAGCTAGAGAAGTGCTAGCAAGACTTGGAAGAAGCAATAGAATGGTAAAGATATTATTAAAAGAGAGAATATCAGCAAAAAGAATCTTCTTGAGTGGTTACAAGGCATCTCAAGCCATTACCACCATCAAAAGGAGGCGACAAGTGGAAAACATGCATAGAAACAGTCATCTAAATGTTGAAATATTATAGGATGCTAGTGTGGTATGTGGACATCCACATGATGTGCTAGTGTCTAAAGACATCACACTATAAAATGATGAGAATTAGATAAGCACCAAGTTTAACAAAAATCTGACATGTGAGAGTAGTTGCTAGAAAGAGGTGTTGAGCATCTTGAGGAGGGAAAAAGGTAGATGCAAGGGATAAAATGAGCCTACTCAGGATGCTAAAGTGGTGGACACTAAAGAAAATACAAGAATGTATGTGAAATTGAAAGGGGTACAGTTTTATGACATTACATTTTCCCCCCACTTTAGCGGGCATATGAATCTACACTAATATGGATGCTAAAGGAATTATACTAAACATGAATAACATCATAATGCCAAACAATATTGTAGAGGAATTAGATAACTCTTCAAGCCAAATTAGCATATACCCAGGCTGAAGACCAGTAAAATAGATGCATTATACAAGAAAAACCCGCACCAGACAACAATGTTAGAGCAAAAATCTAATGGATTGAGTCAAAAAAGTGAAAGAGACTTTGATGTAAAAGGTTGTCTCAGTACTATGCATTGTCCTCAAATTAATAAATAACACATAGAAGAATTCTAAGATGAAGAGAAGAAGAGCATATACTCAAGATGAAGAAGATGCAAACCTTTGATCTAGTATAAACAAGAGAGAAGAAAGAGAATTTAAGAAAGTAAGCTCCTTACGAACCCATAGACCTGCAAGGAAGGTGTATCCCAAGATCTCTCACATGAAGCATACCTAGGAAGTAAGTGCCTTATAGGCCCGTAGACCTGAAAGGAAGGTGTATCCCGAGATCTCTTGCATGAATGATACAAGGGAAAGCGGACTTTATAGAGTAAAAAATCAGCTTGATGGGTGCACCCATAAAGAGACATGTTTATCCACAAATAGAACATTTTAGGAAGAAAACACACAAGAAAGTAAGTAGATAGTCATGCATACCATCAACAAGTTAGAAGAATTTCAAAGGGGTCCCTCAAGCACCCTTCAAAATGAGGAGGGATCCTCTCAAGGGATGCACTGTTTGAAACATGAGGTCTATTCAGGCGGCCCCCGATCTAGACGCCATACAATTCATTTAAGATAAAAGATTTCAAAAGGGTTCCCTTGGGAACCCTTCATGAGGAAAGGGTTCCATTCATGTGACACTTAATTTGAGAGACATAGAGAAGAGATGGGGTCCTTAAGAAAGACACAAATCTCCATAACTAGTTATCACTGCACCCAACATACATGGGAGGAGAACCATGTAAGATATTTAGAATAGGATAGAGGTAAACCTCGATATCACTTTTCGTTTGAAGAAGAATTAGGTGCACTAGAAAAAAAATGAGTGATGGCACCTCAATCAAAAAGTTGTATTTTATCCTTCAAGGCCTTACATTCACTAGTGGAATGACCAAGCACTCAATGGTATGAACAAAAATAAAGTTTTTCTTTATCATGTTCATGATATTTATTTCATGTAGGAGGAGGAAGAGTAATTAAATAGGCTTTTAGAAGCCACAAAAAAAATTCTCTTTCTCAGATAAAGGATGAGGATCAAGAAGAAATCCTTTCACTTGTGGAGAAAATTTTGACTGGTCATAGGAAGAAGATATGAAGATCAAGGACAAAGGAGGATAAACCAATCCACAAGAATGAGGTTTATCATACATCAGGTCAACATTCAAATTTGGTTTCCATTTAAATTGTTCATTTGAGCAGCCAAGCCCTAAATTATCCTTGTGAGGTAAAAATTCTACAAGGCCTTGAATACCTTGTTCATAACACCCATAACTTTTATGCTCATAGTCATAATTCAAGATGCACTTAAAGCCAAGGCCATAAAGTGTTTGCAAATATTGAAAAGAAGGAGGATCTACATAAAGAGCATTATCCCCACAATGGGGATCACACTCCTCTATGAGATCCACATCATCCTTATTAATAGGACTGCCAACATTAACAAAAATCTAATGGATTTGAGTCAGCAAAGTGAAAGAGACTTCCATGTTAAAGGTTGTCTCAGTACTATGAATCATCCCCAAATTAAGAAATAACACATAGAAGAATTCTAAGATGAAGAGAAGAAGAGCGTATACTCAAGATGAAGAAGATGCAGATCTTTAATCTGGTATATATAAGAGAGAAGAAAGAGAATTTAAGAAAGTAAGCACCTTAGAAACCCATAGGCCTGCATGAAGGACCTAGGAAGTAAGTGCCTTATAGGCACATAGACCTGCAAGGAAGGTGGATCGCGATATCTCTTGCATGAAGGATACCCAGTAAAGTGGACTTTATAGAGTAAAAATTTAGCTTGATGGGTGCACCCATAAAGAGACATTTTTATCCATAGATAGAACATGTTAGGAAGTAGACACATAGGAAAGTAAGCAGATAGTCATGCAAACCATCAACAATTTAGAAGAATTTCAAAGGGGTCCCTTAAGAACCATTCAAAAGGAGGAGGGATCCTCTCAAGGGATGCACTGTTTGAAACGTGAGGTCTATTCAGGCTGCTCCCAAGAAAGATGCCATAGAATTCATTTAAGATAAAATCTTTAAAAAGGGTTCCCTCGGGAACCCTTCATGAGGAAAGGGGTCCACTCATGGGACACTTCATTTGAGATACATAGATAAGAGATGGGGTCCTTAAGAAGGACACACATCTCCATAACTAGTTATCACTGCCCCCAACATACATCGGAGGAGAACCATGTAAGATATTTAGAATAGGATAGAGGTAAACCTCGATATTACTTTTCATTTGAACAAGAAGTAGGTGCATCATCAAAAAAATGAGTGATGGCACCTCAATCACAAATTTGTTGTATTTTATCCTTCAAGGCCTTACATTCACTATTGGAATGAACAAGCACTCGATGGTATGAATAGAAAGAATGTTTTTCTTTATCATGTTCCTGATATTTCTTGCATGTAGGAGGAGGAAGAGTAATTAAGTGGGTTTTTAGAAGCCACAAAAAAATGCTCTTACTTAGATAAAGGATGAGGAGCAAGAAGAAATCCTTTCAGTTGTGGAGAAAATTTTGATTGCTCCTAGGAAGAAGATATGAAGATCAAGGACAAAGGAGGATATACCAATCCACAAGAATGAGGTTGATCATACATCATGTCAAAATTCAGCCATGGTTTCCACTTAAATTTTTCATTCGAGCAAACAAGCCCTAAATTATCCTTGTGAGGTAAAAATTCTACAAGGACCTGAATGCCTTGTTCATTACACCCATAACCTTTATGCTCATAGCCATATTTAGAGATGAGCTTAAAGCCAAGGCCATAAATTTTTTGCAAATATTGAAAAGAAGGAGGATATCCATAAAGAGCATTATCCCCACAATGGGGATCACACTCCTCTATGAGATCCACATAATCCTTATTAAAAGGACTACCAACATTATCTTCTTTAGAAAAATTTTAATCATCTTCCTTAGAAGGAGGATCAATGCTAAGAACATTACAATTCACATTCACATTATCCCGCGATATAGAAGAATATCCATCTTCGATAATAGGTTTAGATAATGTTATCGAAAGTTCTGAGTGGATCAGATCAACTTTATATTCCCCACTAAAGGGTTTTATAAAGTCTAGAGAACCCCAATCATTACCAAGACATGCATTCCCTTAAGAAGAGGTAGATTTAGAATTCCTTGCTTCAGAAGGATCTTCTTCAGGGACATTTATCTCAAGAGTATCATTTGTAGTAGGTACTCCTAGAGTAAACATTGACACAATGGAAGACACTAAAGGAATAAGAGTAGGCACAACTAAAACCTAACCAACAACTACCATTTCACATAAGTGCATAGCATCAGGTTCAACCTTGACTGTGACTACTTTATTATTAAAAATGAACTTAATATATTTATGCAAGGTAGATGGGAATACACCCATAGCATGAATCCATGGTCTATCAAGAAGAAGGTTATAAGGTAACGTTTTTGGCATAACATATACAAGGGTTGATAGAGTAATGGGTTCCAACCTCAAAGGAAAGACTATCATGTATAGTGCTTGTTGAGCAACATTATTGAACCCACAAATGCCAATAGAAGAAGCATTAAGGGAAGATGAATCAATATTAATCTTAGGTAATATATCAATGTTGCATATATTGAATGCCGAACTAGCGTCAACAAGAGTACATTGAATGAAAATTTTATTGATGTCAACTATAATCATTAAAGGATCTACTTGCTTCTATACTTCTGGAGGTGGGAGTTCTTGTGGATAGAATGCAATATTCAGCAAATCTACTTGAATATGAGCTATCAATGCATCAACATGTTTCGGCCTAGCGAAAGAAGGCAAGAGGGTCTTTTGCAAGGCTTCTTAAAGCATACATTGATAAACCATAGTAGACTGAAGAAACTCCCATAGTGAGATCTTAGTCGTGGTAACCTTAGCTTGCTTGACAAGATCATAATCACTAGGTACATTAGTCATAGGTTTAGGAGCTTCAAGAAGGATTGGTTGTTTATTTATCCTATTCTCATAAGTATGATCTACCACTCTATAAAAGGGGGCCATAGAAAGACTAGGAGAGTCAATATCAAATGGGACACCATCAATAGATCAAATAATTTAGGATAAGGACTAGATGGATTCACGTAAATGACTAGTCTCTTAGGCCTTTGAGGGGAAACAAAGACATAGATTACATTTTAAGACTAATCACAACTAGTAGAATAATTATTTGAAGACATATTCTCAACATCGATCCAAACAAGATAAAATTTTGAAGGAGATTCATCATGCAATAATGCATCATTTCTAGAGAATAATGCATTAGAGTAGATAAGAGATTCATCATTCACAAATACAACATCTCTCAAAGAGTGTGCATTGGAATAGAGACAAGATTCATCATTCACCAATGCATCATTTTTAGAAGAGAGTGCATTTGAGTGAAGAGTAGATTCACCATTCAAAAATACATCATCTCTAGAAGAGAGTGGATTGGAATAGAGAGAAGGTAGAGTAACATTAAAAAAGGTATCAGTGATCTCATCTTCTTGCCACAAAATATCCTCCGAAGCAAGAGGACTTTTGTGAGAAGGATCAAAGATAGATCAAGTGACATAGGCAAATACAAGTCACTATCACATGCATGAAATGGAATATCATTAACATTTTGAACAAAATTATATACTAAGCTACTAACAAAAGATATTAAATTCATTGCGATTTTTTTGGTATTTTCTATTTTGGAGGTCTTCAAAGTAGAATTTGGGGTCCAAACTTGTGTTGGTCTTAAAATTTGACTACCAAAGGCACAATATTTTAGGGTTTTGTTTAGTCCTCTTGGAGGCCATTCCAATGGTACAAACAGTTTTGAATTCTGATCACCGAGTCAGAAGTTATGATCCCTCCAAGTTGGGGTAGATAAATTCCTAGTTTTTTGGTTTATGTTGGGTTCACCAAAATGTAGAGAAGGGGGATTCGCTACTCATGATTTATCTTCACTCTGAGAACCTCATGGAGCCAACTTCCCTAGACTAATAAAGGGAACAATGACGAGAGTTCTAGAATTAGAAATAGCAGGTCATAGAGATCTTCTAGACAAATTGACAAGCTCTCAGCCAATGGACCACAACGCAGAATACAAATGATAGATTGATGCATTGTCATCTTGGAGGCACGCTGACATCTCATACAGACTAGAAAGCGATAATTTCATAGAAAATGGAAAAGTAACTACTTCTACTTTGATTGCTAAGAACTTACATAATGCAATAAAGTAATGAAATGTGATAAAGCAAAAGTAAAGTAAAGTATAAATGATAAAGATAAAGGGAAGAAAGAAAGGAAATACTCACAACCAAGCGAGTGATGAAGCCTCTAGCACATGAACATCTTCAATAACTACATGCGTAATATCTGGAGAAAGTGTTGGGGTTGTATACAGTTTTTCCTCAGTCAAACCCCTGTTTTGATGTTCGAACCTCCATAGAAGGAGAGAGATGAACCAAAATGGATAAGGTGTGTGGTGAAAGAGAAACTCGCTTAGGAGTAGAACCTGCACCACCAAGTATGAGTGATAAAAGCAATGCCTACTCAAGGAGGATAAATCGTATCACAGAAGAGGTGATAAAAGAAATTCCTATTGAAGGAGGAGAACCCGTATCACAAAAGAGGTGATTAAATAAATCCCCGGTTGAGGAGGAGAACCTGTATCACAAAGTAAATATGAAATAGATAGGGGATATAGAATCCAAATATGCTCACAAGTGCAAGACATAGGAGGTATCACATGCAAGATCCAAGGGCTGCAAAGAGTGTTTCCCAGAGAAATTGAATATTTCATTGTAGCAAGCTATATGGAGCAATGCAAACAAGGTAGAAAGAGTGAAATGTAAGACACAAGGCTAGAAAGAAGCTAGAATGAAGCTAGAGAAGTGCTAGAAAGACTTGGAGGAAGCAATAGAATGGAAAGATAATATTAAAAGAGAGAAGAGTAGAATAAAGAAGCTTCTTGGGCAGTTACAAGGCATCTCAAGCCATTACCACTGATCAAAGGAGGTGACAAGTGGAAAACATGCACACAAACAATCATCTAAACATTGTACGATGCTAGTGTAGCACATAGACGTCTGCATGCCATGCTAGTGTCTGAACACATCATGCTGCAAAATTAAAAGAATGAGAGAAGCATCATGTTTAATGCAAAGCTGACATGTGAGCGTAGTTGCTATAAAGAAGTGTTTAGCATCTTGAGAAGGGAAAAAGGTAGATGCAAGGGATAAAATGAGCCTACTCAATATGCTAAAGGGGTGGACACTAAATTTGATACAAGAATTAATGTGAAATTGCAAGGGGTTAAATTTTATGACATTACACTTTCTTAGCAACAAGGGTCATGTACAAGTATTCCCTTTAAAGGCATGATGGATTTACACCACCCATAATCAACATGCTTTCTTATATCTATAATAGTTAAAAATAAATGGCTCATCGATCATATAGATCAAACCCTACTTGGGTTTAATGAATCTTAAACTAGTATTTCATCATCTTTCCTACTGAACCATGACAACATTATAATACATATGGAACATTCTCAAGTATTTTTTTAAGCCCCTTTACCATTATCATCCCAACTGATAAAAGAAAAATCATTACATTTGAAAAGAAGACACAAGGTATTATACCCTTTGCATAGGATCAAAAATCAGTCCTCTACAAGATTAAGCATACATAAATACACATTTGAATTGGAATGAAATTTTGATAGCCATCATATGGCTACACCATCATGCGATTTTAAGTGACAACCACATCTTAATGACTCTAAGACTCGGCCTAGCTCTATGAGCTAGCTGATAAGACTGTACAAGTTGAGAAACCCAACCTCACAAGCCCCAATAATCACCTGCATGCAATAACCTATCACAAAGAATGAATGATATTTAGAACCAACTAAGATGTTTTTCAAGCCTCAAAGTAAAAATGCATTAGGAGTATCAAATAATTACAAGAGATCAATCCTTATGAAGGAGATCGAAACCCTACAAACAAGCCCTAGTGTGCACTCTTAATAATTAATAAATAATTATTAATGTGCCTAAGTTTAGCTTAAGTAACCTAAAGGAATAAGTGACTTAATTAATTAACCAATATGATTAAATTAATTAAGTGAAATAAATTATTACTGTAACAGACTCTAACTTAGATAATAGTCATGTAAGGCAGGCCACTAGCCGTGCAACACAAAATAAAGGTGGTTGACATTAACATAATAATCAACTCAAGCCTATGGCAAATCAAACAAAAAACTACATTTTATTGTACTAATGAATCATTCAATAGAATAAAAAAATACTACTCGCATGTTGAGGAAAATGATAATAGAAAAATCGAGCTTGTTTCTAAAGGATAGTGGTTTACCTTCTTAATCGATCTTTTGTGAAACTTGCCTTTGATTTTCCTAGTTCCATGAGATCTTCCATGATTTATCCCTTCAAGCCAATCGATTCAATTTGTTATGCTTTTCCCAGGGTTATGAATTCAAAATGGAAATAATGCTTTCTTTTTCTTGTGGTTGGGCGTTACTATTATGGAATTATTTCCATAGCCACTGGCCACTATCTTGGTTCAAATATTTCCATAATTTTTATGGAAGACCATGTCCTTCGTTGGATTCCTTCATGATTTTCATTTGATTTTCAAACAAATAGATATGGATAATATTGGTTATCGAATTCAATTTTCAAAACAATATAAGTATGCACATGTGTATATATGTATATGTATTTATATAAAATTCATTCATATTTACTATATTCTCCATTATATATATATATATATTACACACATACATGTATATTAGGGAAAACTTTAGTGGTGAATATTTACCAATTGGCTAATAATAGAAATCAAGAGCTCAAAAAATGGCGAATAGTACAAGCTGAAATGAAGACTGAATCACCAGGGTTTTATGAAAAATAATTTTGTCTTGATTAATTCACCATGTAAACGATGCATCATCAAAGCTAATTCGCTAGTAGTTTATACAGTAACTAAATTTTTTAATTATATTTGCCAGTAATATTATATTCCTCCGATTAATTTTGGGGCAATATCGCCACTAATAATAAAATACTATTTAATTTTAGGAATATTTTCTTTTATCTATTCCCATAGATTATTTTTTTAATCGAACGATTGCAGGTTGATTTTGGGCCCTAATACACATGTGCCTTTTAAAAGGCTTGTTGAGGCCCGAAATTTTATTTTGGGCTACATGATTAAATCTAATCGTGTGGCCCAAAACAAATTTCGGGCCTCAACAAGCCTTTAAAAAGGCACATGTGTATTAGGGAATGGAATGAACTTGTAACCGTCCTTTGTTCTATCGGTGGGACGCTAGATAATGTTTCCCCGACATGAGATTGTGATGGGGGTTTCAGCGATGAAGCATTGTTAGGCCGATGGTATTGAATTTTGTTAGGAATGGGGGAAGATTTTCCCCTCAACCCTACTTGTATCATGATAGGAGCGCATCAAGATTAACTAGGATTCGCCATTATGATTATTATTTTTACCAATTATTCATTAAGATTTGCCAGGATTTTACAATTTGTTTAATACTGTGCATAAGATTCACCAGGAAAATTAATATTTTTTATCAAATAAAAGGAAAGATTCGCCAGGATTTTACACCTTCGCCAAGGGGGGGGTTTCTTAAAGTTATCCCTAATGTATATATATGTGTAGATTGTTTGCTTGAAGGATTTTATAAGTTTCATATGCTATCAATGAATAAAATAAGAACTTTATTTCACTTCGAGCATCCATATATAATTTTCACATAATGGAACTTTGATCCTTTTTAATCATACTTTAAAAATACGTATTTCATTTATTTTTTCAAAACAAACAGTTTAAGTTGACAATTTAATCTTCAAGCCATTCATTTTCAATCACTCAAACAATTGAAGTCATCTAATTGTACATTCTTCTATGTACACAAAACGGTTCAAATGAAAGTCATCATACCATTTGTGTTGTGTGCACCCAGATTCCAATTGGCTTACCATTCGATCTAGCTAAAGAATCTTACGTTAATTGTGCTCTGATCCTTCAACCTATCACTCTACAACAATGCACATTTTCACTTGAAAAATTTATCAGTAATGTTCAATTCTTGGTAACATATAAGATAATTTCAAAATATCATATAGTCAACATCAATATACTTTTTTCAATCTATTTTCAAAAATTCCAAAACTTTCATTTAATATATATTGAATCTCTTCAATAAATCAATTTACCATATTATAATAAATATGCAATAAAGTTGCATTATGACATAGTCCACCTCTAGCACCTCCTCAATGTATAGGAACACCTTTAGGTACTCAAATACCTCTCCGCACCTGCACTCTATGCTCCCCAAGCTCATGCCCCTTTACATCTAAGAGAAACAGGTATAGGTATTGACATGAATATTAGGTAGAAAGACCCTTTCCATATCATGTGGGCACAATATCCCCACTCCAAATTAATACATTATGATGAAATGATCCACCTCACCTAATAGGTCTACTATGACCAATTTCCTTGCTATCAAAAATAGGATTTCTTTCGATAATTCCAAGTCGAGCAAGGCCGCAACAAGACTGGATACAATATCTACTTTTATTTTGTACTGCTCCATCAACACCTTAAAATATTTCCCCAATATCAACTCTATGGTCACTAACACCAAAGGGTCCCATTCCTTGAACACAAAATAGATCCACTTCTCTATGATTTTCCCAAGGAATACGTAGATTTTGTGTGTTACAATCAACTAGATAGGGGTCTCCATGAATAAAAGACCAAACCTCAGCTTTCACTACAGTTGCAACATTTGAATGGGAACCTTTGTGTTGGTCCTACCTCTTATTATTGCCTAGAAAATGTTGCAAAATGAATGCTCTATGTCCTTTTCTTTGATATACATTCATCTTAAGGCCACATAGATCCACAACCAGCCATGTAGCATGAATGAAATGAATCACATTAATTTTTCTAGCCCACACACCACTAACATACCATGCCAACTTGGTAATTCTCTCTAACATTCATAAAAAAACTTTAAAAAATCCCAACAATGTTTTCACAATCATAGAATTGGCATTCTTAGACAAGGCATAATACCTAGTGATCCAAGCGAGATAGAGAGATTCCATTTTCCCCTGCATTTGCCAAATAGCCTACCTCCACATTGGCTTCCCTATAAACATGATTCACCAACATTTTTTTCAACCCATTTTTCAACATGCATGCTTCATCCAACAAAGGTTGTATTTTCCAATTCACCATTCCCCATGTTCTCATTTCTTGGATGACCACCATCGAGTCCCCCTAAATCTCTAAATTCCTTAGTTTCAATTACCTACTTAATTATAGGTCATAGATGAGGGCCCTGAGCTCCACCACCATATTGTTTCCTTTTGATAAAGAGAGGGACCTATCAACCATCACCTATGATCAAATCCCCCTAGTTTTCACACAATGCACCATCGAAATTTAACTTATACCATCTAGCCTTTGGGGGCACCATACAACATCTTTTTCATTTTATTTTCTTCTTTCCCTACTATTGGGGTCAAGGATTGGGAAGGGATAAACCAAACCACTTATTCCTCATTTTCACATCCCATTTTGAAAATTTTGAAGACTCCAATTTTTTCTAGGCTACCCTCCCATTCACTACCTCTACAATTATAGCCTCCAACATGTTGAAAAAAATATGGAATTCTCTTACCTTGTGCATGAAAATTATCCTATTGTGCTCCTTCTAAATCTTCCAAACAACCATTGATGAACTAATCACCCATAACTCACATAAGAATGAGCTCTTCTTGAGTGGCAACCATGATGAAAAAAAATTGTGTCATTTGGTAAGGTACCACTTAAACCCATCCTTAAATAGAGCCACTTCCAGCATGCTTGTGCAAATAGACATCCAACTAGCAAATGATCAAAATCCTCCTCTACCTTTCTACACATCACACACCATGAGGGGCTCGAATAGACCAAGCTCCTAAACTTGTCTACCATTATTACACTTTCTTTTATCACATACCATGATAGCTACTCTTGAATAAGAGGGTGACAATAATTCATGAAGTTCCAAATTCTTGAGCCACTTGGTAGTCTTTCAATGAGTAAAATATTGTTTGTATTGGTGTCTAAAAACTTGCACTAGATAATCTTAGCTCAATTTACCCCACTATTCTTTTACATTTTCCATTTCACTTTTTCTCCTATAGATTTGTTTTGTTTGAGTAGGTTCGTGAGCCCAACATCCCCCACTTCCTTTTGATTTAAAAATTGTTTCCCACATAATCAATGGGATTTTATTTTGATCCAATGTTTGGTGCCAAAAGAAGCACCTCATAATATGGTTTAGTTAAGCAACCATGTATGTTGGTAGTGCCAAACCTACATAACTTGTATATTGGTAGGGTAGAGATAACTACCATCAGTGTGATTATTCCACTAGCCCTAGACAACCACTTGCCACCCCAAGCCAAAAGTCAATTAATAACCTTATCTTCCAAAGGATCCCACAATTTTCCTATCCTCACAACTCTCTTCAGTGGTATCTTGAGATATGTTATTAGTAAATGCCCAATAATAAATATCACAACCTCTAACACTACCCTTACCACTCTTGGTGTTGTGTTATGAAAGATCTTTTATTTTGCATCACTCACATTCTAACTTGAGGCCATCACATTGGCATTAAGGGTCCTTTCGAAAGAGTCATATTCATTCCTCTTGGAAACCCCAAAGAGAATTGTATTATCTACAAATTGTTGGTGTCTCGCTATTTTCATCCCACTTGTGATTTTTATTTGAGTGATCTTCCTGCTACAAGTATCCCTCAAAATGGCTCTTTCCAAAGCTTCTGCCATCACAATATATAAAAACATGGAAAAGGGGTCACCCTAACTCAATCCTTCAGAAAATTCAAAGAATCCAACCAATTCTCAATTTGCAAGGACTAAGAAGCGTGAGAAAAAAATGCAGTTGAAGATCCATGTTACTCATACTTGATCAAAACAAATTTCTTCTAAAAATTTGCATAAAAACCTCTAGTCGCCCATGTCATAGACCTTTTTTATATCTAATTTAACTAGCATACCTTATGTATTGCTGATCTAGAGGGAATGGATGACCTCTTGTACAATTATCACCCCATCAAAGTTTGACCTGCTTGGGACAAAACTTGATTGTTCTTTAGAGATCATGGCTAGGAGAATTGTCTTCAACCTATTCTCCATCACTTTTGCCATGATTTTATATAGTGTGTTGCAAAGTGATATAAATCTAAACTCATCCAGTGTTGTAGGATTCTCCTTTTTTAGGACCAAGGCCAAGAAAGTGTGGTTGAATTCTCTTAGCAGCCTTCCTAAGGCTCTCAAATCCTCTAGGGCATCACCACCTCTTGTCGAATGATTCTCAAACATTTTGGAAAGAAACAGGAAATGAAGCCATATAGTTTCAATGCCTTATAAGGGTGGATGTGGAAATTTTTTTGGTTGATTTCCTCCATAGTGAATGTGAATAAAAAATTCCCATGCTCCCTTAGGGTAGTTCTATTTTGCCAGCCGCACCCTCCACTAAAGAAAATAAATGTCAAACTCCTTCTGCATGATCTCATTATAGATGCCACCATTTTTCAACCAAGTGATGCTCACAAGTATTTCATCATTTTTATTTTCAAAAGCTTGCACCATGCTTCAAAATTTCAGTAGTTCACAATTTCGTTTGCCCCTTTGCATCACTCCCCTTTTGGGCGCTGATCGGCTGCCACGTAGCATCTGTCTGTGCACCCTCTTTGGAAGACCCCACCTTCAATGCAACATGTTTAGAGACCTCCACGTGTCTTCACATCACAAGTTTTTAATTTATTAAGGGGATGAATGAGTATCAACCCTCAAGCATTCACCACATGATCTTCTAAAGACTTCCTCATGAAGGAAAACTGAGAAGGCGACAACCTATCACTAGCTACCCTATTCTGTAAATACTGCCATGATTGAATTGCATGTGTCGACACTCTAGTATTTTGGGACCACTTCCATCATTTGTAGGGTAATGCATAGGGCCCTGGGGTGTCCTCATTCATGGCTTGAATCTTTTTGGTTGTGATGGTAAAGGTGGAAATCATTGCTAATAGGTCATTTCTCATGATCGGAGGATCTTTTTCATTATTGGCTCACCAAGATAGGCTTCATTATAAATATGAATTCTTCCATCGAACCAAGGGTTTAGAGTTAAGATTCTAGATTTTAAAGAAGAAATATTCGTAGAAGAACCAAGCCTTTAATGCTTTCTATATTATTGTAAAGACTTGCAGACTATGCCATTCTTCGGCCTTTTTGTTTTCTTGAAGATTTTGATAAAGTTTTATTGTGCCATTGTGGTGTCAAATATTTCATTTACAAAATTTCTATAATTTGAATGCAATTTGACTGATTTAGATCATGTCCTCGACTCCTCTTTTCAGTAAACGCATATGAATATTATTTTATGTCATTAAAGTGAATCATTTAGATTTTACCTTTGTTTTCTTTCATTCTGAACATAGGAGATTGTTGAACGGGCCGTTAAACCGCATCTACAAGATAGGTCTATCCTACTTTACATCTAAGTCTCAGCACATCACCCTAGTTAGACACTTTTATTTTTTATACCTGCTTCCTTTTCCCATTCAAAACCCCAGTTATAGAAGAGCCGACTTCTTTAAAATATGGAGGTCACTCAGTTTAGCACAACAGGTTCCCCCTTTAACTAAGTTTTTCATAAAAGTCTATTACCTTGTAAATTTTTGGCATCAATAGTTTTTATTTTTTCCTGGAATGCTCGGTGGGAAATTTTCTTATTTATACCATATCAAAGGGGTGTAAAAGTCATCGACGTGTTACTAGGTCACGAACCACAAAAATCCTAACTCACTAGTGCCTCCACCAATAACAGTCATACCAAAACTCATCTAAGTATATTTTTCAGACCCCAACCATGATTCCTATCACCAACTGAAATTATGTGGCCTTGGATGTCGAAAGCCCTCTTGTCGCCCTAGTTCTACATATGATATGTTCCTCTATCCCAGTATTTTATCTCAAATCTATTCCAAATTTCATTAGAGATAGGTCAAGAATGCTAGTCGAACATCTGTGAGATGTTATAGTTGTGTGTCTAGTACATGGAGTCACATATTAGAACATAGGGTTGAGACTATTTGTTGCTTCTTTACGAGGAAAAACACTACATTGGTATCATAGTCTACCAGCTAATACTATCGGTACCTGGGATGAGCTTGGGGATCCATTTTATGAAATATTTTATAATGACAGAGATAGGTCTTCACTATATCATTAGCTATCAAGAATCAAACTAGCCCCATCTTAAGCTATGACTGATTTCAATGACCATTTTCATACAACCTGGCAGAGAATCTAAAATGCTATCTGACCACCGGCTGAGCTAGCATTCATGTTCTACCTAAAATCCATCAATGCTGACATCTACATGATGATCTAGTCACTCAGTAGAGCTACATTACCAAATGCATACAACATTGCAATAAAGGCGAAGAAAAACCTAATTGATGCTGGAAAGTTTCCACCTTGACCCATTATGTCGATATTGCCTGAAATATTGATTTCTACTCAAGAGATGCCATCTACAAGCACACCCTTGCCTCCTCCATCTATGTCTACATATCCAAGTGCACCACAAAATGTTGCTTCTACATCCAACACTTCAAAGGATGAAATGAGTGACAGAAGGGAGATGTTACGAAACTTGACAAATAAAGTGAACACTATCAAGCATAACCAGGCTACTCCTCCAAGACCATCCTAATAAAGCTATTAGTGTGGCAGCCCTCCTACCAACAAAATCAACACCAAGGATTCACACATGCAAATCCACTGACTCAAAAAAAAACCAAATGGTTCCAGTATCGACTTCACTGCGAGCCACTCAAACCAGTACAAGTAGAGAGTTGACCACAAGACAAAACAATCTCACTGAAGACTTTAATCCATTGTGTTACCCCCTCTGGTGATGCTCATATGCCTTGATATTTTCTATGTGGAAATTTATAGTAGAAAGTTGGGGAGGAATGCAGTCAAGGAGCGGCAACAAATTAAGGATACACATACGACTCTCACCAAATGGATAATGCAGTTCTCACTTCACAAATGAAGGAAATGCCCTTAGAACAAGAAAATGGCATGGCCCCTGACTATTATCTCCTCTCATTCATGGAAGGAGAGGAAGCAGTGTTCACTTATGAAGCATCTCCATTGGCAACCCTGCAAGTATAGTCTGACTACAACACTCATTGAAAGACAAGATTCACAAGTGAAACAATCACTCTGTAGCCTAGAAATGTCTCAGACCAGCCCCCTAGTCCTTCTCTGATCACTCCATATTCACAGCTGCACAAATAAATTATCATCACCAAAACCAAGGAGCATAAACCTCCAAATCTACCACCCTTCAACGTGGTGGAAAAATTGAAGAAATATTCTGCTAATGTATCCATTTGGGATATTTTAGCAATTCGAAAATAGAAGTCATTACTACAAAAGGCCCTACAGAAGGGTGTGGATGAACTATCAAAAGAACAAACTACCAAAATTGCAATGGACACAACACCTCCAACCAAAGTTCTTACTAATACTATGGATGAACCCCCAACCAGGGCTAAAGGAGAGAATTTGAAACCCAAGACTTTCTTTCTGATCCTCATTATAGGGAAGAAACTACTGCACAATTCTATTCTTGACTTTGGTACTAGCACCATAGTCATGCCCAAGCAAATAGGTAAAGCTTTAGGACTCAACTACAAGCCTTTAAAGAAAGGAGTTATGTAGCTGGATGGGAACAAGGTCAAAACTATGGGCCTTATTAAAAACCTCCCTTTAACCTTGTTTTCCTATCCTAGCATCACAGTGTTGAAAGACACTGCGATCATTGACATTCCTCCCATCTTCAGCCTCTACTTATTGTGAGAGTTGAAAAAAAAGATAGGCAGATACCTTTCTTTTGATTGATCTCACCTAATTCTTAGGACCAACCACAGTTTAAGATGAAGACAGTATCAAAATCCCTACATTCAGAGCACGTAGTTGATGAAGCTATGATCAACTACAAAGGAATTGGTGCCTTCATTACCAAAGAAGTAGCTAGTGGTAGTGAGTTTTTGGAGCATGAATAGATAAACAAAGACAGAGTTGATTGAGAAGAAGTCTTCTTAACCGAGAACATAGGCATCGATATTTTCAATAGTTGTTATTCTACCGGATTGGACACCTATGTCATCTACGATGAGGATCAAGAGTTCCCAAAAATACTGAAGGATTCTATTCCCAAGAAAGCTTCAGAGCTCTAGATATTACACTTTGATGGTGTGAGATGCAAGGTTTGGAGGAGGAGCCAGGATACACCTAACATCTCCATCCATTGAGAATATCTTTAGGTCATTCCACTTCCAATTTTCTTTCTCAAACAATGAAGCCAAGTATGAGACCCTCATGCAAGGACTAAGCCTCACTGAATGCATGGGTATTAAACAACTAGTGGTATTTGGAGATTCTAAATTTTTAATCAACCAAGTCATAAATTTCTTTGCTGCAAAAAATATTTGTATGCAGTCTTACAAACACAGGGTATGGGACCTCATTGAAGGTTTCAAAGATTTTAGCATCCATGCTATGCCAAGAGAGAAAAATATAGATGTAGATCACATGAAAATGATAGGATCCCAATTTGATCCAGTCTCTGACTTGATAAAAAATGTACACTCAGTATGAGTGATCATCTGACCCTCCATCCATGATAATGATCAGAGCTAGCAAGTATTCTAAAGTGATGAACACATCACCTCATTCATCCAACTATTGGGAGTTTCACCGATCAGTTTCAACCGAAATTTAAAGAAGAATATGAAGGATAAATCATCCAGTTGAAATCAAACAAGCTTCCAAAAGGGTTAGTCACCCTCAAAAATCTATTCTACTATGATGATGCAAGGAATAATAGAAGGAAATTTGTGGCACACTAGGAAGACTACACCGACCTTGAGGTCAAGAATGGAAGAAAACTTAAAGTCGGGAAAGAAGTCCCACAAAAATATAAAGATAGGTTGATACACTTTTGTGAGAAGTGTGAAGGAGTAGTGCCTTGGTCTTGCGACAACCTCAAGGGATATAATCCTCATGCCATCCAACACACCATTGAACTAATAGAAGGTGCCAAGCCTATCCTACAAAAGTAGATGCCTATCAATTTGAAGATTGAAGCCTTAATGGCACAAGAGCTAGCAAAGTTGATCCAGTCCAAGATTGTCTTCCCAATCAAGCACAGTACATGGGTATCTAATCTTGATCCAGACAGAAAGAAAAATGGAGACATTCACCTCTATGTTGACTTCCATGACCTAAACTAGGTGTCACTAAAGGATCATCACCTGCTGCCTTCTGTGAAATTAATCTTGCAGATTGTAGTAGGTTCAGAGATGTTTTCTCTGTTGGATGGTTTCTCGGGCTACAACTAGGTTCGAGTGAAAGAAGAAGATCAGCACAAGAACACGTTCACCACCAAATGGAGAACATTTGCATATGACAAAATGCCTTTTAGCCTATCAAATGTGGGGGCTACCTTCTAGTGAGCAATGAATATCACTTTCAGCAAAATAATCAACAAAATCATCCTCATCTACTTAGATGATCTGACTGTATTTTCAAAATCTAAGGATGACCATTTTGATCATCTAGAAAAGGTTTTCATAAAATTCTAGGAGTTGAGGGTGTCCCTAAACCTGAAGAAATTTGTTTTTGGAGAACCACAAGGAAAATTGTTGGGTGAATGTAGTATTCCAAGATGGAATCGCTATTTATTCTGAAAGAGTAAAAGCAATAAGAGAACTTCCTCTTTCGGTAAACAAGAAAGGTGTACAATAGTTTTTGGGGAAGGTGAAATTTGTAAGTAATTTTCTCCCTGATCTCACAAGAACAATTAGATCGATCACCGTGATGCTCAAAAATGACCAATTATTCAAATGGACAAAAGAAGCGAGGGAAGCCTTCAAGAAGGTGAAAAATGTTATTTCTTCAACTCTTGTGTTGGAAAATCCTAACTTGTCAAAGGATTTCATAATGTATGTTTTTAGCAATAAGACAAGCATCACCACTATTCTGATTTAGAAGGATGATGAAGAAAAGGCAGAACACCCTATAGCATTCCATTCTTAAAATTTGAAGGAATATGAGATGAACTATAACTTCATCAAAAGATAAGCTTTCACAATTGTAAAGGGACTCAATAAGTTTCGACACCTTATAGCTTGCACTAAATTAATTTTTTATGTTGCACATTCCATTGTACGAAAGTACATCATGGAAGGGTAAATCACTGACAAAAGGGCCATCTAGATCACTAAGATCCTAGAATATGACATTGAAGTCAGGCCTACAAAGATGATAAAAGGAAGAGGGTTGTGTGAATAATTGGCACATAGTAAAGAGAAGGAGATTGAGGAGGAGCAAGAAGAAATAGTCCTAACCAATTAGTCTGAACCTAAAGGTTGCTGGCTGACAGATAGGGTAAGATATATGCATACAGACAAGTATCCATCAGGACTTCTATCTCAAAGAAGGAGATTCTACTGGCTGTAGAATAGTGGATAATCACTAATTGAAGGAATCATTTTCAAAAGAAATCTCAATGGTGTCCTGTAATGATGCATCACTATGGAACAAGCAAAGAAAATTCTCAACTCCCTCCACATTAGCTAGAAAGGTGGGCACTTCTCTGAAAAGACCACCACTATCAAAATTTTGTGCGTTGGATACTTTTGGCCTACATTATTCAATGACTCCACAAAATGGTGAAAACCTACAAAGAGTGTCAATTCTATGTAGGGAGAAGAAAGTATAATGCCATACCTCTCGATCAGAAAGTAGCAGATGAGTCATTCATGCAATGGGGACTAGATTTCATTGGGATGATGAACCCTACCTCCAGCGCCGACCACAAGTGGAACCTAACAGCCATCGACTACTTCACAAGATGGACCGAAGCCCTACCCCTGAAGAATGCATCAGAAGTAGAAATTGTAGATTTCCTTAGGGGGCTAGTAACAAGATTCAGTGTGCCAAAGACTATTATCTCATAAAACACCAAAGCTTTCCTACACTCCAGGGTAAGTTAGTTCACATTAGAGCATGACATATATCTGAAAAAATCCTCAAACTACTACCCACAAGGAAACAACTTGGGTGAGTCAACCAACAAAAATCTGGTCTAACTCATCAAAAGGATTGGTTTAGATCATGAGAGAGAAAGACATAAAAATATTCAAATGACATTATGGGCAGACCGCATAACTCCCAAGCAAGCCCTAAAGACTTTCCCTATGAGCTAGCATATGGGAAGGAGGCATTGTTACCAATATCTATAGAGATACTTGAACTATAGCTGCTCAAGTCTCTAGAGAATGAAGAAAATGGAGTTGTGGAATTTTGGTTGGATGAATTATTGGAGGTACAAAGAAAAAATGGGTAAAAACCATATTAGCCATGACTAAGCATCAACTGGTTAAGAGATGGTTTGACAAGAAAGCTTCAGACTAGGGTTTGAAATGTGGAGATCTAGTGCTAAAATTCAATGAAAGAGCTGCGAAGCCCAACCAACATGGGAAATTCGATAGACTATGGGAAGGGCCTTTCAAAATAATTCAATGCAAACAGAATAATGCATTTGAATTGGAAAATATGGAACAAGAAGCATTGAGAATTCTAGTTAATGGAATTCACTTAAAATTATTCAATTAAGCTTCAGGTAACTCATACAAGTGTAAATATGTGATTACTATAATTATCACTCATATTTTAGAGAACACAAGAAGGAAAATAATGGTTTGAAGATAGAAAGTATATTTCTCAAAACACAATTCGGTTGATGTCATAATGAATACATTAGGAGGATTCATTCTCAACCTTGGAGCTTGAGAAGGCTTGCATGTTGATACCTAAGCACCTATCTGTATCCACCATCACCTAAGCTTGCCACTAGTTCACATTAGTTCATTACCGCTCCTTAATCCTACATGCAACAATTTGTACCTATGGATGCAACCAAGTTGGCAATTCAAGCTAGCCTTTTCGGTGGGTTTCTCAAGCTAAACTTGATTACCATCATTCTTGGGATGTAGGCCACCTTGGGTGTTTCTATAAAAAGGGGCTTGTCATAGCAGTTGAACTATACATGGCGATTTGGCAAAACATTAGGCAATTTAGGTAGCATAATTGCTCAGGTGGTTTGAGTAGGTTTTAATTTTCCATAGCGCTAGACTTAGGTATTTTGAGAAGAGGTTGACACAATGAATACTCTGATTAGGCTAGTTTGCAACAAGTCTCAAACAACTTTCTTGGGAGAGATCTCCAATAGGAATTTGAAACATATAACCAAAAACAAACACTCGCTGGCCATTATAGCCATGAAATGGGTTTTGGGCAAGGATTACACTAAGTATGAAGATAAATATTAGGTGAATACCGATATATGATCCCACTTTGTTGCTTTGTTGATTGACATTTAGGCCTCGAAAGCCTTGATACTTTTTTTGACGCTTCATATTTTCTCAATGCGATACCTTCGAGGCCTTGGAGAAGTAGTAACCAATGTAGTGTACGGTTTGGGCCTTCTGGTAGTGAGTGACATGCGAAGGCATATTGAAGAGGATGTGATGGTACCACGGGTCCCATTTCTAAGCAGGTTCTAGCTGCATTCGTTAATTGAGCATTGTGAGAGAGCCACCCATGCATACCACTTCATGTTGCGCTATTACAATGTGGTGCTATTTTATGACGTGGACTAGTACACCAACTTTAGGAACCTCCTTTTCCATTCGTTGCTTGTTTTGGGTGTCAGTGTTGCTATTCTAGATCATGCTACTATAGGTGATAACATTTTTGCTATCCCTGACAATGCTCATGCGAATGGCAACAATGCCCATACTTCGACCACTTGAAGATTAAAACATCTTTTTCTCTTTTGTATATATATACCTAAAAGAGGTCTTGCATATACATCTATATAAGGACGCCTCATACAATGTGATATTTTGAGTGCATGGCCCTAGAGCCATTTTTTCAATGTTTTTATGAAAATATATATAATGGCAAAGACAAGCGAAAAGGTGAATAATAGAGAGATGGCGGCTCAATTTCCCATGAAAATCGCACTGAAGGGATGTTATCTCTAATGCAATTATGAATCATTGTCTTGTTAAAAATGGTAAGTAGATCATTTCTCATGGACAAAGGAGCTGGCGGCACATGCCGAATTAAATGCATAAAGGTAACCATTGTCTACCAGATGAAGGCAAGAAATTAAAGAGAAAAGCTAAGTATCACATGCAAAAATAAGACAGAGTGTAAAATTTTTTAAAGTAGTGAAAAAAAATAGAAGAAAAAAACTATTAAGAAGTCCTAAAGGTGTTGCAATTTATTTAGTAAAGGGAGCCAAACACAAGAGTAATCATGGAGAATTCACTTCCTCGGTGTAAATTAAACCTAGAGCGAAAGGTTGCCTGGTGTCGAAACCAAAAACTTTATGTTGAGTTTAGGTTCCATTTATACTGCTTCAGTGTGCTTTTTAGGTAAATTTGGCAAGTTATGGAAACTGCTCAAGGTTCTCAGGCCGAAGTGAAAAAGGAAGAGGCCCAGAGCTTATTCAATATCATGTGTGCAACACCAACCATCGAGGTCTTTGAGGATGTCTCTTATGCCTCACCTAGGATTCCAGAGAAGCCGACTTGGGTAAATACACTGGTTGTAGAGAAGAAAATCCCTCGCAAAGATAAGAAATGAATCAAAGAAGAATGGGAAAATATTCATGACCCCATTCTTACAAAGAATGCCAAATCACTTAGGGAAGCAGCCTATGAAAGGATGAGAAAGAATTGTAACCCAAACTCCTTCACATAGATATGTTGGTTCAGTGGGCTTCAATAATATATGGTCCTACTTGTGCAATACTACCCCAAATTGGTAGACGAGGCCATCAAGCACTTCAATCTAGACACCAAGACCATTGAGGTTTGGGAAGTGAGTGTGGTTATATGTAGGGAGGTTGTGTAGCATATGCTCTGTATCCCATATTTTCACTCAAAGTGCCTACAATGGTGAATTTCAATCCAGCAAAAGGGGAGAGCTATTGGAGGACTGAAGACTTGGTGTTGGATTTCTATAACATGAAAACTCAAAAACTCAGAGAAGCTCCTAATAAGCCAATATAGATCCTAGTGATGTATAAGGGCTTCAAAGATGATATGAAGGATGCCTTCACTATGATGGATTTTTTTTGTGGCCTAGACACTAATAAGGAGGTCGAGGAGTTTCAGCTCGGTTTAGGTTTCCAATTACACAAGAAAAAAGTATTTTTTCTAGTATGATTTTGCTGAATTCCTCATGCAAGAGATGCTCAACTAGATAGCAGAGTACCAACTTCAATAGAGGTTTAGGTTCCCATCCTTTCTCACACATATGTTCTTGCATCAGAATCTTGACTTCTTCCAGAAGCATCTGGGGCTCTCAATTTTTGATGAAAATAAAAAAAGAAAGCCAATTTCCACATGGAATCCCCTTCTCTCTGAGACATTTGATGATTATGCATTTTTAGATTATTTCTTATATCCGATTCTGTAGGATTTAAGAGGAGACAATTTCATCTTGTGGTTCAACTTACACCAAACTGAGTTCATGTAGTGTTTCACTCCAAAGTGCAATTGGTTCCTGGGTGAGGAATTCACATTTTTTTGATTACGAGGTTTCATCGGTGAGCTTTTTTGGCTTCCAGTGTGTCTTAGAGACTAGGTACTAGTGCTTGAATCTTTCCACCAAGTATCACTTATGGATGTTACCTTTCATGACAGGAAGCAAAGAAGAAAGGATTCCTCAAATACCCGAAACACTACAAAACTATAGTCATGGCAAAGATAAAGGCTCATGACATATTGGAAGAAAAGTTAGCTCATCTGGGGTTGGTGTAGATTTGTGAACAATCAAATTACAACCCAAATGATGAATTGTCAAGAGAGTATGTCAAGGTGGCACACTCCCCTTGGCCTTACTGGGAGAAGGGTCGAAACCCAATGTCGGATGCAGATGAGTTTATTTTTGACCTAGCGTACATCCCTACTAAAGGTGGTCAACCCCCTTGACTTGATTTCTACCTTTCCACCATGTAGTATGATAAGACAAAGAAAATGGAGACCACTCTCTACAAAAACCTACTAAAAAAATATAGCTGGAAGGAGAAGAAAGTCCATGATTTCTGGATATATTGGCAGGAGACCCAACACACTAAGGCCCCATATGACACCAAGGAGATGGATGATAAGTTTGAAAAATTGTGGAATGCCGACCACTTAGATTCTAATGAAAGTGGTGAGAAGGAATCCAGTTCAGAGTCGACTGAATCACAATTAGATGAAGGGACAAAACTAGAAGCAGACACACAGGACGTCTCAACTCAATCATAAGGAAAGGCCATGAAGCAACCTAGTAGGGTATCCTCTAATGTGCGGGTTAATATATAATGTGTGAGGTCTTCACTAACTTGCACTTGGACAACAAGGCGAACTAGGGCAACCTCTCCACAACAACCCAAAACCATAGTAGTAGGTGACTCAATGCTAGAGAAGCGACTGCGAATTAAGGCATTTTTGGAAGAGAATTCATAGAGCACTGAGGC
This sequence comes from Sequoiadendron giganteum, assembly GCA_007115665.2. NCBI lineage: Eukaryota > Viridiplantae > Streptophyta > Pinopsida > Cupressales > Cupressaceae > Sequoiadendron > Sequoiadendron giganteum. Next base: position 660,545,895 of record CM021104.1, read on the forward strand.
AAACAAAGAGTTTCAAATAGATGAGGGACAAAAAGCACACATACAACAAGTATGTTTCACTCCCTCTTGCCTGGTCTCAGAAACTTTCATTACCCCTGTTGCATCCACAACACCTCTTGGTTTATGCGTTGACCAATGCATTTCAGCCACTTTTCCAATATTAATCATAGTATCATAACCATCCTCTTGGGTGGCCCCATTTTCCTTTACTCCTCCATAGAACCTCACACCATTCATTTCAGCCCATTTCATATCCCAAAACCTCACATACTCTACCTCTGCTACCTTCAATGATTCATCGCATACCGTCGAAATGTCAAAGCCAATCCATTCTACCTAGTAGATAGAAGTTGCAATGACTTTTCTTCTCGTAAGTATTCCACCTCATTCATAATTAGAGTATTGGAGTATCCCTCCTTTCTCACCTTAGATAGTTAGGGTACCAAAGAAAAAGTCTCCCAGTACTCCAAGCCTTTCATTCCCTTCTGCCCTTCCCCCTGGTGCACCTTTCACACGTGGACTCATCAGGTCATCCTCTGATTTCTTATCAAAAGGAGACATGATTAAGCAAGCTCGAGCAATTAAAGCCCAAAGGAAAAAAGCTTAAGTTTCTAAGAAGCTGGTAGAACTGAGGGTACATACAACTTTCAATGAAGCTCAGCAGTTAGTACACTTTATGGCTATGTACCCTATTATTATTAAGCCACAGGGAGAGATACAACCAAAAGACTAGAACATGTACATCATTGGACTCAATTTAAGCATAGCCCATCTCAAGACAAGGTGGAGCTCATGGAGGAAACATAGTAGGTGGTGACCACCAACTTTCTTAAGTCTAATCGACAGCTGAAGAAAAGGGAAGAAGAGCTGAAGAACATAAAGAGTAGAGTCAAAGTCTTGCTTTCCAAGGAGAAAGAAAAAGAATTTGAATACAAGTGCTTATCCCAAAAAAATGAGGAGGAGCTTTCCAAGCTCCTTGAAGAGCTAGAAAAGTTTTGATCCCTCGATCCTAACTTGGTCACTGAGCTACAATAGAAGAACAAAGAGTATTAGGAGTAGTTAGCAAAGCTAGAGAAGGAAATATGACAAAATGATGAAGATTTTCATCACCAACGCACTAAGTTGGAGCAAAAAATATAGCAGAGGGATGTGGATTTTGATATCCACCAAGATCAATTAGAGAATGAAATTGTTGAACTAAAGTCTTCATTAGAACAAGCAGCGGAAAACAAAGAGAAAGTTGAGGATAGCTGGGTCATAGAATCATGACTCCTATAGGGGCAACTCACCATAGCAAACCAAAATATTATGGAGCTAGCACATGATATAGAACAAATGAATGTAGATATTTATGTATTAAAAGATTATACCTCAGTCCATGTCAATAAATCAGACCTCCTTTAGGTGGCTCAGCAATTGTATGTCTCATATTGGGAAAGAGTGAAGGATTTTTTCTTGACTCTACAACCAACACTCTAATTTATGGCAGAAGCAACAGACTTGGGGAGAGATGTTCATGTGATGATCGGGAAATTCCCATAGGTCATTGTTGAAAGGGTTCTAGATTCTAAAATATTATGGGAGAGGGTATATCAAGTCCCCAACAAAGTCTTGGCAAGAGCAAAAATTAAGGATTGAAAGGCCACAACTAATACATCCAGTAGGATCATCCATTATCATGAAGTAATCCTACATACCAATGAGTGTGCAACCAAATTGGATCATCTTATGGGTAGCATGTGGGCCAGGTTCCATCACCTAGCTCAAATGGGCTTACCATCTCCATTTCTTAAGGATGAGTCAGTGGCCATGGTAGAGCATATGGCAGAAAAGATTGAGGAGAAGCAATAGGGCCCATTTGCCTTTCAAGGTTTCAATCAACCCCTTGTTGTAGGAGATATTGAGGGAATCATTCATCCAATCATGCAACTTTTTTTTCAACTCGAATCCTCGGTTGATATACTATCAGTGCTACCTTACAAAGAAGTTATCAATCTACATGGAGTGCAAGAGAATCTGTGCGACATATCGACTCCATCATAGGATGAATGGCTACCCTCTAGGATCTAATCACGTCACCCGATGGATAGGTATCTGTTCTATCAAACCAGAAATTTTGGGTTCCTCATTGTGCAGGTGAAACACCCCTCTTAAGTTGCCAAGAGCTATGAATAAAAATTTCCCATGCTCCCTTCGGGTAGCTCTATTTTTCTGACTGCACCCTCCACTAAAGAAAAGCAATCTCAGACTCGTTTTGTGCAATCTCATTACGGATTCTGCCACTCTTCAACCAAGCGCTCCTCACAAGTTTTTCCTCCTATAGGTTTTCAAAAGCTTGTGCCATGCTTCCATGTGTCGGTAGTTTTCAATTTCCTATGCCCCTTTGCATCTTCCACTTTTGGGCCCCGACTGGCTGCCACGTAGCATAAATGTCTGTGCAACACACAACATGTTCGAAGATCTCCACATGTCTTCACATCATAGTTTTTTCATTGCTTAAGGGGATGAATGAGAATTGTCCCCTAACTGTTCACCACACAATCTTCTAAAGATTTCCTCACAAAGGAAAACTGAGCAAGCGACAAGCTATCACCAATTTCCCTATTTTTTAATTGTCATCTTATTTAATTGCACCTGTTGACACTCTGGTCTTTTGGGACCACTTCCATCATTTGTAGGGGAATGCATTTGTACTTGGGGTGTCCTCATTCATTGCTCAAGCATTTTCGGTTGCAATGGAAAAGGGGTAAATCATTGCTAATACATCATTGCTCATGATCGCAGGATCTTTTCGGTTATTGGCTCATTGAGCTAGGTTTCATTATAAATATTGCTTCTTCCATCGAAGCAAGGGTTGAAAGTTAAGAGTCTAGATTTTAGAGAAGAAATATTGGTAGAAGAACCATGCCTTTACCAATTTTTATATTATTGTAAAGAATTATAGGCTATGCCATTGTTCAACCTTTCTATTTTCTTGAAAATTTTGATAAAGTTTTACTATGCCATTATGGTGACGAATGTTTCATTTACAAAACTTCTATAATTTGAATGCAAGTTTACTAATTTAGATCATTTCCTTGACTCCTTTTTTTGGTAAATGTGTATGAATATTATTTTATGTCATTAAAGTGAATCATTTAGATTTTACATTTATTTCCTTTCATTCTAAACACAACAGATTATGGAATGGGCCCTTAGACGACATCTACAAGATAGGTCTATCATGCTTTACATCTAAGTTTCGGTGCATCGCCCTAGTTAGACACTTATTTTTTATACCTGCTTCCTTTTCCTATTCAAAACCCCAGTTATAGAAGAGTCGTCTTCTTTAAAATTCAAAGGTCACTTAGTTTAGCGCAATAGGTCCCCCCTTTAACTAAGTTTCCAAGAAAAGTCTATTACCTTGCCAATTTTTGGCATCAACAGTGAACAAGCCTTGTAACATCTGATTTTGGTCCCTAATGACTAACATATGGATGCCCTCCAATTACATCTATTATGTACTTAGACTTGAGCCTTCCTAATTGTTAAGGAGTTTTTGGAATAAATTCACTACTTCTACTATGATATCCATAACCACCTCAACCACCTCCCCACTCTCCAACTTCAGACTTGAAATTTTGTTCACTTCCCTCCAAACTTTTGTATCCCTCCTTAATCCACATCTCATGAAACTTTTTTTTATCTAGAACAGTTCTTGTCTTTCCAACACCTCTTCCCATTACTTTAATAACTCTTTCTCCTTCATAAAAAGCTCCCCATTCATTCCTCCTATGATCAATTTCGCATTCACCACTTCCAATTCTTCCAGTCACATTTTGGCCTCGAATATGTTTGCAAAATGATTTTGATTTTGTGCTCTTAGTTGTTGTTTTAATAGTTTTAGTTTTCTTACTACTCTAAATAGCTTGTTTCCTTTAGGTTGTGCCACATTCCACCATTCCTCTACCCACTATAAGAATAATGAGTCTCTAAATGACATATTTTAAAAATAGAATGAACTTCTACGTGATCTTATTTCCACTATAATCTCCATCTTAATTGGGTAATTATTTGATCTCAAATATTGCAAAATACTACCTTCCATCATGAATGGGAAAGTAGTCAAATCACCCCAAAACATGAGTCTATCTAGCTTATTTTCTATAATGCTAAAATTAAGTATGTGATTGGTTCAAGTGAATTTTCCATTCACCATTAGAAGATTGTTGATAATAAAGTCCTCAAAGTCCTCTTGTGATTGTTACTTCTTGCCCACTTCACCCATTTTGTCACTAGATTGGAGAATTGCATTGGACTTGCAACCTAGGATTTGGTAAGAAACTTTGTTCCCATGTCTAACCCCTTGATCTCTCTCCAAAATATCCTTTTATACATGATACTTGAGGGTCCATATACATTAATTAGCGTGAAGGCCAAACTTGATGACCAACACTTGACTTTTCTTGGCAACCAATACTTTCCCACTGCCACCCCATAAAAATACACTTTTTGGGGTTGCCACATTGTTATTAAACCCCCAAATTCCTTAAATTCTTCTAGAAATAAAACCTTCAAGAATTTTCACCTATTCTTCAAGCCCATAATATTCCAACTTATGATCATCATTGGCTCCCGGGAAGGGTTCTACCCTTCCTTGATCTCAAATGCATTGGTATCTTCTTCTTTATAGTAGCCTCCCTTGTCTTCACCCTCTTTTCTTCATTAATTTCCTACCCACTTTATTCTTTCTCCATAGTCTAAAGTGATTTTATCATAGGAAACAATGTGAACACCCAATCTTCATTTTGGAGCCTAATTTATAATCTACCACAAGGATCTCCCCATCCTCCATCACCTCCTATTTTTGTATTCCCCTTTTTTCCTCTTCCAATTCCTTCCTTCCTTCAGTTTATGAATCTAGCTCTTTTTTTGTTCCTCCCCATTCCATTCCCTTATCGTGATTTGAAAAATGTTTTCCTACCCTAATACACAATCTTGTCCTTCCCTCTCCACTTCTTATGAGAGTGTGATCCTCTGACTCTACCAACTTCATTATCTTATTTCCTACTTGTAGGGATATTTCCCAATCCTATCATATTTTCTCTTGTAGATCTAAATGAACATTGAACTCCTCCCACTTATCACCCACACTTAATGCCAACTTGTATTCTATAATTTCCAATGCATCCACCTATGAGAAGGCCTCTTGTTTCTCTCCTTGGATCTCCCTTCCCTATCCAGGGAATTTTGAATATATCCTCTTTCGTCTATAAGTCAAGGTTTCATGATTCTTCATGGAAAGAAGACCCTAAGGTACCTTCCTCCTATACCTATACTCCTTTTCCCTTCTAATATGATTTATTGCATTTCCAGGAACCACCCCACTTATAAGTTTTTAGACCATCATTTGGTAGTGAGAGAGTCCCCACTCTACCTTCTAGGACCAGCTTCCACCATTATAAATTATATTGATTTCCTCCCATAAATGACTCCAAGGTTCCACTGCCACACAAACTCTCATTTTTCCTTCATTACCATCTTGCATCGCCCATTCGTTTATCCCCATAACAAACCCTAGCACCATGGCCTTATTTTTTTAGGGAATACTTATTCCAGAATTCTATGGGAAGATTCTTCACCTCTTCCCATACATCAATCTTATTTGATGTGAAGGAGAATGGATCAAATCCTCTATCCCATGGTTTGAAGAAGAATTCTCTCCCCTCCATGGTCATATCATTCAAATCCATGATATATTTCTTATATGATAAGTTGCACATGATTAGAAAAAATATTTTTGAGAAACTTTATTTTCACATTATCTTCCCAATTTTCTTTCCACCATTGTACCATTTTTGTTTTGGTGCACTCATCACCCCACCATTTAGCAAATATGGCATTGTATTCTAATAAAAACCTCAAAGCCTTATTCAAGATAGAAGGGATCTCCATTGATGTGTTGTTTCTCCCTAGCTTCACTTCTTTGTTACCTGGATCTAGGTACTCTCCCTTTGGATCTAAATCCCAAGCTATGTTCTTCAAGCTATCCCCCAAATGTGAAATTGGTTCTGATATCCTCTATTTTCTTTCTTTTATAGATTCCACCCCTTTACCATTAGCCCCTCTCTAAGCCACTGCATTCCTTGATTTTTTTTCCTTTATCCAAATTCTCCCTATGTCATTCACCTTGCAGTTTATTTGAATACCTCAACCTTCCCATTTTAAATTCTACCATTTTCTCCCATATCCTATGTTTTATCCCTTCCAATTCCCTCTCTTTCTAGACCAATGATCTACTGAACCCCTTCTTTCCTCTTTCTTACCAAATATCTAGGGGGGACAATGCACATTAACATGCTACCTAGATGTGTACTTTCTTGTATCCAAAAACCCTCATTCGTCATGCCAAACATGGGAAGTAGCTCCATTTCCTTTTGTCTTCTAATGCTCATCATGCTATGTCGTTCTATTAAAAATCCCTACAAGCTCCCAGTTTTTAAACTACATTTAGAGTGCTAACATGAATGATTTTCTACTACAATATGCCTAGGATAAAATAAAGCCAAGTATTCAATTGAGGGTAAAATGAATTGATAATTACAAGTGAAAGTGAGTTAGTTGTAGGCATAATGCATAGGTAAATATTACCAACCAACTATTTGATAAAATTTCAAAACGTTTGTAGTGGAAAATGAAACCTCTAGAAATATAAAATGCATTATTACAACCCTATTTTTAATGCTAGTAGTGAAGTTAACAATATATCATGGGTAAATTTTTTACCTACAGTGAAAATTGGAAATTGGATAAATGGGTTTTTACTTGTAGGTAAAGAGGTTACATGAGATTTGTAAGTTGAAAAAGACACAAAATTTAATTAAAAATAAAGAAGGAAAATGGAGAGGGGAGATTATTCTTGTAGGAGTTTATGGTGAACTTCTCAAACACCCGAGAATCACTTGCAAGAAAAAATAACTTCCACAAGAGAGAACTAGTAGAAATATTATGCTATCATTAAGATGCAAGAATGTAAAACTAAATATGGAAAAGTACATATGAATCCTTGCTTATATAGGAAAGGTTGATACTTGGTATGTAATATGATGTTGACATGTTTCATAGTCTTGTGATATGTGACAACTAACTAACTACCTAGGAGCACTAGATAAGATAATAATTCTAGAAAAGACAACTCATCCTTCTAGAAGAAATATTATATCCTAGGAAAACATGTGAACCTATCACCTAGTAAATGATACCTAGGAATATAATTATATGACTAATTAAACTTACGTAAGTGTAATTAAATAATGAATTACACCAACACCCCCCATAAGTGAAAATTAGGAATGAAATCATTATGAAAATGATGCAAAGATGCAATGATCGGTCTCAACTACTAGGCCATATTAGGTACCCATGTACAAAGGCAATGCAAAGAAATCTCTCACATCCAGAGAAAAAGAGCAAACCCAGTGGGACAAAACTACTCACCAAAAGAGAGATGAAATACAATAATGATATCCATCACAAATCTAATCAATCTCCATCCACACAAAGAATGAAAAGAGAGACCATTCAACCCCCATAATGAGATAACTTGCTATAAGAGAAGCACTAGAAGTACACTGTGGAGTAACATTGGAATCCTCAATTCAACAAGAAAATAAAAATACTTTCTTTGTTAGAAACCATATTGTAGTCACTCAAGGATTCAAATCAGAATCATAAAAAACAATAGCAAACTTGATGCCAATTAACATTTGAAAAATCAAAAAATGACACAACTTTGGAACCTATGAAGCAATAGTTGATTGAAAAATGATCTAGAACTTAAATGAAGTGTAGATAAAATGCAAAGCTAATGCACACAAAAAATTAAATAGTGCATGCACTGATGAATGTTCACATCTGTCTCATTGATGAAAAATAACCTTAATTTTTTGTACATGAAAAAATCTTAAAAAATGGCCTACACCACTATGAAGTGCTCAAAACTAGCTTTCCATTGATATCTTGTTTGCCAAAAATGAATGCCATAGCCAAAAGATGATTTTTTTCAAAAAAGTTGAATTTAGCTTGTAGCAAACAAGTTTTCTAGCAAAAAAAGTTTACTAGTGATTTTATTTCTAAAAATTTACTCACTTTTTGTAGACAATAACAAAAACCCAAAAATATTTTGAAGCTAAGAACAAAACCCAAAAAATATTTTTCTATCAAGCAAGCAGAAGATGAAAAATGAATTATTTAAAGCTTCAGCCAGGAGAAAAAATGATGTGTGATGCATTTTGCATTATTTTTTTCTTCAGATCTTTGTAAGATATGCAAAATCTAAAAGATACACAATTGAGATTTTGACCCTGGCTACAAAACCTAGAAATCAATTTTCTCACAAATGAGTGGAAGCTAGATTTCTAAAGAAAAAATAAAACAAATGCAATTAAAAATGGTTGTTGACACCTTGGATTCAATGGTGAGGCTCTCCAAACCCTAACTTTCACCCAACAAAAATTTCATGCAAAGATTGGTCTCTCAGATCTTGGAAGAATTATATAGCACTGAATCTCTAATACCATGTAGGATTTTATGGTGAACTCAAACACCCCAAAATCACCTAAAGAAAAAATAACTTTCACAAGAGAGAAATTGTAGAAATATTATGCTATCACTAAGATGTAAGAATGCTAAATTGAATATGGAAAAGTACATATATGAAGGCTTGCTTATATAGGAAAGGTTGAGATATAGTATGTAATATGATGTTGACATGTGTCGTAATCTTATGACATGTGACAACTAAATAACTACCTAGGAAATGATGCTAGAGATAAGATAAAACTTCTAGAAAAGGACAGCTCATCCTTCTAGAAGGAATTTTATATTCTAAGAAAACATTTGAACCAATCACCTAGTAATTTATACCTTGGAATATAATTAAATACCTAAGTAAACTTATGCAATTGTAATTAAATAATTAATTACACAAACACTTCTAAATGAAAGTTGGTTGCAAATCAAGGGAGATCAATTGTGTCATGTGTCAATAGTGGATTGATTCTAGGTATTCTCTATTTTCTTCTTATTTTTCTTAAATGAGAAGTTCTTTCATTTTTCTTGGAGGTTCCAAGTCTCTAGGTCTAGGATATTGTAATTTTTGTATAGGGATTTGTCTCTAGAGTTAGGATTTCTTCACATTTTAGGCTCAATGTTGTAATCCATTTTGTTAATGACAAGTAAATCAGTTTGCAAATTGGGATGAGCTACGTAATATTATAATGTCTCTAAAATGTATGCATTATATTTTCAATCAAATTAATCAAGTATTGTAATGGTTTTTTTCACACATTTGTTGTAACAAGTATTTAGTTGATGTCAATTGTTCAAATATTGGGTTAAAGTGTGCTCTTAGTTAAATGTTGAATATATTGTGTTGTATTCTAAATCTATAAGAATGTTCCAAATGTTTCCTAAAAGGACCTCATTATTGTAATGTAGTAATGATTTAATGATAATTTCTTTTGTGTTCAAGCTATTACTAGATAGGTTACTTTATTTTGACTCTAGTATGGAGAATGCACTTGTCTAGTATATTTATTTTATGCAAACCCTAGAAGGAAACACCATTGAAAAGTTTCAAGAATATTTTCCATTTTTGAGTTTAACTTATTTGTAATTTTTTGTATCTTCATGGGGATTAAAGAACACAAAGTTTATGCTTGGGAAGGATTATGTTGTAACATCTTTGTGTATTTGAGATGAATATTTCTCTTAATTTATCTATTCTCAATTTTGTTTCAAGGTGCAAAGGGATCATGCCTAAAAGTAATTAAATGTATAACATCCTTTATACATTGATTTGAGAACCATCCAAATGTTAGAAATATGCAATGTGTTGTTTAGTGCAAGTCTTATTATATGTGTAGATCTTTGAATAGGAACACCCCCCAAAGTCTTGTGGAGCTCAAAGTGCAGAAGGTTGATTATAGCCTTCTTCATTGGCCTTTCTTTTCCATGATGTGATGATAGTGTAAGACCTTTTTCCTATCCTTTGATGCCTTGGTTTAGGCATTATTATTTTTCTTAAGATTAGGGGTTGCAAGAAAAAATCCAACACATATTGTGAAACTTTAATGGGTACTTCAAAAATAAAGGCTATTTTACCCATTTCTTTGGGTGAAGATATAAGAAAAATTACTACAGTAAGCGTGGTAAGGTGTAAAGCTAAAAAAACACTTCTCAATAAGACATTATATGAAAGACAAAGCTAAATGAATCAAATCAAAGCAATAATCTATTGAAAGCGTCATATTGTTCTCTATCTTCAAAGATTTATTAAACCATTATTGCTCTTACATCATGATTGCACTATGATTGTTAAAATGACAATTCAAAGAATGAGATGGATGCTAATGCAATGATATGGAGATAAATATATTAATAGTAGATGATAAATAAACTAAACTAGCATGAATTGACATGGAAATAGATAAATGCAGCTACAGGAGGCAGCCGTGATATGAAAACTTGATTGTTGGATGCTAGATGTTGGATGCTAGATGCTTGATGCTTGATGCTTGAATTCCTACAAAGTAAGAGTGCATAAGTTAGATTATCTGGATCCTTTTCTTGGTTCAATGAGGTTGTATTTATAGAATTCCTGGCTATGGAAATGCACAGGGAAAATATTGAGAGGCTTGGATTCAATCTGGAGGATTGAATGGTGAAAGATGGACAAGATTGAGAGAATTTTGGTGATTGTCTCCACCCATGAAAAAATCAAGCAAGAGAAGACGAAGGATTGATGGAGGAGGATTGAGAGAAGAATTTGGAATTTGTCTCCAATTCATCTCCAAAACTTCCCGTGAAGTTTGAAAGCATTAATTGTAACATATTTTAGACATAAATTAGACATAGGATATCTAATTCATTTTTGAGGAAATATAGATGGAATATTATTTATTCCTTTATTCAAATATTTTGATTGATTTAAATTAGCAAAAGAGGGATAAATAATTTAATAAAACAAACTATAGAAGTTGTTTATTAAATTAAATAGAAGAATACGACAATTAATCAATAAAGTGTTTTAATTTTTATTTAATTAATTTAAGATTGATGTGATAGAATAAAATAGGGATTTGATAATTAAATCAAACAAAGTATTTAATTTTGTTTATTTAATTAAGATGAATTTAAATGTGAACTATATAAATAAATATTTATATTTATTCAACAGTAAAGGAAATTAGGATAATTAATCAAATAATTTGTATTTAATTAATCGGATGCTCCAGACCAATTTTAGGTGTATACATTTTTCCCCTCTTCGAAGTGATGTGCTTACGCGTTGGTTCGAAGAAAATTTTGCTACTACTACTAGGATCGATGATAAAGAAAAATAATTCTGTATGCCCTAGACATGCCCCAGACATTGATTTTCAGATGATTGATGATAATATGCCCCCTTAGGACATAAATTAATGATTTGATGATTTTTAGAATTTTTTGAAATTTTTATGATTTTTTGATGATTTGATGAAGATACGGCGATGAAATAATTTATCTGCTAACAAAAATGATGAATAAATATAGCCTGCAGATGAATTTCAATTAATATCCTAGATAAAATTGATCAAAATATGATAAAATCCCTCAAAAATCCCTTTTCAAAACTTATATATAGTCTAAAAGGTCATTTTCAAAGTCATTTGAACTTTTGAGTTTGAAAAATCCTTTGATAGAGACATTTCAACCAGCTAGAGTAGGATGCCAATCCCTTACCACACTCACTGTTTTGAGTGCATTCGATGTCATCAACGGCCGATCATGTATGGACCTACGGTATGTACCCCTTATCCTCCTCGTATTTCATGCACTTTTGTTTTTTATTCATTTTATAGTTTTTGGTGTTTTTTTCCTGTTTTAGCGCTTTCAAGCCATGATGTAGCACTTTCACTCTGGTGTAGTGCTTTTAGTAGGTAGATTAGCGCTTTGAGATTTAGCGCTTGCGTTAAATTCTCTAATGCTTCCATAGGATAATGTAGCACTTTCGATGATATAGTGCTTAGGATTTGAATTTAAGCACTATGATGCCAGATTTTAGCGCTTTGAGATTTCTAGCACTTTGATTTGGTTGATTAGCACTTTCATGGTTTGTTCTAGCACTTCTGGTAAAGTGGCACTTTGACAGACTGTTTTAGCACTTAGATGTGGTAAAATAGCACTTAGGAACTTTTAGTGCTTTAGACGCCTGTTATAGCGCATCAAAGTGCTCAAGTAGCGCTTTGGGTGCCTGATTTAGCGCTTTTGACTAATAAAGTAGTGCTTTTGGGATTTAGCACTTTGGGTGCTTGATTTAGCGCTTTCATGTCAGATTTGAAGATTTTGACTTAGGTAACCTTGATTTCATCAATTTTGATCATGTACATTCTTCGGATTGGTATGATTAATAAATAAAATTCTTGATGTAGGAGTTTGATGATTTAAATAAGACTAACTTCTCATGATAGGTGAGAAGAAATCCTATTTGTGTGATGATCCTCATGATAGGCGAGGAAATGATTCATATCTGATAAATCTCATGATAGGCGAGATTATATAATGTTCGATGAACCTCATGATAGGTGAGGTTTGTTGATGTTCGCCCATGAATTTTGATCGAAAATTCATACCAAATTTTTGGAATAGACTTGATAGTAGAATGATGTTTCATTTCTTGATGTAGTACACTGATTGTGGATTTTTCATTATGATAATAGGAGTGTCTAGGTACTCTCCAGATGTGAGAGAGGTTTCATGGATGACAAAGTTGATACCTCATCTGAAACTAGATGAGCTTCAGATTATAAGCCAATGCGGCCTGACTAGTTTGCTTGGCATGCCCTAGATTAGGATTAATTGAGGTTTGTTGACTGCTTTGGCTGAGAGTTGGCATAGTGAACACAACACCTTTCATCTAGCCACTGGCGAGATGACGGTCACACCTGAGGATGTGTGGCAGATTTTGTGCATTTCATTCATGGGGGAGATTGTAGCGTATGATTCCCATGGGACCGGTGGTAGAGATGCTCTTCGCAGAGTATTCTAGGATCAGGATATTGAGGGTCCGAGCATCCGATGGAGGAGGATCATTGATTCATATGCAACACTACCAACAATGCTTGCTAGATTTATTGAAGGTTTCCTTTGCCCTAATTGTAGGTCAAATGGATTCCTCGTGGGATGGGGTAGGACATTAGAGAGCATGATGGTACATGGTACTAGATATGCTTGGGGCATGTGCATGTTGGAACATCTTTATCATGATCTTCATTCAGTGGTGTACCTAGGGGCACGAATCTTATTAGCAGGGATGACCCTATTACACGTGTGGGTATGGGAGCATTTCTCTATTGCTCGGCCATTTCTAGTGGCAGATAGACCAGCAGGTAGACCCTATGTGTTCAAATATAGAGGTCGGCTTACATAGGCCTAGATGGGCAACGGGTGTTTGATGACATAGAGACTGTAACCTGGCGTCCATACTTAGACTGTGAGTAGTGGGATGAGGATGATGTAGTGTTGGGATATCTCTGTGATTCTATGTATTTGATTGGCCAGACACCATTTGTCTTAGAGATATTTTTGTTGCGTCGAGTATACAGACAGTATGGCATTGTTCAGTGTATGCCACAAGGGGTAGCCCATTACGCTAGGTGACGAAGTGATATTCTTGATTGTCTTATGATGCTTTAGTGGAGGGATACAAGGAATTGCAAATATCACCTTGGGACATGCAAAGAGACATTGCAGAGGCACCAATCACAAAGGAGTATGTTTCATTCTTGGCCTTGGTTCCACATCCTCACATCACTATTCTAGATGAGCCAACACTGCTACCAGTGGATGAGGATGTGGGAGAGGGTTCCAAAGATAGAGAAGGTGGTACTCCATTAGGTAGTAGCACAGAGAGGGGTGATGATGATAGTACCAATGATGACAGCGATGGTGGCAGTGGAGGGGACAGAGGGGTAGGGCCAGTCATCAGTGGTCCATCATCCAATAGGAGTCATAAGAGGCAAGCAGTGATAGTACCACAAGTAGACCATCAGAGATAGATTGTTGGTCTCCAGACATTGTAGGGGCAGTTGGTACAGGCTAGGGGTTTGCTTGTTCATACCTAGACTCAGATGCAGGCCTAGGTGCAGGCTCATGCTCAAGCTTTAGCATAGGTTTAGGGACAGTTGGGAGTTGTATAGACATAGGTGGCCACTTTGACAGTCAAGCGAGACAATGCTCGGAAGATTGCTGAGAGGGCACAGGAGATAGTGATGACCTAAAGAGAGTGGCTAATGGTACCTCAGTAGGAGATTATATGAGGGAGGTTCTGCGGGCTGACTAAGAGGTAGAGTTTTATAGAGGCAAATATCATGATGCAGTGCCTGTCGATCACAGAGTCAGCTATGCCCCATCGAGATCTGGGCAGATGCACACATGGATAGTGAGTGAGAGGGTGACACAGCCTCCATGCAGAGATCCTAGTTCTTTCAGGGGTGGTGGTGGTATAGGTCCTATTGGGTCTGCACATTCTGGCAGTAGCAGATCGTAGATGTCTCCTATGATTTGTCTTTTTGAGACATGATGTACACTACGATGTAGCTCATTTTCGATGATGTATCTTTATGCTTAGACTTCATTGTATACTTGACACTGATGATATATATATATGAGATGCAGTTGATGTGATTTAATGATGGTTTATGATTTTTATGTGATGGATGCAGTTATTATGTTGTTCTATGCAATATGTGTTGATTTTATTTCAAATGTGATGATGTAATGATAAATGCTTTTATTTTATGCAATGATTTTATGATAAATGTACTTGTAGAATATATGATATATGGATGTATGATGTGATGTAGGAATTTCTAAATGATGATCCATATGGGTGTTCAAAATGTGATAAAATGTATGGATGGATGGATAAATGCTTTTTATGTTAAATGTGATAATGATAAAAATAATGATCTTATAATGAATGATAATGGATGGATGTAATGAGAATAATGACATGACTTGCATTTATTATGTATGTGATAAAATGTATGGATGATAAATGATGTATGCATATGATGTTGATGGATGATAATGTAATGAATGTTTTTATGGTAAAAATGAACATGATGCACTTATGGCACAATTTAATTCATAATTTATTTGATGTATGATGAAACTAATGAATGATGAAATGATGAAACTAAATGATGAGATGATGACTCCTACATGTTTTTGATAATTTTTTGGAATTATGTCAAGTATACTCAGTCTTATTTGTAGATTAGATAATCATTGATTAGAATCCGTTATGCAACAAATACTCTACAGATAATGAATATGATGAATGCAATCTAATTTTAACATGCAAAACTATATGCAAAAACAATGTCATTTTAACAGTACCTTTGTGCTTTTTGTCATCATAGAGCTTTATTGGATGTTGAAAGTGAGTACAAGCATCAATGGTATGTGTTAGACCAATGACGACCTAGGTACTTCTTTCACGATTTTTGATATTGCAAGCGAACACAAGCATCTAGGTATGATTTAATCGAGATGACCTGAGCATTCATCATGTAAACATGTAGTGATTAATCATTTCATTGTGTGAATTTTGAATGTCATTGGTGATACATTTGCATAGCACATCCCTCGACAATTCATACATTTAACTGATTAATCTTATAGACAATAGATAAATAAATAAATAAAAAACATCATTCTTCTTCCTTGTTTCTCTAGTTCAATACATCATTGAGTTACTCCAAAGAAATGATAGTCAAAAATACAATTTATCCATTGTTTACTTAGAGTGTTTCATTCATTATTCAGATTTTGGATCATCCATCCTGATTTTGTGATGTTTTTGGATTTTTGAGGTTTTTGAACAAAGACCTAACCTACTAACCTATCCTAGGGGTCTCGGGGGCTGATTAAAGATTAGCCTTGCCTATGTTACACACGCAGAGACCATGTAGTTCAATTGACACAAACCTATGTTTTTGGATTTTTCTTTTTCAGACTTAACTTTTTGACATGTTTTTGGATTTTCAAAATATGATACGAATGGTTGATGCCTTTCTGACGATGATTGATGTTGCGCTTTGATCTTTTTATTTTATTTTTCTGCTATATTGTTGTTTTCCCTTTGGTGAAATTGATGTTTTTGTTGCCCCTAGTGATATCTAGATGTTGCCCCCAAGCTTTGGAGTGACATTTTACTATTTTAAAATGATTTTGATATGGATGCAAAGATGGCAAGACTACTGACATGATATGAAACGGTACTGACTACCAGACTAATGATCCTAATATATATCAAAATAGATGGGAAAGTTGATCTTAGAATCACATACGACACCTATTTCCAAGTTTTCACCATATGTTTTGATTACTCTTTGAGTTTTTGTATTTCTCATTTTTCTCTTTTTCTTTCTTTTTGTATTTTCTATTTTTTTTGTATTTTTGCATTGCCAAGATGCCTATTTGCCAGGTTTTCACCAAGGAAACCCTTTTCAAAAGTTTGACCCATGCACTAGGAGATTTAAGCATAGAATTTCCTGAGATGGATACTATTGATAGGTTCATCAAACAAATCCCCTTCTGGCATTGATAGATAATATGCTCCTAATCCATACACTGATATGACAACAAAAGGACCAAGCTAGTTTGGCTCAAATTTCCCTTTCTTCTCTCTATCCTGCTGATTCCTAGGGTTTTCTTTTAGTACCAAGTCACCAACCTAAAAGACCCTTGGTTTTACTCTATGGTTGTAACTTCTTGACATCCTCTGTTGATAATCCATTAGATGATTAATAGCTTGTTGACGACGCTCATCCAACAACTCCAGTTCCTGCAGTCTAGATACCCTATAGTCTTCATCTGAAATGATACCTCTAAATGATACACAAAGGGATGGAATTTCAACTTCAATGGGCAATATGGCTTCTGACCCATATACCAAGGCATATGGTGTAGCTCCTGTTGGTGTTCTAATACTTGTTATATAGGCCCATAATGCAGGATTGAGTTGAACATGCCAATCACGTCCAACATCATTAACCGTCTTTTTGAGAATTTTGAGTATTGTTTTGTTTGAGGCATCTACTTGGCCATTCCCTTGAGGATAGTATGGTGTTGAAAAATGATGTTGGATATGAAATTTATCACATAGCTCCCGGACATCTTGATTCTTGCACGGTCGCCCATTATCAGTGATAATGGATTGAGGGATTGCATACCAACATATTATGTAATTTAAAATGAAAGAGGAGATTTGCTTCCCAGTGATGGTTGAAGGAGGCACTGCTTCAATCCATTTTATGAAATATTATGTAGCTATAATAATGAACTTATGTCCATTAGATGAAGATGGATTTATTTTTCCTACCAGATCAAGGCCCCATTGACAAAAAGGCCAAGTTCATGTGAAGGGATGAAGTTCTTGTGCTGGTGCATGAATCAGATTGCTATGAATCTGGCACTTTTGACATTTCTTGACAAACTGATAGGATTCTTTCTCCATGCATGGCCAATAATATCCCAAACAGAGGAGTTTCTTAGCTAGAGTTATTCCACTCGAATCAGTGACACAAATACCCTTGTGAACCTCGTGTAGGACCGTTTCAGATTCGTCGTGTTCTAGACATCAGAGTAAAGTACCATCAAGACCTCAACAATAAATTATGTTGGTGATTAAAGTATGTCATGCAGATTGGCGGATGAAGTTTCATTTTTGGTTTTGGGATAGATCAAGAGGAAGGATATCATTTTTCAGGTAAGCATAGGTCGTTTCATAGATGGAGGTTTCAATGGTTTCTATATGGAAGATGGTAGTGGATTCTGATTTATAATGGGAAGGACATGATACTTGTTCTACCATAAACTCATAACAAACACGCTTCTTAGGCAATTGTAGTAATGAAGCAATTGTAGCCATAGCGTCCGCAACTTTGTTCTCCACCCTTGGAATTTGATCAAACTTAATACTGACAAAAGACTATTTCAGATCATCTATTTGTTGCTTGTAAGGTATCAACATTTCATCTTTTGTTTGATACTCATCATTTACTTGATAAATAACTAGTTGAGAGTCCCCATATACCTGTAAATCTGTGATCTTCCATTGAATTGCTATTTTGACCTCAATTATTAATGCTTCATATTCTGCCACATTATTTGTACACTGAAACATTAATCTATATGATTTTGGAATGGTGTGTCCTTGTGGAGAGATGAACAAGATCTCTGCTCTTGATCCGCACTGTGTATATGATCCATCAAAATATAATAACCATTGTTGGGGCATCACAATCAGAATGTCTACATCTGGAAATTCCATTGTCATTGGTCAATCATCTGGTAAAGGAGCCTCAGCTAATTGTTCAATGATTGCCTAACCCTTTATTTCCTTTCTCTCTACATACTGAATGTCAAATTCACTTAATAGCATGACCCACTTTGCTAGTCTACCTATTAAGGCAGCTTTACTGAGTAGATATTTTAAAGGATCGATCTTTGCTATTAGCTTGATTGTATGAGTTAGCATATAGTGTATCAACTATTGAATAGCGAATACCACCATCAAGCAATATTTCTCTATGAAAGTGTAATTGATTTCATATCCATTCAATGTCCAGCTGATATAGTAGATGGCATGTTCTTTTCCTTCATAATCCTCTTGCGCTAATAGTGGCCCCAAAGAAATATTTGTCATAGCAATGTACAAAATCAAAGGTCTAACTTTTGTTGGTGGGATGAGAATGGGTGGTGACATTAGATACTATTTGATTTTATTGAATGTTGTTTCACACCCCTCATCCCACTTGAAAACTATCTTCTTATGCAATAGATGATTAAAAGGATGACTTTTGTCTGCCAGCTGGGAGATAAATCTTCTGATCGATTGGACCCTTCCCTATAGTGATTTGAGTTGACTGATATTCTTAGGAGGTGGAATCTCCATAATTGCTTTGACTTTCACTAGATCCACCTCAATGCCCTTTTTTGAGACAATGTACCCTAATAGTTTTGCTAATGTGACCCCGAAGACACACTTCTTGGGGTTTAACCTGACATTGAATTTTTCCATCCGTGTGAAGATTTTGTCTAGGATATGCAGATGTCCTTCCCTAGTATAAGATTTTTCCAAAATGTCATCCACGTAATCCTCCATGAATGTGTGCATCATAACATGGAAGATTGTCATCATTTCTCTTTGATAAGTGGCTCTTGCATTTTTTAGACCAAATGGCATGACGTTCCAGTAGAAGGTTCCCTATGGACATGTAAAATCCATCTTTTCATGATCTTCTAGAGCTATTTTTATTTGATTGTACCCAGAGAAACCATCCATGATTGAAAACATGGCATGCCCTGTCGTCAAGTCCATGATGATGTCTATATGTGGTAGTGGAAAATCATCCTTTGGGCATGCTTTTTTAGGTCCCTGAAATCTATACATATTTTGATGCTATTGTCCGATTTTGAAATAGGCACAATGTTTGATATCCACTCGTCATAGTCTATAGACCTTATGAATCCAGCATCCAATAATTTCTTTAGCTCTGTCTTTACCATCAATGCGATATGGGGATGCATTTTTCTCAATTTTTGCTTGATAGGCTTGATTCCTATGGGAAAATATAAGTGATGCATGAGTAAATTTGGGTCTAAGCATGGTATATCAGAATATGACCAAGTGAAGTTGATGTTTCTTTCTTTAAAGAATTTGATGAATTCTGATCTTTCTTGATCTGTCATGGATTTTGCCAGATGTAACATTCTTGTCTTTTCTTTAGTGCCGATGTTCATCGACTGTGTTGGTTCCACCAGGACTGATGACCGCTCATGATAATGTTCTGAAAGAGTGTCAAATCTTCCATCCTTCAGTGCCTCAGAAAGGTTTTCACTGTTAGATGTTTTCTTTATTTTTTCTTTTTCCAGATCTAATGCTGCTATAGAATTATTTTCACCATTAGATCTATTTTCCCTATTTTCATTTTTGCAATTGGAAGATTTGACACCCTCCTGCCGAGTCGTGTTGTTATGAGTGTTATAGATATAACTTGTACTAGGTTCACTATGACATAGGAAATTTATGATGGCATCATCATCTACAAATATTGGTATAGTCAAAGGTTTGATAGGTTCCCAGTCAATGAGTTCAGGATGGATTAATGGCATGAGGTCATCATATTCATTTGGGTTGATGGATGTAAGGGTTCAGACATCCATTTCATCATATTTTTTTATGGTAACGTTGAGGTCAATGATGGTACTTTCTTCAAGATCATCTAGCTCACTCCATGTTTGTTCATCCCCACTTGAATCATCGATATTTAGTGATGCTGCCACGATTGGTCTAGACCCAGAGCCTTGGACCTCCTCACGTGTAGGTGTATATTGTTGGATGACATCAATATGAATATCTAGGAAAGGTACATCAAAACATGAATCCCATTCATATTCATTTGAATCTATCTTAGAGCTATTTCTAAATTGAAGAATTCTTTCTACAACATTCTTTTCTAGTTCTTGTTTTTCCTCATTAGAGTATCCTAGTCCTAGCTTCTCCTTTGAGTGGAGAGTGAGGGGTGTAATAGGTTCTATGATTCCATCCTTTCTTAATCCAACGGGTCCTTGTCCTTCATACTCCTATTTTTCTAAAATAACTTTTCCTTTTCCATATTTATCAATGTTAATATTGACATTTTTGATCTGATATCTGATATAGAGGGTTCCTCATCTTTGTATAGCCAATCCAGGATGGCTTTGCTATCTGATTCATCCTCTATTGTGCCTTTTTTGACAAACCTTTCATCAAGAGTTGTGACTGGTAATGATGTTTGAGATTTGATCATAGATGGTTGACCATATGTCCTAGGAGATGGCATTAATTGTGATAGGTTAAGCGATTGCTCCATAGAGTATGTTCCCATTCCCTTGTTTTTCAGTTGAACTTTCTCTTGGAACTTTTGTGATAAAGAAGTTTGTTGATCCAGATTATCTATTGATTGAGTTTCAATAGGATTTGTTTCTTTTTCTTTACCCTTCTTCTCTACCCACTTAGTAGTGACACTTGGACGTTGTTCTTCTCCAGAAGATTTTGAACATGATGCTTCCCTATTGTGTGGTACAAAGGTATCTTGAGAGATCCTAAGGGTGTCACAATGTTGAGGATGATTGTAATTAGCAGATATAGTCACCTCTCATCCATTTATTGGAAACTTCAAACATTGATGATATGTCGAAGGTACTATAGACACATAAAAATGACCAAGACCTGCAAGAACTATTTTACCACTTTTCGTCAGGACATGATTATAAAATTTTAATTATGTTTCTAACCCACATTCAACTATTAATTAAATAATTCATAATTATTTAATTAATTCATAATCTCTCATTCTGCATGATTATTAAATAAATAAATCATGTTTATTTATCTAATATGCCACTAGTTATCAAAGTCTTCTTGCAATTAAATCAAATCTTATTTATTTAATTAATCCTTATCATAAATGTCCTCCTGATTATTAATAAATATATTTAAAATATATTTATTTAATGTGACTAATTCCTAAATCCTCTCTTAATTAAATAAATTCATTAATTTATTTAATTAATTAACTACTTCTTCTAAAGTAAATAATTATTTTAATTATTTAATTATGGCATGTGACACTTTTATATTTTTAAATAAAACAAATCATTTAAAAATATCTGACATGGTTAACTGATTCTTCATTTAGTAATTAATTTCAAAAATCAGTTACTTTTTTATCTCACAAAATCCTTATTTTGAATTTTAATTCAAAATGGAATTATTCTTCTACAAATCAAGTAATTTTTAAAATTACTGATTTTATAAAATCCCATCCTCTTGTCTTCTAATTTTTACTAATTTCATCTCCACTGTCACACTCAATCTTGACCGTTCGTTCAAGATTGCATTTTCTATAAAATGACAATCTTGATCTCATTGTTATCCATCTCTTATTATTATCAAATCATTGCTTAATTTTACTTTTATTATAGGAATTCTTGATATCATAGGCTATTCATTACTATTTGCATATTAGAATTGAGTTTTCTAGTTTGCACATTAGTTTACTTTTAAAATCCTTCAAAAGCTTTGTAGAGGCTAGGCATATAGAGTTGCTCACACATAAATCTGAGGGCATCCATCATTCCAAAGCTGGAGAAGGTGCAATGGAAATCAGCCATGGAATACTAGATGGGTGAGGTCCTTCTTAGTTTTCTTCCATTTATTTATATTCCTTTGCATTCTATTGTTTGATATATATATTAACTTGCAGGTACAATTAATCATTGATTTGATCTTGCAGGAATATTTTACATCATTACATTGGTGAACCTGACATTCTAACAAATTTTTGCAATTGTCGTACGGCTCCAAACATTTTTTTTTGCAGGTTCAAAGTACGGAACGACGCATTTGCAGCCTGAAATGACGCAATCACTGTATCGCATCGCATTTGCGATCGCGAGCGACACAATCGCTCTATTGCAATGCATATGACACTTCAAGTGACGCATTTGATAGAAACTGAGCCGCAGGTAACTGGTAATGAGATCATTTTTTTTTTCAAGTTGTGGTTGTAATCTGGATCTGACGCATCCATGGCTAGAGTTTGATTATTTCTTTCTTTTTTGGTGTTTAAAAAGAACCAATCCTAGGATAGACACATTAACTAGAATTTATCAA
Organism: Sequoiadendron giganteum; assembly: GCA_007115665.2. NCBI lineage: Eukaryota > Viridiplantae > Streptophyta > Pinopsida > Cupressales > Cupressaceae > Sequoiadendron > Sequoiadendron giganteum. Next base: position 660,568,645 of record CM021104.1, read on the forward strand.
TCCTAGGGTAGACATCTAATTTAATTGGAATTTATCAACCCTAGGGTAGTCACCAAATTTTTGTTTTGGATTAACAATGAACACCATGTTTTTATGAAGCAACATCTTCACCTAGAATAGAAAATTTTCTTTTCGGGTTTAAAATTGAACAATCTACTTTTTGTGTTTGATTGGATAATCGGCATATGCTCTCCCTTTTACTGGATGATCAAAAAGCCAAACCTATCCATTTTTCATACTTATCCATTTATGTTTTCTTACAACCCTTAGAAGGCTTGCCATAGTGGGAAAAAGTACTCACCCTACGAGAACGACCTAAGTGGGAACACCTAAAGCCAAGGTTTCCAACCCACTCTAATCAAAAGCAAGTTGTTGATGAAAATCCAACTTGACAGTAGTAAACAAGATAACCATCCCCAAAGCCTTTGTTCTAAAGGTTGAGAGGTCTCTCGAGGGAGTATATCCATTGTCACACTGAATGGAAATACTTACTAAGAACCTAGTGTAGTAGCCAGCCGAGTCAATAACCAAACATCGTTTCAATCATGGTGCAAGGGGAGGGGAGAATCTCCCCCCAAGATACTCACCATATAATCACCACAGACTGTTTGCTCAGGGGATTCAGTATCCACTTTCGTCACCTTGAGTATGCACCTGGAAAAGACAAAAACACGGGTGCCCTCTACGGGGTGACAAGGCTGTGTGAGTCGATGCGATTTTAAGATGTGGGCTATGATTGCGAGGATGACCTATTTAACTATTAAGAGTGAGTCTGTTTGAACATGCACTTCATATTTTGATTTATGTGTTTGCCAATGGTTTTTAACAATCTTCAACAAATTGAATATCACAAATCGGAACCAGAAAAAACTTTTCAAAACTTCAAACTTTTGGGTTTTTCCATAAAATTGTATATTGCGACGCAAGTGCTCTACTGCACTGCAAGCAAAAGCTACCAAGCTGCATTCACTCTGATGAGCTGCACTTGAGCCATAAGGAGCCGCATTCGCTCTGTTAAACCACAATCGACACTTACATAGCCACATTCGGTAAATTGACCCGCATTTGATAGACATAAACCCGCATTCACCATACTATGTCGCAATCGACACTTTCTAAACTGGATTTGATTCTACGAGCTACATTTGCTCTACTGCGTCGCATTTGCTAAAAACTGCAGATAATTCTTTACTCTCCAAATCAGAAAGTCCAAAACTTGTCTTCATTTTAATCCAAATCTTTCTTCACTGTTATAGTCCAAACCAAAATAGTCTATTTCTCAACTTTCCATCAAACATTGCATTTATAGGTACCATTTTAGACTCACAATAGGTTTCATTTTTCATTAGATTGCATTGATAGCTTCACCATCTCCTTAGACACTTACTTTTGCAGATTTTAGGAGTTGACTCTTATCACTCATTGTCCAAACTTTGTATTCAATAGTAGGTTAGCATTGGACCTAATTACTTGTCACTTTGTCAATCCTTTTGTGAATTATTTCCCACTCAATAGTCTAGTGTGGAAACTTCACTTTATCCTATTTATAGTCGTTCCATGGTCCATTGGTTTTCAAAAATTGAATCATTGCAAAAAATTTGTTTGCCCAAGTTTGTCCTCTTTAGATCTCTCACTAGTAAATACATCTTAGGATCATTTATTGCATATCATTTGGCATCTCCATTTAGTGTCACTCCACTTGCATTCATAATCCTTTAGTCTTACTTGCATTTCATAGCATTTTTTGCAAAATCCAAAAAGAAACCAAAAACATAGTCTCATATTTAGATCATTTTCTCCATCATCCCAAGTTGAGCAAAACTTTGTATGGTTGAAACTAGACTACATAAAAATAAAAGACTCATGGATTCCTTTGGACAAGACACCAACTTTCTTGGGTTCACAACTGGCATGAACTCATTTCCTATTGCCCCGAACAATCCTTGTTTTGACATGGAAAATTCCAACTTCAATCCTTTTAGTGAGATGAACATCCCATCATCTCCATCACATCTTTTTGAACCATTTATCCGACTGGATGAAAATGGGGATGTCTTTGAAGAAGACATACAAACTGCTGCTCAAAACCTAGAAGTGGCTTCTTTTGTGGAAGAAATGGTCTTAAGTGACTCATGCAGATTCCTAGCTATGCTCCTTGACCAAGGGGCTAAGTTACCAAAGGGATTTGATCTTAACACTCTTAGACAAACTCCTCCCACTCCAACATCACACAATTCCTCCATGGGAGCCTCTTCAAAAAATGTCATCAATACAATCAATGCTACCTCCCTTGGTCATACCACTACCACAACCAACACAACATCTATTGGGGGATCATCTTCCCAAACCGCCAACACCATATCACAATCCATCCCCCAACAAACATCCACCATTCATTCACAAATAATGGGTGCAGCCACATCAAACCTCTTTGGAACTTCATATAGTTCCATGAGTACATCAACAAACCTATTATTGGGTTCTTCAAATACTATGGCAACTAACTCATCTAACCCTTTTGGGAGAAATAAATGAAGAGTTACCATACAAGGCACCCAACCCACTTCCTCACAGGTTAATACCAACATTCCTCAAGGCCACAATCTCTTTTTTGGTCAAGGCAATCAATGCACTCAATCATTCACTCCATTTGGGCATCAAAAAGCTCAAAATCAACAAGGCCATCATTCTTTCACTCCATTTGGACATCAAAAAAGTCAACACCAGCAAGGTCCTCAAATCTAATCCAACATGGCAAGATATCACATCCCCACTTATGCCTCTCAAGTCCATACACAGCAGCACATCCCTCATCAAAACATTCATTTCCAACAACTGCCAAATCAGAACGCTCATTTTGCTCAACGACAACCCATTCCAAATCATAACATCTCATCACAACAACAGGGGACTCAAACTGCCCCTATCAACAACATAGGTGATGCTACTAACCATCCCATGGTGGAATCACTCACACAACAACTCACTGCTCTTCAAACACAAGTGGAGACCTTACAACAATCCAATAAAAATGCATACATGTCACATGACTTGTGTCCATATCCGTTTGACACAACCTTGTATATGCCACCATTTCCTCATGGATATGTAGTCCCTCATTTTCCCAAGTATAAAGGAAAAATGAACCCTATTGAACACATAAGGGAATTCACCACTAGTTGTATCGACATTGCTTATCAGAAAACTTATCTCATGAGACTCTTTTCTAGAAGTCTTGGAGGTCATGCACTAGAATGGTTCTCACTTTTGCCTAAGGGAATAAAAACATGGGACGAATCAGCAAACAAGTTTGTCGAAAACTATGCTTACAACATTGACACAGACATTGACATCGCCTCCCTATGCAAATTTACCCAAGAGGATGCAAGGAAGACTTTCATTCCATTCTTCCAGAGATGGAGAACCTTAGCAAGCAGATGTCTGGTAGAAATACCTGAAAAGGAGAAATTTACCATGTTTGTACAAACTCTCCTTAGACCACTAAGGTATGGATTACAAGTCCATTGTTGCACCACTTTTGTTGACCTTGTTGAAAAGGGTGTTCAACTGGAAGAAGCCTTGATTGAAAAAGGTGAATTGAAATATGGTGGCAAAACCATCAACACCACCACCAATAATAACCCAAGTAGCTCAAACGACAAAAAAAAATACTGGGTTAAGAACAAGCACATCACAAATGATGGTGTAGTTGATGCAAAAACCGTTAATGCAGCAGGTCATGTACTCACAATAAAAGGAGTACAAAATCAAAATGCACCTGTAACTACACCAACACCAACTGCCAATGCTATCCAAAAAAATCATGCACAATCTAATCAAAGGCAGTTGCATCAACCTCGATAGTTCCAAAAGCACACATACACCCGTTTGGGTGAACCTATTGAAACTATCTTGAACAATTTCTTCAAAATGGCATCATAACGCTGGAAGAGCCAAAACCGTATGACCCTGGTCAATTCAAGCCGTCATGGTGGGATGATAGTTCATTTTGTGATTACCATTGTGCCAAAGGGCACAAAACTTCCTCTTGTCACCAATTGCGAAATTTGGTGCAAGACTTGATAGAGAACCACACCATTGAGTTGGGTGGTCAATCTTTTACATCCAATGCAAATCATACCATACACAAGAACCCACTGCAAGATCATGGTAAAGCTTCCTCGTCTAGAACAAAGCACACAAACAACTAAGCCATCCACATCCGTCCGGCTTACAATACTACTCGTCCTGCATACAGTTATGACGATGGTACCGATATCAACAATCTTTGTGCTGCTAATGAAGATGAATCTGTTAATACCATCAACATTAAAAGAGCCCCAGAATGCAATGTGACTAAGCGTAAAGGCAAGGTCACTATCCCAGGTCCTTCGACACATCAGCCAAAAATCACCGTACCTGGTCCGTCTGCCAAACAGTCCAATCCAAAATCGAAGTTCAACATCGTTGAGTAGTTAAATAAAACACCTGCTCAAATATCCATTCTTGAACTGCTCCATATTTCACCCACACATAAGGCCATCCTTGATAAAGTATTGCAAGAGTCATCCATCCCAACCAACATCGATGTCAACCACTTTGAGACTATGGTCGAATACCTAAATTCACCTCACCACAAGCATAAGGTTCGACGAGTCCTAGTAGATGGCAGATCAGGATTGAATATCTGCTCTCTGAAATTGGTCAAAGCTCTTGGTTTCTCCTAGGCATGTGTAGATGCTAGCAAAAGCATCATCATCAAAGCATATGATGATGAAGAATGCGCTTCTAAAGGCGTTATTACAATTCCACTCCGAGTGGGACCGGTCATTATAGATACCACATGCCAGGTCCTGGATTGTGATATCCACTATAATAACTTACTTGGTCGCCCTTGGATTTATGCTCTAAAGGCTATTCCATCCACGTACCAGCAATGCCTCAAATTCCCTTTTGATGGAACTGAGATCACTATCCTTAGAGATCCTGATCCATTTCAATACTGCACCAACTTGCGAGCTACGGTTGAGCACTTGGTACCCATCAATCAGGAAGCCTCATCTTCCACCTCATCCGAATACGTTGACCCTTCGACACTCTTGAAATCATCCATTCCATGACCTTCTACCACACCATCTTCATCGGCCTCCATCCCAAGAAAAGACCTCTAGATCCATGACCTTGGTTGTGGAGAGTTCAAATTGAACATGGCTTATTGTATAACCTCAATACCAAAGCCACCAAAAGTCTATTCTAGACCTTGTTTTGCAATTGAGCCCAAAGTAACTTTCAATGTTCCACCAAAAAGTGTTTTTACATGGTGGGGCAATATGGGTAATGAAGTCATCATTGACATGGATAACTGGATCTACAAAGACCCAACAGAGTTATCTCCACTACCATTGCATCTCTATGGGAAAGGATATGATATATGCAAAGCCCAAGGTTTTGATGGCACAAGTGGCCTTGGAAAGAATAGCAATGGAAGAAGGGAACCTATTATCATAACGACAAGACCAAGATACATAGGGCAAGGGTTCAACCAACTCAGAAGTGATGATCAATGTATCTATGAATTTTCAAGTAAGGACGTAATGGCAACGGAAAGTGTCAAGACAAGCGAAGAATCCCTAACTAAAACAGACTCAAATGAATGGGAGTGGGGATCTAACAAAACTGTCAGTGACTATGACATTGATGAACTATTCTTAGAAGCTAGTCAACCTTCTTTTGAAGAATGATTCCTCCAGCAATATAACATTGACCCTATTGACTGACATTCTAAAGACAAGAAATGGGTAAGCATTCCTTGGAATCCAAAAGAACACAAAGTGTCATCGGCAATACCTAAATCATCCCACCCCATTTCTGAGCCCACCCATGAGCCTAACCTACCTAAACCCATTACCCATACTTCTGAAATGCCTACCACTAGTCAGGATGTTGATAATTTCATCCCATATTATGATTTTGAATTTGATTCATCTGACTCAGAGTATGGACCATCCATTGCATCAGACACGGAAGTAGAAATTGACAACTTTTCCTTTGCACTTGAGGCATCAATTTGCACACTTTTTGCATCTTCCCCATCCTTTACCAACACTAAAGATGGAATCTCCTTTGTTTACCCACATTAATCAACTAGGACCAACAAGATCCACCAGTGATGGACGTATTTCAAAATGATGAGGCAATTGTAGAATTCATGGAACTAAGAGATGGTATTCCATGGGGAGATCACAAAACAAGATTCTCCATTGATCTAGATTGTGCAACTTACTTTGGGGAGACTATGCAATCCTCCAGTCGCAAAAATACAAAAAATAAAAAAGAAAAAGAAATGCCTTTAGGTGAAAACCGCAAGGCACCTTCTTGTAGTAAAATAGTAAAAACAATGGACGCATCCGAAGGTGAAAACCTCTCGGAGGCGCCTAAGGATGGAGGATTGGAATTTCTCCCCATAACATAGGAAAAATCAGCCATGCTCATTGAGGATACAACAGAAGTTAACATAGCCACACCAGAGAGTCCCAAAATGATTCTCTTGACTGCATCATTATTAGATGAAGAAAAACCTGAGTTTACACAATTCTTTACAAAGAGAAAAGTTAACTTCACATGGTCATACATTGACATGCCAGGTCTGGATCCTGAATTGGTTCTACATCATCTTACTTTAATCCCAGGAATCAAGCCAGTCAAACAAAAGTTGCACAAAATGCACCCACAAATCACACTACTTGTCAAGGCGGAATTTAAAAAGTTACTAGATGTTGAATTCATAAGGTCAATTGATTATGCAGATTGGATATCAAACATTGTTCATGTTACCAAGCTGAATGGACAAATCCATAGTTTCACGGATTTCAGAGATTTGAATAAGGCTTTCCCAAAGGATGACTTCCCCCTACGAAACATAGACATGATTTTTGACCTCACGGCAGGATATGAGATGCTATCTCTCATGGATGGTTTCTCCGACTACAACCAAATTAGAATTGCAACAGAAGATCAACATAAAATAGCATTCACTTGTCCTTGGGGAACATACTATTGGAATGTCATGCCTTTTGGCCTAAAGAATGTAGGCACTACCTACCAAAGGGCTTTGAAAACAATCTTCCATGACATGATGCACATTCTAATGGAGGATTATTTGGATGACCTATTGGGAAAATCTTTGACAAGGACATAACATCTCAAAGTCTTGGATAAAATTTTTAGACGGCTTGAGGATTACAAGGTTAGATTGAACCCAAAGAAGTGTGTCTTTAGAGTCACTTCAGGCAAGCTGCTAGGATACATGGTTTCAAGACGAGGCATTGAGGTTGATCCCACAAAAGTAAAAGAAATTTTGGACATGCCTCCACCAAAGGGAATTAGTGAGTTGCGCACGCTTCAGGGTAGATTATAGTCTATCCACCGCTTCATTGCATAGTTGGAAGACAAGTGTCAACCATTCCAATATCTACTACGCAAAAGCATTCCTTTTGTATGGAAAAATAAGTGCAACATAGCCTTTGACCAAATAAAAGAATATTTGTTGACACCACTAGTGTTGATGCCACCAATTGAGGGCAAACCATTAATCCTGTATGTCTCCACAATGACAAATGTATTGGGGGCATTATTGGCGCAAAAGGACCATGAAGAAAAAGAAAGAGCCATATATTATACCAGTCACACACTAATTGGATATGAGCTCAATTACACAACCATTGAAAGGGCATGCCTTGTAGTTGTTTTCACGGCACAAAAATTTAGACATTATATGCTAAGCCATCAAACACATTTAGTGGCAAAGATTGACCCATTAAAATATCTTCTAAGTCGAGCAGCATTGACAGGCCGTTTGGCAAAATGGGTCATGATATTATGCGAATATGACATACAATATGTGGAGCACAAGGCTATAAGGGGTCAAGTAATAGCAGATCAACTGGTAGATGCACCAATCCAAGCTACTCATCCGCTGATAACTGACTTTCTGGATGAGTCTATTTTTCATGCAGAACCAACTTCACCATGGAAACTATACTTTGATGGGTCCCACAGTGGTCACGGCTTAGGAGTTGGCATATTATTTATCACACCACAAGGGGATTCAATTCCTAAATCATTTCAGATTGCCTTCCCTTCTACAAATAATATTGTAGAATATGAGGCATTGGTCATAGGTCTCAAGATAGCAATCAAATGGAAAATTCAGACATTTCTCGTATTCAGAGATTCTCAATTAGTCATCAATCAAGTGAATGATGACTATGACACAAAGGATGAGAAGTTGCTTCCCTACAGAAGAATGGTGGATAGTTTCCTAATGTATTTCAAAATGATTGCATTTGAACAAATCTCATGGACATGGAATAAAGCAGCTAATGTAATGGCTACCATTGGATCTCTCCTAGACATCCCTAAGAATGTGTCACAATTTTAATTCTTAGTGGAACAGCTGTTGATGCCTGCATATGACATTCCAGAGTCCGAAATGGTGTGCGAGATTATTGGTCCCAATTTGCCTTGGTATCAAGACATATACGACTATCTTAAATCCCAAACCCTCCCACCCAACTTGTCTAACAACCAAAGAAAATCCTTTATCTGAAAAGCGGCTAGACATACCATCGTCAGTGACACCTTATATCACTGTGGCTTTGACAACACCCTTCTTCATTGTCTTGACACTGATGAAGCCCAAATGACTTTACGAGAAGTACATGAAGGTATATGCGGATCTCATTCATGTGCTCCAACCTTAGCTAGTAAAGTCACCAAACTGGGATACTACTGGCCGACATTGGAAAAAGATGCTCTTCAGTTTGTCAGAACATGTCAGAAATGCCAGGTGCATAGCAACCTGATTCATGCACCTGCACAAGAATTAAGATCGATCACTTCTCCATGGCCATTTGCACAATGGGGACTCGACCTCATGGGTAAGATCCATCCATCCTCGTCTAATGGCCATAAATTCATAATCACCGCCACTGAGTATTTTACTAAGTGGATTGAAGTTGTCCCTCTCACTTACATCACCGGTAAGCAAATATCCAAGTTTATCCTGAATTACATCATTTGCCAGTATGGTGTCCCACAATCCATCATCACAGATAACGGTAGTCCATTCAAAAATTAGGACGTTCGTGAACTCTGTGAGCGATTCCACATCCAACACCACTTTTCCACTCCATACTATCCACAAGGTAATGGCCAAGCTGAGGCATCCAATAAAACAATCCTTCGCATTATGAAGAAGACCGTCAACGATGTTGGCCGAGATTGGCACCTACAACTCAATCCTGCTTTATGGACCTATTGTACTAGCATCTGTACCCCCATTGGATCCACTCCATTTTCCCTCTTCTATGGATCTGAGGCCATATTACCGATTGAGGTCAAAATTCCTTCTCTCTAAGTTTCTTTGAAAGGAATGATTGATGATGAAGAGTACAGACATACTCGCCTACATGAGCTGGAAATGCTACAAGAAAGATGTAAAAATGCTTTAAATCATCTACAGGCATATCAAAATTGTCTCTGCCAAAGTTACAACAAAAGAGTAATGGTGAGAAAGTTTGAAATCAATGACTTGGTTCTCATGCAGAACCCTAGAAATCAAGTGGACTGTGAAAAGCCTGGTAAGTTTGAGGCTAATTGGCTTGGTCCTTATATTATTACTGCTGTATTTGGTTCTGGAGCTTATTAGTTGGACACACCTGATGGAGAACAACTGATAGTACCCCTCAACAGCTTACACTTGAGAAAATTCTACACATAGCACCAGAGAACTTGGTTGAAAACCTACAAAATACAAAAAAATTGAAAAATAGAAAAAATCGTCCCTTGATGAAAACTTGGCAAACAGGTGTCTTGGTGACACAAAAGAATCAAAAAATGGAAAAAATAGTAAAAAGAAATGAATTCATCCAATAGTGAAAACCTGGAAAATAGGTGCTTTAGATAAGTACCATAGTGAAAACCTACCAAACAGGCGCCATGCGTAGTCGATCATTGCTTTGCCATCTACTGTCACTCAAATCGACCTTTACCCATTTGTAATAATCACAAATTCCTAACACATTCATGAAATCCATCCTAAGTCCTGTCAATTCCGACCATGGTTAACATTGGGTTGACATCATTCCTTGCATATCCTTGCCTTTACCTTACGTCTACCTATCTCCATATCATTCAACTTGGGTATTCCCCGACCTGTCTGGGGGCAAGAAATTTATCATGTAACTGCAGTGGGTACCGCACATGATCCTGCATTCTCAAAAAGTCCTGAAAAAATCATAAAAATCTCAAAAAGTCTTGAAAAAATCATAAAAAGTCCTGAAAAAATCTGAAAAAGTCCTGAAAAAATCATAAAAATTTGAAAAAGTCCTGAAAAAAGACCTAAAAATTAGAAAGCGTCCTGAAAAAATACAAAAAACACCAAATCAATGTCAAAATCCAAAATCAAAGTCAATTTGATCGCTCCAATAGATCATGTCATTTCAATCTTCATCCTCGTCTGAACTACATTGTCTCTGCGTTTTCGCTATGTAGGCAAGATTCATCTTTGAATCCCCAAGACATTAGGTCAGTCCTTCTAGGTTTGTCACAAAATAAATCATGATTCAAACTTTTGTCCTTTGGACAATGTCTTTGGTCATGTCGAACTACGAGGTCTTTGAGTGCAGGATGTAGGCAAGGCCATCAATCGATGGACCCCCGAGGCCACACTAGGTCATTCCATTAGGGTTCATGGCAGAATATTTTCACACACGTCAAGCTATCTTCGAATCAAGCTATCTTCGAACCAAGCGAATCTTTGAATCAAGCAAGTCTTATGTCAATCTTGAATTATCAATCTATCGGCAATCTGTTCCATCAACACTCTCAGTCAATTCAGCATGTCAACAACAACATGTAGTCAAAATCCTATCAAAACAATTTATCTTGGCAAAGCTTTGGGTTCTTCTTTAGATGTGTCCTTCTGAAGGGCAACTCTCGTCAACTTCTTTATGCTTTTGGATGTGTCCTTCGTAAGCATCATCATCATCTAGCATTTTGATGGATTCTCCTAACTCCGAGAATCGATCTCCTAGATATCAACGTCATTTAGGATGTGTCCTTCCTGAATTTGATATCGCTTGACATTTGACAACACCTGACATTAAAAAACTTGGCAAAAATATTTTTTATCTTTTGATAATAATCATGTTATTAGTTCCTTATGTCCTAGGAACCATGACATATCATGATGATTATCCTTGTCTGCTTATCACTCTGCTATTAGTTTCTCCATGATGTCCTAACTTTAGGATTTAGAGAAGCAATGACATAGTATGATGATTTTACTGTCTATTTTTACTATCATATGGCTAGTTTCTCAAGGATGTCCTACCATCAAGATTTAGAGAAATAACGACGTCTCATGATTAGTTTGGTTTTTCTAGCGGTTGATCATGATAAAGTGAATAGGGGCAATTTTGTTCCTTGCATGAGTCATGATCATCCTTTGTCTACGACTATTGATCTATGTGATGGTTCGACCTTGCACACTATTGATCTATGTCATATCATAGTGTTTGTTGGCCATCATGACATTTTTGCCCAATGATGATTAAAGAGCAATAACTAGAATAGCACTATAGCAAAGCTTTGAAGGATTTTTAATTTTCACATTAACATGCATATCTTTCTTTGCACTAACATCCATCTTCATCTTCTCTTCTATGGTTCTCTGACGATATCCTGTGACATATAAAAAAAAAGTTGCATACATAATGGCATGGTCATTTCATATTCACATCTGCATATATTAGATACCATAATTCACATTGCATAAATGTTATCATTTGCATCAACATATAAGCATCATAAATAAAACATCTGCATCAGCATATAGGAATTACATCATCACAACATTACACAATGCATACATACATTACCACATCCAAAATTGCATGCATAAACATAAGCATAATATCCATACATCTCATAGCATTATAAAAGCATCACATAAGCATCTCATAAAAGCATAGAATACCATAACACATTACATCATATAGGCCACATCAAAACTACATCCCATATATATCTCAAAAAATGTTATGTCATAGGATAAAGTCATATGATATCCCAAAAATAGAGCTCGTAGGCTTGAATATCAAAATATAAATGTCTACAAAACAAATCCTAGGATGGCCCTCCTCCATCTCATGGAGGTGAACTGCGAGGTAACTGTGACTGATCCATCAGATGAATAGTGAACTGAATGGGTGTCCTCTCTAGTGTCTTACTCTGAGATCCTGTAGGATCAATAATAGGAGATTGACTCTGCTCTGTCTGCTACCTTGAAGATATTGATCTATGACCATGCTCTGACCTATGACTGTGACTTGATGAATGTCTATTAGAGCTATGAGATCTATGGCCTAAAGACTACCCTGATGTAGTAGATCCTCCAACACTGGTGTGACTACTACTATGAGACCTACTACTATGTGTCCAGCTGCCACTACCTGTCCTGCTGTAGGATCGGGACAACCTTGGGTCCTATCTGTCAGGTGGAACTACCTGCTCATATAGTGCCCTATACCGACCCCTGCTCTCTACTACCCTAGCCAACTCTTGGGCCATATCCCCTGTCAGCCCAGAGCATAACTCTACAAACTAAGTGACTCATCGATCTGACTCCTGCTGCCAGAGAATGGCTTGATCTCTCTCCACCCGAGTGACCTCTAGCTCCGCTGCCAAGGCCTTGTTCTGAGACAAGGCCACATCTAGTCTACTCTATAGATCTGTAATCTGCTAATCAATAGTATCATCCATGGGAAGAATGGGTGATCTATCACCCTCATCATCCCCAAAGATCATGTGCTCCCATAGCCACTGATCTGCCTCATCCTCCTCCTCGTCCTCCTCATCTCTCTCCCCCTCGGCCCGGACCTCCTCCACATCTATGTCAAGAGGGTGTCCCTCAACAAGAGGATCCTCCTCTACTCTCTCCTCCATTGCCACCTCCTCCTCAACCGCTGCCTCCACCTCCTCCTCGACCACCACCTCCATCTCCACCTCATCCTCGGCCCTCACCTCTGGCTCTCTCTCCTCCCGCTCCTCCTGAATGGGTGACAATGGCAGACCACCCACTCTCTGCCCGACTCTCTCAGGCTGCCTCCGCCCTCAGTCATCTCTCCTCCTCCTGGCACCCCTGCCATCTCCCCCACCTCCTCCATCTCCTCCACCTCCACCTCCTCCACCTCCATCTCCCCCATCTCGGCCTTTGGCCTTGCCTCCGTCTCTGCCCCTGTCACCTCTGCCACCCTGCCCTCTCCTCGGAATCCATGGAATGACTGATCTGTGATCTATCGGTGATGGACCATCTAGATCTGTCAAAGGGATGGGCCTATGAACCTGCCACCACGTTTCAAACTCTGCAGATATCCTTGGATCTATTGGACCCCCTCTACAAGCACACTGAACTACCACCAAGCTATCTACCTACTACTCTGCAATGGTCACTGATATGGGCAGCCCCCACATGGTCTCTCTGGAAGACTGAGCATACTCTACAGTGCCTACTAGCACAATCTGCTGCTCCCCAAACTATCGTAGTACTCGCTAGGGCAGGTACATCTCAATGATTCGCTGTTTCTATATGGTATGGCCAATAAGGTACTGAAACTGTCTGCAAAAGGACAGTGGTCATCCTCATCTACCCACTAGACATAATCCCTGTAGGGTCTCCAAACAAAACTGATCATCATGTCAATCCGATGATGCCAGTACCCGATATCTCCAACACGAGTCTAGCTAGCTGATCCTCCATACATATAAATGTAGGGCATCCCATCACCTAGTTGCAGAATTTGCACTGGTGGTCAAAAAACGGGAATGTGCTCCCATACCCAAATCATGAGTAAGGTGGTCCCGCAGCTGATACTGTGACCCTGATGGTAAACTACCTCGTGCAACTGATGGTATAACATGGTCAACAAGCATGGTCCCCAAGCGAAAATAGTCCTCTATGATCTCATGTGAACAAGAACATCCCCCCATCCAATGGGAAATCCATGACCACAACAATCTGGGATCAGCAATCTGGTGATTAGGGTCATGAGTATGGCATCGAATCAGGGAAATCGGTCAGTTACAACGTCCCAGCCGATCTCATAACTTTCTAGAGCCAACTACGCACCATCAACACCCTCATACCTCTCTGTCAAGACCTATCACCCTTGGTGTGGATCATAGACCACCCTCTCTCCACTTACCGGAATGCAGAGAATGCGGTAAACATCCTCGAAGGTCACTATCGCCTCTCTAGGAGGCAAGTGAAATGAGCAGGTCTCAGAATGCCACCTCTCACAAAGAGCAGTAAGCAAACCTCTGTTTACTTGAATAACGGGCATGTAAGTAACATGGTATAGGCCTAGGGCCATCAATCGATGTCTCTATCTATCACTGGGATGATCCCTGAAAGCATACGTCACTAGTCGGAACTCCCGGGTATAAATGGGCATAAGCCAACTTTGCACAAGGAAAGGCCAAGGATTAGTACATACTGAGCAACATTATGGAAATTTCCCTACTACTGGTAGGTCAAGGGTACATAAAAGTTAATCTCGGGAAGGTCAACAAAAGTCAACTATGGTCAACTTCAATTGCATCCCGTTGACCGCAAATGTGTCACAATGTTTCAATTGCGGCTTGGCGTAAGACAAATACGTTGCAATATGTCAAATGCGTCGTTCTGCCCAGTAGATGTGCGAGCAAACAACAAATGTGTCATTTAATATACCGAATGTGTGATTCAACAACATATGCGTCGTGAGACATGTCAAATGTGTCGCAAATTTGCAAATGCATTGCAAAATCTGGCGATTTCCTTGCACTTTTTTGATTGCGTCATTTCAACTTGCGAATGCGCAATCACACAAATAACCTATCCTACCCATCGCACTTGCGTTGCGGGGCAATCAAATGCAGCAAACATGAAGGTGTCTGTGGCTTTCGCGATAGCATTTGCGTCGCATTGCAATTGTGTTCCCCCCATTTAATCCTCATAAATGCCTAAAAATTGAAATTTGACAAGTTGGATAGGGTACTTACCAGTGCCCCTGTGCGCTAGGGTCATCGGAATGTGTGCACATGATATCCACTGTGTGTAGTCATAGGGATCACCATCGTCTCTCAGAGCTCTGGTTTCTAAAATATTCTATATGCAAATGAGTAAATGACATTTGGATTGACCTTTTCAACCTATTTATAGGCTGAAAATTAGGGTTTTGACCTAGTAGATCCTACTCGAGGCTCTTTTGACCACCTTTGACTGACATTTTGGCTAGCTTAACGTCCTTCATTTCTGAATCGGATCGCACCATCACTTTTATAGTCATTATTTGAATTGGTCGGGATATTTTCCAAATTTTTCTAACCCTGGATCGAAATTCAAAAATTTTCCCGAGGGGGCATAAGCACTTCGTACCTTGACTGGGGCATATTTTGGACTTGTTTTCTTTGCCACAATGTGACAAGTTACATTACGACAAAGAGGGGCAAATGTAGACACATAAAAATGACCAAGACCTGCAAGCAGTATTTTACCACTTTTCGTCAGAACATGATTATAACATTTTAATTATGTTTCTAACCCACATTCAACTATTAATTAAATAATTCATAATTATTTAATTAATTCATAATCTCTCATTCTGCATGATTATTAAATAAATAAATCCTATCTATTTATCTAATATGTCACTAGTTATCAAAGTCTTCTTGCATTTAAATAAAATCTTATTTATTTAATTAATCCTTATCATAAATGTCCTCCTGATTATTAATAAATATATTTAAAATATATTTATTTAATGTGTCTCTAATTCCTAAATCCTCTCTTAATTAAATAAATTCTTTAATTAATTTAATTAATTAACTACTTCTTCTAAATTAAATAATTATTTTAATTATTTAATTATGGCATGTGACACTTTTATATTTTTAAATAAAACAAATCATTTAAAAATATCTCACATGGTTAACTGATTCTTCATTTAGTAATTAATTTCAAAAATCAATTACTTTTTCATCTCACAAAATCCCTATTTTGAATTTTAATTCAAAATGGAATTATTCTTCTACAAATCAAGTAATTTCTAAAATTACTGATTTTATAAAATCCCATCCTCTTGTCTTCTAATTTTTACTAATTTCATCTCCACTATCACATTCAGTCTTGACTGTCTGTTCAAGATTGCATTTTCTATAAAATGACAATCTTGATTTCATTGTTATCCATCTCTTATTATTATCAAATCATTTCTTAATTTTACTTTTATTATAGGCATTCTTGATATCATAGGCTATTCATTACTATTTGCATATTAGAATTGAGTTTTCTAGTTTGCACATTAGTTTACTTTTAAAATCCTTCAAAATCATTGTAGAGGCTAGGCATATAGAGTTGCTCACACATAAATCTGAGGGCATCCATCATTCCAAAGCTGGAGAAGGTGCAATGGAAGTCAGCCATGGAATACTAGATGGGTGAGGTCTTTCTTAGTTTTCTTCCATTTATTTATATTCCTTTGCATTCTATTGTTTGATATATATATTAACTTGCATGTACAATTAATCATTGATTTGATCTTGCAGGAATATTTTATATCATTACAGGTACATCCTACATTTCATGGATCCATGGTCGTCCTAAGAGAATTTTGTATGTTAACTCTTTCTCCAACACTTGATATGCTATATGTTTCATCATTGGCCCCACTTGAATGGGTAGCACAATCAAGCCTTTAGACGATCTTTCTTCCTCATCATATGCTTTGATGGTAATTTTTCTCTGAGCATCAATAGCATCATCTAAAAACCCTAGTGCATGGATTAACTTGAGAGTGCAAATGTTTAGACTAGCTCCCCCATCTATTAAGACTCTCTTGACACGATGATTGTGGATTAAGACTTCAATATGGAGTGCAGTATTATGGGGATGGTTTAGTGAGATATCATCTTGTTCGGAGAATGATAGACAATGTGGGGTATTCAAATGTCCCACCATAGCTTGAAACTGACAAACATCTAGATTCTTTGGTGCCATAGTGGCAACTAAAGCTTGTTCTAGGACCTCCTTATGTGATGGTGATATTTTAAGGACTTCTAGTATCAATATCCTATGCAGGAATGTTTTGCAGTTGATCGACATTGTTATAGTGAGATGGAGGTGGAACTGCATGTGTAGATCCAACTCCCTTTAAGATGACCTTAGCTTCCCCCCTAGTTATTACATTTGCTAGGTGATGTTCTTGATGGTCTCTGATTTTTGAGACATTGATTTGATTATCAGAGTTTTGTATGCTTGGGAGCAAGTCCAAAGGGGTAGTGTTGTTGATTTTGGGTTCGTTAATGTTGTGATAAACTATTTGATCACTCTCTATTCTAGATAGATAATGGATTGTTGAGTCAAAGACATCGTTGACATTCTTCCCTTTGTCATAGTTTGGAAAAGAGTCCTTGAAAGCCAAATGATCGTTATTGTTTTGGGGTGTTTCTACATATGCTTTATTGTTGTCAATTAAATCTTGTATTGTGTGCTTCAACTCCATACAATCGTTGGTTTTGTGGCCTTTGTTACTATGGAAGTTGCAATAATAAACATCATTCCACCATGGTGGTTTGACCTTTGGATCCCAGAATCGAGCTTCCCATGCAGTGATAAGGCCACTGGTGACTAATTCTTTCATTGTTGATTCTATCATTTGGCCTAAAGGTGTGAACCTATGCTGATTTGATGGTTTTTGATATGACTGTGTCCTTACAATCTCATTGTTTTGTATGACATTTGACTTGAAAATTTGATCATTGTTTTGATTCTTTGATGTAGATGCTATCAAGTTAAAAAAAGGTTTGACATTTTGGGAATCACTTGTTGTTTCGATTCTTTTGCCAAAATTTTGCCTTATCACTGCTTGAGTATTGATTAGAGGAGTTATTTGTGTTATTTGTTTTATCATTGAAATGTTTGATAACTCCTCTTTTGACTAATGCTTCCTCAATTTTAAGACTGTTTTCTATGACTTTTTCGAATGTGGGAGGACATTGTAATTCAGGCCTATAACTCATTTCCTCCGTCAAGTTGTCAATGAATAACTCCATCTTTTCTTCCTCAGGAATGGATCAAGGATATCTAGCGAACAATCGTCGCCATCTTTGTAGAAAAGACAAGAATAATTCCCCTTTGTTTTGCTTTAGGTTATAAAGATCCTTTATTGTAACATTGTGTTGGATATTAAAGGGGTACTAGGAAATGAACCTGTTGACTAGTTCCTCAAAAGTTCTGATACCTAGTTGTAGTTTGGAAAACCACTCCATACATGATCCTTCCAAGCTCCTTGGGAATAATCTCATTAAGTAAGTTTCCTCTTGGGAAAACTTGAGACTCATTGTTTCGAATTCTCTAATATGATCTATTGGATCCATTCTTCCATTATACTTGTCATACTTTGGGATCTCACAGTGTCTAGGAAAAGGTATAAGACTGACCGTTGTGTCGAAAGGATAAGGAAAAATGTCCTGTATCACATAGCTTTTGGTACTCCCTTTCGTCATATCCTGTATCTGCTGTTGTAATAGTTGCATTTGAGATGTCAAAGCGGTAACTAGATCTATTGTTTGTGTAGGTTGTAGTATTTTAGTCTCACTTGTTCTAGGTGCTTCCTTCAAATGATTCACATCGAAGTCCTTGGGAAGTTTGGCACCTGATTCAGCCAACATCAAAAGATACTTCTCCATATCTTGTTCTAAAATATTTTCCATAAACTTATGGAACTTGGGATCTTGTTGAGCTATTTGAATATCCTTTGGAGTTATTTTTCTATTATCATTTGATTCAGATTGTTCCAAGGATTCTCTTCTACCATTGTGTGGGATGCTTCAAGTTCTTGCTCTAAGAGTCTTTGCTTTTGGGACCTAGTGAAGATTGGCATACAATTTTTTTTCATTTCTTCCAAAATGTTGATCTTATATGGTAGGAAAATGTCAATTGAACTCTTAACAAAGTCGAATAAGATGAATGATCTTATTGATGTTAAAACTTTGATTACTATACTTGATTTCGTGATAAAGGATGATAGTATCCTGACGATGAAACTTCAATGTAGTAATCGATTGTGTATTTGATTTTGACACTTGTGATTTGCAATATCTTGTTTCAGTTAATAAGATTGGAAGCTTGTATAAACCTATCTATTTTCAGTCTCTAGATAGTGATTCTAATAAAAGGAAACTTGGTTCTGATAAAAACTGTGGATAAAATGACAGACTGACTGATTGGTACCATTTTTGAACTCTTTGTTTCGAAAGCGCTAAAACAGAGGACAAAGGTGCTACTTCATAGAAGCGCTAGAATAGAGTTCTAAAGCATTGAAACAGGTGATAGAAATGCTATCTTGACATAAGTGCTAAAATAGTGCACGAAAGTGCTGGAAAAGATGATGAAAGCGCTATCTTGACAGAAGCGCTGAAACAATTCCTGAAAGCACTGGAAAAGATGATGAAAGCGTTGTTTGACGAAAATGCTAAAATATAGATTGTAAGCACTAAAACAATGCCCAAAAGCGCTATTTCACAGAAGCGCTAAAATAGTGACCTAAAGTGCTGAAATAGGTTTCCAGAGCACTAAAAATAGGACTTTTATGACTCTATTGTAAAATATGATTTGGCCTTGTGGCATACTATATCATGGATTGTGGAAGATAAGAATGATGTATGCGCTGACTACAGTTGTGATACTGAGTAAGAGCTCTTCTTTGGAAGAAGGCTCATGAATAGAGTGATTCTACTATGTAATCTAAAGTGTCACCCCGAGCCAAATTGTGATATCTGTGGATGAATGTTCTATGTTGTAAAAAGAGTTTCCGATTTTGATATAGAAAACGTTGTCTTCTTAATTTATCTCGATAACCGAAAGGTTTCTTGGGTTTTGTGATTTTGATTTTTCTCTTGACAAACGTGGTGGACTTCCACTCTCGCAGCATGGATTTTCTAATCTAACTTGACTTTTTTGTTTTCAGGATGATCTTTAATCTAATTTTAATGAATTTGTGAAAACATAGCAAGCAATTGTGAATAATTGTTTTAACTGAATAGATTGTGTATGTTCAAGAACCACGAATGATTCTTATTGATTTTGATGGGTTATTTTGACAATTGTACACAAATCAAATAGACTCACACTTAAGGATAAATAGGTCATCATTATACTCACAGCCCACATCTTGAATTGCGTTGACGCACACAACCTTGTCACCCCTAGAGGGTGCCCGTGTTTTTGTTGTTTCCAAGCGCATACACAGAGTTGGATTTCTCGTTCTCTGAGCAAATGGTCTATGGCAATTATATGGTGAGTGTCTTGGGGGAAGATTCTTCCCTCCCCTTGCATCGTGAGTATGACAATGTATGGATATTGACTCAACAGGATACTACTCTATGGTTTGTAGATAGGGCTTCCATGTGGTGCGACAATTGATAAACTCCCTCAGGAGACCTCCAAATCTTTAGAACAAAGATTTTGGGGATGGTTATCTTGCTCACTACCATCAAGTTGGACTTTCATCAACAACTTGCATTTTTATTATACTGGGTTGGAATCCTTGGCTTTAGGTGTTCTCACTTAGGTCGTTCCCATAGGGTGAGTACTTTTTCCCACTACGACAAGCCTTCTAAAGGATTTAATAAAGCGTAAATAGCATAAAGTAAAAGTGAATCCAGCGCTTTGGTCACCTAGTTAAGGGGAGAGCATAAGCCTAATCACCACAAGCACAACATATAAGTTGTTCTATTTTAAGCCCAAAAAGAAATTTTCTAATCTATGCGAAGGTGTTGCTTCACATAAATCATGTTTGTTCTTTTTAACTTGTACTTTAAAAATGTGATGACTATCCTACGATTGATAAATTTTTTTATAAGAAAACAAAAAGTGGCTACCCTAGGATTGATATATTTTAGAAACCAAGAAATGACTATCCTAGGATTGATAAATTTTAGAAAACCAAAAGTGACTATCCTAGGATTGATAAATTTTAGTCCAACTGTGAAAAAAATTAAAATCTGGTGGTGGTCGCATCGGATCCAAACTGAAATTACAAAAGTGTTGGAATAGTCCACCGAAGCACTATAAATCTTACCTGATGCACTAAAACATGAAAGCGATAAAATAGGACACCGAAGCACCGAAGTTTGCCATGGAAGCACTAAATCACCGATGCACTGAAACAGTTGACAAAAGCGCTAAAGTTGAAAGTGCTGAAATTTTTTACGGATACAATGTAGTAACACGAAAGCGCCGAAATAGAGTACGGAAGTGTTGTAGTTTTCCACAGAAGTGCTATAGTATTTGATGAAAGCTCTAAAAGAAAACACGTTGAGAACCTATGGGCTACGTGACACCTTTTATAAAAATTGTAAAATTGGGGTTAATGCCCCATGGTGGGCACCAAATTGTAAGTGTGGATAAGGTGTAAAGCACAAAACACACTTCTTAATAAGACATTATATCGAAGACAAAGATGAATGAATCAAATCAAATCAATAATCTATTGAAAGCATCATATTGTTTTCTATCTTCAAAGATTTATTAAACCACTATTGCTCTTAGATCGTGATTGCACTATGATTGTTAAAATGACAATTCAAAGAATGATATGGATGCTAATGCAATGATATGGAGCTAAA
This sequence comes from Sequoiadendron giganteum, assembly GCA_007115665.2. Lineage (NCBI taxonomy): Eukaryota > Viridiplantae > Streptophyta > Pinopsida > Cupressales > Cupressaceae > Sequoiadendron > Sequoiadendron giganteum. The sequence continues at coordinate 660,590,377 of CM021104.1, forward strand.
TATGATAATACTAGATGATAAATAAACTAAACTAGCATGAATTGACATGGAAATGGATAAATGCAGCTACAAAAGGAAGCCATGATATGAAAACTTGATTGTTGGATGCTGGATGCTAGATGCTAGATGCTTGATGCTTGAATTCTTGCAAAGTAAGTGCATAAGTTAGATTATCTGGATCCTTTTCTTGGTTCAATGAGGTTGTATATATAGAATTCTTAGTTGTAGAAATGCACAGGGACAACATTGAGAGGCTTGGATTGAATCTAAAGGATTGAATGGTGAAAGATGAAGGAGATTGAGAGAATTTTGGTGATTGTCTCCACCCATGAAAACACCAGGAAAGAGAAGAGGAAGGATTGATGAAGGAGGATTGAGAGAATAATTTGGAATTTGTCTCCAATTTGTCTCCAAAACTTCCCATGAAGTTTGAAAGCATTAATTGTGACATATTTTAGACATAAATTAGACATAGGATATCTAATTCATTTTTGAGGAAATATAGATGGAATATTATTTATGCCTTTATTCAAATATTTTGATTTATTTAAATTAGCAAAAGAGGGATAAATAATTTAATAAAATGAACTATAGAAGTTGTTTACTAAATTAAAGAGAAGAATACGACAATTAATCAATAAAGTGTTTTAATGTTTATTTAATTAATTTAAGATTGATTTGATAGAATACAAAATAGGGATTTGATAATTAAATCAAACAAAGTATTAAATTTTCTTTATTTAATTAGGATGAATTAAAATGTGAACTATATAAATAAATATTTCTATTTATTCAACAGTAGAGGAAATTAGGATAATCAATGAAATAATTTGTATTTAATTAATCAGATGCTTCAGACCAATTTTAGGTGTATACAATTACCATTCAATATTCATATGGCTTGGATGGATTGTCAAGACCCAAGAAAAAAATAAAAGAAGAAAGAAGACATAAGAATGGAGACTAAGGCAAACATACCTTCCTAAGGATAGAAAATATAAAGAGAAACAACAAAGGAGATTATCATTGGTAGACAAACAGAACTAGAGATGTCGTCCAAAAATAATTTCAAATGAATATTATTTCTTGGAACATTAGAGGTATCAATAGCACTTAGAAGTAATTATCTCTAAATATTTCCTATTAGAGGATAAAATTGATATCTTTTTAATCCAAGAAGTCAAAATGAATGAAACCAATTTCTATGTCATTGAAAATAATCTGGCTTTCTTAATTCTTCATCTATAAGGCTATTGGAACCTCAAAAGTTTTGGTTACTATGTGGAACCCGACTAAGTTTTTTGGTTTGTTATTTTATCAATATGAAAATAATTGAGTTAAATTATCCCCTACTAGTTTATCTTGGAATGTTATTAATATTTATTCTCTTAATATGTGTAATGAAATTTTTTTATTTGGATTGACCTTGGTATGCAGGTGTTGGTTAATAAGGTAGCTCAATGAATGGTTGTTGGAATATTCAATTCCCCTCTTATTCCTTTTAAAAAACTTGGGATTCTAATTGATTACACCAAAAACATGACTTTTTTTGTTGATATGTTGAACTCTATTGGGCTCACAGACATTGAAATTCAATTTCATCTCTTCAATTGGACTAATAGGAGAATTGGAGAACACGTTCTACAAGTAAATTTTGATTGTTTTGTAATTTCACCTAATTAGGACTCTATCAACAACCTAAACCTTTTTTATTTACCTTGAACTATATCAAACCATAACCCTCTTATTTTGGATTAAAAATATTGTACTCCTTTTGGCCCTTTCCCCTTCAGCTAGGAGATCATGTGGGCTTGACATCCTACTTTCAGGGATTGTATCTTTAACTAGTGGAATATTTTCATTCATAGTTATACTATGCTTAGAGTAAATTAGAAACTTAAGAATATCAAAAGTAAAGTGAAAGGTTCAAATAGGTTGATCTTTGGTGATGTTATTCACCATAAGAAAAATATTGCTAAAAATCTAATAGATATTCAAGCTAGAATGGCTAGTGGTGACATCGATGAGGAAATATATCATGTTGAGAAGGTGTTATGTCTTAACTAGGCTATTATTTTAAAAAAGGAGGAAATATTTTGGAAATAGAAATCTAGAATTCAAGGGCTGAAAGGAGAAGACAATAACTCTTTTTTTTCCATTTATCCGCTCTAAAGCACAAGAAGAGGAATTCAATCTCTAGACTTGTTCCTGAAAAAATGGGAATGAGGGTACTACTAATGACAGGTTGTGAGGATAGCCTCTGAGTACTTTCAATATTTGATGATGGAACCAAATACTAACCATTATGATGAATTACAAGGGTATTTTTTCGACATCATCCTTGTTGATTTATCCAAGGAAGATAATACCCTTCTCTTAAGGCCAGTGACAATAGAGGAAATTAGGGCTTCAAATTTTTATATGTGGCCTTTAAGGATCTTGGTGTAGATTGTTTTCCCTATCTTTTTTCAACATTTCTAGGATAGTATTATGGAGGAAGTTTTCTTGGTGGCTAAAGACTTCTTCAAATATGGGAAATCTATTAAATATATAAATAATACTTTCCTTTCTCTTATCCTTGAGAATCTTGACCTATCAAACATGGATAACTTTATGCCCACTAGCCTCCATAATACTATTTATAATATCTTTTTCAAAGTGCTTGTAAATAGGATAAAACCTCTTTTATCGAAAATGGTTAGTATCATTCAAAAAGTTTTTGTACCAAGTCAAAAAATTCATGATGTTTTTGTTTCCACTAATGAAATTCTACACTATATGGATAGGAGTAACACCTCTAGTATGAATTTTAAACTAAACATATCCAAAGATTATGATAAAGTGTCCTAGGACTTCTTTTTCCAAGTCCTAACAAAATTTGATTTCAATGAGTTATTCTTCAACCTTATATAGGAATTTGTAACTATAGTTAAGTACTCGATTCTTTCTAGTGGAGTGTTTAGAGGACTCTTCAGTGTTGAAAGAGGGATTAAATAGGGTGACCCTATATCTCCTTATCTATTCATAATGGTTGTGATGTTATGGATAGGAATATTTTAGAATTTCTTGATGAGAGTGTCCTCAAGGGAATAAAATGAGCCACCTCCTTTAACCCTTCAAGAATTCAATAATTTGTAGATGATATGATCTTATTTGGAAAAGCTTGAATTGTGGAAGCTAGGAAGTGGAACTTGTGTCTCAAAAATTATGCTACTATTTGTAGCCAATGTTGAATGAACAAGAAAAATAAGAGGGGGGTGAATCAATATTCTATTAAAAAATAAAATCATTAACCATTAAATTACCAAAGCATACTTAACTACAATAAGCAATGATAGCACAAAACACCCATAACACACATGAACATTGGGATTTTTATGTGGAAAACCAAAAATGGTAAAAACAATGGTAAGGATTAGCTCACAAAATGTTATAACCGATTATAAGTTATTACATAAAGGCTCACTTCCAAGTGGACTTATTGTCCAAGTGAACTCACTATTCATAGAGAAAAGAAATATAGAAAGAAGTGGCTTCATACCCAAAATTTGAACTGAATCAAAGTGAATCTAACATATGGGAGATTCAGTTCCTTTGAAGCTCAAAATAATAACTTGATACACTTTATCCAACTCAGATTACAAATATATGTTATGTATTAAAAATTCACACACCTCTTCTCAACTTTCACAACTTATTCACTCAACTATACAAAATTTTGCATCACAACTTATATTCAAATCATGTACACATTCATATTTTTTTATATGTATAGACTCAAAAAAATCTTGTATATATATAAAACTCCATTGAAAACATCAATTAGGATGACCTAATTATATGTGGCCCTAAATCATACATATCGTGTGTTTTCAAGACCTAATCCAAATCAAAACTTTAATTCCCAAAATAATGTAATATAAGTTGACATGGACCTATAATATTTCCTTCTTACATTAAGATCACATATTGAATCTCCACAAAACCTTACCTACATTAGGTCATCTAGGCATAGGACTTAAGAGAAAAATACTCCAACTAATTGTAAACCATAGGACACATGGACCTCCAAATATCATGCTGACTACAATGAAAAATTAATAGAAACTTGTTAACATTCTCCCAAAACCATAAGGTCTAACACAAATCAGTGAAGGAGTGCAGATTAGTTAGGTCATAGCCAATGTGTAATGCCCCGCCATGCAACCCTAGAGGAAGTTGCAATTAACTACTCAAACGAACTATTTTTTTTTTTGTTTAGGTACAATTAATATGCAAGTTCACTACACATTGCAACAACCTCTAAGGTTACAAGACCGAGATTACTTATTAATCCATGAACAACATAAATGAAATGAAACCACAAGATTTAATTACTTATGAAATTAAGAACACATACATTCCATACAAGATAAATTCATCAAAGAAAATAAAGACACCATAAGATCTCAATTAACAATACGGTTTCAACTCTCATTCCCTGAATGGGGTAAATCCAATAGCATGATTACATATTACAACTTCCACCTTGATTACAAAGAGGGGTAATAAATTACAAGATTAACTAAAATGAATAAAGCATAAAAGTAACTGGATCTCACGATCTCTCCAACTAGAAATCTCGTCAACACAAATAAGCAGAAAGCCCAACGGAGTAAGGTGCATGCCACCCAACCAAGTGGAACCCAAAGGCCCACCCCCCATGCTAGGAGATAGTAACAAGGATTTCTAGATAGGACACAGGCTGAATCAAACTGGTACAACCAAGCACACAAACCATACAAGAACAACTCAAGTACAACTCAAACACAACTCTAACATGATTACATTGCTTCCAGACATAAAACAAAATAGGTATGTTAAGAAACCCATACACATTTACAATCAAGTACCAACTACAAGTACACCATAACATTACTAACATGGATTACAATGCTTTGGTTATCACTCGAATAAACTACCTCCGAAGGTTACCCAATTTACCTCTCACGGCTCTGGCCCCTAACAAAAGTCACTCTTTTATTTAACAACATACCAGACATAACTCATCACAAAGGAAACCCAATAGCATACAAACAAGACATCACGACCACTCCAACTCTAGGAGGAAACATAAAGGGAACCCACTCCAACTCTGGAGGTAACAACAATAACAATGTCACTCCTTACAAGGAGCCATGATCACATAATCCACTCCTTCCACAGGAGGTACTTAACATCCCTATTCGTGGAAACTGGATAATAACATTGTCATAACCTAAGGCACTAACCAAGGGAATTATCAAATGGTTGACCCCACAAAACGACAACCCCCAACCTCTGGAAGACTTACATATTAAGGACACAATTAACCCATTTCCCAAACATGACATAGAGGAAAATGATCATGAAAGAAATTGCAAGGAAGTAACTTAATTTGGATATGCTAAATCCATTTCCCTTTTAAACTTCATTTCACAACAAGGATAATAATTGCCTTAACTGAATAATTGATTGATAGAATTAATTGCCTCATCAACTATATAAAAGGGAAATACTAACTTTAATAACCAATTGAAATCCATGATTAATTTTAAAAAACATCATATATCCACTTCCTTTATAAAATTTCAATAGTCTATTGACTCAATCAAACTAATTTTTAATATTATCTCTTCTAGATACATGATAAAATTTAAACCAAATATTTAATCCTTAACTATTCAAAAATATTAATAAAATAAAGTGGTTACTTTTGTGATTCAGAACATATCACTTTTTAAAAAAAAACATTGTTTCCTCTATTCAACATAATCATTTTAAAATACTTAGCTCATCTTAATTAACATGTTTAAAATGAAAATTATTGTTTTCATCAAAATATATATCCTTTTAAAATGACTTCATTAATTCAACTATAACATGTTAATTTAAAATTCTCCAATTAAATTTAAAACATACCAATATTAAAATTCCCAACTCACTCTATACGTATTTAGATAATTAAATCATCATTTAGATGTATTTAAGTATTTAAATCATCTTTGAAATTTCCCCAATTTCGTTTAAAACATTTAAAATTTTCTCCATTACCTTTAAATATACCATTATAAAAAAAACAACCATTAAATATATATATTTAATATGCAACTCTAATATTTTAATATTATAAAATATAATATTAAATATTATTTCTAAATATTTTAATATTATAAATTATAATATATAAAATATAAAGTATTTCTTTTTTTAAAAGGCCAAATGCCATATGCATAGGGGGGGCGCCATGCGTTTGGGGCAGTGGACACGTTTTATGGGTAGGGGGGCGAATGCTTTTTCATGCAAGGCGGTGGTATGCTCAGCTGACCCTAACCCCTGGGCCAACTGTGGGTAACACAATCGGATCCCGCTAAGGGGCATCGGTTGTGTTACACACAGTCGAACCCTTAGGTAAGGGGCATGACCGAAACGAGGGGAGAGGGAGTGGGTGCATAGGGCGCGGCTCCTCCACATGCCTCCCATGGGGGGTGCATTGGGGTGAGCCCCCTACGACCTCCCTCCCAAACCCCCGATTTAAAATTTCTTTTAAAAGCAAAATTTTATTTAATAAAAATTTTCCTATCACTGCGGATTTCAAGAATCTGACCCAAATAAAATGTGGGCTCCTCTTTTTTTTTTTTAACCAGACATTTCAACATTGAAATGCAAATATATATATATATAAATTTGCATATATATATATATTTTTTTTTAGTATACAAAAAATGAAATTTAACAAATTAGTTGAGCAAACAAATTTCTAAAATGATCATTTTCACAAAGTATGCAATTTTTTTCTTGGAAGAACAACAGTTTGAATAGAGAGATTTTTCTTTCAATTTCAAACAATATTTCATCTGGGTTTTCTTGTTCCAATTCAAACAAATTTTTTGTAATTTTTTTTCAAACAGCATGTGAAAATTATGAATCTTATAAAAAATGAAACAAATTTAACAAATAAAAAACCTGATTCCAAAGCTTGATAGTATGCCAATGGTGCAAGGCCTCCTCCTCAAATTCAAGATCCCTCCCAGTAATCTAACTGAGCTTCTCCAAAAAAAACCCAAATCCAAACACACAACCAAAATTTACTTTCCTTTTCTAAATCTCCATTTTTCATCCTTTTTTAATTTTTTTATCCAAAATCCAAAATAATAGCCAAGAAAATGAAAATATCTATTCAACCACTATAATCAATTTTTGAAAACAAAAAACAAAAAATATCTCAAAATATCTCTAATTTTGATTTTTTTGCATTTAAAATTTTCAAAAATGAAATTAAAACCCTTTTTCCAATTTTCAAACTTAATTTCAATTAAAAATATCTATTAATTTCCAAAATGAATAACTTAATTCAAATCAACACAATTAATTTAATTAATCAATAAAATAAATCTAATCCAAGATTAATTATTTTATTAATTAAATTAAATAACATTTTTCACATTATAACCAGATTCATTTAATCAACAACTTAACTACAAGGTTCATTTAATTACCTTTTTCTAACTTGCAATTAAATGAAATCTTAAGCAATTAAACAATAATCAAACAGCTGAACTAGACTAAAAACGATGACACACTTATGACTAGGGTGACAACTTGGCACAAAAAACCTAACTACTATCTCTCAATCAAATGTCGTTGGGCAATGGACATGCTCAACCCTATTAAGACAGGTGGAGTCGATGTCCTGTACCTATTAACCTGCGAACAAAGAGTATGTTGCACATGTATATTTGCATCATATAAAACACACCGTGAAGAGGAAATCATGGAATCGCAGCGCACTCGCTAGCGAGTGATGCAATATCATCCCCTTCACCAATAAAATATTACCAACTGATGAATCTAACATCAATAATATAATCAAACACATAAAGTATCATTAATTCAAATATCCACTTATGCTAATCTAAAGCATGCCATAATGATACATCAAAATAAATTACCATCACATCAAAATATCTCAATAATATCGCTTTATAGACAACGATCAAATTAATCTAGTACTATAATCAAAGCACTAACAGAAAACACAACATAAAGGAGAAGAACACTGTTCGCACAATAGAGAAAAATGAAGGGATATTACACAATGCACCAAAAAATGTGTAAATATCATATGTTGATCTTTTGTTATTTGTTTCTTACTATAATGCCTCGCCACGAAACCCTAGAGGAAGTTGCAATACTATGGAAGTGTACAAATTTTTTTCTTTAAAGTTGCAATATTAACAAGAAAGATGCACTACACTTTCACAACAACCTCTAACGCATGTGACAAAGGTTACATATAAATCAATAACATAAAAAAATACTCACATAAAGCATTTAACTAATTACTAACAAGAAATAAAATACATTCATCCAAAGCATTGAAATTACATCACATAGAATAAAAATACATCAAGATCTAGATTACATTAATTTTACAAATAAGGTTACAATACTCATTCCCAGAATAAGGAAGATTATCACTAATATTTACAAATTACAAAATCCCTCCTAACATACAATTGAGTAAACTAAATACAAATTCCAACATAAATATTACTTAAAAATAAAGGAACATATCCACTAAAACCACCATGATCTCTCCAACTGAAAGACCTCACCATCAGAAACTTAAGAAAGGGGACCCAACTGTGTAGGGTGCATGTTCCACACAACCAAGTGGTACCTGAAGGCCCACCCGTCGTGCTAGGAGACAATAAAAAGGATCCAAGACCAAATCTACTACCTCTAGACACGAGCTAACTCAAAACTGAACTTAAAGAACATGTACAACACTAACTCAAAGGGTACAATACTACCAGAGTAAATAACTACTTACACCAACAAACCATACATATTTCTAACGTAGGAGAAGTGTCACCACAAAGGTACATGGGTTACTTGAAAAAGCTTTCCAGAACCTAGCCCCCATTGAGAATCACTCTCCTACCATCAACACGTGAAACAAATCCACTCCAAACAAAACAAAGAGGCAACAAACCCTGTTCGTTTAAACTGGGTAAATCACTAAAAAAAATTTATGCACTATCCAAGGAAAATTAAAATAGCTGGCACTACAATACAACAACCCCCACCATATAAATACTTTTTGGAAGAATTACAAATTAATAATCGACATTTTAATAAAGTTTTTCCCCCCAAAATGAAACTAGAAGAAATCAGATACAAAGGGATATCTTGACAAGAATTAAATCTATTATTTGGATTTCTTAAATCCACTTCCATGTAGTGAAAAAAATAATATAAAAATGGTCCAATTTCACTAATTAAATTAAAACCCTTAACAGATAGAGAAGAAAACCAATTTGTCTAATACTTCAATTCCTCAATTATTTTTAACAAAATAATATCAATTTATTCTTGTAATTTATTTCACTTAAATCATCTATCCTCCCATTTAATACATGTAACCAAAGAAAACGATGCATTTATATAATGTATAATAATCTATATATATATATATATTAAATATATATATTTACATATTTAATTATTAAAATCCCAACAATACTACATAATAAAAACCTATAAAAAATTATATATCTAAAATACATATACAAATATATATATATTTTAAATATATGTATATACACATAAATTTTTTAACAAAACCAAATTATAAACTATCTATTTAAATATAAATATATTAATATATATTCATTATTTAAATAATTTTAAAAACCAATTACAAAATTGCCATTCAAAATAAATAGATATATATACATTTAATATATATAATATATATATATATAAAATCAAACCCTTAAATAAAATTCAAAAATAAACTTCATTCACGAAAGATAACAGTCAACAAAGTTTGATAGAGGCCAACGAATCAAATTTGAAGCCTTTGAAGTCTTTCATAGCACAAAGTGGTCGGCGTATAGCTTGGGGTGCCTACTGTTTACCACAACTGACTTCCAAGTATGGGGGTGCCAACTGCTCCCACAATCGGCTCTCCATACATTGGGGTTGGTTAGGGTAGTCATTCGCTTCCCATGTACAATAATGAAGGCTCTAAAATAAAAAATTTAACCCTTTTATTTCCTACAATAAATCATTTCAAGGAATGTCGTATAGATGGCGATTTTCAACTGCAAAATCAATATTAATTATTTCATAAATAATTAAATATATATATATATATATATATATATATCTTATATATATGTATAGGTGGATGTATATTTAAATAATATATGTATATATAATGTATATATGTATTTAAGGAATTTCAAACAATAATTTTAATTGGGGAATTTTTTCCTAAAAAGACCTTCTACAAGTAAATATTCAACTTTTAAAATAGAGAAGAAATTTTACAAACACACAAGGGAAAGCCAAATTTATAGAGAGAATTCTACAAGTGAATTTCTCAACCAAATTACAAAGGATATTTTAATTTTTCTCAAACAATAATTTTAGGAATAAAGAACGAAACAATTTCTCATAGATTAATTCCACATGAACTTTCCAGAGAAAATAACCCTATAGGAAAAAATTTCCTACAGAAAATAAAATTTCATTTAGAGAGAGGTTTTCTTTCCAGATACCTAAGTGTTTCCTTCTGGGTTTCCCTAAATTCTCTAAAATACTAATTTATCATTTTGCTAAAGTTTTTCCATAGAGAATTTTAACCTACAGAAGAAAATGATTCTACAGAGAAATTTATTTATGGCAACACAATTTCATCACAAATTACAAACTTGAAAGTTTGCACAGGCAATATTTTTCAGAGAAGATGTAATTTAGAAGCTTTTCAATTAAAAAATTAACAAAATCAAAAGAAATAACCTGTAGTCCAATTCTTGAGTATTCATAGATCTGAAATAGTGCCTCCTCCATAGCTCCAAACATTTTTTTCCAGATCAACAATGTCTTCCTCCAGAGTAATGCAATTTCCTAAACATAACAACAATCCCAAACACAAGAAGAATTTCCTCTCGCATTTTTTTTCTAAAGATGCAAGAATACAAAAATTCTTTCTACGAAAAATTCTTCCAAAAAATTTCTAGATCCCATACCAATCACAACAAGACTTACTTCTAAACAATTTTCCAACCTCCAAAAACATCTCGTGCTTCTACCGTGAAGAAGCTTTCCACTTCTCTCTCAAGGCCAAAATCTTCTCCCATGAATTAATTTTTCCAATAAAATCATTAATTTCTTCTAACACATGTTAAAAATCATAAAATATCTCTAACAACCCATTTTGCATAAAATCCTTCCAAATTCAAAATTAAAATATTTAATAATTACAAACATTTCCCTTTTCAAATATAACTTAATTAACTAATTTTATTAATCAATAAACAATATAATCCTAGGATTAAAGCATTTATCAATTAAATTAAATTAATTTATTTATTAATTCAAACTTCTAACATTCAAATAAGATTAATCAAATAATCAACTTTAAATTATTAGATTCATTAAATTCCCTTTTTAAGCATTTTAGCATAATAATTCAAAGCAATAATAAACAATTTTAAACAAGCAAAACTAACTAGACCAGATGACACACTGAGACTAGGGTAAAGGCTTAACAGAAGTACCATAGCTACTATTTCCCAATCAACTTAACCGTTCGGTTGACATGCTTAAACCTATGAAGCCAGGTGGAGTCGATGACCTGTACTTGCAATCCTGTAAACAAGGCATATATAGAACATGTATATGAACATCATAATAGAACACACTGTGAAGAGGAAGTCACAAAATCGTAGGATGCTCGCAAGTGAGTGATACAATTTCGTCCCCTTCACCAATACACTATCTCGAAACTGAAAATTCTAATATATACAATCTACTCATGTGCATATAACCATGTTATTCTAAATAATCATAATGCTAATCAAAGGAATTTCAAATCATAACATCAAAGTAGAGAATCATCACAACATAAAATATAATCTACATGGCTCTATAAATAGTGATAAAAAATAATAAAGAACTGTAATCTAATCATTAAATAAAAACAAAGGGGTGTTACATTATCTTCCCCTAGGGTCAAGCTTACTCCAGGAATCCTGCTAATACCCCTAGTACAAACTCCATAAAATCACACATATTCAAGGGTTCCAAAACTAAACCACTCCATACCTCAACATAAAAATAACAGTAACTTGCACCATGATCAACCTAGCCAAGTAAACTGTCAATCCATACAAACCAACATAGTGAAGCAACCACCAACCAAGCCTGCAAAAACACATATCCATGATTTATCATACATTCTTCACATACACACCAATACACGCCACTATGAATTATCACAAGGCCACAAATGGGTCAATTTGGACACTGAAAAGAAGCATACTAATGCATGATACAAAATCGATGAACCAAGAAGTGAATTCCATCTCAAATAATCCATGCATCACAATCAATGGCTTGATGGTGTTAAGCCACACATAAGGTGAGACCATCCAAACAAAACCACAATGACCTGTCTCCTGTTGTATAAGGTGATTAGCCTCCAAGAAATAGTCATCACACATAGGTGAGTAGTGGGTCCTAACTGCATAACAACCTCACATACCCCCATCCTCAATTTTCCCTACGTCTATTTCCTCATATACACTCACCAAGTCCACCTCATAAGTCCTTGAAGATGATTCACAATATGACACATTGCTGGCATTAAAACAATAAAAACAAACTAGCTTAGCCACCAAGGTCATAAAGAAGAGAAAATTAAAGTTCAATTTAAAAAAAAAGGCAATAAATATACATAATTTCAACACTAATTCAAATATATAACCACTAGGGTTATAAGAAAATAAGATCAAAAGTCATCGCTAAACCATCACAATCAAATATAACAAGGTGTCGGCCTTCACAATCAATTGGAAAAAAACATCAATAACCAAAAAGAAAGTTCACAATCTTTAAAATTGCAGTGTACAATACTGTGTGACTAGATACTAGCCACCAATCAAGGAAATATGCAACAATGTCTGACTATAGTAATATCCCTCATTTGGTGCAGAGTGAGCACATCATCCACATGAGGGTATGTGCAAGATCATGATGGGCCAAAAAGTGGCGATATGTAAGCCATATGATGGTCCATGTGGTTGACGACTTTTTTTTTACCCATAATTGATGAAACGAAAAGGGTTTTTAGAGGAGATTCTTAGATTTTCACCAATATAAATTATGCTTTACTTTGAATTTAATAAATAATTATTATTCATTTTCTATTAGAATTACAAATAAAGTCCTCATTGATAGGCTGATTGAAAAACATCTATACCTTTCAAATGGTATCCTATTTTTTGAATCTAAAACATTTTTCACATTCTATGCTTCGCATACTATAGGATTAAAAAGTTCAAAAAATTAAATTTCATGAATTTTTTACCAAGTTAAGGTGTTTAGAGAGATGAGATTTTATATTTTTTGAAATTTGTAATAAAAAAATCATAATTAATTATTTACTTGGAAAAAAATTATAAAAAAATATGCATCACATTGGGACATGAGTCCTCTACTTATATCTAAAATATTATAAAAAAATATTATCATTTTATTATGGTTAGGGTGGTCAGACAGACACCTACTTCTTATTTTTACCTTGAAATTTAAATACTACTGCATTGAAATTTCAAATTTTCACCAAATAGATTTATTTTTTAAAAATAAAGGTTTGGTAGTTTAGAAACTAAATTCAATTTGCTACATATTCTATTTTTACATTTTTTTGAAATAATATAGATAACTTATTCAATTTTTTACATCAAGTTGTCTAACTCTGATTTTTTATCTTTTTATTGCCACTTAAGGGAATGTTTTATCCATGATGATCCTGCACATACCGATGACCCAGACTGTATCCATGACTATCACGTTGTCACTCAACATGGTCATACGCTAGCCAAAGAAGGAATGTACTGGCCGTATTCCATGTGGTAGAGTGTCTGTGGGTCCATTGAAGTAGGCACACATAGGACACACCCCACATTCTGATACCTCATGGAGAAGGTACATGCAATAACTCATTGTAGCCAGAGATATACATGGATAGGATCTACTCATATGCTAACTAACCATCACGTTTGAAGCAGCCATGAGGAACCCTCTACAAGTGTTCGAGAACCCATAACTCTCATCGCACAAGTAGGCTATCAAAGACAATCTCATAAAGTGCCTTCATGTGTCTATGCACGTGGCATCGTGTAAAATGGTATCATCACCATCACTATGTCGGAACATCAGTGGGGTGTTGTATTGTATCTATTGCATCATATAATAACATGTGCAAATACAGTATCACAACATCATCACCAACACTATGTCAGAACATCAGTGAGGTGTGGCATCAAATATATTACATCATGTCAAAACATATGCAAATACATTGAATATATAATGCAAAATGATAATATCAATATGTGGCTACCTGAGCTTCACCTCTCATATGGACAAGGTTTACTCACTAATTCTAGATCAACGTCCCTAAGGACAACTAGGCATACACTAAAAAACCTATGTTGTACTCAAATCTGTGGGGATTGGGCTAACACTTATGGATCAAATATCCTAATCCACCATAAGGGAAAGTAGTGGGTGGGTATGTGCAAGACCCTAATGGGCCGAAAAGTGGCGATATGTAAGTGATATGATGGCCCATGTGGCTGATGAATTTTTTTTACCTAGAATTGATGAAATGAAAAGGGTTTTTAAAGGAGATTCTCAGCTTTCCACCACTATAGATTATGTTTTACTTTGAATTTAATAAATTATTATTATTTATTTTCTATTCTAATTACAACTCAAGTCTTGATTGATAGGTTGTTTTGAAAAACATCTATAACTTTCAAACGGTATCACATTTTTTGAATCCAAAACATGTGTCACATTCTATGCTTCACATACTATAGGATTAAAAAAATAAATTGAATTTCATGAATTTTTGACCAAGTTAAGGTTGTCAGACATACAAGTTTTTATATTTTTTAAAATTTGTAATAAAAATTTCATAATTAATTATTTGCATGGAAAAAAATTACAAAAAAATATGCATCACATCGGGACATGAGTCCTCTACTTATATCTAAAATATTATAAAGGTTAGGGTGGTCAGACAGACACCTACTTCTTAGTTTTTCCCTGAAATTGAAGTACTACTCAATTGAAATTGCAAATTTTTACCAAAAATATTATTTTAAGAAAAATAAACCTAGTAGTTTAGAAACTAAATTCAATTTTCTACAAATTTTATTCCTACATATTTTTGAAAAAATATAGATAACTTATTCAAATTTTTATGTCAAGCTGCCTAACTTTGATTTTTTGAATTTTTATCGCCATGTAAGGGCCTATTTTTTCCATGATGATCTTGCACATACCTGGGTATGTTTCCTTGGGATTGCTTAAGCTGAGATGCTCTACGCTGCAATATGTGTATGTTGCACACTCCACACAATGAACTTTGTGGCTGCTACTATCCCTTCACGGATTGAGGGTCTAGAGAACCAAAAGAAAAAGAATATATGAAACTAACTTTTAGTTACTCTTATTTGTAAGTTTCAACCACACATGGGTTGACCCTCAATTAGGTAAAAAACATGCAAACACACACAATGGTATGGTAAATCCCACACCAAATTGCAACTTTCCCTCAAGGATGGGTACCAAGTATCACTAGCACATGGATACACAAAACAAGTACGGGGTATTCACAACAGTCAAGCAAGACATAGTTATTGGTTCCTTACATTTATAGGGGGTACAACTACATACATAATCCCATAAGAACATAAAATTCCATAGCCCATGGGATACATATCATTACTTTCCATCCATAACCTTTTATCAGTTATCTTTGATGCTACTCTTTTCCACAAAGTACATCATGCTAAAAGTAAAAGCCATGAACATGTGATCACTTAACAATCCCACTAACAAACTCACAAGGACAACATAGTGAACTCAAATGTACCCAGAGTAATAGTGTATGAACCTGGGGCTCTGATACCATGTGTAATTCCCCACCACGAAACCTTAGAGGAATTTGCAATACTATGGAAGTGTACAATTTTTCTTTCTTTAAAGGTGTATTATTAACAAGGAAGGTGCACTACACTTTCATAACAACCTCTAAGACACGTGAAAAAGGTTACATATAAATCCATAACATAAAAAATACATACATAAAGAATTTAACTAATTACTAACAAGACTTAAAATACATTCATCCAAAGCATTGAAATTGCATCACATAGAATAAAAATAGATCAAGATCCAGATTACATTAATTTTACAAATAAAGCTACAATACTCATTCCCAAAATGAGGAATATTATAACTAACAAGTACAACTTACCAAATCCCTCCTCGCATACATTTGAGGAGTAAACTAAAAATAAATAACAACAAAAATATTACTTAAAAATAAAGGAACATATCCACAGAAACTACCATGAGCTCTCCCACTGGAAGACCTCACCATTACGAACTGAAGAAAGGGGACCCAACGATGTAGGGTGCATGCTCCACACAACCAAGTAGTACCCGAAGGTCCACCTCCTATGCTACGAGACAGTAACAAGGATCCATGACCAAATCTACTACCTCTAGAGAATGGCTAAATCAAAACTAAACTTAGTGAACACATGTACAACACTAACTCAAAGGGTACAATGCTACCAAAGTAAATAACTAGTTACACCAATGAACCATACATATTTCCAACTAGAAGTTTCAACACAAAGGTGCATGGTTTACCCGATAGATCTTCCCAGACCCCGATCCCCATCAAGAATCACTCTCCTACCATCAACACGTGAAACAAATCCACTCGAAACCAAAAAAGGAGGCAACAAACCCTCTTCATGGAAATTGGGTAAATCACTGAAATGACTTAATGCACTACCCAAGGGAAATTAAAATGGTTGAAAATAAAATACAAAAACCCCCACCATATAAATACCTTCTAGAAGACTTACAAATTAATAACCGACACTATATCCAATTTCCCCCCCCAAAAATGAAACTAGAAGAAATCATATATAAAGGGCAATCTTGACAAGAATTAAATCTATTATTTGGATTTCCTAAATCTAATTCCATGTATTGAAAATAGTAATATAAAAATGGTCCAATTTGACTAAATAAATTAAAACCCCTTAGCAGATAGAGAAGAAAACCAATTTGTCTAATACTTCAACTCCTTGATTATTTTTAACAAAATAATATCAATTTATGCTTATAATTTATTTCACTTAAATCATCTATCCTCCCATTTAATAAATGCTCCCAAAGAAAACCATGCATTTATATAATGTATAATCATATATATATTAACATATTGAATTATTAAAATCCCAATAATACTACATAATAAAATTTTATAAATATTTATATATCTAAAATACATATACAAATATATATATTTTAAATATATGTATATACACACAAATTTATTAAGAAATCTCAATTACAAAATTTTCATTCAAAAGAAATAGATATATACGCACTTAATATATATAATATATATATTAAAAATCAAACCCTTAAATAAAATATGAAATCAAACTTCACTCACAAAAGATAACAATCAACAAAGTTTGACAGAGGTCGGTGAATCGAATTTGAAGCCTTCGAAGGCTCTCATAGCACAAAGTGGTCGACATATAGCTTGGGGTGCCAGCTGTTTACCATAGTCGGCTCCCAAGTATGGGGGCACTGCCTGCTCCCACAACCGGCTCCCCATACATGCTGGTCAGTTGGAGTAGCTGTCGACTCCCCATGCACAATAATGAAGGCTCTAAAACATATTTTTTTTGCCCTTTTAATTCCTATGAAAAATCATTTCCAAGGACATTGTACAAACGATGATTTTCAACATCAAAGTCAATAAATTAATTATTTCATAAATAATTAAATATATATATATGTATAGGTGGATGTATATATAAATAATATATATATATTCACGTATATGTATATATAATGTATATATGTATTTAGGGTATTTCAAACAATAATTTTAGTTGGGGAATTTTTTTCCAAAAATACCATCTACAGGTAAATATTCAACTTTTAAAACAGAGAGAAGAAATTTTACAAACACACAAGGGAAAGCCAAAATTACAAAGAGAATTATACAGGTGAATTTCTCAACCAAATTATAGAGGATCTTTTAATTTTTCTTAAACAATAATTTTAGGAATAAAGAATGAAACAATTTCACACAGATTAATTCCACATGAAATTTCTGAAGAAAACAACCCTAAAGGAAAACTTTTCCTACAAAAAATGGGTATGTGCAGGATCATGATGGGCCAAAAAGTGGCAATATGATGGGTATGTGGCTAACGACTTTTTTTAATCTCAAAATTGATTAGACGAAAAGGGTTTTTAAAGGAGATTCTCAAATTTCCACCAATATAAATTATGCTTTACTTTGAATTTAATAAATAATTATTATTCATTTTCTATTGAATTATGACTAAAGTCCTGATTTTTAGGCTGATTGAAAAATATCTATAGCTTTCAAATGGTATCATATTTTTTGAATCCAAAACATGCGTCACATTCTATGCTTCACATAGTATAATATTAAAAAAGAAAAAAATGAAATTCATGAAGTTTTGACCAAGTTAAGGTGGTCAGGCATACAGGTCTTTATATTTTTTATAAGTTGTCATAAACAAATTATAATTAATTATTTACTTGGCAACAAATTACAAAAAAAAATGCATCTCATCTGGACATGAGTCCTGTACTTATATCTAAAATATTATAAAAAAATATTATCATTTTAATGTGGTTAGGGTGGTCAGACAGACACCTACTTCTTATTTTTTCCCCGAAATTTAAGTACTACTATATTGAAATTTCAAATTTTCACCAAATAGATTTATTTTTTGTAAATACACCTAGTAATTTAGTAACTACATTCAATTTTCTAAAAATTCTATTTTTACATATTTTTGAAATAATATAGATAACTTATTCAAATTTTTATGTCAAGTTGCCTAACTCTTATTTTTCTGAATTTTTTGCCACTTAAGGGCCTATTTTTTCCATGATGATCCTGCACATACCCAAATAAAATTTCATTTTGAGAGGTTTTCTTTCTAGATCCCTAAGTGGTTCCTTCTGGGTTTCCCTAAATTCTCTAAAATACTAATTTATCATTTTTCTAGAGTTTTTCCATAGAGAATTTTAACCTATAGAAGAAGAGGATTCTACAGAGAAATTTGTTTATGACAACACAATTTTATCACAAATTACAAACTTGAAAGTTTGAACAAACAATCTTTTTCAGAGAAGATGCAATCTAGAAGCTTTTCAATTAAAAAATTAACAAAATCAAAAGAAAGAACCTGTAGTCCAATGCTTGAGTATTTGTAGATCTAAAGCAGTGCCTCCTTCATAGCTCCATGCATTTTTTTCCAAAACAACAATGACTTCCTTCAAAGTAGTACGATTTCCCAAACACAACAACAATCCTAAACATAGGAAGAATTTCCAAGAAGAATTATTTTCTAAAGATGCAAGAATACAACAATTCTTTCTACAACAAATTCTTCCAAAAAATTTCCAAATCCCATACCTATCATAGCAAGACTTATTTCCAAACATTTCTCCAACCCCCAAAAATATCTCGTGCTTCTACTGTGAAGAAGCTTTCCACTTTGTCTCTCAAGGCCAAAATATTCTCTCATGAATTAATTTTTCCAACAAACTTATTAATTTCTTTTAACACATGTTAAAAATTATAAAATATCTCTAACAACCCATTTTGCATAAAATTCTCCAAAATTCAAAATTAGAATATTTAATAATTACAAACATTTCCCTTTTCAAATATAACTTAATTAACTAATTTTATTAATCAATAAACAATATAATCTTAGGATTAAACCATTTATCAATTAAATTAAATTTATTTATTTATTAATTCAAACTTCTAGCATTCAAATAAGATTAATCTAATAATCAACTTTAAATGATTAAATTCATTAAATTCTCTTTTCAAGCATTTTAACATAATAATTCAAAGCAATAATAAACAATTTTAAACAAGCGACTAGACTAGATGACACACTGAGACTAGGGTAAAAGCTTTACACAAGTACCCTAACTACTATCTCCCAATCAACTTAACCGTTGGGTCAACATGCTCAAACTTGTGAAGCCAGGTGGAGTCGATGTCCTATACCTGCAATCCTGTAAACAAGGCATATATAGAACATGTATATGAACATCATAATAGAACACACCATGAAGAGGAAGTCGTGGAATCAAAGGGCACTCACAAGTGACTGATGCAATTTCATCCCCTTCACTAATACACTATCTAAAAACTGACAATTCTAACATATGCAATCTACTCAAGTGCATATAACCATGTTATTCCAAATAATCATAATTCTAATTGAAGGCATGTGAAATGACAACATCAAAGTAGATAATCATCACAACATAACATATAATCTACATCGGTCTATAAATAGTGATCGAAAATAAAAAAGCATTGTAATCTAATCATAAGAGAAAAATAGAGGGGTGTTACACTTACAAACCACTTATATCCAGATTAGGTATAATTATGAATTAAGATTCTACTAATATTGATGAAAAACATGTTCAAATTATAGAAGTAAATATGTATGGATGAACAAATGTGAACTAGATTATCAGAGGGCTCTATGTTCTAAAATTGTCGATGTAGATACTTGGAAAAAATACTTGACTATACTTGTGTGTGGATCAAATCCTCTTCAAAATATCTCTTAGGTAATAATTTGGTGTTGGAATCAATGACAAAAATCTTATTCATTCTTTCAACAAGCAATGCATCAACTATGAATTTTTTTCTTACTTCTTTAATACTAGACTAGTTTTACACAAAAAAATGCTATTATAGTTTGTGATAACACTACCCTTCCTACTATTACATTGGTTTCCCTCTTATAGTTAAATATGCTACTCCCTTGTTCTAAAATATGATATTAGAAAGGATTCATAAAAAATGGTGGGTTGGAAGGGTAATATTTTAAGTCATGCAAGAAAACTTCAACTCATCTTTTCTACTATGCAAGGTATTCATGTTTACTTCCTTTCCTTGTTTAAAATCCCTAGGTACATTGCTAATAAAATTAATATCCAAATAAAAAAATTATGGTTTGGTATGGAAGAAAAGGAAAAAATGGCCCTCATTAGCTGGGACATGATTTTTTTTCCTAAGGCTTGTGGGGATCTAGGAACTCGAATGATTTAGCTTACCAATAAAGCCCTTATGACTGAGGCTAGCTAGGATCTCCTTCTAAATGAAAAGGAATTATGTGAAATAATGAAATCTGAGTACTTAAACAACATTCAGTTTGTCAAGAGTATATCCAACTTCGAACATCCTTGAGCTTCTATGATTTAGAACAATATCCTTAAATATAGATTTTGTCAATCAGGATTGCACCCTTAGCAAAGATAAAATTTACTATTATGTTAAAACATGGAAACACTCTCATATTTTGGGTAATATATGGTGATAGTGAATCTCCAGAGTGGGTTGGTTCCCCTAGAAAATAATCTAATCTAAAAGAACTTCAAAGGAAGGGGTTAGGAAGAAAACTAAAAATTAAATCCTAAAACCTATAGATGATCCATTAAAATTTTAACTTGAATTTGATGATTTTACCCACAACAACCTCTCAAAACTTTAACTCTCACAATATCACTTAACACATACAATCTAATAGTAATTTATATGAAGGTTCACAAGACTGAACAAAAAATACAACCCGAATTATATGAGATTCTTGCACACAAACTTTCAATAGAAAGACATAAAAGGATTTAGTGTTTCAAATCACAATGACATCAAAATTATTATTGCAAATATGAGACAAGAAAATGAGAAACAAAACTCTGTTGTTTGTATTAAAACTAAAGGAGTGTCAAGCTCAAAATATGAGTACAAAATGGGTTTACAAGACTCTCGAAAATGAGCAAGAGAGAAAGAAACAATAATCTGATCTAAAAAAAACATAATTTTTTCTCCAATCATACTTCTAAACTGTCTCTAGGAGTGAGAATAGAAAAATCCAGTTGAATTGCATCACAAAATAGCAACTTTGATCGATTTTCAAGCTCTAAATAAAATCCTAAAAAAAGTGCCCAAAACTACCTCAAACTGCATGTGATAGATAGAAACTTTCTATCCCAAGTAGATCGATTCAAAAGCTCCACAAAATTAGGCTCAAACTGATGAAAAACTAGAAATAAAAGGTTCAGTTTGCTCATTCTTTTCCAATTTCTTCGAAGAACTCAACCCAGAAATAGAAATATTTTAAGGATACTAACTGCATTTTTAAAATAAAAAAACATTAAGGGAATCTATAGAAATATTACCTTAATGATATTTTACATCATTTGCAATTTTCAATTTTCAATATAGAAAGCTCAAAATACACCTGACTTGTTTCTAATTTTGATTAATCTAATTTTTGCAATTAAATTTTGATATATTGCAAAAATCAAAGTAATATACTAAGGCTCTCAAGATATTTTACTTTTCTATAAAAAATCTTTAAAACATTTTAGGCACTTATTAGGGTATGTGCAGGATCATCATGGAAAAAATAGGCCCTTAAGTGGCGATGAAAATTCAGAAAATTGGAGTTAGGCACCTTGACATAAAAATTTGAATAATTTATCTATATTATTTCAAAAATATGTAAGAATAGAATCTATATAAAATTGAATATAGTTTCTAAACTACTAGGTTTATTTAAAAAAACAAAAATCTATTTGGTGAAAATTTGAAATTTCAATGCAGTAGTACTTAAATTTTAAGGAAAAAATAAGAAGTAGGTGTCTGTCTGACCACCCTAACCACAATAAAATGATAATATTTTTTTAGAAGATTTTAGATCTAAGTATAGGACTCGTGTCTCAATGTGATGCATATTTTTTTGTAATTTTTTTCTAAGTAAATAATTAATTATGTATTTTTTATTACAACTTTTTAAAAATATAAAAACTCGTATGTCTAACCACCTTAACTTGGTGAAAACTTCATGAAATTCAATTTTCTTTTTTTTAATCCTATAGTATGTGAAGCATAGAATGTGATGCATGTTTTGGATTCAAAAAATATGATATTATTTGAAAGCTATAGATTTTTTTTATTCAGCCTATCAATTAGGACTTTAGTCATAATTTAAATAGAAAATGAATAATAATTATTTATTAAATTGAAAGCACAGAATAATTTATATTGGTGGAATGTTAAAAATAACCTTTAAAAGCCCTTTTTCATTTCATCAATTTCGGGTAAGAAAAAATTTGTCAACCATATGGGCCATTATATTACTTACATATCGCCACTTTTTGGCCCATCATGATCTTGCACATACCCATTACATTATGCTCATTCAAAAATGAAAGGGAAACCTAGGGCATTTTGGACTTAGGAAAAATCTCAACTCAAGGCCATTGAGTTGATTTTCTACAAAGGCATGAAATAAATCAAATTCATAAGAAAGGCTCGCCCTAAAATGAAATGGGCAAAGCACACATGACTTTATCTAAAAATGAAAGACAAAGCTAAGGCATGAATTTAGCCTAGGCATAAATCATCCACAAGGAAATGTTTTAATTAAGGCACTTAGTTTTTGATAAAATGTGATAAAAATGTCATTCAAATTAAGGCATAAGGAAATCCCTAATATTAAAACTCAACCTCCTCAATTTTTGCCTTCATTTGTGTTGGGTCTCAAAAATGCAGGTTTGAACCACGAGAGGTTGCCAACCTCTCACAAAGATTTTAACCAACGTACAAGGCCAATTGATGCAATTGAACCTTTTTCTCTTCAGGATCTGCTCTTCCAGCTACAACTGTTTGAATTCATTGACATTAATTAAAATATTTAATTGAGTTTCCTTATCGGAAAATTAAATATTTTGATATAGTCTCGCCATTTATTTATTTCTCATTATATAGTTTTTATTGAGTTTACCCCTTTTATCTTATCACTTTACACGCTGGCATGAAGTTTCCTTTTATACTTACCACTCTACCATGGTCAACCTTTTGACCATCTGCGGTATCACGGTGACAGTCACTGCTGCTTCCTCCACCGTTAACTTCTTTGTTTACCACCTTACCATGGTCTCACATTCTTCACCCCGTGGTATTACAATGGCCTTCAAACCGCTGCCTCACTATCTATCTCCTAAACACCACGCTACTGTGGTCACTGGTCTCATCCACCACCTCGCTGGTTGTCCCTGTTTCACCATGCTACCATGACCAGTCAATTTTCTCTCTGTAGTTCCACGATAATTGACTACTCAATGCCATCACCTAATGCCTTACCGTGGTCAGTGTTTATCCCTCTGACGGTATAGCAGTTTACCTATCACGGTCTATTTATTTCCTCTGCCAACTACCACCACACTACCATAGTCTCTGACCTTGCTATGTACAGTATCATGGTAGCCACTAACTATCATCTTCACCACTTGTCTCCGTTCACTAGTTAACTCCTGACTGTTTATGTTGATCATTACCTCCACTACTCTACCATGCTCTTTGTATTAACCCCTGGTGGTACCATAGTCTCCAACATTTACTACCAGGCTCGCTACTTATTGCATCACCACGGTCAGTGTTTTGAAAACCCACGATGTAGCAGTAACCATTCTTTGACCACTACCTCGCCGGTTTTCTCACTGCCCACTGCGCTACCGTGGTCTCCTTTTCGACCCCTGGTGGTTGCGTGGTAACTGTCTTGACCGCCAAACTCACTACTATCACTGACTTGGCTGATTGTTCACCACATTGCCACAATCTATTTGAGGATTGTCTATGGTGTAGTGGTAATAGTTATCATTACTCTTCTTAACCACCACTACCATACCACAAGCCACTTTGCAAAAGGACATGATATAGAGGTAAATGATATCGACCATGAAGGATGGATGATAAGGAAACGTTATAAAATATTTTAGCATTATGAAAGGCGGTAAAATAATTTTTCATGAAATAGATAGTGAAATATATGTGTTCAAATAGGTAAAACCTCTTAGAAGTTCTTATGAAAACTTTGGTTCTAACAGTGGCTCTTGTTGGGGATCAGTGGTTTGCAAATCATTGCAAGAATCCATAATTTATTGGGAGAGAAGACCAAGCAAAGGAAAGGAAATGAAAAATGAAGGCAATAGAAGATAGAAAATGGAAGATGGAAGATGACCGTACACTACTATACATGGAACGAAAACAATTTTCTCAACAAGGGAATTTTTGAGAATGTCCATGTACTGCCAAACCCAGGCCCTTCAAAATTCCTAAAACTACTGTGTATGGAAAATAATTTTGAAAGAGGTTTGTTTAAGAGTTGTCCATGCACTAGAAATCCTTAATCCTCTGCATCTACTATGGTTTAAAATTCAAACCATAAAGGATGGCCCTAGGCCACTCAAAAGAAAAGTCTGCACTTTCCTCTTTCATAGACTTTATTCTGATTTGAGCTCATCATGTTTCTTTTGAAATTTTCCATTCCAACAACCCTATTACATGCACTATCATTGAAAACCTTCAAGAAATTATTTCATTCAGCTTGATTCATACCACTCTATAGTTCATCATATGATAAACCTTTGTCTCCTTCATCACACAAAATGTATCCATATTCAATGAAACTTTCATAAGTTTTCCCATTATCATATATTACTAAATGATCCTGCAGTTGTGCTAGGATTTGAAAATCGGAATGCTTCTCTTGGAAATCTAAAAATCTAGTCTCATCAACATCTTCTAGAACAATCAAATCAGAAATACTTTCCATTTCTTTTCTTTTCTATCACCAGTTGGCATTGACACACACTTTTGATCCATACAATCATCCTTATATATACTTGAATCAACAAATGTTGAACACTCATCATCAATAACATGCAAATCAACATCTTTCTATTGTAGGAAAAAATTATTCAAGTCACATATCTCTTCCTAGACATAAATGGATTCTTGATCAGCTTCAAAGATCTCTTCATCATTTTGAGAAATGCACATGGAACTATTTGAATCACTACACATAGTATTCTCATTGTCAAAGCAAATGTATGTTGAACCCAAAACTTTAGAATTATCTTTATGTGCACATCTCTGATATTCAAGAGTCACTAAATCTGAAATATTCTCACTATTGAGTGAACATGTTTCTGCTTCCATATCTTCTACTATTTCTTCCTCTTCGTAATCTCCATAAGAACTACAAGAATCACCCTGTTGTAGATCAAAATTCACAAGTTCTTCTTCATTGATCTCTTCTATATTTCCATCATCTTCCAAATCTGAAAAATTTTCATCAGAAATCCCAGTGGCACATACTTCCTTTGTTTGTTGCATTGTTTGATCATCCATGATATCACTATTATATTTATTGTTGCCAGTATCCATATACCTCTTCGCAACTATGGAATTAATAAGTTTATTCACTACACTAAAGGCACATTGTTTTGATGACTCTGACCAATAAACTGATTCTGGCTCCAATGCTATTAGAAACTTTGCAACAAACATGGGTCTTGTAGGCCTACAATGAGGAGGTAATTGCATACAGATGTCTATCATCCTGTTGTATAGAGATTTTACATCTTCTCCCTTATATCTCCTTATGTTAAAAAATGAATCTAAGGGAGAAACTCTACATTCTAATTCTATGATGGGGTCTTGGATTTGAGTATGTACATATTCATCCTCCTCCTCCTCAAGCTGCTGATTATGATAGCTTACAAATATTTTTCTAAAGGATAGGATAAATATTCATTTGATGTGATGACTGAGATGCATAAATTTTCTGTTGTGAATAGAGCATATTACCTTCATTGCCGAAGTTCTCAGGTGGCACTTGTGGTGTCCAAGATCTACTAGCATTTTTGCATTCATTCTCACTATATGATGGCCTACTTGGTGATGTATTTGGAACACATTTGAATCCCAATTGCAACATTCGTTGGTTCAATTGTAGTGTTTTTTGTGTCCATTGTAGTATTTGTTGTTTTAATTCTTTCAACTCTTTTATTTACTGTTGTTTTCTCTCTTCTTCTGACATCTTGACAAAGTGTTACTGTTCCACAATATCCATGCATTATTTATCAAAATGAAATAGATTCGCCACCTACTTTTCCCAAAAGTAGGAAAATGAAAAGGATTTTGATATTACTTTGATTTGCCCTAGCGGAATCTCTAAAAAAAAATGTAAAACTTTGTTGACTCTATAAATGGATAGGCTGAAAAAAATTCCCTAAGTATATTCCCCAGTGGAGTCACCAAATTGTTGGGTCTCAAAAACAAAAGTTTGAACCACAAGAGGTTACCAAGCTCTCACAACGCTTTTGGCCAAAGTACAAGGCTAATTGATGCAATTGACCCTTCTTCTCTTCAGGCTCAGATAAACCTAGGCTAGTGCACCTATGTGAATAATGAAGATTTAAAATGTATTCCTTGCCCAAACAATCTATTCACAATGGAAAATAGAAGTGAATAGATAAAATACCAATTGCTACTCCTACTACATAAAAGAAAATATTTGAAAATGTTATTTTATATGAATTTTTTTTTCTAGGTTGTAATAGATTAGTTCCTTCTATCCACATGGGCAATGGAGTAAAAAAAAAACTGTATATGTTTCCCTCTCTCGCTTAACTCTAGTTGTTAGGCACTTTGAAAACTGAAATTATATGGTTGGCATATGGTTTCATTAATTTATGACCTGCATAAATAATGTTGGAATGTTTTCTTACCGGGCTCTTCTTTAACCATCGAAAAGAAATCCTAAATCACTGTGACTTGTTTAAAAGAGTTTAAATTTGACTTGTAGACAACAACCAACTAAATCACACAAAATGAGAGTGCACTTTGATAAATCAAAGATATACTTGATATGCTGATTTAAATAACTAAAGGATTTCAAGTTGGAGACAACCAACTAAGGAATTTAAATTCATACAACATAAAAGCTGAACACCAGAAAGAATTCACTAGTTTAAGACATTTTCTCCATTGATCTGCTTCAAGAAAACTCTATACATTATTTTCATTTCCCAGTTCTCATCTTCTGCAAAATCTAACTATTCTAACTACTATCCTCTCTCTTCTAACTGATTTTTCAATATATTTATATAGTAAATCCCAAGGGTCATGACCCTTCACTTTCTAGCTACAACCATTTGAATTCATTGACATGAATTAAAATATTTAATTGAGTTGCCTTATCGATAAATTAAATATTTCGATATAGTCTCACCATTTATTTATTTCTCATCTTATAGTTTTTATTGAGTTTACCCCTTTTATCTTATCACTTTATGTGTTGGTGTGAAGTTTCCTTTTATACTTACCACTCTACCACGGTCAACCTTTTGATTGGTGGTGGTATCACGATGACAGTCACTACTGCTTCCTCCACCGTTAACCTCTTTGTTTACCACCTTACCGCGGTCTCACATTCTTCACCCCACAGTATTATAGTGGCCTTCAGACCGCTGCCTCACTGTCTAATTCCTGTACACCGTGCTACCGCAGTCTCCTCGATGACCGTCCATGGTTGTGCTGTCACTGCTCTAATCTACCACCTTGCTGGTTGTCCTTGTTTCACCATGCTACCATGACCTATCAGTTTTCTCCCCACGGTTCCATAGTAACTGACTACTCACTTCCATCACCTAACGCCTTACCATGGCCAATGTTTATCCCTCTGGTGGTATAGCGGTTTACCTACATGATCTATTCCTTTCCTCTGCCAACTGCCACCACACTACCATGGTCTCTGATCTTGCTATGTGTGGTATCACGGTAGCCACTAACTATCATCTTCGCCACCTGTCTCCATTCACTCCTTAACCCCCGACTGTTTATGTTGATCGCTACCTCCACTGCTCTACCATGGTCTTCGTTTTAACCCCTAGCGGTACTGCGGTCTCCAACATTTACTACTAGGCTCACTACTTATCACATCACCGCAGTCAATTTTTGACTAGCCCACGGTGTAGCAGTAACCATTCTCTGACCGCTGCCTCACCGGTTTTATCACTACCCACCGCCCTACCGTGGTCTCCTTTTCGACCCCTGGCGGTTGCGCAGTAGTTGTCTTGACCACCAACCCCACTACTATCATTGACCTGGTTGACTATTCACCACATCACCATAGTCTATTTGAGGATTATCTATGGTGTAGCGGTAATAGTTATCATGACTGTGCTTTACTAGCACCACCATAGCGTGAGCCACTTTGCAAAAGGCCGTAGTATAGAGGTAAACGGTATCAACAAAGGATGGATGATAAGGTAGTGGTATAAGATATTTTAGCATTATGAAAGGTGGTAAAATGATTTTTCATGAAACAAATAGTGAAATATATGGGTTCAAATGGGTAAAACCCCTTAGAATTTTTTATGACAAATTTGGTTCTAACAATTTTCAATCCTTCACTTTTTGATAAAAGAGGTTGTACACAAGTTGTTGCCATGATGAACTAGGATTTGGTCTTCTGAGCTCGACCCTTCACCATTTTTTTTGTTCTTAGATATTTTCATGAATATTTTTTAAGGAAAATCAAAGGTAAGTCATTTTTTGACTCAAATCTAGATAATATGCTCCATTTTGAAGGAATTTCTTGGCCTCTTGGTAGTCACATTCACCATTTTGTGATGTCTTATTTTTATTTTCTTCACTTGTGTTAATGTTCATTTCTATTGAGGCTGATTTCTTTGAAGAATTTTGAAGCTTTAACTGGGTTTTGGATGTGCCCTTCTTCAATAGGTGATGGGTAAGCTTCCCTCACTTAAATGTCTAAAATATCTTTCATTTTTTATTGACTAGCTTGATTTGAGCTCATTGAGCGGAAGTATAATTTGTGTTTCTTCAACAACACATTCATGGGTTCTATTATTTTCTCTTTAACATGTATATCTTCACATTCTATTTTCTTTCTTATATAGGAAATGAGGCCATTCTATTAGCCTCCAGGTTGTAGCCTCTTTTGTATTTCTCTTATTTTTTGTAAAAGATAGCTCGAGCTAACCTCAACCCATGATAGAACTTATGAAAGGAGGAAACTCATGCATTCATGTTTACTATTCTAGGTTTTGGTTCCCTTCATGGACACAACCATTCATGTATTTCCCTTATTTCTAAGTGCTCATTCTGAGAAATGAGAGGTTTTTTCACTTTCTATATATTAATTTTTTTCATGAAGACCCTTATTCAAACAAAACCTTCATGGTTTAGCAAAACTCTAGAAATTCACAATCCTATCCTAAATAAAGTGACTCTATTCACTAAACTGTATATTATTTCAAAATGTTTTCATTTGGACAACCTAATGCACATTAGGCAATGAAAAACTCACTTCTAATTTTTATAATTCTTCTACATTTTAAAACATGCATGAGGCACTAATTCCCTTCACCATCTATAAGCATCAAACACTAAGTTGTAAACCCCCCTTTGTGGATGTTTTCTTTGAAAAATATAAATACAATGAAATAATGGATCATGAGTACATGCTTTTATGATGTCGTTTGTATGTAAAACATTGTCTCCTTCATAATTTTCATACACAAACTCCTAATGATCATTATATACTACACAAAAAATCAATAATGGTTTTTTTCTCTTCATGTTGTTTCTCACTTCATTTGCAACTATACACTTTGCATTTCAATGCTTGATAGAGATTGAAGTATTTTATACTCTTCATGCATTTTTATCTCCTATAGAGAGTAGCTACATCTGATATGAATATACTAGTCTTGATACCTTGCATAGCTTTAACTATGTTTAGAATGACTACTTGGTTAGTGAATAAGCACAACTTGCACCATGTTCCTCCTTCACTTGAAATGATGAGTAGAAACAACATATTAAAGTGTGTAAATATACCTTTCTTTTTAGTGCCTTTAAAGTGTTCCCTATTTTCTTTTTATTGTTGTCCCATTATTGTGAGCTTTGGTTATGTATTCCTATTCACTATCACCTCTTGCTACCCCATCAATTTGAATACTCCAAACAACACAATTAGCATAAATAAATCATCACATGGTAGTAATAAGCACTCAAACATGATAGCAATATAAATGTGTCAATATGAAAATGATGCATTATATTTTATTGTGTACTTGACCTCGGCATTCAAATGACCTCTTGTCCACTCATAATTTCCAATTCATTGCACTTTGGATTGACTATTATGGATCGTTAATGATCTTAAATCTCTTGCAATTCTTTTATGATTCATTTTATGGAATTGTAGAAGAACATTCCTTTCTCTTGAATGTTTTTATCTTCTTTCCCATTTGACACTAATTCTATAATGTGTTTGCAGGCTTAGTTATCTTAGGCATATCTCTTACTAAATGAGTAGAGCTAATATTTACCATATTTTCAAATTTTATATGTCCCATTTTCTTGTTCAGCAACCAACACTCATTAGATTAAACCAATAAATATATTCTTCCATTTCCCTCCTTTAGATGATAGACATGTCCATTTTTTCCTAGTACCTTCAACAACTAATATTCTAGAACCTAACTTAATTATATCACAACCTTTGGAATGAAATATAAGGTTGTGCCCTTTATTGCACATTTGAATTACACTAAGGAGATTGTTCTTCAACACTTTGGCATAGAGGAAATTATTAGTCTTGTTGTTTCCATCAATTATTATAGCACCCTTTCCATAAATTTGTGTTGACTTATCATCACCAAACTTGACAGCTCCACCATTCCATTTCTGAGGGCTAATGAACCTCCCCTTATGACTAGACATGTGGCTAGAGCAACCAATTTCAATCACCCAAACATTTTATTTTTACTTTGCGTGAAAGATGGTCGACACAAGCATTTATCTTTCATTATCTTTGCCAGCCTACAAGGTACCAGACATCTTACATTCTCCAATATCACTCTTTTTATCACCAACTTTCAAGGCCATGAATAGTGTTTCATCATTTTGAATCAATATCCTCATCTCCTAAGGAGCAAGTACTATCCTTTGAATAGAGACTCCTTTTGAACTTCTCTTTTATTTATATCCTTCAATTATTTAAAAGGAAATTTTAGAGAAAAATGACCAATTCTCTAATAATTGAAACACTTAAAAGGTAACTTACCTTTGTATTTTCTAGTACCCTTGAATTTTCTCACAAAGTTTGCTTCTACCTCATCAAAGTCAATATTTTGATCTGATGTTTCATCTTCTACCTTTTTACTAACTTTGAATGCTACTTCCTTCTTTGGATCATTTTTGTCAAACTCTCTCATTTCAAGGGTTATGAGAGAACCAAACAACTAATCTAATGTATACATATCCATGTCCTTAGATTATTCAATCTTAGATACCTTCTGACTATAAGCTTTAGGGAGATATCTCATAACCTTCTTCATAATCTCATCTTCATTCACTTCTCCACCAAGACCTCTTATGCTAGTAACCACTTCATCCACTTGGAGCATGTAACTAGAAATATATTCATTCTCTATCATCCTCAAGGTCTGAAGTTTGTTCTTGAATTTTTACATCTTGAATTTCTTTACTTTGTTATCTCCATAAATGTTGCTAATATTTTCCTAGAAATCCTTTACCAGAACAGTAATTCATCACCTTTAGAAGTTCTAAATTATCTAACCCATTCATGATGAAATTATTTTCCTTAGAATGTTCTCATACAATATAATTTCAACTATATTTGTTCGAGTAGTAGTAGGAGTAGTTTAATCATCCTTGAAATATATCCAAACACCAAAACCTAGAAAGTTTAGATGGCCTTCCATTCTTACTTTCTAAAAGGTATAATTTGTTCAATAAAACATAGGTGCCTTGTAATATCCATCATGTGCCATCCTAGACCTTTCCTCAAGTGATTAATATTCTTGAGAGGAACTTGGATCTGATACCAATTGTTGAACACACTGAATCTTGAGAGGGAGGTGAATTAATACCTTCAAAACTTAAACCCTTTAGTAGTATACAATTTTTTTTTTAACAAGATCAACAACCCTCAAATAGATTACCAAATTTTAATACAATAATTAACAATAAAAACACATGTGCAAGATAACACCGAATATACAAGGACCTGCTCAGGAGACTCACTACTTAATAGCATGATAGGAAAAATTTGAGATTACAACATATGTCAATAATACAACCTATTGACTGAGGCATTAAAGTGCATTTAAATTTTCTTTTCTACAAGTTACTGCATCATTCCATACTCACACACCACCACACAACTTGCAACTAATTTTTTCTTCTATTTATATCCTTCGAAAGATCTTAAAACACCAATTAGGCTGGTCAAAATAGGAGATAATATGAATAAATTTTTCCTTAATCTTCTTTTGATTTTCATCTTTTGTACATTTTTGGCTTTAGGATGAATCCACACTTAAAGAAAGAGTTTCTTCGAAAGGCACAAATGCACAATGTGTTGGTTGTGCAGATTTTTATTTACTGCCTTCCTTTTGGGAGAAAGTTGGGGCACATGACAACTTGGTGGGGATTTCCTTCAAATCCATTTTCATAAATATAAGATTCCCCACCCACTTGACATGTCATCTCTTTGCTTTGGGTACATTGCACTTTAAAGAAGCAATCTCTATTGGAGTTTTTCGAAGAATGTTTGGAATTTCTTATTTTTAGGTTGGAAACTTCGAGTCGACACTATCGATCGACATGATTGGTCAACCAGATTTTTACCAGGATGTTTTCTAGGATCCAAGTGTTTACAAACAGTAATATTTGCTAAATATCTAAAGGGGTATTAATGTGGTAGTTGGGAATTAATGACAAAATATTTTCACAACCTAAACAAACATCTAAGATTGGATCATGAGCTATTAGATACATGAATCTAGCAGTAATTACTTATGGCCATTGGAAACGATTCTCTCTCTTTTCAGCTATAAGTAGGAGGTGGCAGCAAAAAGGAGTTCTTGTAAGTTTTCTAGAAGTTCCCTTTTTTTCAAAAGTTCTTTTAGTTTTTCCTTATTTATAGAAGTATTTTTTAGAAGCTAAAAGCTGGTAGAACATTACCTTTCTCTTGCATTTTATATTGTTTTAACTCGAACTACTATTCGATTGGCATCCAAACTTTTTTTCTAAGTTCATTTTATATTTAAGCATGAACTGTTTGGAAGAAATCTTTGAAACTATGCATGATATGGCTTTTTCAAGTTCTTTCTTTATGCTTTCATTCATAATAAAACACTATGTTAAGCATAATTCAAATAGTTTGAGTAGTTGATTTCCTTGTTGTAGGCTTATATGATATAGTAATAACCTACGAAAATTGGATTATGTTCATTGAACTTCTCCAGTTTCTTTAAGGTTGATTGTTTCTTCATATTATGTTGTAAAAAGAGGAAGGGTTTATGCAATTTTTGATTGTTTTTTTTGTTAACTTTTGGAACTTTTATGCTTGATCAAACCTTAATGAACACATCCCATGGGGAGATTTGAAAAACTGTACTGTGCTTGTATTTATCCTTTTTTGCTCGTTCTCTTCCTAAAAATGAAGGTTTCTAGCATTTTGTGTCAAATATATCATTCATATAAAAGAATTAGGTTTGAAATGTTGTAAAATATTTAGTGCATCAGTATTTTTATGTTTTAAATTTATATTTCCTTCAACCTTTTTCTCCAAACATAGAGAAGAGTCGACTTTCTATAAAAATCTTAGAGGTATTTAGTGAGGCACAAATTGGTCCCCCACTTGTTGAATTTCTCATAAGGAAATCACAGAGGATAATGCTTTGATGATCAATAGTTATTTTTTTTTCATGCCTAGTGGTACCTAAAGTTTTCTAAATGCCTAATTAGAAGTCAAAAATATTTCTTAAAGTAGACCAAGGAAAGAAGCTAGAATTTTCATGCCCAAAATCCAAATAAGAGCATCCTCAAGAGGCCATTTCTAGTACTCCCAGCTACCTACCTTGGTATGTAGGAGAAGAAGACTTACAAGTTCTATATCACCTATAAGGAGTAATAGAGGAAGAAGAGAAAGCCCAAGATCTAGAGCCTTATCTACTCCACCTGGAGGCTGAACTTTCCAAATTAGAATACCAGTATACCTAGTTTATAGGAATCTATTCTGCATGACTCACATAACTACCCCTACTCCTAGAAATTTTATAACCTAGGATAATGGTAGTTCACTAAAACAACCTACAACCCTAGTCGTGTTGCCTGCCATACCCACTAATTCCCTCAAAGCTATTCGAAAAAAAATTAGAGAAGAATTCAAAACCCCCTCTAAACACCTTCAAGATATAGTGGAGGTATGCAAGATACATGAAATAGAGGAGGAAAATATTCCTCTTAGGCTGTTGGCCACCTCTTTCAAAGGAAAATTCAAGATTGGTATTAATCTTTGGCTTCTAATTCTATCTGCTCTTGGGATCATCTTGGAGAAAGGTTGTTTGAATGCTTCTCAAAGAGGGGAGATTTCTCTTCATTAATACATAAATTAATCACTATCAAAATAGCTCCATAGGAGCCCATGAGTGACTTCAACACAAGGTTTCAAAAAAAATTGGCAAAGAATTCCTATGACTGCTAGACTCCCAGATACAATGGCATTTATGTTCTACTTGAAGGATTTTAATTCAAACATCATGGTTATGATAACCTCTATGGGAGGGGATATCTTACCCGACACATACAATTTGGCTGTGTATGTGGAGAACATGTTGATGAATGCTAGAAAGCTTCCACCATGACCTTCAATTTTGGTATTCATTGAAATCTCTAGTAGTCCTCAAGAAGAATCTACTCCAAGCACTTCCCCTACACAAGTAGTGACATCAGCCACACCATAATCCATGTACGTGTACCCCACCACACAACCAAGCATGTCAGGTTTTTCAACTCTAGCAACAAACATCAATGATATGAAGAGTCTCATGTGGTCTTTTTCTAATGAGTTATTTCTCATCAAATGATAGCAAGCAACACCTCCGAAGCAGGCCACTTAGACTTATCAAGGGGGAAGTCCATCTTATCAACAAAACATGTATTAGGGACTCTCGAGAGGAGGAGTTCAAAAAATGGTGTCCATAAACCAGATAGTTCTAGTCACTATGTCACTATAGACAGTCAAGGATAGCAAAAATAAAGAGTTAATCCAAAGCCAAAACAACTCGGTTGAATATGAGAATGTATCATGTTTCCCATGTAGTGATAGTCACATGCCCCAAAATTATCTAAGGGGAAACATGCAACAAGAGATAAGAGAAGAAAGGAACAAGGGCATGCTCCTGAATGCGGAAGAATATGAGCCTCCTAAAATAGAAAATTCCCACTTTAGAGCACAAATATAAGGAATTCCTTTAGAGAAAGAACAAGATATTATGCCCGACCAAGTGTTGTTTTCATGGATGGAGGAAGAAGATGTATTAACGAATGAATCTTTGACAACTAATGCTCCACAAGTATAATAAAGATACAAAAAAAATCCAAAAGAAGGCTCACGAGAGAGTACATACAACAAGCTCTACCACGTCCTTAGCTATGTCAATTGAAGCTACAAGGAAAGTAGGCTCTCCTAGCCACAGGTCGACCTACTCAGTAGCCATGAACTCCATCAGTGCCAGTGAAGGAGTTCGATAAGATGTTTAGGCCATTCATGATGGGTTGTTTTCCTCCAAAGATGAGAGAGATACCACCATTTAAGCCTAAGGTACAACCAATCATAACACTCAATGTGGTGTAGAAATTCAAGACTGTGTCGACTAACGTATATCTATGGGATTTTCTATCCATTCACAAACAAAAGACATTGATTTGAGAAGCATTAAAGAAGGAACAAAAAATACTACAAACAGACATGACTCAACTGTGTGATAAAAATAAAGATAAAGAACCTACGTAAGACCCTCAAGCTTCAAAATTTGTAGCTTATGTGAATGATGCAGATAATGCAAAAGAGAAAGAGGTAAGAAAGCCAAAGCCCACTCCTTTGTTTTTAACACTTATTGTGGGAGATAAGTTTTTTCAAAATAACATGATTGATTCAAGAGCTAGTACAATGGTCATGCCAGAGAAAGTGGTTGATGCCTTGAAACTTAAATATGATCCCCTTGAGAAATCTCCTTGAGAAGGGAATCACACAATTATACAGGAAGAAATTTCCAACCATCATTTAGATTAAAGATCTAACTTTAACCCTCTTCTCATGTCCAAGCCAAATGGTCACACAAGAAATAGTTGTGATAAAGATTCCCCTAGTCTTTAGGATGTGTCTTTCAAGATATTTCACCACAAATATTGGAAAATGTTTTGTGCTAAATTGGCCCCATGTGATATTGAGGACCAAGAATGGGGTGAAGATGAAAATCTTTTCTGAATCTTTGCATCTAGAACAAATAGCGAACAATACATTTTTATGCTTTCAAGCAACACATACTTCCTTAGCACAAAGGGAGAGATACTGTATAGTGGTGTTGAAAGACAAAAAGGACATGAGTGATCGGACTCCCGAAGAGGAGATCCTCCTCAACAAATTCATTGACTCTGACCCATTCAGAAACTTTCATGCAACACGACTAGGAACCTATATGATCTTCGATGATGATCAAGTCTTTCTGAAATTCATAAAGGATCAGGAGGAATATGATGATCTCGGTGAAACTCATCTATGGACCTTATATTATGATGGTGATAGATGCAAATCTGATTCTAGAGTGGGTGTATGACTAGTGTCCCTGATACGATCGAAGACCCTCAAGGCTTTCCATTCTTAGTTCGCATGGTCGAATAATGATGTGGAATATAAATACTTGGTTCATGGTATTATTCTTGTAGAACGAATAGGCATAAAGATAATACAAGCATTTAGAGATTCAAATTTAGTCATGGGCCAGGTTTATGGGTAAATGACTATGAAGAATATCAAAATAAATTCTTAAAGACATTGAACATGTGATTTAATTAAGAGTTTTGATGTTTTTAATATACAATTTATTCCCTAATCTCAAAATAGCATCTCTTATCAAATGGCTTCAATTAGTTCAAAATTCGAACCAGTTTCTAATTCAACAACAAAGAAGAATGCGGTATAGATCATCATCCGACTAGAAATTCCTGATAATGATTAAAACTAACAAGTATTTGAGGTATTCAGATCACCACATTTTTACAAAAATCAAGAAGAGCTTTCGACTATTCACAACTAGGAGTAGAATCTCTCAAAGGGTAGGTTCTTTAGCTAAAAGGAAATAAGCTCCCTCAAGGTTTAACCTCCCTTGAGAATATTTTTGACTATGAGGACATAATAAATGAAAAATAGAGATTCACTATAGACACAAGAGATTATGAAGAGCTTGATGTTGGAAGCGACAAAAAGTTAAAATTCAAATGGGACGTTCCATGAAAGGATAAGGAAAGATTAAAGGATATATCTTCCAAATATGAAGGGGTTGTAGCCTTGACCTATGATGATCTTATAGGGTATGAGCTGGGTATAATCCAGCATACTATTGACTTGGAAAAATTATCAAAGCCTGTTTGACAAAAAAAAGGCTAGTCAATCCAAAGGTCAAATTGTTGATGGTGCAAGAGCTTACCAAATTTATCTAATCAAGGATCATATATCCAATTAAGAAGTCCATCTAGGTGTCAAATCTGGTATCAATTTAGATAAAAAATAGTGATATTATGCTTTGTGTTGATTTCGTAGATTTGAATAAAGCCTTGTTAAAATACCACTACCATTTTCCATCAATGGAGCAAATCATATAGATCATGGCCGAATCATAGATATTTTCATTGCTCAATGGTTTCTCAAGTTATAATTAAGTATATGTAAAGGAAGGTGACCAACATAAAATAATGTTTACCACTAAGTGGGGAATATTTTGCATATTCAAAAATTTCAATTGGACTTTCAAATACTAGCTTGATTTTTCAACGAGCAATAAATATTGCTTTCAAAGGATTAATTAATTAGATTATTTTAATATATCTGGATGACCTAACGGTCTTTTCAAAATCAAAGAATGATCACTTCGATCATCTGGACCAATTTTTCTAGAAATGTCAGCAGTTCAATATTTCCTTGAATCCAAAAAATTGTGTCTTTGAAGGGCCCCAAGGTAAGCTACTCATTTTTGTAGTATCGAATGATGGAATAACAATAGAACCCAAAAGGGTGAGATATATAATAGATTTTCCCCTACCAATAAACCAGAAGGGGCTATATTATTTTCTAGGGAAGATCAACTTTGTCAACATGTTCATTTCATAATTTGTAGGCATTGTGAGACCTATCACCCTAATGCTCCAAAAGAACTTGATGTTCAAATGGATCCCCTAAGGAAAATAAAATTTTGAGTGGGTAAAGGTAGCTATCTCTACCACCCCGATGTTGGATAACCCAGACTTTTCCATATATTTTCTACTCTATGTGTATAGCAACCAACATAGCATAGCTTCGGTACTCACTCAGAAGGACCAGGGAAATAACCGAGAGCATCATATCACATGTAATTCAAGAAATATTATAGGATATGAAGCTAGGTTAAAATTTATTGAAAAGAAGGCTTTTTCCAAATTTAAAATCCTAAAGAAGTTTTGATATTTGGTTTTGGTCAATAGAATCACCATTCTAGTCGCACATCCTAGTGTGTGGGAGTATATTGATCACCGAAGGTGAGATAACTAAGAAGGGTCCAACTGGATCACAAATATCATAGAGCATGACGTCGATATTAGACCATCCAAGATGATTCAAGGAAGAGGTTTGTGTAAGTATCTTGTGTAGGAATCAATTTTAATAGTTGAGAAGGAGACCGGTCAGGTCTACACAAACTAGTTCGATTCTAACAAGTCCTGGGTGATGGATCAAGAATAATATATACAAAGGGGTTAGTACATGGCCAACCTTCCATCTCACAAGAGGTGATACTATTGATTGTAAGGCACCAGGTATATATTAACTAAAGGTATCTTATTCAAAAAGAATAATGATGGTGTCATTATTCGATGCCTAGATAAGCCTTAGCGGAAAGAGTTCTTAATGAATTTCATAGTAGTCTTGAGGATAGACATTTCTCTGCCAAGACTACCACCTTAAAGATAATGTGAGTAGGGTATTATTGGCCCTCTATGTTTTCCCAAGCACACCATCTAGTACAAACTTATACTTAGTGCCAACATTTTGTTGGCAAAGGAAAGAATTTTTCCTTGCCTTTGAGCACAATTGTAATTGAGAAACCCTTTGCTATACGGGGGTTAGATTTTCTGAGGATGATAAATCCTATTTCTAGTGTCAACAATAAGTGGATCCTTATGGTGTCTAATTACTTCACAAGGTGGATGAAGGTCGTCACCCTAAAAATGCTACAAAAGGCGAGATCATCAACTTCCTTGAAGAGTTGGTAATAATATTTGGTTCACCAAAAAGCATCATATCCGACAACGCGTAGGGTTATGTGGGTTTAGGGATGCAAATTTCCCTATCAAACATGGTGTTTACCTTAAAAAATCATCAAGTAGCTACCCACAAGGAAATGGGTTAGCAGAGTCGACCAAGAAAAACCTAATTAGATTAATCAAGTGCATTAGGTTAGAGCAATAGAGTGATTGGGACAAGCATTTATGAGATGCTCTATGGGTAGATTATATTACGTCCAAGAAGATCCTGAAGTCCTCTCCTTATGAACTGGTATACAAAAAAGAGGTAGTTTTACTTGTTTCCTTAGAGATCCCTACCTTGCAGTTGTTGAAAGCCCTAGAGATTGAATAAAGTACCCTAATGGAAGTAAAGTTGGAGGAAATCCTCAAACTTGAGGAAAATAGAGAAAAGGATTATGGAGCCATGATTGGTCACTAATAGATAGTAAAATGATGGTTTTATAAAAAGACCTCCAACCTAGATTTCATGTAAGCGAGCCTAGTACTAAAGTACGATGAGCGCATTAGGAAACCAGGACAACATAAAAAATTTGAAGCACTATGGAAGGGAACCTTCTATTTTAGTGCATACAATAAAAATAATGTGTACGAGTTAGATGATATGGAAGGTAACATTCTAGATATACCTATGTACGGTACTATCTAAAATCGGTCCATTAAAATATGTAGTTGTTTAAAAAATTTCACAGTTATGTACCATATATAAAATAAATTATAAATACATTTTAGTTTTAAGAATAAGCCATGAGATTAACACATAAGAAGTAGAAAATTATTGTATTATATTATATTCATCAAAAAAATTATAATGTAATACAAGCCCATGGCTCAGATTTAACCATGAAGCTCTCTTGAGCAAACCCATAAAGATTCACAAAGAAAAAGAGGAAAAAAGGAGGCAACATGAAAAAATAGTAAATCTAAGCCTCTAGCCATTGTTTAACAGTCGCAGTGGCTCATCATCAGGTTCTTATTCTTCTTCATTCTTTTCTTCTTCTTTGTCAGGGTGAAAAGGGGGCTGAACACAAAGCATGTGTAGGCTCGACACAACATATACCTCAGTTCTAGTCATCACGGCTATACACTAGAAACTCAAAGTGTTTCCTCTAATCAAGCCCTGGAATGCATTCCACACTGTACTCCTACAATAGGTAGAATGTTATTGGTTGGGATGATGAGCAATGCCTCTCAAGGTCCATGGTGCGGAAGTGAGTGATGAAAGGAAACCTAGCTACATCTACCCCATAATCCACATTCCTTTGGATGTCCATGACACTTAAAATTATGACACCAAAGATAACCACTTGCACAATTTCACTGAGCCCTTCCAATAGTACATAGTCAAACATTTGGTGGCGCAATTCACTTATCATGGGCTTGGTAATATTCAGGTCGAGCAAGGAGGCCATGAAGTGAGAAACAATGTTGCAGTTGCTTCTCAACTAGTTCTCATATTCAATTTAGTCTTGGCCGACTACTCACTTCAACACAATGACACCAAGGCGGTCATAATTTTTCACCAGGCACTTAATTTTGTCATAGGTGATCTCCACCATGAAGGCATATTGTGGCCTCCATGGTAGAATTCGCATAGGAGTGCATATGTCAGCTACCATTATGACATCAAAAGAGTGTAGCGAATTGGGAGATAGCAAGAAAAGCTTGCTAAACTTAAAAAGCTATTTTTTGAATGTATATTGTAATAAGGTGACATAGCTATTTATAGAAAAGATATGTTGGAAAACCCAACCAATGGGAAGTCTATTTTTGGCCTAACAATAATGAAGAAAATACCAAAGCATCCAGAGGGTAAGAAATGAATCATACAAAAAATCTAACAAGAGGTATTGAGAAATAAATCTTGATGTTGGGAGTAAATGCTCACATATACTAATGATTGCCATGTGTCTTTTGCCATAATCAGTACTAGATAGCTTTCTTATATGAGAAGACATGGGTTAACGCATTAAATTTTGACAAATTAAGTGGGCACGTCTTTCCAAAAGTACCTTGCACTACTTAAGCACATTGCTCATAGCTAAAAGAAGGCGTTCTAATACGATTAGCTTACTTGTGAAAGAGGCAGCAAAGAGAATGTACCAATTCTATTATCATGGTGTTTTTGGCATTCTTGAGGGATACAAATCCTAAATTCACATGTATCACCTCGATAGAATCATTTAGTGTACCAGTGGTAAAAATAGAGCCTTAACTTCATATACGTGTAAAGAAATTAACTACACCCAAAATAATTTTTTTTCTAAGTAGAAAAAAAGGAAGAGATTGTTTCATTGAAGAAACTCTCTGCAACTTCTCAACTTAGCCATGGAAGAAGCATCTAATTCTGGTAGAAATGTTGCAGCCTCATCCAAAAGGATAGGTTATGCCGATATGTTTGGGAGGAATTCATTTGCTAATTCCTAGTTCTAGAAGAATGACATTTGATTACACGAAGTCAGTGTAAATGGATAATTGTATCAGAAGAGAGGCAGTGTAGGATTTCATTGACAACATTATGAATCAAGGTTGGTGACTAACTCTAAAAACATTAGGGAGGGGGAATTCCAAAGAATGATAAATCATGGGTCATCTAAAGCTTTTATGTCTTGGCTCTGGAATTTTGATTTTCCATAGTTCATGTTTCCTACCATACACCCATTCCTAGAGCTGGTAGACACATGTGCCAAAAGATTCAACAAGGAGACATGAGTTATTATGGGCAACAAATCAAGGTTATGATTTTTGTAGTGGCCATAAAGGATATGTTATGTATTCATTAAACTTGGGGCTTTGAAGATTTTGATGAAGCAAAGATGGAAGGTTTCTCGGAAGCCAAAACCAATAAAGGAAACTTTTATGAGGAAGAAACAAAGGAAATAATAGAGAGAAATCTATTTTATTTTACTCTTGAATGTAGAA
Source organism: Sequoiadendron giganteum (assembly GCA_007115665.2). NCBI lineage: Eukaryota > Viridiplantae > Streptophyta > Pinopsida > Cupressales > Cupressaceae > Sequoiadendron > Sequoiadendron giganteum. The sequence goes on from CM021104.1 coordinate 660,633,773, forward strand.
AATTCAAGAAAGACATAATTTTTTTTTCTGAATGTTGGCATGTGTTTATAGCCTTGATGATGATGAATAATTCCATCCCTTTTAGATGGGATTGGCCTTCATGCTTAAAAAGGAGAAGAGTCAGAAATATTATGATTTTTATGATGTAGTAGCCAAAGGGATGCTAGAGAAATTGAGGACCTATGATACTGAGTATAGATTAAGGTATTCTTCTTTCTTGGTTCACTTGATTTTCCATTATAATTTTGAGTTACTAGAGAGAATTTTTCTAGTGTTTAGGTTTGATGTAAAGGGTTTCTATCAGCCAATTTATGTATGGACTTATGTGGTCTCAAGAACATGGGATTACTACTAGTTTGTAGATTATTTTATGAGGCCAATACTTCAATACTTGCTCCCATGCCCTACATCTCATTTCTCTCTTGAGGTATTGTAATGGATGCAAAATTCATAGACCCTCATGGATTATTTCTTGGTTGAGGATTTTTCTTTTCTCACATTCGATGGTTTTGTTAGGGAGCCTTTCACACTCCCCAAATTTGTAATAGATAGAGTTTTTTCTTTGGAGGCATGCTGTCAGAAAACTCTTGCCGACAACATCGATGGCATCAGAAGCCATAAGATAGGGCTATACCTAATTCCTCTTGACATTGCCAATATTAAAGTAATACTGGTAAGGGTAAAGGTGGAGGGTGAGCTTATGAACAAACTGACATTCTTAGGCTTGGTTCTTATTTATGACACATGGGACTACAATCCTTCGGACTTTGAAATATGAGAGTCGGGAGTATTTTGAGTCGAGGAAGAATCTAACTCAAGAAAGCCGAGAACTATACATCGACTTTGCTTGCATACCACTAAAAAAACTAGCATGGTTGAATTTCTATGTAGTTTAGGAAAAGTATTAGAATAATCTCCCAATGGGTAAATACCTCAGCACACAATTGAAACACAAAGCATGGTTGAAAAGGAACAAGGAAAATTTCTGGAGGTTCTGATAAGAAATGAGATGCCTCCATGCCCTGTTTGGAGAGTTGTAGCCACATGCTGAAAAGTTGTACAAGGTTTACAAAAGAGACACTGATACCAAAAATAGTAATTTAGAGACAAGTCATGAGTTTGAATAGGAGGAGATTTTGTATCATGCTTCTCAGCCCCAATAATTAGATAAAAGATAAGGATCAAAGAAAAAGGACTGACAAGTCACGTCCTCTTCTAGTGCCTGAAGCAAAGGGAAAAGAACTTGATAGTCCCCAAGAAGGTTTTTTTTAGTTATCAAAGGCTAAGTTTTAGTGGGGTCAACCACCAAAGGATCAGATCGTACTATTTTTGATCATGTAAATAGAATATGAGTCCAAGATCTAAGTGGACTTGTGCATCAGTTAAAGGAGAACTAAATCGAGTCTGCCTTGTAAAGTGTTTCAGCCACCGTGACCCAAGTAAGTTTCGCTCCCTCTCTTCTTTTCGCCTCTTCATCTCTAGTTAATCTTCTACCCCCATCTGTGGAGAAGAGTACTCCATCTATGTAGCCCAATCTTTTGGTCCTGAATACACCTCAAGCCATTTTCAACAATGAACCTTGTGAGGTAATCCTATGCACTAAGCGAGTAACATCCACTTTGACTACTATTGATTCATTGATTGTCCTATCAAGGGCCATCATTGAAAGATATGAAACATCCATGTTTCCCATTACTCTAGGTGTATCTGCTTCTGGGAAAACATCTCTCCTTTTGCCTATTTCTCATTTCACCCTGACTAATTTTCCCCTTGCCTAATCTTAGTTCAGTATCCTGCCATTTCCCATGATAACGCTCCCATTTTCCTCCTTGCATTCTCATACATCCAAGGCTTATCCTTCCATCACCCTTTTTGGTCTCCCTTCAGGTGCTTCCATTGTCGTACAAATAATTGACACTCTGTAGAGTCTCCAAGACAATTTCGATGCAACCAAGTAGGTCTGACATGCCAAAAATCAGAAATGATAGTTAAAGAATGTTGCACTGTCAATTACCAAGAAGATTGAAACTTTTTTCAATGAAGAAAAAAGTTCTTTGCTGATCACTACCATGAAACTGCTTGTGTCCAAGCTCGAGGGACAAATGAAGATAAAATATTAGAACATTAAATCCATGGGTCTAGATTTAAATAAAACTCACCCGCGTGACAAGGTGGTCCTAGCTAAGGCCACCTATAAGGTTGTATATGTGGATTATGAAAGGATAGATAGGAAATTGAAGAGGCAGGAGGAAGAGTTGATAAATTTAAGGGATAAGGTGAGAAGGCTGTAGAAAAAGATCAAGGCTAGAGATGTCAATATGGCCTATATAAGATAGATATAAAATCAGCAAGGAGAAGTAACTAAGTTTCTTGAGGAGGCACAAGGTGAAGAGGTTCATCTGTACATTGAGATTGATAAATTAGGATTTGAGCTTGTTGTTTAGCACCAAACAAACATAGAGTGCCAATGTACTTAGGAAATAATAACAGAGGGAGGTGTATGCCATTTGATCTCAAGCTTTTGAAAATCTACTAAAGGCCCAAGTGGAAGTAAAAAAAGTCAAGAAAAGAGATACAAGAGATTGTGTTTTCTCTACATACAGACAATCAAGGGATCAAAAGGTTGAACTCTGAACTAACAAATGCCCTCTGAGAGAAGAATCAAATGGAGGAGAATGTAAGAGCAAGAGAGGCTCAACTCCATCAAGAGTTAACTAGTGCACATGGGTTTGGGATCCTCTCACTATTGAAGAAGTTGATATCCAAACACTAGGAATGGATCATAGTTGCGGTCACCATTCTCAAGGCCCCTTTATAGTTTTTTAAGGGATTCTCAAGAATTAAATGGAAAGGTTGGCCTATTGGCCTACAAAACTCTGTAGATATATGCTCCCTAAGTGGTGGAATCAAAAAATCTAATTTGCAGATTGTGTGTGGCCACTCATGAGGCCCTATGAAGTGAAAGGATTATAGATCAAAGGGACTCCTCCAAAAAAACAAGAAAGTTCATCAACTTCCACAAAGTCACATCAAAAAGCAAGAAATAATAGGTAGTGTTGAACAAAATGGTAGAAAAAATAAAAAAAGGATATATCAATTTTTTTCCTAGCTTCACTTTGCCTCCCCTTTTCTCACTAGATGGAGATGTACTATCAGGAAAGCAAACCATGGATGCAATTAGATGAAAGTTCTGAACTTATATAGAACTCCTATGTTTAAGCACGATGCCCACCATTTATTATATCGAGCACGAGATCTTTCCTCTTTCTCATCTCTATTATCACTTTGGGGTTGTTTTAGGAATATGGGTAGTTGTTTATTTCAAAGAATTCTTTGAGTTAGATCAAGAATACAAGATCATATGTGCTCTCATCCAACCAACTAATTTGGATTTGGATGTGAAGCATTCTGATTTCCAAGAATTTATAGAGCTCTAGGTTTGTGCCTCCACAAGTGAAGGCCGCTATGAGTCGATTAATTGTGAATTTGTTTTGCCTTAATATTATTTTTATTTTTGACTTTTATATGTTTTTGGCTTCAATATGAATCTAGACTTACTGAATATTTTTTTCTAAAAGGTGTGCAATGCAGTAGGTTGTGGGTACGTGGCTTTTTATTTATCGTCTTCCTTTCAAGAGAAATCTAGGGCATGTGTTACCTTGGTGGGGATTTGATTCAAACCTATTTTCATAAATCTAAGATTCCCCACCCGCTTGAAACGCCATCTCTTTTCTTTGGGTAGGGCACACTTTAAAGAAGTAATCTCTATTAAAGTTTGTTGGATCATGTTGGGCCTTTCTTGTTTTTAGTTTGGAAATTTTGAGTCAATGTCGTCGATCTACATGATTGGTCAACCAAATTTTATCTAGGCTATTTTCTAAGATCTGAGTGTATATAGAGGGAAATATTTGCTAAATATCTAAAGGAATATTAATTCACCAATTGGGAATTAATGAGAAAATATTGTCACTACCTGATCAAAGATCTAAGATCGAATTGTGAGCTATCAGATGCGGGCATCCGACAATAATTACTTTTGGGTTTTGGTGGTGTTTCTCTCTCTTTTTAGCTATAAATAAGAGACATAAATAAAAAAGGAGTTCCTAGAGGTTCCTTAGAAGTTCCCTTTTATTAAAGTTCATTTAGGTTTTCCTTAGTTATAGAAGTGTTTTTCAGAAGCTAAAATTTTGTAGAACACTACCTTTCTCTAGTATACATTATATTGTTTTAAGTCAAACTATTATCGGATTAACATCTGAACTTTATCTTCAAAGTTCATTTTATATTTAAGCATGAACTGTTTGGAAGATATCTTTGAAATTGTGCATGATATGGCCTTTTTCAAGTTATTCCTTTATTCTTTCATTAAGAATAAAGCATTGTGTTAAGCTTAATTCAAATAGTTTGAGTAGTTGATTTCAATGATGTAGGCTTATATGATATAGTAATAACCTACAAAAATTGGATTATTTTCATTGAAATTATCTAGTTTCTTTAAGGGTTATTGTTTCTTCATATTATGTTGTAAAAAAAGGAAGGTTTTATGCAATTTCTGAATGTTTTTGTTAACTTTTAGAAATTTTATGCCTGATTGAGCCTTAATGAACAGTTGGGTATGTGCAGGATCATGATGGGCCAAAAAGTGGCGATATGTAAGCCATATGATGGCCCATGTGGTTGATGAATTTTTTTTTACCCAAAATTCATGAAACAAAAAGGGTTTTTAGAGAAGATTCTCAGCTTTCCACCAATATAAATTTTGATTTACTTTGAATTTAATAAATAATTAATATACATTTTCTATTAGAATTACGAATAAAGTCCTTATTGATAGGTTGATTGAAAAACATCTATAACTTTCAAAGGGTATCCAATTTTTTGAATCCAAAACATGTGTCACATTCTATGCTTTGCATACTATATGATTAAAAAAAAAAAAATTGAATTTCATGAATTTTTGACCAAGTTAAGGTGGCTAGACAGATGACTTTTTATATTTTTTAAAAGTTGTAATAAAAAAATCATAATTAATTATTTACTTGGAAAAAAATTATTAAAAAATATGCATCACATCAGGACATGAGTGCTCTACTTATATCTAAAATCTTATAAAAAAATATTATAATTTTATTGTGGTTAGGGTAGTCAGATAGACACCTACTTCTTATTTTAACCCTAAAATTTAAATACTACTGCATTGAAATTTCAAATTTTCACCAAATCGATTTTATTTTTTTAAATAAAGGTCTAGTATTTTAGAAACTACATTCATTTTCTATAGATTCTATTTTTACATTTTTTTGAAATAATATAGATAACTTATTCAAATTTTTATGTCAAGTTGTCTAACTCTGATTTTTTGTCTTTTTATTGCCACTTAAGAACTTGTTTTTTCCATGATTATCCTGCACATACCCAGTTCCCATGGGGAGATTTGAAAGACTATACTATGCTTGTATTTTTCCTTTACTACTCATTCTCTTCCTAACAATGAAGGGGTGTGGCATTTTGTGTTTAATATATCATTCATAGAAATGGATTAGGTTTGAAATGTCGTAAAAGCTTTGGCGCATCACCTTTTTTATGTTTTATATTTACAAATTTCCTTCTAACTTTTTCTCCAAACTCAAAGAAGAGTCAACTTTCTATAAAAATCCTAGAGGTATTTAGTGCAGCAAAAATTGGTCCCCCACTCGTTGAATTTCCCATAAGGCTATAAGAGAGGCATAAGCTTTGATGATTAACAGATAAGAAATAACATTAACAGGTCAACCATAAAAACATGATTGTGATGAAGGCGGTCCTATCCAGGAGATAAAAAGGACCAAAAATGATTTATTACATATTCTAATATTTTCCCAAAAAATACACATGTTGGTGAACATCATCCCAAGTTGACAATAAGGAAACATGTAGCACATTACTAGTCATCCCAAAAACACATCTTCCAACTAAATTAACTTAATGTGGTTCTCAACAAGATAGGGTATGACCCAAAAATAACTTAACAAAACCATAATACAAACCTCCAAGCACATAGTGCAAGATAGAGTAAGCCCTATAAGCGAGACATCTACAAACTACCAAAAAACCAACTGAAAACAATATGTTGCACCAAAGAGAGAAACCATTGATGTGCAGAATATTAGGAAATATTCAATTGCAGAACAAATTTTCCTAATGCCAAGTCTCAAAGGAGAAGAGAGATATGCATTTTAATGTTTACAATTATAGTTCATTAAGATTCTTCTTTCCATATGACAATTCTATATCAACAACATTTCCTTGATCAACCTTGTATCGAATTACACTACACTATTATAATGCTTTTGTTCAACATACAATGAAGCCCACCAAAATTCTCTCATCAATCATCTGTCAAAACCTCTAACCAAACCCACGACAAAACTGTTCATCCATCACTCAAGCTGTCTATTCATTTCCCACAAGAAAATGGTCACAATTGTTCAACTGCCCAATCAGTTCGCATTCTGCATCGCTCAGTCGTCTAAGACAGAACACACAAGACAAACACTTGGTCAATATATTTCAACTTTATCTCTTATCGATGAGACAACATAGTGTGTTGAACCAATGTTAGACTTTCTATAGGCTATCGCATACAAAACTGGCTCCTATCACTCAAACTTTAGTGAAGTCTCCCTGATCTTCAAGACCATCAGGAAGACAATCTCTATCACCAACACACAGAGAAGTCTCACTGAAATTAATGTCTCCTTGATGACCCAACAAACTCTAAGATTACACATATTGACAATAGTCATGCCGATCATTCACTAGGAGTAGATCCATTGGCGAGAGAAACACCATCAGCAAGAGATCAGGAGGTTACACCGACAACAAAAGTCTCCCCGATGACCTTCATTGCCAAGAGTCTCCCCGATGATCTTCGTCGCCCAAACATCTGCCATCGGAGCGAGTAAGGAATGTCAGCCGAACTGTTCTAGTCACATTGATATCATTGAGACTTCTTCAAATTCACACCGATGGTTTTCATCGCCAAGACAGATCCAATATCATAGCAATCTGATCTCTCCAAGAGAGTTTCTCGTCATCAAGACATTCCAAGGGTCTCACCGATATTGGTCTTTCAGGAGTTCTATGTCAGTAAGCATTGAGCCACTTTTTCCAACAATCTCCCACTTGACGAAGATCTTACTGACACCTCCAGATCATAACAAAACTACCGAGTTTTATGGGCACCAAGGCCCATTTATCTGGTACACCACCTGTACTTGTCTATGCTTACTATTTTCGTCAATGCATCTGCAACATTTTCCAAAGTATCCACCTTTTCTAAAGAGACCTTTCCATCCTTCACCATATCTCATACAAAGTGGTACTCCACATCAATATATTTTGTCCTAGCATGGAAAGTAGGATTCTTTTCTAGATAAATAGCACTCTGACTCTCATAGTAAATTGTAATTATCACTGATCGAACCCAATGTTAGAACAAAAACATTTTAACCAGATTTATTCTTTACAGGTGTGAGCTGTTGCCATGTGCTCATCTTTCATAGTGGGAAAAGCGACTATAGCTTGTCGCTTGCTCATCCAGCTAATTGCACCACCATTCAACATAAAAGTATATCCACTGGTGGAACTTCTACTGTCAATGTCCCCTGCCCAATCAAAATCAACATATCCACGAATGTCGAGAGTCCTTTGTGATCTATCCAAATGTCCATGGTAACACAAATCATAGTCTGAAGTTCCCCTCGGATATCTAAACACCCTTTTCATAGCTTCGCAATGTGTTCTTCCTAGATTCGCCATAAATTGACTAAGAACTCACACTGCTTGGGAAATTTTTGGCCTTGTACAAACCATTGCATACATTAAACTACCAACAACACTAACATAAGGCACTTTGGCCATGTCTTCCATCTCAGTAGGATATTTCAGACAATCTTCAATAGATAGCTTTGTTCCCTACAAAACTGGAACAACTAGTTGCTCGCAATCATTCATACCAAATTTCTCTAGAACAATATTAATATTATTACTCTAGCTAAGCCAAATCTTTCTGCCCTTTTTGTCCCTAGTTATTTCCATCCCCAAAATATACCTAGCTGGACCAAGATCTTTCATTTTGAACCTTGTAAGCAACTGAGATTTAAGATCCGAAATCATCGACTTACTATTTCCTATGAACAACATATAATCAACATAAAGGGAAATAATAATAATTTGATCATTTTCAGTCTTATAGTACACACAATGATCTCATTTTGATCTTACAAATCCCAAAGACAAAACAAATGTTTCAAATTTCTGGTACCACATCCTAGGTGATTGCTTCAAACCATATAGATATTTTATTATCTTGCAAACCAGATTTTCTTTACCTTTTCTCACAAAGTGCTAAAGCTAGGACATATAGATTTCTTCTTCAAGATCACCATGAAGAAATTCTATCTTCACATCCATCTGCTCAATCTCCAAATCATATGTTGAAACAAGTGAGAAAATATATTTCATAGGTGTAAGCTTTGCTACAAGAGAAAAAATTTCCCCATAATCAATTCCCTCTACCTGGGAATAACCCTTCACAACCAATCTCGCTTTATACTTTTCAACATAGCCATCCAAACCAATTTTCTTTTTAAAAACCCACTTGTAGCCCATATCCTTTCTACCTTTAGGCAATGGGGCTAGATCCCAAGTATCATTTTTCCTTAATGATGCCATTTCTTCATTCATGGCTTCCAACAAGGAATCTGAATCAGACATTTCAGTTGCCTCTTTTACAGTCCTAGGCTCATCTTTGTTAGTAATCAAAGCATAGGCACAACTAGAATCTAACATAGAGAATCCATACCTATCTGGCTATTTCTTCTCATGTGTAGACCTCCTCAGAGGCTAAGGTTGAGGTTGTGGTTCTTCTTCTTGTTTACAACTCTTAGAGCTGCTAAAACTCTCCTCATTTCTAGGTACATTTTCAATGTGTTGTTCCTCTCTTTTTGGAGTTAGAGGTATCTCAACAACATCATTCTTCTTTTCCTCTTCTTTCATCTTTGACTGCAGATCCACTGAAGAAGGTTTTAGTTATCAAAAGATTGCACTTCTGCTTTACAATACCTACTTAGTCAAAGGATTCCAAAGATTGTATCCTTTCACACAAACACCATACCCAATGAAGATACATTTTTAAACTTTGTTATCGAATTTAGATATTTTCACATCCAACACATAAACATATGATTCATAGCCAAAGACATGAATATGTCTGAGAGAGGGCTTCTTACCAGACCAAGCTTCCATAAGCATTATATCAACAAGTGTTGAAGAAGGTGATTGATTCAATAAGTAACATGTTGTAGCCACAACCTTAGCCCAGAACATTTGTTGTAGACCACAAATACTCAACATACTTCTTGCCTTCTCCATCAATGTCTTGTTCAACCTTTCATCAACTCCATTTTGTTTTGGAGTGTAAGGTGTTGGTTTATGCCTCTTAATCCCATGGTCTTTGCAATACATTTAAAACTCATCAGAACAAAGCTCACTACCATTGTCAGTCCTTAAACACTTTATTTTCTTCCAGTTTGATTTTCCACAAGGTTTTCAAATTCCTTAAAATGATTGAACACTTCTAATTTACTTTTTAAAAATAGACAAATGCCCTTCTCTAATAATCATCAATAAAAGAAACATAATATTTAGACTTCGATAACGAAGGAACATCCATTGGACCAAACACATTAGAATGAATATAATCCAAAACACCAGAAGATTTATGAGGACTAGAGTAGAATGAAACATGATGTTGTTTTCCATATATACAATGTTCACAAAATTCAAAAGCAAGATTACAATCATCAAGCCCCTCAATGAAGTTTTTATTCTTTAAAGCTTTCAAACCTTTTTCACCAATGTGGTCGAGCCTCTGATGCCAAAGCATAGTATTTTCTACTTTAAGTTTCACTTCCAAGTAATTTTCTCCAATAGGAACATTTTCATTATTTTCTTTATGAACAACCTTTTGTGACTTTGCAGAGACACTATTGCATTGAACAACAAGTGCATCCAACTTGAACAAAGTACTAATTCAAGCACAACTAGTCATTTTATAGCGACTGCTAGAGAAAAATACTTGTGCTCCAACATCATTCAGCTTTCTACATAAAGTAAATTTTGAGCCAGACCTAGTATATGCATTACGCCATCAATTCCCTTAATTCTACCATCAGGAAACTGAATTCTAAGTCTTCCACAGCCAGCAATCTCCAAAGATGAATCACTTGCCAGATACACCTTTCCACCATCACATTCTTCATACTTAGTAAACTAGTCTCTATGAGATGTCATGTGAAAATATGCTCCAGAATCAATCAACTAGGCATCATCTGATGAATGAGTTGCCAAGGCTACAATAAAGGCATCTAAATCGCTCTGAGAAGAATCATTGTCACAATAATTCTTCTTCCACTTCTTTTTCTCCTCTTTTCAATCCTTTCAGACATGACCAAGCTACCCACAGTTCCAAAACTTCACCTTGGACTTCTTACCAGGAGACTTTGATCTCCCTTTTGATTTGGATTTGTACTTCTTGTCCTTTTTCTTTCCTTTTTCCTTTGATCTACCTCAAACAAAAGGATCCTCCTTCACCATCTAAGACTATTTCCTTCTCATCTCTTTTGATAACAAAGAACAAACCACTTCCTCCATTTTGAAAGTGGTTGTCATGCTCCCAATTGTCATCACCAAGTGATCCCAAGAATCTGGAAAAGAACATAACAAGATCATACAACGATCTTCTTCTTCAATATTCACACCTACAGATGTTAACTAAGCAATCAAAATGTTAAGGGTATTTAAGTGATCAGCAACAGGTGTTCCTCTCTCCATCTTCAAAGAGTACAGTTTCTTCATTAAGAACAACTTATTGACCAAGGACTTGCCCTAATAAATACCTCCCAGTCTTTTCCACAAGGTAGAGGCATTCTTCTCTTCATGAACATTCAGGACAATAGAGTCTTCCAAACAGAGTCTTATGAACCCTTTTTCTTTTCAATCAGTGAGATCCCAATCTTCTTGCTTCATGGTTGTAGGTTTTGTTCTAGACACAACAATCCAAAGATCACGATCCACCAACAAATCTTCTATTTTAAGTTTCCACAACTCAAAATTTTTGCCATTGAATTTCTCAATTTGAATCCTTCTAGATGTACTTATCACTACCATCTTAATCTATAATTAGACAAATTCAAGACTTCTACAAAACTCCCACTGAATAGAAATTGACACAAAAAATAAATCTACCTACAAGGATAACACAACTGGCTAGGCTCTGATACCACTTGTTAGGAAAAATTCAATTGCAGAACAAATTTTCCTAATGCCAAGTCTCAGAGGAGAAGAGAGATATGTCTTTTAATGTTTACAATTATAGTTCATTAAGACACACATATAAAAGAAATAACAAAATTGAGAAAAAAACACATAACACAATTGACACCATATTTACGTGGGAAAACCCTTGCGGGAGAAAAACCCACCACACCAAAGAAAGATCACTTGTATTATAGTAATCAAATTACATACAAGTTACAGATTCTTCTTTCCAGATGACAACTCTATATCAACAACATTTCCCTGATCAACCTTGTATCGAATTACACTACACTATTACAATGCTTTTGTTCAGCATACAATAAAGCTCACCAAAATTCTCTGATCAATCATCTGTCCAAAAATCTAACCAGACCCACGACTCGACTATTAATTCATCACTCGAGTTGTTTGTTCATTTCCCATAAGAAAATGGTCACAATAGTTCAACTACCCAATCAGCTCGCATTCTGCATTGTTCATTAGTCCAAGATAGAAAACATAGGACAAATGTTTGGTCAACATATTTAAACTTTATCACGCATTGGTGAGACAAAAGAATGTGTCGAATTGATGTCAGATTGTCCACAGGCTATCACACATGACACTGGATCCTATCACTCAAACTTTGGTGAAGTCTCCCCAATATTTAGGACCATCAGCAAGACAATCCCTATAACTAACACACTGGGAAGTCTCACTGAACATTCATGTCTCCCCGATGACCAAACAAACACTAAGATCGCACATATCAAAAAGAGTCATGTCGATAGTTCACTAGGAGCAGATCCATTGGAAAGAGAAACACCATCGATAAGAGATCAGGAGGTTACAATGACAGCACAAGTCTCCCTGATGACCTTCATCACCAAGAGTCTCCCTCATGATCTTCATTGCCCAAACATCTGCCATCAGAGTGAGTAAGGAATGCCACCTCAACTATTCTGGTCATGCTAATATCACTGATACTTTTGTAGGGTCACACTGACGGTTCTCATAGCCAAGATAGATCCAATGTCACAGTGATCTGATCTTTCCAAGACAGTTGCTAGTCGGTAAGACATTCCAAGGGTCTCATCGTTATTTCTCTTTTAGGAGTTCAATGTCAGTAAGCATTGAGGCACTTTTTCCAACATGAACCACATGGATACATTCTATGTGTTTGTGCCCAAATATACATACCATTGAATCTTAAAGGTGTGTGATGTATTATTCTCATATTCAAAGAGATATTTAGCCATTGAAAGGGAGAATGATCTCACACTTTTATCCCCTACACCTCAAGCTTTACAAAACCTAGGTGGGTCTCCCTATACAGTACTGAATATAGAAATTAAATAATGTTTAATTGTAGAACCTAATAGATAAACTTCATACAAATAATAAAGGTTTTATGTATGTGAAAAATGGAAGGAACTATCCTTGTTGTCTTTGAAACCTAGGTATGAAGTTGAAACATAAAATAAATCTAAACTAATTAAAGTAGGTAAATAATTTTTGATTTTGAATATTATTCTTGAGGATGGGGAAAGATAAATATACAAGGCCATTTCCTATCTTGCGTTGCAGAGTCGCATATCATGTAGATCATACCATAATTCTATGCCATATTATTGAGTACCTACAAACATCTATCACCTTATGATAGAAAGGTATGCTTAAGTTTGTCATGAAATTCTACTTAGCAATCCACTTAAAAATATAATGCCCTCATTACCTACATGAAAGAATATACACCACTCTTTGAATGGAAAACAAAAAAAAAGATAATCCACACAACAATATATTTGAAGAGCCTCAGTAACCTTATTATTTCAATTCAAAGGATATTACATCTTAGACATGGAGACAATTTCATAAAGTATATAATCAATTCTTTGCATTCAAGCTACATAAGCATTACAATATGTGGAATTACAATATAAGGATCTTCACCTTTAGAATTCAACAATTCTAATACATAGCCTCTTTCTTGGGAAAAAAATAAATCTAAGAGCGTCCCAATAATACTCAAAACCTAAAAAAATGAGACAAAAATTTAATTTTAAAGAAGAGAAGAAATCTCAAATCGAATCTTTGTCTGACACCTATCACTAGATGAGTCTTTAGCTCTACAATCACTCAAAATTTCAAAAATCCCCCTTTACAAATTCATTTCCTCTTGTTTTGTCTTCATTCCTTGCAACTGAAGTTTATTTACTCCTAGATTTGCAAATCTTGTTGAACAAATATCCCTTCCTATAAAAACATATTTACCAGCTTCACTTTTATCTACAAGTGAAAAAATCCACTGGGTGAACCCACATAAGAGGTGAACACTTTTGTGGAGGAAGGGCAAAGTCATTTTTTCCCTCTACACAAAGTGAAGGGGTTCGGCCGAACCAAAATGTTTGGCCAAACCCCTTTGACATGTGAGTCGGAAATATTAAAATAAAGGGGTTCGACCGAACTAGGGTTCGACCGAATCCCCTTAATAGGGATTAAAAAAAAAAAACCCAACATTTTCCCGGACCCTATAAGAGTTTTTCATTATTTTAGTGTAAATATGCTCGGCCGAACCCCGAGCCCCTTAAAGAGGTTCGGTCAAACCTGGGTTTGGCCGAACACCCTTTTTCCCCAATTTCCTAAAAAAAATGTTTTTTTTTGTAAAAAATTGTCGTTCAAAGCTCAATTTGAAAATGAAAATGTAGAAAAATTCAGAAACCCAACTAGATAATTATAGTCCTTGGAATGAGCTATCCATCAAATATAATTTTAATATGATTTGCTTTTATTATGTATTTTATTTTTTAGTTTTATTAAACATAGGTTTTTCACTGAAAATCAAAATCTCTGGTCTGCACATGCAGAAAAATAGCAGATTATCAAAATAATTTTTTTTAAAATATGTTGAGGCTGGGTATTAATGTCCTTGATCCATTAGAAAAAAAAAATTGAATTTTGATTCATACAAAAAAAGTTATGTTGTATACAGTCCGCCTATGTCTTAATTGCAATTGGTTTGACTTTGAAACTTGATTAAGTAAAAATATTCAATAAAAAACAATGAGACCAAATTAAATTGCTAGATACCATAGTTACAAATCTAAATTCGAAAAAATTATAATTTTATCCTTCATACAAAAAACATTATGTTGTATACGGTGACCGTCACTTTTTAAAAAATAGTTTTCTGAAAAAAACCAGTTTTTGTGGGAGATGGAAAAAAAAGTGCAATCTGATTCCAAAAATTTTGAAAAAAATATTTTTAGAATCTAGAGACAAAATGTGATGAGACTCTAGTTTGCATCATTTTCAAATTCCTCACGGTTTAGCCACTACAAGAGCCCGAAAGTGAAGATTTAGTTAAAAATAATAATTGCAGTGTCCAGTTTGCCCAAAAATTGTAAACCACTATTGTGGGATCACCCCACTTCTAGGTCAAAATCCGCTTACCTAGACGTCATTTTTAAATATGCTATTAATTTCACTATTGGAATTTAAATACATGATTTTAATCATGTATTTGAACTACTAAATATTTTCATTTCCTTTTCCAAAAATACTTGGTAATTCATTAAATAATTGTCTAGAAACCATTTGAATGCATATTCTACCTATAGGTTGAATCAATGGAGATTGTTGGCATCATGAAAGAGGACCAAAGGTGAGATGGAACTAATCTGATAAATGAGGATGTTGGAATTTATGTCAAAGGTTGAAGTTGTGTTGTGTAATTGTTGAAAAGGTTATAAATGTTCAGGTCTCAGGCCTTGGTCATACCTCTTACCAAGTCTCCTCTGAAGGATGATGTTAAATCTACTAATTACAAAGTATTTCAGACTTCAAAATTCAAGAGTACAAGTTATAGTGGTGTTTGATAAATATAGTATAGAGGAACCCTTCCACCCAAAAATGCTTCAAGCTTGCCACTTATTGAAATATTTGAAAGTGGCAAGGTTGAAGGGTTAACCCCATCATTCGACAAGAGTTGGTGTTTCACATTTGGAGTTTCACAAGCATGAGTTATGGTCTGCGATAAACGTGAAAGGAGGTAAATAAAAGAGGGTAAGATTGATGGATAAATCCCAATAAGAGAAAGATTTCATCATACATATGTATTCAAAATTAATTCTCTAAAGCTCCAATACACTCCAGGCATAATAAAATAAGAATTAGGGAACACTCACCCCCAAAAAGAAAAAGGATGACTATGAATGTTGATTTTGAGTAATCCACTTGAGCATGGAATTCATGAAGAATGGTGAATCTTGGGTAATCCATAGGTGCATGGATTTAGTGATAAAGTGCATAGTTCAAATATTTGACACCTCAATGGATTTCACACAAGGGAAAGACTTCAAAGAATTTGGAATGCCTTGGAATCCATGAAAAAACAAAATTAATGATAAAGAAAAAGATATGATTGTGCATCGGGGTGATGGGAAGATGTCGAAAGGAATCCCTGAGGTGTCCCTTCAAAGAAGTGATAAAGTGTCATTGAAGTGACATTTGTATTTTAGTGAAACATTTCTTTGTCTCCCTTTGATACATCGATGGTGGGTAGTGGAGTTGGCATACCAGAAATATGGATCTATGTGGTCAAATAATGTGTCATATCACATGCAAACAAGGGTGACACTTGGTTAGTAGAGAATGACATCTCTAAGGTTCATCGAACAAACTGATGGACATTGACAAGACTTGTTAAGGTGTTCCCTTGACATTCCAATGTGAGCCCAATTGGAGAGAAAGATGTATTTTAGTGTGAGTTATTTAAAATTCCCTTTGATATAGTGATGCAATGGTGATCACTTGGTGCGACCCAATTGAAAGTGATGTAGGAATCTTGTGACATGTAATGACAAGTGGAAAAAATGATCAGTTTCTTTGGAATTCACATCCTAATTATGAATTACATGGAAATGACCTATCAAGTGGGCCAGGTGGTTGGAAATTCAAGTGTTTGAAGCAAATCAAAGAGAAGGAAATTTTTTGGCAGTACCAAATGATTAGTCACTTTCATAGTTCTATAGAACTTCATCAAATAGACTTCTACATATTAGAGTGAGGGGTCTCTAAGTCCCCTTGACATGACAAAGTCACAAATAGGGAAAATGAATAGTGTCATTATGGGACTTGATAGGCTGACAATGGAGTGTAATCTAAAAAATAAGGAGCTGACACATGACAAGTATTTGGATGATAGGTGGTGCTAACTCTTCATCAAGGAGACATATGAAGATCAACATAATAGGATACTTGGCCTCTTTGATATTCTGATAGAGCTTCAGAGAAGAGATTTCACCTCATCGAAGAGAGGTGACTTGGTGTCCTCTCGACCCAATGTAGTCATGGAAAAGATCTAAGTGGGATATGATAGGAAGGTGATGGTGATGGAAGATGACACATGCTCACAAGTGGAAAATAGAGATTGCTCGATATACTAATTCCTACCATAATTGTGAATTATGTGGAAATGACATGGATGACAGATGGTGTGTAGAACCATTTCTTTCACAAGAGGTGTCAAAGTGAATGGTGTTTATTGGTAGGACTCTAAATATTCTAAGCTCGATAGGATAATTCATCTTCAATGATAAAAAGTGACAGTCAACATTATGCATTGAGCTTTGAGATTGAACCCTAAGATCAATGATGCCAAATTAAAGGTAAATAATCAAACAATGATGTTTTCAAGTTACAAAAATTAATTGTGAATGCTTGATCATGGCATGAAAGAGAAGATTGATAGCAAGTATTCAAACATGAAGATTTCAAATGGTCAAGTCTATGTGAACA
Source organism: Sequoiadendron giganteum (assembly GCA_007115665.2). Classification (NCBI taxonomy): domain Eukaryota; kingdom Viridiplantae; phylum Streptophyta; class Pinopsida; order Cupressales; family Cupressaceae; genus Sequoiadendron; species Sequoiadendron giganteum. The sequence continues at coordinate 660,650,912 of CM021104.1, forward strand.
GGGTTTCACCTGGTGAACAATACTATGAATAATTTTATTTCATTCAACTGGTCCATTGATTATTTGACTAGTGATTTGATCTGTAAGATGGTGCATAAATCACCATGTCATGAGAGATCAAAATTAGATACATCAAAGAAGTAAATTCTTTTATTGTATTTAGGTTTAGGTTTTTGATGACCGCTGAAATATCTAGTGAATTACCTATTTAAAATACATGGTGGCATGTGGCTCATTGTATAGGTAGCTTGCTGAAGAAGAGTATGAGAAAACCCTAAAAAAATATTTGAGATGATCTAAATGATGGTGATGATCTCAAGACTATGATAACAGGTCGATGGAGTTAAGGAAAAGAAGAAGATAATCTGATATTGTCTATGGGTTGTATTTGTAGAGGTGGTTAGAAGAAAAAGTGGTATGAGTGCAGATAGTGAATGGATATGTGTGTGTAACCTAGAGACAACATATATTATTATCTTGGTTTGCATTCAAGAGAGTGCATGTGTATGATACACTATAAAAAGGAAAAAAGGTGTGGAGTAGAAATATAGAATAGAGTATATTCTAAGTGCAAAGCAAAGAAAGGAGAGAAAGAAGAGATTACACAAAGAGGAGAGTGCAGAGATGAGAAGAGAGGGTGTGTTGCTAAGATTGCAGCAGAAGCAGTATAAAGTATTTTTGAAAATTTTCCAAGCAAGGTATGAGAAGTTATATATTTTAATTGTAACAAAGAACTGGATTCATATGATCATTTGTAATACTATTTTGTGAATCTAATTGGTTGGTGTCATTAGATAACTAAGTTGGCACTCAGTGTAGGGGTTTGGAGTCTCCTTGGAGCTGGTGCTCCTAAATCAGGGAGTTGGTACTTCCTTGGGTTGGTGCCCTAAATATTGTCAAGGATTTGGTGCTTCCTTGGGATGGTTCCCTAAACACTATAATAGAATATTTATTTTTGAGGCTAGATTAGGATAGTAGATCCTAGCAACATTTATCACTGTCATTTTTCCCATCTTGGGTTTTTGATGTACATATGTTGTTATGTGCTGATCTTATGTGTGTGCATGATTATATATCTATGTGTTTAGTTGGTCTGCATAACAAAGTTATAAGGAAGTAGACTGCACTAAAATATTTTGAGCTAAATGAATTAATCTGCATAAAGTAATATGTATTATCATTAAGCGAATTAATATAGGCTTTTCCAACCTCGCATGCTAGTGCTAATTGTGGAGGATGATTGTTATTTTTAAAAGTTTCAAGAAGTGTGTTGATATATATTTAGGTCCCAATTAAGTTACGACATGGTTTTCCTCCACTTATTTACACCACACAAGTGTTTGGGGCCAACCTATTTGATTTTTCATGGTTAGGGTGCATATGTTTCCTAAAGGCTAACCTAATTGAGATCATTTTAGGACACAGATGGTATACATACAATTAGAGTTATTGTGTGGACTAAGTGTGAAGATTGTGCTACAAAAAATGCAAAAATGATCAAGTCTGGTGATATGAGTGTGAGTTATAATGCCTATGACTCCTAGATGTATTAAGAAGAAGGTATTTACATTATAGTTTGAGTTTCTTGTTCTTTATTGGAACTATATCTTCGGTACAAGAGAGATGTATTATTAGTAGTTCAAATTGGGAGTGAGACACCCCTTCTTCTATTTTATTTTTTTTGGATAATGAGTTCTTTGACAATGAATATTTCTTCATTTTTTGGGCAATGACCCTTATTATATTTGGTGTCACTATGACTTTAAATTTTCAGCTAATCATTGTCATGGTTTTTACCTTCTTGGGTTTTCCACATAAATCTAGTGTTCTATTTTGCATGGTGTTTTGATGGGTTGTTTTTTCACTTGTTTACTTTCATGCTAAATCTGATTAAGGGTTTAAGGGCTAATACAGATTTGAATGTTAATGAGGGTTATAATGTTTTAATGTACAACTAATTTAACCCCACTCCTAGTTGTCTTGTGCATCTAACAAACCCATTCTCATCTATACTCATTAAGATGGTTGAAACATGAAGTAAAAGTAATAGTGACAAAGTAACTAGTAAGTTATATTTAGGATATAACTATAAGTTTAAATATGAATTAATGGTGGATGAAATAGCTATATATGTTTGCAATATTATTTTTGGCATATTTTATCTCTATTCGAGATATTTTATTTACCTTAGGAGAAAGAATTATTATACACTCTATTTAACTATAATATTATTCTATACTCCTATTTAAAAAATTCGAAGGCCACTTTGACAAGTATTTCACAGTTCAAGTGGCTAGGTAATGTTAGTTGAAAGGTGTTCTTATGATGGTGCATGGGGAAAAAGAGAAAGAGGGATCTATGATTGTGAAACATAAATTTTAAGTTATTTAAAATATAAAAGTAAATTAAATTTTATTAGATAAGGTTTGTTATTTAAAACCAAGTGAGATAATTTGATTTATCTAAACTGACAATAAAAGTTGGGTTTTATATGAATTCAAAAAGAAATCTCTATTAAGGTATCCAAATTTTGATTACTTAACAACATAAACAATATTGAATATATGAATAATGTAATGCCCCGCCACGCAACCCTAGAGGAAGTTTCAATTCACTAAACAAGCGTAATAATTTTTTTTTTAAAAGAAGTGAATTAAACCCGCATGTTCAACTAAATTGACAACATCCCCTAGGGTTACATAACTGCGATTACTTAAAACCCCAATAACATACATCAACTAGAATACATTGAAAGTAAATAACACAAGTAGTAACATTCAACATCATAAAAAGAAACGAGATATGATAAATCATTCATTTACATAAATCAATTACAAAGGATCTATTACAATCCTCATTCCCGGAATGAGTACAAATACATAAGTCTGATTATTACAAGGTCCACCTCATACACAAGAGGGGTAAAACAATATCATTACATTATGAGATACAAAATACAAGAATCCAAAAGGTACACAAGTGAGATGTCCATCAAGAAGTCTCGCCACCAAGTACTGAAGATCAAGGGGACCCAACGGTTATGGTGCATGTTCCACCCAACCATGTGGTACCCGAAGGACCACCCCCCATGCTAGGAGATAGTAATTAAGTAACATGGACAAGAAACCTACCACCTCAAACCAAAGGCAGACTCATACTGATACAAACTGACTCAACCACACATATGCACAATAAAGTCAAAACTCTAATCATGGTTACATTGCTTCCAGACATAATATAATCAAGTGTGCTAAAGAAAACATATGCACAATAAAACACACGGTGTTATCCTAGACAGAGTGTCATCGCAAGGTTTGTCATGAGATATCTTCTGGGCATTCTTCATAGGCTCCAGAAATCCTGGTGACCTCAACCGAATCTCGACACTCATACTAACTCAAGCGGAATCAACTACCTCTCATAGGGACGAGATAGTAATCTTTCCATTCCAGGCCTTCTCACCCACCCCAAGTCTAACAAACCCTTGTGCCTGTGAGTGAGGTTAACTTATCTTGGTTATTGTGAACTACATCCTAATATGCTAGGTATATTTACTTTAGTTCTCAGTTGTTAAAATCACTTCTGAAGGTTTCCCGGTTTACCTCTTTGGGCTCCGGCCCCTAACAAAAGCCACTCTTCTAATTGGATAACACACTACAAAACTAACTCCAAGGGTTACTCAAGTGCTACAGAATTGAACCAATAAACTCTCTCCAATCCTAGGAGGCAACACAAAGGAATCCACTCCAATACTAGGAGGACACAAGATAATTGTAACACTACCCAAGGGAAATCAAAGCAATCTTTCAACAAGGGAATGACCCACGTTTAACTGGAAGACTTCACAACCCAACTTCTCAACAATCATTCACAAATTATTCATTAAAAGATACATCGATGAACTCATGCATTGGAAATGAAAATACTACTTTTGGTAATTCTAAAACCATGTTCCTAATCTAATGCTCTTCGCAACAAAGTAAAATAATTCATTCAAGGCTTTACATCAACCAATCAATATTTTATTAAATACGTAATCTCTACAACTAAATCAAATCCTGAACAATAATGAGTTCGACTATAGTTAAATGTCTAAGTTGTTGAATGCTCTCATGTTTAGCAAGGTATAAAATACACACATTTACAAGAAAAACACCTCATAATAATATGCACTATTAAAATCAATATATTTCTTCTTGATCCAGTAAATCGATTATACAAGAATAACTTTAAATAAAATTACATAAATAATATATATATAATATTAATTACATACTATATATATATATTAGATATTATATATATTCATATATAATATAAAATACATATGATATATATATATAATTAAATATTATATATATAAAATAAACCAAATCGAAATTAAAATAAAATTTAAAAACGAATTTAAATAAACAAAATCAAATAAAAAAATAAATAAAATGAAATTTAAAACGAAATTTGAAATAACAAAAAAAAAATTAAAAGAAAAACAAAGTACGCGGGTCTAGACGGTACCTCATCCGACGGACGGTACCGCCGATACCCGCGGACTGTCCGTAGACTGTCGACACCTACGCCGACTGTACTCTATGTACAGCGGTCGGCAATAGAGTAAGGAGGGGGCCATAGTCCTCATTGGACAGTGCGTCCCCCATACGGGTGGCGCACTGCCCACTGGGTACTGCGTACCCACTGTGCATTCAATAAAAAGGTGGGGGGTCGAATCCCCCCACAAACAACAAAAATTTTATTAACATAAAAATTTCCACAGAGAATAAATTCGTACACAGGGTACGATTTATCTCAGGTCCGTACGCGGCCAACAGAATAATATAACATAGTAAAAATAAAAGGGTTTATATATATGATAATGTAAATTATATATATCATATTCATAATATGGTATATGTAATGTATATTATCATATATATAAATTTTTTTTCCAGAATTTCTTCAACTAGTGAAATCGAAGAAAAAAAAGGTTAACAACCAGAAACTAAATTTTGCAACATTGAAACTTTTCAAAACAAAGATTAAATTCAGAATAACAAATGAAACCATTCCCTTTTCTTTGTGTTTTCAAAAATTCTAAACACAAGAAGATTGATACAGTGATCTAGGTTTTTTTTTCCACCATTTTTCTAAAAGGGTTTGCATTTTAAAAACAATTAAATCTGAATATCAAACTATAGAAGTTTAACCTAGGGTTTCAAGAAAATTTCCCCATTTACAAAACTATTATCATTTAAACAAAATAGATTAAACTAGAAACAATAACACAAGGAGATAAAAGAAAACCTGGTTATTTGCAGCCACCAAATTCCTTGATGCAGAATTTTCCTTTGAGCCCTTCACAATTTCTCTTCCCACAATGTAAAGAATTTCCAGCAAGCTTCTATCCAATAGCTCCACCTTCTTCACAGAATTTTTCTCCCCTTTCAATTTAATTCCTCAAATAGAAAATAATTCTCTAAACTTTCATCAAAATTTCTCCAACAAATTTCTTGTCTGTCAAAAAATGAAGCAAGAAGAATCCCCAAATTTTTCTGCCCTAAACTTATAAAACAACATTTCCAAAATAACCTAATGTAACCCTAATTCACTTTCAAATGCAAAAGTTGAATTTACAAGTTAATTTCATTTCCCCTTTATTGGAAGGCCCTAACTTTGACTTTTAAGTAAAATTTCAATTTCTCATAATTCTCTTTTTGATTTAAATTAATTTAACAATCAAATACACTTACTTAATTATTATTAAATTATCTAATAACTAAATCCAATCCCTTGAGATTTAAATTTAATTAAATAAATAATTTAACTTTAATTAACTTACTTACCATTATTTATTAATTAAATTTAATCCCTTGGGATTTAAATTTAATTAAATAAATACTTTAACTTTAATTAACACACTTTCAATTATTTAATAATTAAATCCAATTCCTTGAGATTTAAATTTAATAAATAAATTAATTTAACTTTAATAGACCTACTTACAATTATTTAATAATTAAATTTAATCCCTTGAGATTTAAATTTAATTAAATAAATAATTTAAGTTTAATTTCCATAATCAATTTAAATATAACCAATGAGCATAATATAAAAATACTATAAAATAAACATTTCTTCCAGCCAATGCAATTTTCAAAAGATCAATTTAAAGGGTTAACACATTTCAAACATTACAAAAACATCCAATAAGATACAACATGACTCAATCATCAGAACTGACGACACACTAAAGCTAGGGTGTAGACCTGACACATGTTACCAAGCTACTATCTCCCATTCAACTTAACCGTTGGATTGACACACTTAAACCTGTGGAACCAGGTGGAGTCGATGTCATGTACCTGCAACCTGTAATCAAAAATCAACATAATATCTGCAATATATAATTCACACCATGAAGAAGAAATCTCGGATTCACAGGGCGCTCGCAAGCGAGTGATGCAAACCCGTCTCCTTCACCAATACACTCATCAAAGACTGACACTAACGTCATAACAATATTCTCATAAATAATCACATTATAATTCTATTGTCATCATTAATTCATCAAAGCATGTAAAACAAATCAGATAATCACATCACATAGAAATAGTTGTCGCTCAAGAGTAGCGATCAAAACATCATAATAAAAACATGTCCAGTATCACAGTAGATGCAATCCAAGCAAAACATAAGCAACATGAAACGAGAAGCAAAACGGAGGGGTGTTACAAATAATTTGGAATAATGTAGAAGAAAGTGTAGAAATATATATGAGGACAATAATGTGGTCTAAGATGGTATCACTATCACATGGACATCTATATAGAATATTATAAATATTATAAATTAGTAAACAATCTAAGATAAATAAAAATGAAAGTATGAAGAAGAGTTGGAAATAAAAAATAAAAAATCAAGTATTTGAATACTAAGAGAAGTAGATGAATGAGAAACCTACATTTGGGATAAAAAAAAATCATAGGATCTTTCTAAACTAATCAAACTCATATTTTTAACTCTTTTACCTCAATGGGTAGTCAAATTAGATTCACACATGTGTGTATCTAGCGTAGGTGTTTCTAGGACTAAGAGCTACATGCAAATACTTTTGTACTTAAAAATGATAATAATTTGGTCTAGAAATTAATATTTAAATGTGTACAATGTAAATTATCATAATTAAGGAATTACTAAGAATCTAATTATTATGCAAGTGGGTATGTGTAGAAATAAAATAATATAGGAATAAGATTTAAATATTCCAAGACTCAAATAAAATCTTGTATAATAGTAATATTATAATACAAATAAAAGTAATTTTATGAAATATATAAAAATCCTTGTTCCATAGGGACACATCCTCCCAAACCAATTATCTTAATGATTGGTACATCTTGGAGATCTAAGGACTTGAGAAAAATGTCACTTGACCATTAGACCACTATTACGTGCCTAAGGATATTTTTAGGATATATCCCTCTAATAGAGATATCATCAAGAATCCAAGAGATCCCTATGATGCTTAAGGGACTCTCAAGTATCTCTTAAATGAAGTTGAAACTTAAAGGCATCGTCTACAACAAAGAAATCAAAAATGATTTCAAACCTTCATTCCAAAAACCCTAATCCCAATGGTTTCTAGGCCCCACCCATACCCAAGTAGTCATAAAATACTTATAAATGGGAATCTATGCCTCATTCCAAATCATTCCCAAGTTTTAGTAGAAAGGTTGAAAGTTGCAATAGTAGAATTCAAGCTTACAAGAGTGTGAAACATGAAAAATAAGAGAATTAGGAAGAGTGGGAGAAAGACAAAGAGAAGAGTAATTCTAAAGTCCTCATAAATTAACCATATTTCACTTACACACTCCAATACCTTCTTTGAGAAAGAGTTTTTGAAACCTTTAGAAACTAGTTATGCATCATAATTAATTCTCTTATAAAGGATGATTAAGTTTCAAGAGGCATTAAAACTAATGGTCATGAAAATATAGTGGATTCAATGGACCGATTCTAATTCAAAATGGGGGATGGGACTGAACGATGTGGTGAAGAGTGTCATCTTTTGGACTAATGCAAGATATATTATTAGCATCATTACTTCACTATTTACAATTTTTAGATAAGGAACAAACATGTACCTAGTAGTAGAGAGGTGTACAAGGGAATTGATATTATGCTTGACCAATTTAAGGTCATTGTAAAACAAAAAGAACCCACATTATAGTTATATAACAAAGAAAAATACCAATAATTCATCATTGATAGGAAAAGTTCAAGAATCCCTTATGCATGGATAGCTATAGATTAAGCATTTGAAATATGTATAAAATTTTGGAATAATTCCCCCTATATAAGATGGTAATTGAAGAAAAGGTTCATGAATGATATTCAAAATATTTTTTATTCTACATAGGCCAACATTATGCATACTAAGTTGAAAATTTTACCATTGTTAGGGGATATTCAAGAGATGCCAAGATGGATAGAGAGGATATAGTATATAATGTTCTAATTATATGGTTGACTATACAGGGATGTAATTCTTTAATAGGAATACTAGAAATTTATCTAATATCCTAGGTTTCTAGTTCTTTTGTTATTCAAAGGAACTAGTCTACTTATAGTTTTGAATCCACTCTATTAAGAGGAACTAACTTATCTCTAAGAGGTAGCTTGTAGTTGTACATAAAAAAATGTGTGTCATTGACCACAACATGTTTGTATACATGGAGATTATAGTAACCTAAGGGTATGTGCAAGATCATCATGGAAAAAATAGTCCCTTAAGTGGCGATGAAAATTCAGAAAAATCAGAGTTAGGAAAATTGACATAAAAATTTGAATAAGTTATCTATATTATTTCAAAAATATGTAAGAAGATAATATGTAGAAAATTTAATTTAGTTTCTAAACTACTAAGTTTATTTAAAAAAATAAAATCTATTTGGTGAAAATTTTAAATTTCAATATTGTAGTACTTCAATTTTAGGGAAAAAATAAGAAGTAGGTGTCTATTTGACCACACTAACCACAATGTCAGAGATATCAGATATCCGATTCAAATCAGATATCCAATCCAAATCAGATATCCGATTTATTTAATATATAATTTTAATATATGATTTTATATGATTTTTATTTTATATAAAAAATGTAATATAGTTTTTAATATATAATTTAAAAAATGCAATAAATAGTTTATAGTTTAATATATAATATATAATTTATGATAATCTCTTATGGAATTATGTATAACATATAATATATTATATTATTATGTAGAATATTTAAATATTATTTATATATTTTAGTTAATGTCTAAATATATATATATATATATGAAGTTAATATATAAAATATTATATAACTAATTAATATTATTAATATATAAAATATTTAAATATTATCTCTTTCCCTCTCTCTCTCTCCCTCCCTCTCCATTTACCTCTCACCCTCTCCCTCTCCCTCTCCCTCTCCCTCATAATATTCTCTCTCTCTCCCCCCCCTCTCTCCCTCTCTCCCTCTCTATCCCCTTCTTTCCCTCTTCCCCTGGCCCTTCCCCATCCTAATTTTATCTCTCTCTCTTTCTCTCTCTCTCTCTCCCCCTTCTTCCCCTCTCCCTTTCCCCTCCTAATTCTCTCTCCCTCTCTCCCTTTCCCTCTATCTTTCCCTCTCTCTATCTCTCTCTTTCTCTCTCCCTCTCTTTATCTCTCTCCCTTTCTTCCCCTCTTTCCCTCTTCCTTCCACCTCCTAACTCTCTCTCCTTCCCCTCTTCCCCTCACACTTTACCCTCCTAATTCTCTCTCCTCTCTCTCCCCTTCTTCCCCTCTTCCCTTCCCCATCCTAATTCTCTCTCTTTCTCTCTCTCTCAGTTCTCCTATCATGGACATCTCAAACTCATTCTGCATCTCATTAGTAGAATTCATGCACAAACCATCATCTCCTCCAAAAATGATATCATCAATAAAGAATTGCACAAACAAATCTTTATCATCATTAATATTGAAATACAGATCACTATCAGGAGTACCTTTGTTAAATCAAATCTTCAACAAGTATTTATCTAGTCTTTCATACCAAGCTCTAGGGGCTTTTTTGACTCCATACAATAATTTCTTCAACTAAAAAACCATGTCTCCCTGATCAGTCAATTTAAATCCATCAGGTTTTTCAATATACACCTCTTCTTCTAATTCACCATTTAGAAATGCTGACTTGACATCAATCTAATACACTTTGTAGTTTATGTGAGCAACATAAGCAATAAAAAATCTCACAGCTTCAATTCTAGCAATAAAAGAAATTTTTTCTTCAAAGTCAATTCCTTTCATCTGAGAGTATCCTTTACATACCAACCTTGCTTTGTTTCTGATAACTTCACCTTGTTCATTCAACTTGTTTTCTAAAAACCCATTTAGTTCCAATTACATTTTTGTCTTTAGGTCTAGGAACAAGAATCCATGTATTATTATTTTAAATTTTTTGCAGTTCTTTCATTGCTTCAATCCAATGTTCATCTTTGCATGATTCGTTTACATTACTTGGCTCATTTGTTGAAATTCAACAATTTTATTTTTCAATTATTATTCTAGTCTAGACATCTTTATCCTTATCTTGTATAATCTAATTTTTTGAATGATTCAATCTCACATACCTTGGATTTTTAGGTTGTTCTTTAATTTCAAGCTCTTTTGATCTCTCCTATGTGCTTTCACTAGTCTCTCCTTCTTCTTGATCTTCTTGATTCACCATAACAATCTAAACTTGATTTAAAGTTTGATTCCTGTTTGTACTATCATTATGATCATCAAAATCATATCCACAGGTTCTGGAGGGTCTGGAACTGTCATCATCAACCTTAACATTTTCACTTTCAACTATTTTTTCAATCTCTTTTTGTAGCACCAGTAGACCTTGATCTTAGTAGAATAACCAAGAAATATTCATTCAACACTTCTAGCATCAAAATTTCCTATATCTTCATCTCTCCTGATATAGCATTTACTCCCAAATATTTTGAAGTATTTAACAGTAGGCTTATGACCAAACCATATCTCAAAAGGAGTCTTACTAGTATTACCTTTTATTTTTACTAGGTTAAGGATATAAACAACAGTACTTACAACTTCTCTACAATACACATGAGGGACATTTCCTTCTAGCATCATGGTTCTAGTAGTATCTAGAACTATCCTATTCTTCATTTCAACAAATCCATTTTGTTGAGGGGTTTGTGGTGCAGATAGTTGTCTCTTTATCCCATGTTCTTCACAAAAAGAATTAAACTCACTAGAAGTGATTTCACCACCTCTATCTGATCTTAGACACTTAATCTTTAGACATGTCTCTGTCTCAACCATAGCTTTAAAGATCTTGAACTTTTCTAGGGATTCAGATTTCTCCCTTAAGAAAGTAACCCACATCATCCTAGAGTAATCATCAATAAGCAACATGAAATACTTGTAACCTTGTAGACTTTTGATTCTAGCAAGACCACACAAGTCATTACGCACAAGCTCCAATAATTCATTTGAACAATGTTGTTTGTTGTGAAAGGACATTCTAGTCTATTTTCCTAGCTGAAATCTCTTGCATATGACACTAGTAGGCTTCACCAACTTAGGAAGATCTATCACAACATGTGAGACACTTATCTTGATAATATAGTCAAAGTTTACATGAGACATTCTTCTATGCCACAACCAACTATCATCAAATCGAGCAACTAGACAAATTTTACTATCAACATTCAAATGAAAGATTTTACCTTTTGTTTTTGTACCAAAAGCAGACACATTTCAAGAACTTCCTAGCATTCTAAACTTTCCATGTTTGAATTGAAGATTGTATCCCTTATATACCATCTATCCAAAACTCAGAAGATTATGTTTCAAACATTCAACATAAAGAACATCATCAATATAATTCTTACCATCAAATGAAATACATCCTCTACCATAGATTATACCACCATCTGTACCTCGAAATATTACAACACCACCATCATACTTTTCCAGGCTTACAAAGTTGATTTTATCACCTATCATGTGACGAGAACATCAACTATCAATTACCCATTCATCTTTTTCTTCAACTCGAGTAGCTAGGGATTTCTCCACGTTTGTACAACTAGTAGATTTAGTAGATATAGGATTATTTTCCTTCATAGAAATGAACACAAACTCATCTTCACTTGCATTCCCTTTGTCAGATTCACCATTTTTAACACCTTCATGAGCAGCATAATAACACTTCTTTTGAAATTTAGGCTTGTAAGGTCTTGGCTTAGGAAGTCTTTCTAGATACCTTGAAGCAAAATGACCTATCCTACTGCAATAAAAAAATTTTATAGACAACTTTCCTTTATACTTACCTTCTCCTCTAGCTTCCCTCTTAACAATAAGTGCTTCAAGATCTTTCAATTCTCCTTCTTCTTCTTCATTCTATCTCATTTCTTCCTCATACCTGAATACCTTTCTAGAAGAACTTTCACCCAAACAATATCTCTACTTGTCTCTCCTGAAAGTAGTGGCTTTAAATGTAGAATCTGTACACATCTAAAAATGGTCAAGGTTAACCAAACCTGTTAATTAATTAAATATGAATTATTTAATTAATATTCTTAAGTCATCTACATATAAATAAATTTAATTATTTATTTATATTGTTCATTTTCCAATTCGTCTAATTTAATTATATAAATAAGTTTATTTAATTAATGCTATCTTCCTCTTAATTAATTAAATAGATTTCACAAATTATTTATATTAATTATCAAATTTTAAATTCTAAATTTAAATGATATTCTGCATTTAATTAAATATTTTCAATATTTAATTAAAACACTTTCTAAATTCTTCACTCTTCTCAATAATTAAATATTTTTGAATATTTAATTAAAAAGTTTTTTCTCTTCTCACATAATTAAATATTTTTAAATATTTAATTAAAGGCTTTTCATTTCTCACACATAATTAAATATTTATTTATTTAAATTATTAGAGACACCTTTTAGTTGTCTCTTCATTTTCCATCTGTCTCTTAAACTTCCATCTTCTTTTCGAATTCTCAATCTCTCACTGTTCATTTTAACAGGTTTGAACTCAACCGTTGATCTTGGCCAATTGAATTCTTGCCTTCGAAAATCTATAAATACAGCCCTCTTATGAGTTGAAAAGGACCTTGAATCCTAGATTTTTATGCGTAGTTATTATAGTCACATTATAGCATTTCAATTTCATAGTTCAAAGCATATTAGCAATGCACATGCATTTTCATTAATCTCATTCTCTCAAGCTGTCATTCTACAAGCTGCTATTTAAACAACTAAGAGCAAGCATCTTGGAACGAATCCTTGGAGATAGAGGACAATGGGACGAATTTAAAGAAGCTTCCTGTGTTTAGAGTTTGCATTTTGCTTTCTTTAATTTAGTTTCTTTAATCTAATGTTTCATTGGTGTATTAGATTAGATTCATTTTGATTTACACATTTTAACGTACACATTTTTGGCATCCACCATGGGGCATCCCCCCATTTTAATCTTTTATTTGCAGATTTTTCTAACAGGTGATGGATTGGAGTTGCGCTTCGATGCATACAATATTTCTTTTGGCGCATCCATAAACTGTTTCGGTGCATCCACAGACTGTTTCGGCGCATCCACAAACTGTTTCGACGCATCCATAGACTGTTTCGGCGCATTCACAGACTGTTTCGACGCATCCACAGATTGTTTCGGTGCATCCAAACTCTATTTTAGCGCATACATGACATCTTTTGGTGCATCCAGGCTCTGTTTTAGCGCATACATGGCATATTTTGGCGCATCCATGGACTGTTTTAGCGCATATAGTTTCTGATTTTTATTTTTTTTAGTCAATCTTAAAATGGCCATATCTTGGTCATATTTTCATCTTTTTCGGAGCTTTTTTTTTTGAAATGGGGTAGAATTTAATAATTTATCCAATGGTGCAGGATTTTATAAACTTTTAAAAAGTTAAAATTTTAAAATTCTCACTTAATGTCAAACCACAATGAAAGTTGGTCTAAATTTCAGGGTTGTTATGCTTAATCATTTATCTAACCCTCGTATCTTCTTGTTTCTTGATTCCATCTAACATTTAGAGCTTGTATTGAAGATTTTAAAGGACCATGGAGCATGAAAATGAAAGAAAAAGCATTATCACATGATTGTAACAAGTGTTTTTAAGCACTTTGGGAGAAATTATAATCTCATTCTTAAATTGTTGTTTGGATCCGACGCGACCGCGGCTAGTTGTTTTATTGATGTATGGGGAATAAAATGAACTAATCCTAGGATGGAAATTTAAAATATGGAATTTATCAATCCTAGGATAGTCACCACATTCTATTTTGTAGTTAAAATGAACTTCATGCCTATTGTGAAGCAACATCTTCACTTAGTTTAGATCATTGTCATTTGGTGCTATAAAAAAATATTGTTTGTTTTATCTGTGGAAATAGGTCTATCCTCTCCCCTTAATTGGGTGACAAAAATACCAGACTACCTTTTCATTTTCATGCAATGTTTGTGCTTTATTACATCCTTTAGAGGGCCTACTCTTGTGGGAAAAAGTACTCACCCAAGAGGAACGACCTAAATGGGAACAACCAAAGCCAGGTTTTCCAACCCACTATAATCAAAAGTGAATTCGGGGAAAGTCCGCAATTCGATGGTAGTGTGCAAAGATAACCATCCCCAAAACCTTTTTTCTAAAGGTTGGGAGGTCTCTTGAGGGAGTTTATCTATTGCCGCGCCGAACAGAAACCTTGACTATGAACCATAGTGTAGAAAGCCAACTGTGTCAGTAACCAAACATCATTTTAATCACAGTGCAAGGGGAGGAAAAAATCTACCCCCAAGACACTCACCATATAATTGCCATGGATTGTTTGCTCAGGGGATTCAGTATCCACTTCCGTCACCTTGAGTACGCACCTAGAAAAGACAAAAACATAGGCACCCTCTAGGGGGTAACATGGCTGTGTGATTCAACACAATTTTAAGCTGTGAGCTATGATTTCTATGATGACCTATTTGACAACTAAGAGTGAGTTTGCTTGGAATGCTTATTTTGTTCAAAACTTGTGAAAATCTCAAGAACATACACTCAATGTTTTAGATTATGTGTCTTTAAAAACAATTGTCTTCCTATTGCATGTTGTGTGTTCAAAACATTAATTTAGATAAGATCATCCAAAAACTTTAAAACATGGGTGATGGGAAAGAAAATCTTGTTCATAGGCTTTATGGAAATAGTTCAAATCAAGAGATAATAGAAGAAATGCTTCAAGAAGCTGAACAAGATCCATAATTTCTCTTAACTATGGAAAAGATCTTAGAGAAAAATAAAGAAGGATACTTTCTTTTATTGGCAAACCAAGGTGCCAAATTGCCCTCTGACTACAATATGGAGAAAATTAAAGAGAATCCTATAAAGAAGGAAACTCCCTTAAACAATCTTAGTACTCTTACCCAACAAGTAAGAGCACTCCAAAGGCACATCAAGGAAATAAAAGGGGGCACAAATAAAAATTCCTTTGACAGAAATATGAATGTAACCTCTTCTCCTCCAAAAACAACATCAACCAAATTCAATGTTTCTGAGTTTTAGCAAAGGTTAAAGGGGAAGCCCAAATCTAAGCCATCAAATAACATTGACCAATCATGTCATGTCATGCATTTATCTTCATCCCCCATTTTTAAAAATGAACCTCATGGTTCTTCCACCCAATTCAATGATCCCATTCAATTACCTTCTTCTATCATATTCTCTACATCCAATGATTCATTTCAATCTACACATCTCGATCAAAACATTCTTTCCACTCCATCCCATGATACCAAAATTCTACAAGCCCTTCCAATCTTTGATCAAGATCCCATATCTCAAGAATCATATGATGATCGCCTCCTTTCATTATTCACCCATGATAATCCTCTTCCATCTCAAGAACAAATATTCTTCCAAGTCCTCCCTCCACCCCATCTTATGAATCCATACCCTCTCATGACTCAATCACATCCCGGGAGCATGACAATTCTTCCATCCTATCCAAAGCTTCCCTTCCATCTAATGATCAAGCTACTCCATCTCCTTCATCTAATAATACTTTTCCAAGTCAAGATCAAATTATCCCATCATCCTCATGTCAAGGGCTCATCACACCTCTTCAAGAAATGTCAACATCATTTGATCATATGGTTGAAAACATTGGCAATTTCTCCACCATAACTGTTGGAGACAATGATCAAAATCAATCCATCAATGAGCACTATGAAGATATTTCTACCCCATCTAGTGATCAAATCAACATTCATCAAGAGCCCTTTTTTAGTTATGATCAAGACCCCTCCTACAAAGATCTATTTCAAGGAGTGTTGACGATATTTGATCCTATTGACATAATCCATGATCCATTAACCAATGATCGTATTGAAAATGTCTCTACAATGCCTAATGAGTTAGAGGACATATCTCAAGAACATATTTCAAATCATGATCAACAGCTATCACCAAGGTCTAGCAATGGTCCCTCCCAAGGCATATTGACATCCTTTGATCTCATGGTTTTGAACAGTGAAAGAATCCTCAACTCACCATTTGATCCAAGTCCACTCAAAGATCAAGAGGATATTGAGCCACTTCCCATGCCTTATGACGATGTCCAAAACTCCTTTGAAAGAAATCCATCCTTTGAAATCAACCCATGTCAAGAATTTGATCCAAAACATGTCGAAAGTAATTCCATAATTAGTCAAGATCAAGGATTCGTATCTCTAAGATACTACAATGATCTAATGGGAACTCTCCTATCTATACAAGATATCACAAATAATTATCATATTCGTATAGCACATACTCCTCCATGTACCCATAATATGCTTTCTTTGGATGGACACATAGATGATCGTCTTTCAAAACAAGAATCTCACACTCTTACCAAGGAACAAGAGTCTCTTACTCTTAAAATTTATACACGTGGTCAAAATATACAGAAATCCAGAGACAGGTTAGAAATGGGTCATGAAGAAGGCTTCTACAAAAGTTGTGAATCAAAAACATCATGTGAAAGCATATCAAGAATGAATCATGAGGAACACTTTTACAAAGACAGTGAAGAATCAACACCTCTTGAAGGAGAATTACAATCCAATATCTCACAAGATCAAGATAAACATACCAATCAGGAATTCATCCCACTTATGGAAGATCCTATCACTTATAAACTTGGATCACTCACCTTTGTAAGGGAAAATTATCTTATCAATAAGGAAGTTGTCACTTTTGAAGATCCACCACAGAGCAAAGAAGGATTAGCACCTTGTTTCCAAGGTAAATAATATCCTATTGCAAATAGGCTTTTTCAGTAGATGAATTATCAAGGCAGAGGATTAGGCCTACATGAACAAGGCATCTTATAACCAGTGCAGATTATTGGAAATCCTAAGAATCAAGGCCTTGGTTATTCTACAATCAAAGGGATCTTAACATATCAATAATACTTTCATAAAATTGGGGGAAACTTCATCTCAAGCAAATGTCAACATAGAGGGTACGAAGAATCTTTATGATGAAACCAATGCCAATACTACAACCAGACACGTCATGAATCTTCATCCATCCACTACCCCATCCACAAATTGGGACCAAATTCAAAAGAAAGACTTGAATCAAATCATGAAGAATGTTATCAAAGCAAAAGAAGCTAAGAAGCATATCAGACAAATCAAATACACTTGGATACCAAAAAATATAAAGAAAGATTATCCCTATCAAACTCCATCAGTCAAAGAAACTATGGGGAAAAATAAAAAAGGGGCAAGTATCCATCAAAGATGTCCAAAAAGATAAAAAGAAGCTTCTCAAGCAACATACAAAGTGTATCAATCAGTTGGTCCTAATTCCATGCACACTTCCATATCCACTCATCATTGCTCATCTTCCCAAGTTTGGAGAGTCAAAGGTTCCAAACTTTCAACTAATCCACCTTTTATTCCTAAAAGCACTCCATCCATGCCTCCACACATGATATCTAATTCTTTCATTGACCATGTGTTGGCAAAAACTATTCATCATAAGGATTCAAAAGGCACTCTATCGCGATGTGTGCACAAAGATGAAGTTAACTCCAGTATCAACAAAGTAGATCATGGATCTCAAAAGTTGCATTCAAGTGCACGTATCTTGGCAAAGTAGCTTCTTCAAATAGGATATCGATGGCACATTATGACAGAAGCATCAACTTCAACACCACCAAGTGGTTCAACATCAACTTAAAATCTTTCAGAAAATACAAAAAAATCAAAATAAGAGAAAAATCATTGCCTTGATGAAAACCTGGCAAATAGGCGTCTTGGTAACAACAAAAAAAAAAAGGGGGGGATTGGAAATAGTTCAAAGAAAAATCTTCCTCTAGCGAAAACCATTTCGATGG
Organism: Sequoiadendron giganteum; assembly: GCA_007115665.2. Taxonomy (NCBI): domain Eukaryota; kingdom Viridiplantae; phylum Streptophyta; class Pinopsida; order Cupressales; family Cupressaceae; genus Sequoiadendron; species Sequoiadendron giganteum. The sequence continues at coordinate 660,669,372 of CM021104.1, forward strand.
TGCTTTGGATAGGTACCATGATGAAAACTTGGAAAACAGGCATCATGTGTAGAATCAAGCATCTACATGCGCCAATTCAAGAGAAAGCATCTTATCATAAAGCCAACATTCCAGCCATATCATCTATTCATCCATGAACCATTTATCTAGCTCATTACCATCTATTTACATTATCTTGATCTTGACAAAAGTTTGGTAAACACTTTACACTTGTTTATGGTAAACATCTTGACATGGGTCATTTTCATTGATCCTATCCAATCCAAATGTTATCTGAGCCTTGAAGCATTATCCGAATGAGCATTCCTCTATTTGAACACCTTATCTTGTCACAAGATAATCCTTGACATCCTTTGCATGCTTACAATATCTATCCATACACCTTGTCAAGAATTCACCGATGGCCGTTCAAACATTGCTAGACACTGGGGGCAAATTTTTTCATCTTCCTTCAGGAATGAATCTTGATATATATCCTCCAACTTATGTGGTGATCTGAACATTGGAAGGCATAAAATCAAATTGGTCAATCATTTGCGAGTCAAAAATCACTAGCCCATGGCATATTTTGACAGGAAGACGCTCCTTATCAAGTTTTATCTTTCGTCAAACATCAATCTGAACAATTCATATCAGTCACATCTAACTTGCATGTTAGTGTCACATCAAATCATCAAAATAATTTTGTTCCAAATCAAGCTTCATCAATATTGATCAATTGAATCCAATCAATTATCACCTTGTTTGACTTAACACACTTAGTCAAATTTTCATCTTATGAACAAGTTTACTCTAGGATAACAAAACTTCCTTGGGTTTATAGGTTCATTATCATCTTTTTTTGGCTCAACACACTTAGTCAAACTATCAATCCATCAATCTGATCAATCAACCTTAGCTTGGTTTTCAAAAAAATCTCAAAATAGAGCACTGATATCATCATGTAGTTCGCCTCTAGGAGCTTTTCTAGTAGGTAGTCGGCAACATGTGTCAAGCATCATAAATATTGGAAATAATAGTCTTGTCCAATTAAAATGAGCCTACATGACTATTTTTGGCAGATACCAGAAATAAATTCGATGATCTTAATATGAATAAAATGAATGATAAACTTAAAAGCATAAGATTCAAATTGTTGTTTTGATATTTGATGACGTCATATCTTTGGAGTGGTTCAATGATGGACTGAACTAGAATCACAAGGAAGAAGTGTGATTTTTCTTTGCGTGTTTTCTCTAAGTTAATCATTAGTATTGTGCAAATTTGTCGTGGGACATGCTCTACAATGTATCATTGATGACATTTGAGAATTTGCATAGGAAAATGGTTAAATTTTGTCTGTTTATGCATGCAATACTCAGGTCATCTTGATTCAATTATACCTTGATGCTTGTATTAACTTGCTACATCAAACATTATGAAATCAATACTCAGGTCATCATTGGTGCTAACATACCCTTTGATGCTTGTACTAACTTTCAACATATCAAAAGGCTCAATGATGGCAACTGAACACAGCACGAAATGGCAACAAGGAGAATGGTTCATTATTTCATTTAGGATTGCATAATGCATTATTACTTTTTAGGACTGCATAATTCATTTGCATTTTGAGGGCCTTTTTAAATAGATTTTTGAGGGTTGACCACATTCTTGAATATCCTTTTCAGACAACGGTTGAGTATGATTGGACATTTGTTACATCTCATGTTTATTATCATTCACATTCATTTCACATCATTTTTCATTATCATTATCATTACACTTGCATACTTACATCATCATTTCATTTCGTTATCATATCCATCACATCTCATCTGCATCATCTCAATCAATTCATCCAATCATTTCTTCGAATCTCGTCTTATCAATCAATTCAATCTAGCACAAATCATTTAATCATACCTTTGGTCTTGTTCCTAGCCTCAGTGCAAGCCTCGATCGTCATCATCATCGGGATGTATCCTTCCCTATCCTTGTGTTGTTCTGGGATGTATCCTTACCTAATCAACAACACTATCATCATCATCATCAATCCATCTCGGCTTGTAGTTTGATTGGGGCAACATCATACTCATTTTTTTTAATCTATTTGTGTTTCTTTCTTCTCATTTTCTCTTACCAATCTCCTATCACTTATCAACCTCTCTTGTTCATCATTTTACATCAATCCATCCAATCATTTATTTCAATTTCTTCTAATCAATCACATTGCTTCTTCTAATCAAACTCATTCAACCAATCAATCATCTTCATCAAATTCTTGTATCAATCCTCTTCAATCAAATAAAATCTTCTATTTGTTTTTCATATCGCATGGAAGCAAATTTATCAATCAAATCAAATCTACTATTTGTTTTTCATATCGTATGGAAGCAAATTTATCAATCAAATCAAATCTACTATTTGTTTTTCATATCGCATGGAAGCAAATTTATCAATCAAATCAAATCTACTATTTGTTTTTCATATCGCATGGAAGCAAATTTATCAATCAAAAAGCATCATCAATCAAGGCAAAATCAAAGTTCTTCATCTTCAAATCAATCTTTCAATAGGGGTTTTCATGAAATCATCTTTATCAGTCGATGAATTAGATAGCAAATCAGTAAAAAAAGAATTAAAAAAAATAAAAAATCATCTTTATCTGATTCATCACCCGAGGGGGCATATAGCATCAGTAATTTCCAAAATCTAGGGCAAATTTTTTTGAAGCAATGCGTAAAACACATCACTTCAAAGAGGGGCAAAATGTACACATCTAACAATGGTCAAGGTTAACCAAACCTATTAATTAATTAAATATGAATTATTTAATTAATATTTTTAAGTCATCTACATATAAATAAATTTAATTATTTATTTATATTGTTCATTTTCCAATTCGTCTAATTTAATTAAATAAATAAGTTTATTTAATTCATGCTATCTTCCTCTTAATTAATTAAATAGATTTCACAATTTATTTATATTAATTATCACAAGTTTAAATCCTAAATTTAAATGATATTCTTCATTTAATTAAATATTTTCAATATTTAATTAAAACACTTTCTAAATTCTTCACTCTTCTCAATAATTAAATATTTTTAAATATTTAATTAAAAAGCTTTTTCTCTTCTCACATAATTAAATAATTTTAAATATTTAATTAAAGGCTTTTCATTTCTCACACATAATTAAATATTTATTTATTTAAATTATGAGAGACACCTTTCATTTGTCTCTTCATTTTCCATCCATCTCTTAAACTTCCATCTTCTTTTTGAATTCTCGATCTCTCACCGTTCATTTTAACAGGTTTGAACTCAACCGTTGATCTTGGCCAATTGAATTCTTGTCTTCGAAAATCTATAAATACAGCCCTCTTATGAGTTGAAAAAGACCTCGAATCCTAGATTTTCAGGTGTAGTTATTATAGTCACATTTTAGCATTTCAATTTCATAGCTCAAAGCATATTAGCAATGCACATGCATTTTCATTAATCTCATTCTCTCAAGCTGCCATTCTACAAGCTGCTATTTAAAACAACTGATAGCAAGCATCTTGGAATGAATCCTTGGAGATAGAGGACAATGGGATGAATTTGAAGAAGCTGCCTGTGTTTAGAGTTTGCATTTTGCTTTCTTTAATTTAGTTTCTTTAATCTAATGTTTCATTGGTGTATTAGGTTAGATTCATTTTGATTTACACATTTTAACATACACATAATCTATCTTAGGAAGGGCATCACCAAATTCACTCAAATAAAAAGAAATCAGTTTCCCAAACAACATATCTCAAGTTACATTTACAACAGTCTGAAGCTCTTCAATGGTTGCAACTTTGATTTTGTATGCATCAGGTAAGGATCTAATCACTTTAGCAACAATATCCGACTCATCCACGTGTCCACTAGCAAATCTAATACCACACACAAGTTCATTCACTCTTTGCATGTAAGTAGCAATATTCTCATCATTATCCATCTTTAGCAGTTCATATTTTCCTTTCAAACATTTTAAATTTTCCATCTTCACATTAGCATCACCTTCATACAAAGTTTCTAACTTTTTCCATATCTCATAAGTAGGTTTTAGATCCATAACATTTGTCATATTAGTATCAGTCAAAGCACTCAACAATGCTTCCTTAGCTCTAATATTATATTCAACATCCCTAATATCAATAGTAGTAGTAGGGGCATTCAAAGGAATAACATACCTATGAATTATAATGTTCCAGTAGGATTCACCATTGCACTTCAAATGACACTCCATTCTAGGCTTCCATAGTGTGTAGTTTCTTCCATCAAATCTCAAACTATCATTCTTGTATGTCGCCATCCTGAGTCACCTCAAGCTATTAGATTTATTCCAAGGAACCTACTCTGATACCAATTGTTTGCAACACAAGGGCAAACAACTGAGAGGGGGGTGAATCAATTGTCATAGAATTTCAAACTTTATTAAACTTATTAACCTTCAATTTGAGATCTGATTATTAACAGTGAAATCATGAATCAACAGCACATCAAAAACACACATAACACGAAGATTTTTGTGTGGAAACCCTATTAGGGGAAAAACCACGGTTTAGATTAATCCACAATTTATACCTTGTTAAAAATATAAAAGAAATGAATAAGGAATAGACATGCATTCAGGCACACTGCCTAGAGCTCACTGCTTAGAGGAAGAATCACTGTCTTACAAAAAATATTTCAAATTAAAACTATCTGAAGAATTCAACTAAGAAATTAGCATTTATAAATGGTAGACTACAGTTTCGGTTAAGCACATGAACACTTCTTCACTTTCTTTCACTATTCTTCACACTCTACTCTACCTTCAAATTATTTGTACCTTATTCGCACATAGCACACACACACACACTTCACACATCATACACTTTCAAACTCTTGCATACTCGCACACTTTTCAAAATGAAGAAAAAAATCACATATATATATCTGTAAAAATAAATTACATTACTTTATGTCAACTTCAACAAAATAGTAGAATGAATGTAAATTGTCAGCCAAAAACAATAAAGATTATCAATGCACATCCACCAAGGTCGAACACAACATATTAGAGACCTATAACAATGTCCTCAAACATGAAACACCTTCAATTAATCTTCCTCAAATATCCACAAGATGCTACAAGCACTCTATCGGACATGAACATGAAAAACATGAACATGCAACAAAAAATATTGGATCACAAGCACAATGATCAATGTGGACGTGCAATACAAATAGAAAATGATCTACAAACATCCAGAAACACTTTAGGAATGTATGCAACACTTTAGATTACCAAGAACATATTATATTCTTCTATGAACACCACTTCCAGTGACAGAATAACTATCAGAATACAAAACAGTATAACTTCCTCAAATCTTCATGCTCACCTCGAAAACTTATGGAGTAGGAAATTCATACATAGGAAAGCAAACACTTTAATACACAATTGATCATCATCAACATACTGAACTTTGTAGAACATTGAACTTCACTACTTCATAGACAACTTGTAACATATTTTATTATAATTTTCTCAATATCCTCGATATATACAGTCTTAAAGACATCAATGCTAATAGTTTTGACATCAGTGACAACCACATATCAGAAATACAACCAAAAAATCCAAAAATCTTCCCCTTTGGCATTTATGGCAACACATAGTGTGAAAAATACACCATCAACGTAGCTAACTCTTCTTTTAACAATCTCCCCTTTACACAATACTCTAATCATACTATTCTTCTCCCCCTTAGTTTTTCACATTATTCTTCTCCCCCTTTGACATCAATGCAAAAGGTACACATGCTCTATAACACATATATGAATAATTTGACTACTCCCCTTGAGTAGCAACCACCACAACATCATTCTGAATCAAAATATGATTATGAATGCATAGACTAATGCAAAGACTATGCATCTTAGTTCTAATTAGGAGGGGTAATCACCCCTAACTTCTCTATGAGATACTCAAAAGTATCCCTAGGCAAAGGCATAGTAAAGATGTATGCAATATGTTCCTTAGTAGGGACACACTCCAGTCTGACTTCCTTGTCAATTACTTTGTCTCTCAAAAAGTGGTACTTGATAGATATATGTTTGTTTTTCGAATGCAACACCAAATTCTTAGGAATGTTTATTGTACTTGAAATATCACAGAATATCGCAATAGGTTCATCATACACAACTTTTATATCTTTTTGCATCTCCTTCATCCACAATACTTGAGTATAATTGTTTGCAATAACAATGTATTTTTCCTCTACAATAGACAATGAGAAGACATTCTACTTTTTACTTAACGATGAAATCAACTTCTTCCCCAAGAAAAATGCACCACAACTAGTAATTTTCCTATCATATACATCTCTTGCCCAATAAACATTAGTAAAGGCACTTAAAGTAATATAATCATCTTTTGGATACCATAGGCCAAAATCAATTGTTCCTTTCAAGTATCTGAAAATCCTCTTTACAACAATCACATGAGATTCCTTAGGATCGCCTTGAAATATAACAACAATGCATACAAAATTCATAATGTCTGGTCTATTTTGAGTTAGATAAAGCAATCTAGGAGTCATTGATATGTATCTAGTCTGATTTTCCTTCGGAGAATCATCATTATGTGTTAACTTGCATCCGGTCACCATGGGTGTACAAATTGGCTTTGAATCTTCCATACTAAATTTGTTTAGAAATTCCTTCACATACTTGGATTGAGATATAAATATTTCTTTATCTATCTAAGTAATTTGCAGTCTGAAAAATAATTTTAGTTCTCCAATCATTGACATCTCAGACTCATTATGCATCTCATTAGCAAACTACATGCACAAACCATCATCTCCTCCAAAAATGATATCATCAACAAAGACTTCCACAATTATTTTTTTATCGTCATCAATATTGGAATATAGATTACTATCAGTAGTACCATTTTTAAATCGATCCTTCAACAAGTATTTATCCAATCTCTCATACCAAGCTCTAGGGGATTGTTTGATTCCATACAATTATTTCTTCAACCGACAAACCATATCTCCCTAATCAGTCAATTGAAATCCATCAGGTTGTTTAATATACACCTCTTCTTCTAGTTCACCATTTAGAAATTCTGAATTGACATCCATCTGATAAACTTTGTAGTTTTTGTGAGTTGTATAACCAAGAAACAATCTCATAGCTTCAATTCTAGAAACAAGAGAAAAAGTTTCTTCAAATTGAATTCCTTCCATCTGAGAGTATCCTTTACATAACAATCTTGCTTTGTTTCTAATAACTTCACCTTGTTCATTCAACTTGTTTCTAAAAACCCATTTATTTTAGATTACATTATATTTTTTAGGTCTTAGAACAAGAATCCATGTATTACTCATTTCAATTTTTTATAGTTCTTCTTTCATTGTTTCAATCCAATGTTCATCTCTGCATGCTTCATTTACATTTCTTGGCTTCATCTTTGAAATTAAACAATATTCTTCTACAATTCTTCTTCTAGTCTAGATACCTTTATCCTTATTTCCAATAATCTAATTTTCTCAAAGATTCAATCTCACATACCTTGAAGTTTTAGGTTGTTCTTGAATTTTAGGATCTTGTGATCTCTCTTCTGTGCTTTCACTAGTCTCTCCTTCCTAATCTTCTTGATTCACCGAAATAATCTGAACTTTATTTGAAGTTTGATTTGTGTTTTTACTATCATTCTGATCATCAGAATCATATCCACAAGTTTTGGAGGGTCTGGCAATGTCTTCATCAACCTTAACATTTGTAATTTTAACTATTTTCCTCAATCTCTTGTTGTAGTACCGATAGGCCTTGATCTTAGTAAAATAACCGAGAAATATTCCTTCATCACTTCTACCATAAATTTTTCCTATATCTTCATCTCTCTTGATATAGCATTTACTCCCAAATATTTTGACGTATTTAACAATAGGCTTATGAGCAAACCATAGCTCAAAAGGAGTCTTACCAGTATTACCTTTGATTTGTACTAGGTTAAGGATATAAACTTTAGTACTTACAACTTCTCTCCAATAGACATGAGGGACATTTCCTTCTAGCATCATGATTCTAGCAGCATCTAGAACTGTTTTGTTCTTCCTTTCCACAACTCCATTTTGTTCAGGGTTCTGCGGTGCAGATAGTTGTCTCTTTATCCTATGTTCTTCATGAACATAACTAAACTCATTGGAAGTGAGTTCACCACCTCTATCTAATCTTAGACACTTAATCTTCATACATGTCTGTATCTCAACCATAGCTTTAAAGATCCTGAACTTTTTTAGGGCTTCAAATTTCTCCCTTAAGAGAGTAACCCACATCATCCTAGAGTAATCATCAATAAGCAACATGAAATACCTATAAACTTGCATACTTATGACTCTAGAAGGACCACACAAGTCAATATACACAATCTCCAATAATTCATTTGAACAATGTTGTTCACTATAAGATGAAATTCTAGTTTATTTTCCCAGCTGACATTCCTTGCATATGACACTAGTAGGCTTCACCAACTTAGGAAGATCTGTCACAGCCTATGAGACAATTATCTTGATAATATTGTCAAAGTTTACATGGCACATTCTTCTATGCCATAACGAAATCTCATCAACTTGAGCAACTAGAAAACTTTTACCACCAGCATTCAGATGAAAGATGTTACATTTTGTTTTGTACTAGAAGCAATCACATTTCTAGAACATCTTAATATTCTACCCTTTCCATCTTTGAATTGAATATTGTATACCTTATCAACCATCTATCCAACACTCAAAAGATTATGCTTCAAACCTTTAACATAAAGAACATCATTAGTATTATGCTTACCATAAAATGAAATACATCCTCTGCCATGGATTATACCACCATTATTATCTCCAAATATTACAACACCACCATCATACATTTCCAGGATTACATATTTGATTTTATCACCTATCATGTGATGTGAATATCCACTATCAATTACCCATTCATCTTTTTCTTCAACTCAAGCAACTAGGGATTTCTCCAGCTTTGTACAACTAGCAGATTCAGTAGACACAAGATTATTTTCCTTGATAGCAATGAACAAAAACTCATCTTCACTTGCATTCCCTTTGTTAGATTCATCATTTGTCACACCTTCATCAGCAGCATAATAAAACTTCTTTTGAAAATTATTCTTGTAAGGTCTTGGCTAAGGAACTATTTCTGAAAAACTTGAAGCAAAATGACCAATCTTACTACAAGAAAAACATTTTATAGGAAAATTTCCTTTATACTTACCTTATCCTCTAGCTTCCCTCTTTACAATAAGTGCTTCAAGCTCATTAAATTATCTTTCATCTTCTTTAATCTGTCTCATTTCTTCCTCATACCAGAATACCTTTCTAGAAGAAAATTCACCTAGATCATATATGTACTTGTATCTCTTAGAAGTAGTAGCTTTAAATGTAGACTTTGTCTTAGCAAGGCCATTAGAATATTCACTCAACTAAAAAGTAGTCAGTTTCCCGACCAACATATCTCTGGTTACATTCATAATAGTCTAAATCTCTTCACTAGTTGCAGTGTTGATTTTTTATGCATCAGGTAAGGATCTAAGCACTTTAGCAACAATCTTTGTTTCATCCACCTGTCCAACAACACATTTGATACCACAGACAAGTTCATTCACTCTTTTTATTTAAGTAGTAATATTCTCATCATTACCCATCTTTAGTAGTACATATTTTCCTTTCAGACATTGTAACTTAGCCATCTTCACATTAGCATCACCTTCATACAAACTTTCCAACTTTTTCCAAATCTCATAAGCAATTTTTAGATCCATAACATTTTTCATCTCAGTATAAATCAAAGATCTCAAAAATGCTTCCTTAGCTCTAATATTATATTCAACATCCCCAATCTCAACAGTAGTAGTAGGGACATTCAGATGAGTAACATACCTTTGACTTGTAATGGTCCATTAGGATTCACCAATGCACTTCAAATGACACTCCATTCTATCCTCCTATAGTGTGTAGTTTGTTCCATGAAATCTTGAACCTTGTATGTCACCATCCTAGATCACTCCAAGCTATTAGACTTCTTCCAAGGAACCTACTCTAATACCAATTGTTGGAAACATAAGGAAAGACAACTGAGAGAGGGGGGTGAATTAGTTGTCATAGAATTTAAAAATTGATTGAAATTATTAATATTCAATCTCATATCTGATTATTAATAGTGTTTTCTTGCATGAATCAACAGCACATCAAAAACACATATAACACCAAGATTTTTACGTGGAAACCCTATTAGGGGAAAAACCACGGTGGAGGTTAATCCATAAGTTATAGCATGTTAAAAGTATAAGAGAAATGAATAAGGAATACACATGCATTTAGACACACTACCTAGAGCTCACTACTCAGAGGAAGAATCACTATCTTATAGAAAATATTTCAGATTAAAACCATCTAAAGAACTAAACTAAGAAAGTAGTATCTACAAATGCCTGAGTACAGTTTCAATTAAGAACATGAAAACTTCTTCACTTTCTTTCACTCTTCTTCACACTTTAATCTTTCTTCAAATTATTTGTAGCTTATTCGCACATAGAACACACACACTTCACACCTCGTACACTTTCATGCTCTTTCATACTTGCATACTTGCACACTCGTCAAAATGAAGAAAAAAATCACATATATATCTGCAACAAGAAATTACATTGCTTTATGTCGGCTTCAACAAAATAGTAGAATGAATGAAAATTATGGGTGCAAAATAGTAAATATTATCAATGTGCATCAACCAAGGTTGGAACATAGTAGAGACCTAAAAAAATTTCCTCAAACACGAAAAACCTTCAAGTAATCTTCCTTAGAGATCCACAACATGCTACAAGCACTCTGTCGGCCATGAACATGAAAAACATGAACACGCAAGAGAAAATCTCATATCGTGAGAAAAATGATCAATGCGAATGTGAAACACAGATAGAACATGATCTAGAAACATCCACAAACACTTCAGGAATGTATGCAAAACTTTATATTACATAGAACACATTATCTTCTTCTGTGAACACCATTTCTAGTTACAAAAATAACTATCACAATATAGAACTTTATAACTTCCACAAATCTTCATGCACACCTCTGAAACTTATAGAGTAGGAACTTCATACATAGGAAATCAAACCCTTTAATATGCAACTTATCATCATCAACATACTGAACTTTCTAGCACATTGAACTTCACTACTTCACAAACAACTTGTAACATATTTTATTACAATTTTCTCAATATCCTTGATATATATAGTCTTAAAGATATCAATGCTAATAGTGTTGACACCAATGAAAAACACATATCAGTAATACAACCACAACATCCAAGAATGTCCCCCTTTGGCATTGATGGCAACACATGATGTGAAAAATACACCATCAACACAACTAACTCTTCTTTCAACAATATCCCCTTTACACATTACTGTAATTGTATTGTTCTTCTCCCCCTTTGCAATCAATGGAAAAGGTACACAATCTCTAAACCAAATATTTGAATCATTTGACTACTCCCCCTGTGTAGCAGCCACCACAACATCAATCTGGGTCAAAATAAGATTATGAATGCACAAACTAATGCAAAGACTATGCATCTTAGTTATAATTAGGAAGGGTAATCACCCATAACTTCTCTCTGAGATAATCAAAATTATCCTTAGGTATAGGCTTTGTAAATATGTCTGCAATCTATTCCTTCATAGGCACATAGTCTAGTCTGACTTCCTTATCACTCACTTTGTCTCTCAAAAAGTGGTACATGATAGATATATGCTTGGTCTTTGAATGCAGCACCAAATTCTTAGAAATGTTTATAACACTTGAATTATTATAGAATATGCCAATAGGTTCATCATACAAAACTCTAATATCTTTCAGCATTTGTTTCATCCATAATACTTGAGTACAATTTGTTTACAACAACAATGTATTTTGCCTCTGTAGTAGACAATGAAACAACATTCTTGGTGAGGAGTGCTATCTCTCAAGAGCATATTTTCTTTTTCTAAAACCTAATCTTTGGCCTCCCTAGGGTATGCTTCTCTACCCTACTCAGGGATCACTCCTAGGACCCCTATCTCCTTATAGAACTCTCCACCAATTTCAAATACTCACCTTACTCTCACACCCCTACTCAACACCTTTGGCTCAATTTTGCCACAATGTTCCCCAAGACATTATTGGGATCAGGAATGGTTCTTCCAACTATTCCTAGGGTGTTCTTACTCCACTCTGATACTTCTTATAGGATTCCTTCTTCATCTTCCTATCAAATTCTTTTAAACCTTGTTTTAGGCCTTGTAGCCTTTTTGGCCAATTAGGCCTCCTAAAACCAGTATTCTTGGAAAACCCCCAAACTCTTCATGGATTCTCACTATAGACCTCCTAGGATTCAATATTTTCTAGGTTTCAGTCCTCCATGGTGTCTGTACATAGGACATTCAACAAACCCCTATTTTCAAGGGTTTCTAGGGTATGTAACACAGTCCGGTTTCTTTTAACTTAGTTGAGTGCTTTAATGGCCTCCTCTGCTCTTCTCCTTGCACACACATATCCAAGAAACATACCCCTACACCCCAACACCATGAATTGGCACAAACCAATCGATTTGGCAAGTCTTCTTGCTGTTGTTTTGTCCAACCAACTAGCCAGAATGCCCTTGCACTCGCCTAGAGCTTGATGGATCTACCAACTCTCCTAAAAAAAAAGAATCCTAAAACCATATCTACACTATATACACAGTTCCCTACTTGATTCCAAGTGGCCATGGAAGATTTTCCATGGGAAGTCAAGTGGGGATCATTATTTACAAAACTATCCCTGAACTGGGCAGTGAAACCAAGAACCCAAAACAAATTGCAAAACCTTAACCATTTGAACTAAATGACTAAACTAATGCTACACAAGGCAAGAATAGGTCACAAATGAAAGTATCAAGGCATTATTTTACTCCTTTCAATCCATTAATTGACTGGATGAAGGCTGTATCACATAAATCAAACAAATTTGCTCTTTTCCAAGTCACAATCTCTTGTTTCCAAAACTCAATCCATACAATAGCTTTCCCACATGTCATATTATGGTTTTTCTAACCATATATACCTTATTCCCACATTTTAGGACCCTTAGGTCGGGCTTAGAACATCATTAATGCCATTTTCCAACTTTTAGGACAAATTTCCAAGACAACATTGTCAAGATTTGCCTAATCGCGTCATTAAGAATTTCCCACACTTCAAAGCTCTAAACTAACCTAGATTTAACAAAACTCAAACATCAATTCAACCTTGGGACTTTATAACTTAGTATTTATTACCTTGGTGGTTGGCTAGAACCACCTACAAGCCAAAATTTGTAAAGATCTCTCCAAAAGACCTTAAGGTGCTCCTGCACCATTCTCCTCCTGCAACAAAGAAGTTAAGGAACCTGTGGTGTTAAGAACTCCTCACTGATACCATGCTTCTTGAAGTCACTCTCTGCTATCCAAGTAGCCTCTGACTCTGGTTGGTGTCTCCACTTCACTAGGTGCTCCATGTTTGTCTTATGCCTAGTCTTCTTCTTCACCCTTGAATCCAGAATCTTGTCAACCTGTGGTCTAATCTGATCAGGTACCTTGATTCCTTCCACATCCTTACTCACCTCAGCACTATAATATTCCTCATCCATTTTTGTTCCTTTATACTTCACCAAGTCCTTCATATTAAAGATAGGCAAAATGGACATCTCCTTGGGTAAATCCACCTTGTATGCATTTGATCCATACTTAGCCAACACTTTGCATGGCCCTATCCTTTTCATCTGCAACTTACTTGGTATGCCTTTTTGTAGTCTTTCCTTGTTCAAGTATACCATCACCAAATCACCTATTTCAAATTGTAGTTCTCTCTTCCCTTCATCTCTTTTAGCCTTCAACTTCTGGTTAGCCTCCATTAATGTCTTCTTTACCTACTCATGAACCTCTCTCATTGGCTGAGCAAAATCATCAGCATGTCCACTGATTCCTTCATAACCTTTTAGGTCTCTTAGCTCAAGTACACCTCTTGGATGTAACCCATATACAATTTCAAAGGGACTCTTACCAGTAGACCTATTTGTGCTATCATTATAGGAAAATTCTTCCTATGAAATGACTTTTTCCCATCCTTTTCCATACTCCTTAGTTAGACACCTTAACAAGTTACCAAGTACCCTATTTATCACCTTTTTCTATCCATCCATTTGAGGATGATATGCTGAACTATGAGACAAGTTGGTTCCTAACCTCCTCCGAAGAGTTTTCCAAAAATGTCCCATAAACTTCACATCTCTGTCTGCAACTATGCTCTTTGGCAACCCATGTATCCTTACTCCCTCCTTGAAGAATAGGTGTGCAATCTTACTTGCATCATGTGTTGTTTTTCATGGGATGAAATGGCTTATCTTGCTGAATCTGTCCACTACCAAAAACACACTGTCAAAACCAGTCGGTGTCCTAGGTAGCCCTACTATGAAGTCCATGCTTATGCATTCCCATGGTCTATTTGGGATGGGTAATGGCTGATAAATACCTTCATTTTTTGACGTTCCCTTTTCCTTTTGACACACTCCACATTGCTCAACATACCTTCTTACATCTCTTTGCATCTTAGGCCACCAATAGAACCTCTCCACTAAGTCTAGGGTCTTGTTCAATCCAAAGTGTCCACTCAAACTGCCATTGTGATTTTCTTGAATAATATTCTCCCTCATGGAACCTCTTGGAACACATAATTATTTCCCTCTAAACAATAGTCCATTCTGCAGAGTATAATCTGCATATTCACTATGAAAATGGTTTTCAAAATCAGTACATACCTTGTAGATCACTGAGAAATCAGAATCTCCTGCATATAGATCTTTGAATCCTTCAACCCGTGTGCTTTGTAGCTGTATCTCTTGAATGGTAAGCAATCTCCTACTAAGGGCATCTGAAACCTTGTTGTTAACCCTTTTCTTATGCTTGATAGTAAATGTGTATGATTGCAAAAACTACATCCATTTGATATGCCTCAAACTGAGCTTCTCTTGAGTATTGATGTAGCTTAAGGCTTGATTGTCGGTGTATACCACAAATTCTTTCGGCAATAGGTAGTGCCTCCACTTCTTAAGAGCTTGTACTAAAGCATACAACTCTAAGTCATAGGATGAGTACCTAGACTTTGCTCCATTCAGCCTTTCACTAAAGAATACCACTGGCATGCCTTCTTGGCTTAGGACTCCACCCATTGCTATGTTGCTTGCATCACATTCCACTATGAATGGTTTTCCAAAAATTGGTAAAACTAGGATTGGTTGGGTAACTATCTCCCTCTTCAATCTTTCAAATCCTTCATTGGCTTCTTTGGTCCACACAAACTTTGTTTTCAATCCTCCTTTGATGGTGTCAAGGACCGGTGCACAAATTTCACTAAACCTTCTAACAAACTTCCTATAGAATTGTGCTAATCCATGGAAACTCCTAAATTCAATCCCTATCTTGGGAGTAGGCCAACTAAGAATGGCTTCAACCTTGCTCTTGTCCATCTTCAAGTTCCCTTGAGATACTACAAATCCTAGGTAGACTAACTCTTGCTTCATAAACTCACTCTTCTCAAGATTTATGGTGAGCTTCTCCTCTTGAAGTTTCTTCAACACAAGTTCTAGGTGCTTCATATGTTCTTCTTTTGTTTTGCTAAAGATGAGGATATCATCTAAGTAGACTACCACAAAGACTCCTATATAGTCCTTCAATACCTCATTCATCACCCTCATAAAAGTGCTAGGTGCATTTGTAAGCCCAAATGGCATTACTAACCACTCATATAACCCCTCTGTAGTTTTAAAAGCTGATTTCCATTCATCTCCCTCTTTCATCCTAATCTGATAGCAGCCACTTTTCAAATCAGTTTTAAAGTAGTACCTAGCACCCCCTAAACATTCCATTAAGTCTTCTATCCTAGGAATAGGAAACTTATATCTAATGGTTATCCTATTTATTGCCCTAGAATCAGTACACATTCTCCACTTATCTCCCTTCTTAGGTGCCAACACCACTGGAATAGCACATGGGCTTATGCTTTTCCTAATCAACCCTTGGTCCAAAGGTTTTTGAACTTGCCTTGATATCTCCTCATTCTTCTCTAGTGTCATCTTGTATGCGGCCTTGTTAAGCAATGTTGCTCCTAGCACAAAGTCTATTTGATGACTGATTTCCCTCTTAGGTGGTAGTGTAGCTTGTGTGCCTTCACAAATGATATCCCTGAATTGATCCAATAGTTGCTTCACTTCTGTTGTCATAGGTAGATGACTAGGTGAATCCTCCTTCTTTGGTTTCAACATGATTGCATAGACAACTCCTTCTTCCTCCTTCATGCATTTTAGGAATTCCTTTCCACTCATCAAAAGTACATTGGATTCTGCCTTCTCCACTATGCCTTCTTCTATCAAAGACTGGATTTTATAAGTCACTCCATCCTTTTTTAATGAATACTTATTCTCCTTGCCATGGTGTACTACCTCCCTATCATATTTCCATGGTCTTCCAAGCAACAAATGGAATGCATCCACTGGTAACACATCACATAGTATCCTATCTTGATACTTCCCTATAGCAAACTCAACCCATACTTGTTCATTGACCAATATATTTTGCCCCTTATTCAGCCAAGTAACCTTGTAAGGACACACATGGGGTATCTTGATGAGGTTCAACTTCTATACTACCTCCTCTGATATGAAATTATCAGTAGATCCTGAGTCAATGATGACCTTGCAGACCTTACCTAGTATCTTACACTTGACTCTAAATTAGCTCTCCTTTGTTTGTGTTCATCCTCGGTAAGTGCTTTGATCAAGATCCTTATCAACATGAGATTGTCTCCTTTCTCTAAATCTAAACTCACCTTTGAGTGCTTGGAACAGTCCTCTTGTTGGACATAAGTGATCTTCTTCTCACCTTGTGAAGATGCTGGCTTGTCAGGACACCTATAAGCCGGGTGATCCAACTGTCCACAATTATAACACTTCATGGAAGCAAAATGAGAACTTCTCCCAAATCCTCCTAATCTGCCTCTTGCACCATTGTCAGAGCTTCTACCTCTGTATCCCCTCTACTATTTGTCTCATGGGATTTTTCACCCATCTTAGAATCTCCTTGGCTTCTATTCTCATTTATCCTTCCACCAAAACCTCCTCTATGTCCACCTTTAGGGTCTCTGCCTCTTCCTTTACCCCTGGTATTAGAATCTTGTTTCTTCTTTAGTTTCTCTTCCACTTTAAGAGCCATCTGATAACAACTATGGAGGGTAGTAAGTGTAAAGAGACTCAACTCTTCTTGTATTTTCCATCTAAGGCCGTTTAGATACCTAGCAACCTTAATGCTTTCAACTTCTTGCACTCTAGACCTAAGGCTTAGCTTTTGGAACTCTTCTATGTAGGTAGCTACATCTAGTTCTCTTTGTCTAAGATTTTTCCTCTTCTTATGCAATTGGATGTCATAGTCCTCAGGTAGATAGTTTTCTTTTACTTTAACCACCATTTTTTTCCAATTTCCTATTGGCTTCTTGCCTTCCTTCTCTCTTTCTTCTTGCAAGAATTTCCACCAAGTTAATGCTTGTCCTCTTAACCTTGATTTGGCTATCTTCACCTTTTGTGCCTCTGTAATCCCATCACATTCAAAGTGATTCTCCATTCCCTCAATCCATTCCATAACGAAATTTGCATCCATTCTTCCTATGAAAACAGGGATGCCTTCTAGTGCCTTGCCACTTAATGCCTTCAATGCTTTGAGGAAGGGTTCCTCTGCTAATGGAGGGTTAGGTTTTGGCTCTATGTCTTCCTCAACATGGTCCTTACCCTTTTCTTTAACTCGTGCTAACCACACTACCATCTTGCCTGCAGTCTCTGCAACCTCTTTAGTTTTTCCTTCATTTCTTCCACAATTTCTTCAAGACGTCTATTCTTTTATTGTTGCTTTGTGAGATCTCTTTCCAATTTTGCATTGGTCACCATGGTGCTTTCCCCTATGGATTCACTTCCCTCTGACATTCACTTCTCAATTCCCAAGCCTTTTAATGGCTCTGATACCAATTTGGTGAGGAGTGTTATCTCTCAACAACACATTTTCTCTTTCTAAGACCTAATATTTGGCCTCCCTAGGGTATGCTTCTCTACCCTACTCAGGGATCACTCCTAGGACCCCTATCTCCATATAGAACTCTCCACCAATTTCAAATACTCACCTTACTCTCACACCCCTACTCCGCACCTTTCGCTCAATTTTGCCACAACGTTCCTCAATCCATTCTTGGGCTTAGGAATGGTTCTTCCAAATATTCCTAGGGTGTTCTTACTCCACTCTAATCCTTCTTGTAGGATTTTTTCTTCATCTTCCTATCAGATTCTTTTAAACCTTGTTTTAGGCCTTCTAAAACTAGTATTCTTGGAAAACCTCCAAACCTTCCTTAACAAACCCCCAAAGTCTTCATGGATTATCACTATAGACCTACTAGGCTTCAATATTTTTTAGGTTTCAGTAGCCCATGGTGTCCGTACATAGGACTTTCACCAAACCCCTATTTTCAAGGGTTTGTAGGGTATGTAACACAGTTCAGTTTATTTTAACTCAATTGAGTGCTCTAATGGCCTCCTCTACTCTTCTCCTTGCACACACATATCCAAGAAACATACCCCTACACCCATACACCATGAATTGGCACAAACCAATCCATTTGGCAAGTCTTCTTGTTGTTGTTCTGTCTAAGCAACTAGCCAGAATGCCCCTACACTCGCCTAGAGCTTGATGGATCTACCAACTCTCCTACAAAAAAAGACTCTTAAAACCATATCTACACTATATACATAGTCCCCTACTTGATTCCAAGTGGCCATGGAATATTTTCCATGGGAAGTCAAGTGGGGATCATTATTTACAAAACTATCTCTGAACCGGGCAGTGAAACCAAGAACCCAAAACAAATTGCAAAACCTTAACTAGTTGAACTAAATGACTAAACTAATGCTACAGAAGGCAAGAACAGGTCACAAATTAAAGTCTCAAGTCATTAGGTCAGTCCTTTCAATCCATTAATTGACTAGATGAAGGCTTTGTCACATAAATCAAACGAATTTTCTCTTTTCCAAGTCACAATCTCTTGTTTCCAAAACTCAATCCATACAATAGCTTTCCCACATGTCATATTATGGTTTTTCTAACCTTATATACCTTATTCCCACATGTTAGGACCCTTAGGTTGGGCTTAGAACATCATTAATGCCATTTTCCAACTTTTAGGACAAATTTCCAAGACAACATTGTCAAGATTTGCCTAATCTCCTCATTAAGACTTTCCCAAACTTCAAAGCTCTAAACTAACCTAGCTTTGACACAACTCACACATCAATTCAACCTTGGGACTTTATAACTTAGTCCTTGTTACCTTGGTGGTTGGCTAGAACCACCTACAAGCCAAATTTTGTAAAGATCTCTCCAAAAGACCTTAAGGTGCTCCTGCACCAATTGTTCGTTTTAGTTAACCATGAAATCAAAATTTTCCCCAAGAAAAATGTGCCACCACTAGTAATTTTCTTTTCATCTCCATCTCCTACCCAATCAACACCAGTAAAGGCACTTAAAGTAACATCAACATCTTTTGGATACCATAGGCCAAAATCAACTGTTCCTTTCAAGTATCTGAAAATCCTCTTTACAACAATCACATGAGATTCCTTATGATCGGCTTGAAATATAGAAACAATGCATACAAAATTCATGATGTATTGTCTAGTTTGAGTTTGACAAATCAATACACCAATCATTGATTTGTATCTAGTCTGATTTGACTTTGAAGAACCATCATTTTGTGTTAACTTGCATCTGGTCACCATGGGTGTACCAACTATCTTTGAATCTTCCATACCAAATTTATTTAGTAATTCCTTCACATATTTGGACTGAGATATAACTATTCCTTTATCTATCTGAGTCATTTGTATTCCTAAAAAGAATTTTAGTTCTCTAATCATTGACATCTCAAACTCATTTTGCATCTCACTTGAAAACCTCATGCACAAACCATCATCTCCTCCAAAAATGATATCATCATCAATCCTGAAATATAGATTACTATCAACAATACCTTTGTTAAATCCAAGCTTCAACAAGTATTTATCCAATCTTGCGTACCAAGCTCTAGGGGCTTGTTTGAGTCCATACAATGCTTTCTTCAACTGAAAAACCATGTCTCTCTGATCAGTCAATTGAAATCCATTAGGTTGTTCAATATACACTGCTTCTTCTAACTCACCATTTAGAAATGCTGGTTTGACATCCATCTGATACACTCTATAGTTTTTGTGAGTAATATGAGCAAGAAACAATCTCACATCTTCAATTCTAGCAACAGGAAAAAAAGTTTCTTCAAAGTCAATTCCTTCCATTTGAGAGTATCCTTTACATACCAACCTTGCTTTGTTTCTAATAACTTCACCTTGCTCATTCAACTTGTTTCTAAAAACCCATTTAGTTCCAATTTTATTTTTATCTTTAGGTATAGGAACAAGAATCCATGTATTATTCTTTTCAATTTGATGCAGTTCTTATTTGATTGCTTCAATCCAATGTTTATCTTTTTGTTCGCTTCATTTACATTACTTTTCTTAGTCTTTGAAATTAAACAACATTCTTCTACAAGTCTTCTTCTAGTCTTGACACCTTTATCCTTATCTCCTATAACCTGATTTTCTAAATGATTCAATCTCACATACCTTGGATTTTTAGGTTGTTCTTGAATTTTAGGTTATTCTGATCTCTCTTTTGTGCATTCACTAGTCTCTCCTTCTTCTTGATCTTCTTGATTCACGAGAACAATCTAAACTTGATTCGAAGTTTGATTCTTGTTTGTATTGTCATTTTGATCATAAGAATCATATCCATAGGTTCTGGAGGGTCTGACAATGTCTTCATCAACCTTAACATTTTCACTTTCAACTATTTTTTCAATCTCTTGTTGTAACACTAGTAGTCCTTGCTCTTAGTAAAATAACCAAGAAATATTCCTTCATCACTTTTAGCATAAAACTTTCCTATTTCTTCATCTCTCCAAATATAGAATTTACTCCAAAAGATTTTGAAGTATTTAACAGTAGGCTTATGACCAAACCATAGATCAAAAGGAGTCTTACCAGTATTACCTTTGATTTGTACTTGGTTAAGGATATAAACT
Source organism: Sequoiadendron giganteum (assembly GCA_007115665.2). NCBI lineage: Eukaryota > Viridiplantae > Streptophyta > Pinopsida > Cupressales > Cupressaceae > Sequoiadendron > Sequoiadendron giganteum. The sequence goes on from CM021104.1 coordinate 660,690,660, forward strand.
GTGGTACTTACAAATTCTCCAATAGAAATGAGAGAAATTTCCTTCCACCATCATGGTTCTAGAAGCATCTAGAACTGCCTTGTTCTTCCTTTCCACAACTCCATTTTGTTGAGGGGTTCGCGATGCAGATAGGTGTCTCTTTATCCCATGTTCATCACAAAAATAATTCAACTCATCAGAAGTGAATTCGCCACCTCTATCTGATCTTAGACACTTAATATTCACAATTGTCTCTATCTCAACCATAGCTTTAAAGATCTTGAAATTTTCTAGGGCTTCATATTTTTCCCTTAAGAAAGTAATCCACATCATCCTAGAGTAATCATCACTAAGAAACATGAAATACCTGTAACCTTGCAGACTTCTGATTCTAGCAGGACCACACAAGTCAGTATGCACAAGCTCCATTAATTCATTTGAACAATGTTGTTTGCTATGAAATAAAATTCTAGTTTGTTTTCCTAGCTGACATTCCTTGCATCTGACACTAGTAGGGTTCAAAAACTTAGGAAGATCTCTAACAGGTCGTGAGACACTTATCTTGATAATATTGTCAAAGTTTACATGACACATTCTTCTATGCCACAACGAACTCTCATAAACTTAAGCAACCTGAAAATTTTTACTACTAGCATTCAAATGAAAGATGTTACCTTTTGTTTTTATACTAGAAGCAATCACATTTCAAGAACATCCTAGTATTTTACACTTTCCATATTTGAAATGAGGATTGTATCCCTGCTCAACCATCTATCCAACACTCAAAATATTATGCTTCAAACCTTCAACATAAAGAACATCATCAGTATTATTCTTACCATCAAATGAAATACATCCTCTGCTATAGACTATACCACCATTATTATCTCCAAATCTTACAACACCACCATCATAATTTTCTAGGCTTACAAATTTTATTTTATCATATGTCATGTGATGTGAACATCCACTATCAATTACCCATTCATCTTTTTCTTCAACTCGAGTAGCTAGGGCTTTGTCCACCTTTGTACAACTAGCAGATTCAGTAGAAACAAGATTATTTTCCTTGATAGCAATGAACACAAACTCATCTTCACTTGCATTCCCTTTGTCAAATTCATCATCTATCACACTTTCATCAAAAACATAATAACAATTCTTTTTAAATTTAGGCTTGTAAGGTCTTCGCTTAGGAAATCTTTATAGAAACCTTGAAGAAAAATGACCTATCTTATTGTAGGAAAAACATTTTATAGGAAACTTTCCTTTTTACTTACCTTCTGCTTTGTCTTCCCTCTTGACAATAAGTTCTTCAAGCTCATTCAGTTCTCTTATTGCTTCTTCAATCTGTCTCATTTCTTCCTCATACCTGAATACCTTTCTAGAAGAAATTTCACCCAAATCATATCTCTACTTGTCTCTCCCAGAAGTAGCAGCTTTAATTGCAGACTCTATCTTAGGAAGGGAATCATCAAATTTGCTCAACTCAAAAGAAGCCAATTTCCCAACCAGCATATCTTTGGTTACATTTAAAACAATCTGAAGCTCTTCAATGGTTGTAGCTTTGATTTTGTATGCATCAAGTAAGGATCTAAGCACTATAGAAACAATATCTACTTCATCCACCTATCCACCAACACATCTAATACCACACACAAGTTCATTCACTCTTTGCATTTATTTAGCAATATTATCATCAGTACCCATCTTTAGCAGTTCAGATTTTACTCTCAAACATTGTAACTTGGCCATCTCCATATTAGAATCACCTTCATACAAAGTTTCCAACTTTTTCCAAATCTCATAAATATTTTTAAGATCCATAAAATTTGTCATCTCAGTATCAGTCAAAGCACTCAACAATGCTTCCTTAGCTCTGATATAATATTCAACATCCCTAATCTCAGCAGTAGTAGCAGGGACATTCAGATGAATAACACACCTATGACTTGTAATGTTCCAGTAGGATTCACCAATACACTTCAAATGACACTCCATTCTAGCCTTCCATAGTGTGTAGTTTGTTCCATCAAATCTGAGACTATCCTTCTTGTATGTCACCATCCCGAATCACCTCAAAATGTTACATTTCTTCCAAGGAACCTTCTCTTATACCAATTTTTGGGAACACAATGGCAAGCAACTGAGAGGGGGAGGTGAATCAGTTGTCACCGAATTTCAAAATTATTAAACTTATTAACCTTCAATCTCATATCTAATTATTAACAGTGAAATCATGAATCAACAACACATCAGAAACACACATAACACCAAGGTTTTTACGTGGAAACCCAGTTAGGGGAGAAACCATGATGGAGCTTAATCCACAAGTTATACCCTATTAAAATTATAAGAGATATGTATAAGGAATTCACATGCATTCAAACACACTTCCTAGAGCTCACTGCTCAGAGAAAGACTAACTTTCTTATAGAAAATATTTTAGATTAAAACAATCTGAAGAATTGAACTGAGAATGTAGCATCTACAAATACCAGATTACATTTTCGGTTAAGCACATGAACACTTCTTCACCTTATTTCACTCTTCTTCACACTCTGCTCTGCCTTCAAATAATCTATACCCAATTCATACATAACAAACACCCAATTCACACCTCATACACTTTCACGCTCTTGCATACTTGCACACTCCTCAAAATAAAGAAAACAATCACATATATATCCACAACAAGAAATTACATTGCTCTATGTTGGCTTCGAAAAATAGTAGAACAAATGCAAAATATTGGTCCAAAACAATAAAGATTATTAATGCACATCCACCAAGGTCAGGCACAACATAGTAGAGACCTAAAATAATGTCCGCAAACATGAAACACCTTCAATTAATCTTCCTCAAAGATCCACACTTGCTACAAGCACTCTATCGGCCATGAACATGAAAAACATGAATATGCAAGAGAAAATATTAGATCATGAGCACAATGATCAATGTGGATGAGAAAAATGGATATAACATTATCTTGAAACATCCACAAACACTCCAAGAATGTACACAACACTTCAGATTACCAAGAACACTTTATCTTCTTCTGTGAACACCATTTCCAGTGACAAAATAACTATTAGAATACATAACTTTATAACTTCCTAAAATCTTCATGTTCACCTTTGAAACTTACGTAGTAGGAACTTCATACATAGGAAGGAAAACCCTTAAATACACAACTTTCAATCATCAACATACTAAAATTTCTAGCACACTAAACTTCACTACTTCAGAAACAGTCTATAACATATTTTATTACAATTTTCTCAATATCCTTGACATATACAATCTTAAAGGCATCAATGCTATTAGTGTTGACATCAATGACAACCACATATCAACAATACAACAACAACATCCAACACTCCTCATTCTCTTTCTCTCACTCTTTCCCTTTATCTTTCCCTCTCTCTCTCTCCTTCTTCCCCTCTTGCCTTTTCACTCCCCCCTTGTAATTCTCTCTCTCCCTTCCTCTCTCTCTCTCCATCTCCTTCTTCCCTTCTTCCCCTCTCCCTTCCCCCTCTTAATTCTCTCTCTCACTCCCTTTCCCTCTCTCTCTCTATTTACCTTTCCCTCTCTCCCTCCCCTTCTTCCCCTCTCTCTTTATCTCTGTCTCTCTCCCCTTCTTCCGCTTCTTCCCCTCTCCCTTCCCCTCCTAATTCTCTCTCTCTCTCTCTCTCTCTCTCTCTCTCTCTCTCTCCCCTTCTTCCCCTCTTCTCTCTTCCCCTCCCCTCCTAATTCTCTCTCCCCCTCCCCATCTATCTATCTTTTTCTCTCTCTCTCTCTCCCTCTCTCTCTCCCACCCTATCTCCCTCTACCCCTTATTCCCCTCTCCCTTCTCCCTCGTAATATTCTCTCTCTTCCCCTCTTCCCCTCTCCCTCCCCCCTCCTAATTATCTCTCTCCCTTTACATCTTTCTTTCCCTCTCTATATATCTATATCTCCCTCTCTCTATCTCTCCCTCTCTCCCTCTATCCCTCCCCTTCTTCCCCTCTTCCCGTCTCCTTTCCCCCTCCTATTTCTCTCTCTCCCTCCCTTTCTCCCTTCCCCCTCCTAATTCTCTCTCTCCCTCTCTCCCCTTCTTCCCCTCTTCCCTATCCCTTCACTCCTAACTCTCTCTCTCTCTCTCTCTCTCTCTCTCTCTCTCTCCTTCTTCCTCTATTCCCCTCTCCCTCCCCTTCCTAATTCTCTCTCTCTCTCTCTCTCTCTCTCTCTCTCTCTATCTCTCTCTTGTCCACCCTCCACCTCTTAATTACTCTTGGGTGTATGTGGGCAAAAATCAGATATCTGATTTGAATGACTTTAAAATGACCTTTTTTGGTTTTATATTAACCAACCCAAATTGCATGTCCAATTTGAATTGGATATCCGATTTTTTTTACTTTACAAATCAGATATCCAATTTGTTTTAATTTGGCTTGAGAATTGCTATGGAGCAATGTACGTACACCCAACCCCAAAAAAAGTCAACTCGAGATTTAGAATCAAAATATGTAGCACAAATAAGATTGGTTGATATTTATTTGGAGGAGCTTGATCTTGAGGGGTCTAGTAGATTAAGTGATAAGGAGTATTGAATAGATTTTAGGGATTAATGACGATTTAAGATATTGATGCATTGGCCAATTGTTATTTTAAATGTAGTCACCATTTGAATAATATGATTAAAATATATTGATATTTTATATTTTCAGTGTTCATTTAATGCAATATCATATATTTTCAAGAGTATTTCAAAAAAAAAAAGAGATATGGAGATGATAATTGTGAGGAAGAATTGCCTATAGGTCTTAATTTTAAGAAGGGCTAACAAATATATACATGTGAAAATATAGATAAGATGAAATTAATACATACAGGAGAAAAGAGAGAACATTATGTAGGTGCATAAAAGAACTATAATATAATAAAGCAAACAATCTAAGAAATGCTTGCACAAAAAGATGAAATGTTAAAATAGATATAAAAACAAATATAATAACAAGCTATCCTTAAATAAATAAGCACAAAAAATATTTTACTACATGATTTTAGATTAGGAAGATGGTCAGAAAATTGTAGATATTTCATTTAATATGTAGCTACCTTTTCAAAAATATACAGAACAATCAATTTTGCAATCAAATTTTATATGCAATCAACGAACTATAGTTCAATTGATTGAGTTTTATTTCACTGATGGAGATAGTATGTTCCTTGATTAGGACAACCATTAAAGTCCAAATCCATAGAGATGTAATAAACGAGATGTAATAAACAAAGGATAATCATGTTTAATAATTTTGATAGAATGGATACCCTTTAATCCCTTACACTCAGCTGAAAAAATTTCAACATAAATCTTGTACTCCTATATTAAACTTCTTTGAACAATTTAATGAATTTGATATAAACCAAAAAAGAACATGTATGGAATTGTATGACACCTCCTCCAATCACTAAGAATAGTGATGGATAGATTATCAAAATGGAAATGTAAATCTGCAAAAACTGAGAGAATACAGCCTGGGAGAAATATTGGCAGTAGGAGCATATGAGCAAAATATTTTGTGTTTTAGGAATGGAATGTAAAGGGTGTATAGTTGTTTGCTATATTCATGTGAACGAGGCACCTAGGAATGCTGGAGGGCGTTGGAAAAACATAAGACTTAAAAGCAATAAACAAGTGTCTTTTAAAACCAATGAATGGAAATAAAGTTGCTGCCACTGGTGCTCAAAGTCAGAAAAAGATAAACTTTTGCATGTAGAGTCACCCGCATAAAAACAGAAAATAAGATGCTGATTGTGACGCATTGGACAATGATATTCGCCATGATCTTCAGCTGTAAAAATGACATAAAAATCTTAGATATCAGCCAATAAGATGGTGAGAGACGTTTGAGAAAAGTAAAAGTCACCATTGCATGGAAAATTGATTGTGTACTGCCCAGATGTTTCCTATCATTGTTGTTCGTGATAGTGTGAAAACTAGAATGAACAGTTGGTGGAATGCTTTAAGATAGGAAGATGAAAAGAAGATTGAGAAAAAACGATTGATTATAGAGTGACAAAGCAGAGGGAAAAAGATGTTTTCAAAGAGTAATTATAATTTAAGTGAAAAGATAAAAGGAAGGTTTAAAAAAGAGAAATTGGTATTAGAATACATGCAATAAGCAGAAACATGGGGTTCTAGAAGTAAGATCAATATAGAATTTATTAGAAATATGCCACATTATAGAAAATGAGAGTAAATGAGAACAGGGAGAACATGATAAGAGGAATTTTAGAAAATTTAAAAATATGAGAATAGATGGTAGTTAGAAATAGAATATAAGGGAAATAAAGAATACAAAGATTTTATTATTTTGATTAGAAAGAAGATATGTTTTTATATTCTTTGTTTTAAATTTGGTAGGATATCGATGTGAACATAGATATGTTTGGGTAATTGTATAAAAATTTAAAAGGTATAAAAGAAATAAAATGTTGAAAGTGACAAATTTATAGGAACATATTAAATTCAAAATTAGCAATCACAAAAATATTCCATCAAGGGAGAATGACTATAGAATGGGTTAAGTGGAGCTTAAAATTAAGCTATGGAAATGGATGCCAAAATAGGTGCAATCTATAAAATCAAAATTGTACAGTATACAATTTTTCATATTCTAGGTTAAGCTATGCATAAGATATATTTACAAAAGAAAGAATAATAAAGATAATGATTTTGCATATTACATAAGTTATAGGTTATTTTTTAAGTTGTATTTTTTTTAATTTCCCTTTGTTTTCATTAAAAAAGGGCACCAAAAGGGATGACATTACCAAAATGGGTTCACTCAAGGGGGGGTCTAACTTAACCCTTTTTTTCGGTTCGCTCAAACACCCCCCTTCGAGCAAACCTCTAAAAACCAAAAAAAAAATGTGGGAGCATTTTGGCAATTTTCTTGGTGAAGGGAATTGTAAACTAGTTTTGTGGGATCACCCTTGAGTGATAAGGATTTTTGTATAAATTTTGAAGATAAATGATGATTTGGGGCATCGGCCCAATGACCAATTTTTAGTTTGAATGTAGTCATCATTTTTAATATAATATAAATATATTGGTATTTTACATTTTTATTGTTCATTTAATGCAATATCAAATATGTCGAAGATTATTTAAAAAAAAAACCAAAATAATGCAAAGGACAATCACGAGAAATAATAACCTATAGTGTTGGAAGTAAGCCACACCCAGATCAATGATCAAATGGCTCAAGAGGGACTAGTAGCTTAGTAAATAAAGAACTCCAACAACAAATGGAATGTCCTAGGTTCAAGTCCTAGCTTGTCCATATGAGTTGTAACTCAACATATGGTATCAAAGCCAAACTAGGAGCCCCAAACACCTAAAATATGGCTTAAGGGAGGGTGTTGGAAATAAGCCGCACGCAAACTAATGATGGGCTAACCAAAGAGAGAACAATAGCTCAGTTGGTAGAGCACTCCAACAACAAATGGAAGGTCCTAGGTTCAAGTCCTAACTAGCTCATATGAGTTGTAGCTCAACATATAGGTCTTAATTTTAAAAAGGGATAACAAATATATAACTGTGAAAATATAGAGAAGATAAAATTAATACATACATGAGAAGAAGAGGTAACATTATGTAGATGCATAAAATAAATATAATATAATAAAACAAACAATCTAAATAATGCTTGCACAAAAAATTTATAAGAGATATCAAAACAAATATAATAACAAGCTATCCTAAATAAATAGGGAATTTTTTATTTTACTATGTGCTTCTAGATTAAGAAGGTGGTCAAAAAAAGTAACTCTTTCATATAATATTTAGTAAATTTTTTAAAAGAATACAAATCATTGAGTTTTGCAATCAAAATTTATGTGCAATGAAAGCATTGTAATTCAACTGATTGTGTATAATTGATGATGGTGATAGTATGTTCATTCATTAGGACAACTATTAAGATTCAAATCCATAGAGATGTAATAATTAAAAAACAAAATCATGATCATGCCATGTAATTTTGATGGAATGGATATCCCTTAATCTCTTACATTCAACTGAATTTTTAATCTTCAACAGCTTTAAACAGTTCTATGAATTTGATATAAACTCTAAAAATAATTGTGTGGAATAATAGAACACCTCCTTCTATCGCTAAGACTAGAAGTGGATAGATTATCAAAATGAAAATGTAAATCTAAAAAATAAAAATGAAAGAGAAGACAGCGTGGGAGAAATATTGGTTGTAGGAGCATATGGATAGATTATCAAAATGGAAATGTAAAGAGTGTATAGTTGTTTGCTATATGCATGTCAGCGAGGCACCTAGGAATGCTGGAGGGCGTTGGAAAAATACAAGGTTTAAAAGCAATAAACAACTACCTTTGAAACCGATGGATGGAAATAAAGTTGCTGTCATTGGTGCTCAAAGTCGAAGAAAGTCACCCACATAAAAACAACAATATATGTTGATTAGGATGCATTGAAAAATGATATTAGTCATGATCTTCAGCTGTAAAAATGACATAAAGATCCTAGATATCAGCTAATAAGATGGTGAGAGACATGAAAAAAATAAAAATAAAAGTCACCTTTGCATGGAAAATTGATATTGTACTGCCCGGATGTTTCCTATCATTGTTGTTCGTGATAGTGTTAAAACTAGAATGAGCAATTGGCAGAATGCTTTAAGATAGGTAGATGAAAGGAAGTTTGAGAAAAACAATTGATTATAGAGTCACAAAGGGAAGCAGTTATTCATCCCCCCGAATGTACTAGATAGCATGGATGCCCCCATACATCATTACTGCAGTTCCACGTGTTGGATAGAGGCAGAGTAAAACTAAAACAATAATAAAAAAAACATATAAAAGAGGAGGAGATGAACTGCAAATAGCTCTTTATATTAGTGATGAAATTCATACAAAAAGATTTATTGTGCAATGGCAGAGCTACTGCTCTTCTATGTCCAGAAACACAAAATGAAAGTCCCTTATTATGTGATTGTTCATGTTGTTTGTACAACAATCTTCTTTCTATTATTTTCTGCCCTTCTTACATTCTATTCATTCTTTTTTTTTTCAGTTCTTTTCCACCCACAAAAGACAATACAAATCTTCTTGCATAAGCTACGAAAGAGCTCAACAAAGGATGGAAAAAGAAAAACATTGATTACAATTAAATGTTGATTTAATAGTCAGCAAGGAAAATCTGAAGGTGAAGATTTTACATTAAATACAAGTGTAAAGAAATCTCATATGCATGTGAGAGAATGGAAAGAGAAATGATTGCTGAAAAAACATATGGAGGAGGAATAAATGCAGCGGTTGGGATGAAATTCCAACACTCACCCTTAATCACAACTATTTGACATTCTTCTCAAAAAATTTTGAGCATCCATCTTTATTTTTGGCTTTCAAATTTTTGGTGCATTTGTCTTCACTTCCAATTTTGAAATTTTTGGTGCATTTGCCTTCGCTTACAGTTTTAAAATTTCTAGAACATCTATCTTCACTTACAGTCTTGAAATTTTTGGAGCATTTTTCTTCAGCATAAACACCCAAACAACTTCCCAAATATTCAAATGCATCTTTTCCCAATGGTTTAGTGAAAATATCAGCAAATTAATCTTAAGACTTGTAAAATTCCAAAAAAATCTCTCCATTATTAATCAACTCTCTAATGAAATGATATCTAGTGTCAATATGTTTGCTTCTCTTGTAAAAGACTAGATTTTTGGATAGTGCTATGGCTGATTTGTTGTCGCAAATTATTATTGTTGCATCTTCTTGTTCATGCTTCAACACTTTCAACACTCTTCTCATCCAAATTGGTTGGCATGTTGCCCTTGTTGATGCTACATACTCTACATCTACTGAAGAAATAGTGACAATGGGTTGTTCCTTTGAGGCCCATGATACAACGCTTGTTCCAAAATGAAAAAAATAACAAGATGTGTTTTTTCTATCATCAATACTACCAACATAATCACTATCCATGTATTTAATGAGCTTGAACTCATTTGAGTATAATATTGAATGCCATAATTTCTTGTTCCACTGACATATCTTAGAATTATTTTCCCCGCTTTCCAATTTGAGTCTTTTGGAGACTCCATGAACCTTGAAATTAGACTTAAACCATATATTATGCCTGGCCTTGTGGTTGTTAGGTACATGAGACTACCAACAAGTTTCTTATATAAAGTTGGATCTACATTAGATCCTTTGTCATCTTTGCTTAGTTTCAAACCTGTGACAATTGGTGTTGGTGCTGATTTGCATTTGAACATATTAAAACTTTTCAAAATATAATTACCATACTTTTCATGAGAGATGAACATACCATTTTCATTTCGATTCATCTCAATTCCTAAAAATTATATCATGAGATCCAAATCAGTGATTTAAAATTTCCTTTTCATAGCTCATTTGAACAAATCAATGGATAAGTCACTTGTGAATATTAAATCATCAACATATAAGCATACAATGATAATTTCACCTTTTCCATTAATCTTTGTGTATAAAATAGGCTCACTACTACACCTATAAAAACTTTTTTGTAGAAGATAACAATCAATTCTGTTGTACCAAGCTCTTGGGGCTTGCTTCAAACCATATAGTGATTTTTTGAGCTTATAAACCTTGTCTTCTTGGCATAAAATCTCATATCTAGGTGGTTGTTTGACATAAACTTCTTCAAGATGACCATTTAAAAATGTTGATTTTACACCCATTGGATAAACAAGAAACATGTTTTGAGTTGCTATGGAAAGTATCATTTTGTCGGTGTCTAGATGAGCTATATGAGCAAATTTCTCATTGTAATCAATTCTAGGTTGTTTTGATTATCCCTTTGCAACTAATCTTGCCTTATGTTTCTGCACATCACTGTTTGTACTCAACTTGATTTTGTAAACCCACTTAACTCCTATGATATCTTTTCCTTTTAGAAGGCTTACTAACTCCCATGTTTGATTCTTTTCAATTACATCAATTTATTCATCCATTGCATTTACCCATTTTTCTTCTTTAATTCTTCTTCAAAATGAATTGGATCATCTACAAGTGAATATAAAGAAAAAAAAGAAGTCTAGCCTGCATTATTTTCACCTTCATTATGCTCATAAATCTCTCTAATACTTTCAATTTTTTGTCTTCTTAAGCTTTCCAATGTAGGATTTGACATGTCACTTGATGAGGAACCTATGGAATGTGGACTTGCTAGTCTTGCATTAAAAATCCCTTTTGTACATGGTGTTAGTTGTGCACTTGTTGGAGCGTTTTCTTGTATATGAGAGGCAACCCTAACACTTGATGATGGTGTCACTTGTTGACCAATTTGTTGAGGTTGAATGGGTGTGGAAGGAGCATTTTCTGGTATAAAAACATCATTTTCCTCTTGTGGTATGCTTGCTAATATGTTGACTGTTTTTCCTACACTTCCATCCCATGCTTCCTCTTCTATAAACTACACACTCTGATGATTATAACCTTTTTGTTGATTGGATTAAACAACGTGTAAGCCTTTGATTCATTACTCTATCTAACAAATATGCATTTTTCTCATTTTTTTTCTAATTTTCTTCTCAATTCATCCGGTACATGTGCATATGCTACACATCCAAACACTCTCATGTGAGCAACATTGTGTTTTATTCCACTCCAACCTTCTTTCAGAATCATATTCTTCACACTTTTTGTTGGACATATATTCATTTTATAGGATACACATGATATAGCTTCATCCCAATATTCATTTGGCAAATATTTTCCTTTCAACATGCTTCTAGCCATTTCCATGATAGTTATATTTTTCCTTTTAACTACCCCATTTTGTTGAGGTGTGTATCTAGTTGTGAATTTCTTTTAAATTCCATGTTCTCTACAAAATCTTAAAAGGTCATTTGAGATGTATTCACCACCTCTATCCATTTTCAATGCTTTGATGTAATCACCACTTTGTTTTTCAACAAAAGCTCTGAATTGACACAAATATTTAAACACCTGGCACTTATGTTGGGTGATCCCACGATGCTGGTTTACAATTTCTCGGATATTCTAATTTTGTTGAAATCACATATTTTTAGAAAATATAATGATTTAAGCCTTAAAAATTTTCACTTTAAAGATTCCAATTGAAGAGGGTTTGATCAAACCACCTTAGATCAAACCTCCATGGATAAAACCCTAATAGTATTAAACCATACTTATAATAGAGTCTCCTTTATACCTATCAAAATGCAGATGAAAAACCAATTTTGATTTACTTTTTGGGGGATCAAATGAATTCATTTAAAAATTATTTTTTGTAAGTATGTAGTCCTTATTATAAGCTTCCCAAAAAATATAATTTGAAGTAAAATTAATTTTACTACTATATTTATTTTTTATTTCTTCATAATGTAGGTTTTTCATCAAAAATTAAGCTCTTTGTTCTGCACATGTCGAAAAATAGAAGATTATCAATTTTTTTTTTGAGAAATATGAGTGCAACACATATTGAAGTATTTATCCAACAAAAAAACAAAAATTAATTTCAATAAATACAAAAAATGTTATGTGTTATATGGTTTGCCTATGTCTGAATTGTAATTGGTTTGATTTCAAAACTTGGTTAAGGAAAAAATATTCAATAAAACAATATTCAACCAACTGGAAGCACTAGATATTGCAGTTATAAATCTAAATTCGAAAAAATTAGAATTTTATCTTTCATGGAAAACAAGTTATGTATTATATGGTGAGTGTCACTCCTTAAAAATAGTGTTTACTAAAAAAACTAGTTTTCGAAGAAGATGGAAAAAGAAGTACAATGTGATTATAAATTTTAAAAAAAATATATATTTAGAATCTACAAACAAAATGACACAAATAACTAGTTCGCATCATCTTCAAATTCCTCATAGTTTAACCACTATAGGTGTTCGAAAGTGAACATTTAGTTAAAAAAAATCAGTTCAGTGTCCAGTTTGGCCAAATATTGTAAACCGGTATTGTAGGATCACCCTACTTTAGAATGTAAACCCATGTTTTCCTTGAGTAATCATCAATGAATGTCAAATAATAGAATCTACCACCAATTGAAGGTGTTTGCATTGGCCCACACAAATCCGAATGGATGATCTCCAAAGGTGTCCAAGCTCTCATTGAGATAACTAATGGAAATGGTTTGCTATGTAGCTTTCCTAAGATGCACCCTTCACATACTCTTTTTGGTTTCTCTATTAGAGGAAATCCCTTGACCATGATTTTCCTATGAAGAAAATTTAGGGATCCAAAGTTTAAATTCCCAAATCTTAGATGCCAAATCCAATTTTCATCTTTTATTTCTGCTTGAAAGTTTGTTTACATGATTGTTGCATTTCTTCTTTACCCACTTGTGGAGACATTGAGTGGTATTCTTGAGCATAATATACACTCAATTTTAGTTTTAACCTTAGGGGAAACATTCTATTGTTGGTCATTTGAACCTTGGCAATGAGTTGATTGCTTGGAAGTTTTTCTAAAATTGTGCACTCTCCATTTTTAAAAGATACTCTATAACCTTTTTGAACAAGCTGCCTAATGCTCATTAAATTGTGTTTCAAATCGGGAACAAAATTAACATCAGTTATATATTTCTACTCCCCCTTCTTAGTTAGAATGTTGATGTTCCCTTTTCCTTTGACTTCTACTTTATTGTCATTGCTCGATGTTATATCGTATTTTACATTCTCATCCAAACTAGAAAATAATTCTAAATTCCATGTCATATGATTGCTAAAATGTGAGTCTAGAAACCATACATCTTTTTCATTTTCTTGTGAAACATTGCATGCCAAAAAAATAGTGCTTTGTTCTGGTTTTTGGTTTTGGTTTTATTTTGTGAAATTTTTATTTTACTATTTAGAATCATATTTTTTATTTCTATATTCATTCAAATAATGCCAATATTTTTTGCAATAGTGACATTGGACTTGAGATTTATCATACCTTTGGTGTTGAGGCTGATTTGGAGATGCATTTTGAGCTGGGTTATGTGCTACCTCTTCCACTTGATCTCGATGGGTTGCTTCTCCCACCTCTATGAGAATTTCTTCCTCTGCCTCTACAATGATTGATTGAAACTTGTGACTTGAATGCATGCTCCAATGATGTATTTTCTTACTTGCTTAGCCTATGTTCATGTGAAATAAGATATTCATGGAGCTCATCAATTGAAAACTGTGAGAGGTTATTTGTTTCCTCTATGGCTACAAGAATTGACTCAAATTTTATGGGAAAAATTTGTAGAATCTTTTCAACCACTCTCCTATCTTCAAGTGTCTCACAATGTGATCTGATTTGATTTATCAGACTAATAATTTGAGTGAAGAATGAGTCTACTGATTCATTTTCCTTCATGTAAATTATCTCAAAATCTCCTCTTAGCATTTGTAGCTTTGTTTTTCTAACCTTTTCCATACCTTGATAGGTTGTTTGAAGTATATCTCAAGCTTGTTTGGACCTTGTTTTTGCTGCAATCCTTGGAAAAATTCTCTCATTCACTCCTTCGAGGATAAAGAAAAGATATTTTGAATCCTTCTTCCTATTATCTTTCGATAAATCCTTATCTTCTTGAGTTATTGCATTATATTCTATTGCATCAACTGGTTCTGGAAAACCATTCTCTACTACCTCCCATAAATCTTGTGAGCAAAAAACTACCCTCATGATGATTGCCTAGTAGTCATACTTTTTTCCATTAAACTATGGGATTTGTGGGTTTGTCAAGCTTGTGCTTCCTGGCATTGTTGACAGTGAGAATACCTTGGCTCCTTGAAGATCTTCTCTAAATATTCTAAGATCTTTTGTGGATATTATTTTAATTATACATGTTACACATGAAACAACCAAGACCCAAAACTTACCATGCAAATTTTTATAATGCAACATACATAAAAAAATAATTAATACATTTTATTCATCTGCTGAATAATGTAGTTTTATTGAGTATAAGGAGCTATTCTTTAGAATTCAATACCAAATATTCAACATATTTATTTAAGGGAATTATTTCGAAATTCACCCCTTCTTTAGTTATCAAACTACCAATTATATTATCATTATCATTTTTAACCAAAGATCTAAATTTTTGGAACATTTCAAATTCTCAGTTTTTTTAATCAAATAATTGAACCCTCTTCAACTATAACCATTAGTTAAATTCAATACATAACTAGCACCAAATAGGAACTAGAGATCCATTCACCCACATTAATTACTAGAAAATTTTCAATAGTTATTTAACTTTTGGGTATGTGCAGGATCATGATGGGCCAAAAAGTGGCGATATGTAAGCCATATGATGGTCCATGTGGCTGACGACTTTTTTTTACCCAAAATTGATGAAATGAAAAGGGTTTTTAGAGGAGATTCTCATCTTTCCACCAATATAAATTATGCTTTAATTTGAATTTAATAAATAATTATTATTCATTTTCTATTAGAATTATGAATAAAGTTCTAATTGATAGGCTAATTGAAAAACATCTATAACTTTCAAATGGTATCATATGTTTTGAATCTAAAACATGTGTCACATTCTATGCTTTGCATACTATAGGATTTAAAAAAAAAAAAATGAATTTCATGAATTTTTGACCAAGTTAAGGTGGTTAGACAGATGACATTTTATATTTTTTAAAAGTTGTAATAAAAAAATCATATTTAATCATTTACTTGAAAAAAAAATTATAAAAAAATATGCATCACATCGGGACATGAGTCCTCTACTAACATCTAAAATCTTATAAAAAATTATGATCTTTTTATTGTGGTTAGGGTGGTCAGACAGACACCTACTTCTTATTTTTACCCTGAAATTTAAATACTACTGCATTGAAATTTCAAATTTTCACCAAATAGATTTCAAAAATAAAATAAAGGTCTAGTAATTTAGAAAATACATTCAATTTTCTACAGATTCTACATTTACATTTTTTTGAAATAATATAGATAACTTATTCAAATTTTTACGTCAAGTTGTCTAACTCTAATTTTCTATCTTTTTATTGCCACTTAAGAGCATGTTTTTTCCATGATGATCCTACGTATACCCTTTCCATTCTTTTCCTAAAGTAAAAGGGTCTTGATAATATTTCCCTAAAAAGTAACCTTCATGGATATACCAGCAGTTACCATCTCTTATAATTTACTATAGTTGAATGACCAAGTCTATCATACCATAATATTTACATATAATTTCCATGATAAATAAAGTCTTATGAGATTCATCATCAACAAGGATCCATAAACTATGAACATAGTGATCAATGGTTCCTATTATAACTATTTTATTTGGAAATTTCATTTCCCTTATGATATATTGATCAATTTTTAAAGTAACAAGTTAATATCACTCTTGAGCATGTTTATGTTTTGAGAAATTGTGAACCCTATCCTTTGACCAACAAAACATTCTTTAGAGTTTCATTCTTAAATATAAACACCTCTAAAATCCAAAATAACTAATTTTGGACCATTTTCAAAGTTAATGTATTTTTTTATTATGTTCTTCACTAGATTTTTGTAAGTAAAACATGATTTATTATTTTTCATGTCAAAATATTCAATTAAGTCTAGAACAACCAAGCCACAAAACTTACTATGAATAGTTTTATAGTGCAATACACATCAAACCAATTTTGATAAATTTTATTTATCTATTGAATAATCCCATTTATTTAGTATAAGGAATTATTCTTCAAAATTTAATATCAAACCTTTGAAATATTGATTTAAGGGAATTTTTTCAGAATATGCCCCCTCTATTACTTCTCAAAATAGAAAGTCTATTATCATTATCAATTTTAACCAAATCTTTAAATTTTTTAAACATTTAAGTGATCAATTTTTTTTAATGAAATAAGTGCACTCTCATAACTATAACCATTACTTTAATTCAAGATATAACTAGCACAAAATAGAAACTAGTGATCCATTCATCCACATAAATTAGTAGAAAATTTTTAAGGACTATTTAACTTTCTATTCTTGTCCTAAAGGATCTTGATAACATTTCCCTAAAAAATAACCTTCATGGATATGTCATCGGTTACCATCTCTTATAATTTACTAAATTTGAATGCCCAATTCTATCAATGTCATAATATTTACATATAATTTATATGAGAAATCAAGGCTTAGGAGCTTTATCATCAACAAAGCTATACATATCGACATAGTGATCAATGGTTCATATTTGTAGACATGTAAAAATGGCTTAAACACATATCACACATCCTAAATGGAATTTTTCCATTATCGACATCACTTTCATTATCATTATTGCATTTCACATTATTTGCATCGTTAACCCTATTTTCCTCTATTAATTAAATAATTTTGCATTGTTGAATAAATTCACTATGACATCTCCTAATTTAACTTTTTCCCTCTTGATTAATTAAATAAATATTAATTATTTAATTATTTCACTAACATTACTTATTCTTCTAAATTAATTAAATATTTATCATTAATTGTTTAATTAATCTACTTTCCCTTCTCCAAATCTAAATAATTAAATCAATTGTTCAATTTCCCTAAATTCACTCTCAACATTGTCCATTAATAAATAAACTCTTATTTATTAAGTCAAATACATCTTGCACATTTCTCTCAACATTATTAAATTAATTAATCATCCTTACATATTTTGGTTAAATAAATCATGTCCACTAGTTTCTCAATCTAATTTCCTAATTCCATCGATTACTTCAATCCCACTAATCATTCAATCCAATCCCACCAATTATCCAATTAATTCTCTTAATTGGATTAATTAGGTGACTTAATCGATCAATCTATTTCCTCTCAACAAACATCAACTATTGATCTTGATCTTTCATTCTTGCATCTTGATCATTCATTTGAAACTCGATAATCTATAAAACAACATTCATCCTTCTCATAATTCATCTAGAGAATCTAGAGGAAAGTCATATCAAATTAATTGTTGAGAAAATTGAGTAAATATATCCTTGCATTCTAGATCATCTTATCGAGATTTTGTAACTCATGGATGCTCTGTGTTAGGTGAGTTAATCGATCCCACTAATCATTCAATCCAATCCCACCAATTATCCAATTAATTCTCTTAATTGGATTAATTAGGTGAGTTAATCGATCAATCTATTTCCTCTCAACAAACATCAACTATTGATCTTTATCTTTCATTCTTACATCTTGATCATTCATTTGAAACTCGATAATCTATAAAACAACATTCATCCTTCTCATAATTCATCTAGAGAATCTATAGGAAAGTCATATCAAATTAATTGTTGAGAAAACTGAGTAAATATATCCTTGCATTCTAGATCATCTTATCGAGATTTTGTAACTCATAGACGCTCTGTGTTGAATAAAGAAATCCAACATCCATCTTCAACATAAATGCACTCAACCATGGGATGGTATGATTGTAGTTTTTGAGTTTATTTGTGTTTCATCCATTTATGCTAACCTTACTTTTTTAGTTTGTTAAGCTCTACAATTACACTCCATGGGTAAGTGGGTCTTATTATCTTGTTTTGAATTGATTTGAATTCATTCATTATTACTAATCCTAATTCATTAATTCCCCCTTACACATTCTAGAATTCCTGGTGGGACCTAAGTGCTTAACTCTTACATTTTCATCAAGTTTTATGATTAGTTGTACGTTTTGGATCATTGTCATTATTTTTATAAACCACTTTTATCAAACTAGGTTGCTACAATCTTAAATCCAAGCATGATTGTCATATTTTTTGGTTTCCATTGCAAGAAAAAAACCTCTTTTATATTTTTTTGATATTTTATGGATGAAAAAAGTTGATATCATCCTAACGAAGGCTACTATCATACTATTTATCTACCATGATCATGTTAAAATCTGGTCACTATTGTCAAAACTATTCGCTTTATTCAGCTCTATTGACAAGTTTTTAACTAACTTTTGTTGTAGTCACTATTATCATGTTCAAAATTGTCATTGTACCATTTTTCATGTCACTATCATCTGGAAGATCAATATATGTACAAGTTAGAGAGCCTCTATTGTAGGTAACAGAAGTGCTATCATACTATTTATTATGTCTATTTCACTTTGTCAAATTTTCTTGGATTCTCGGTTTGCCTAACCCTAATGCAATTTTTCATTTGTTGTGTTTTAATTTTAACTTTGTTCGTGCAGCTATTGTAGGGTGATGTCATATTTTTTCATTGAACTACTAATCATTTTCTTGTAGGGTTGAAAAATGGTCCAAGACACTTAAGGGCTTAAAATACTAACACATTTTCTCGTAGAACCTTCTTCAAGATCGGTTATTTTTAAGCATTTGTATGGGTGTTTGAAATATTTGAATTTGGTGATTCAAAAACATGAATTTCTATCTACAAAAATTTCATTTGGGATAAAAGAAGTCTAAATTGCAATGACAAAAAAATGGTTTACAATATTTTTATGGATGTATTAAGTCTCTAACATTTGAATTTGGTTCTTTAAAAACACAAATTACTATCTACAAACATTTCATTTGGGCTGAAAATATAATTGCAATGTCAAAAAATCAGCTTACAACATTTGTATGAAGTGTTTGAAGTCTCTAACATTTAAATTCAGTGCTTTTAAAACAAAAATTTCTATCAATAACACCTCATTTAGTCTTAAAATCTAATTTCAATAAATTGTCCACCATGTCTTTTGTGATTGGAAAGCTAACTATGTATCCTCTCCCTTGCATCTTTTTGATGATCCTAGGTGATGAGAAACACTTTGGGATCTTTACATTTTCTATTGGCCATCGCTTTTATTAGATAAGGTCCTTCTTATGAGACACATGGTGCAATGGATAACGCATAAGAAACCCTAAAATTACGTTTATTGGTAGGCTATATTAAATGTGTGAAATCAAAAGAAAGTAATGTAAATCTAGGTGGGAATGCCATAATGTGACAATATTCCTCATGCAAATGTAATGAGTTGTAAAAGGAAGGCTAGAGACTTAAGTGTCTTAGATTTTGATGCATATGTTGTAGTGCTCATAGTTGCTATTACACACCTTTATTTTAGAATCCCATCCAAGTCTTTCTGAAATAATTTTCAAAGTAGTGCATGGGAATAACACCATTTAGAGAAGCTACTTACCACATCCAATCTATAGTTGAGGCATAAGACTTAACAAATAATTCACTTTTACAAAGCTAGGAGTATCAAGATGGTACATTTCCTTGATAGATCCTATTTGACCCCTCTATAAATATGGATTTAAAATCAATTCTTTGAGGGTGAGGTAAGCCTATAGAGAAGAACATACCTTTATTCCTTAGGGTGTTTTGACTAATATTCTTCAAGCTATACCAAGTGGATCTTAATGGAAGAAGGATCATAAAATTTCCCCCTCTAACATTGAGTCAGTTATTGTGATATTCATGTCTGGTGTATGCATCACTTGTTATCAAAAACATCAAACTTCAAACATCAAAATTGGTGAACTTATTTGAAACATTGAAACAAAACTGAACACTGTCAAAATAAAGCTGCTACTATCAGTTTGATATGTTTTGTTCTAAAATCCCGCCGTAATCATCCTAAATTCTAACATTTATTATGAAAAAGGCCTCTATTTTTAAATCTATTTCACTAGTCATTGAATTACACAAATATTTCTATTACCTGGAGTACCACGATCATTCTTAAACAAAGCTACTATTGTTTTTTTTTTTCACAATCATCCTAGATAGAACCCACTATTGTCGTACTTTATAGAACATCTCAATTTTTTTCAAACAATAGGTTTCAAAACATTATCCTAATACCTTACTCAGCTCTCAGACAATACCATCATCATTAAACCTGCCATTCATAGTCCAACATCACCATCCTACACTTCAAACTTGGTTTACCTACGATTCGTAACTATCACCTTTTGGAAACAATATAAAAATAAAACTTTCACCATATCCTATCATCATCACCATCAGAAACATAAAATAAACCTAGTCTTGGAAATGTATTGAACACAACAAATCAAAGGGTATGTGCAGGATCATCATGGAAACCCTTAAGTGGAAAAAAATTCAAAAAAATCTGAGTTAGGAAACTTGACATAAAAAAATGAATAAGTTATCTATATTATTTCAAAAATATGTAAGAATAGAAATTGTATAAAATTGAATGTATTTTCTAAATTACTAGGTTTATTTACAAAAAAATAAAAATCTATTTGGTGAAAATTTTAAATTTCAATATAGTAGTACTTAAATTTCAGGGAAAAAATAAGAAGTAGGTGTCTGTCTGACCACCCTAACCACATTAAAATGATAATATTTTTATAAGATTTTAGATATAAGTAGAGGACTATGTCCTGATGTGATGCATATTTTTTTTGTAATTTTTTTCCAAGTAAATAATTAATTATAATTTTTTTATGACAAATTTTAAAAGTTATAAAGACTTGTATGTCTGACCACCTTAACCTAGTCAAAACTTCATGAAATTCATTTTTTTATTTTTTAATCTTATATTAAGTGAAGCATAGAATGTGATGCATGTTTTGGATTCAAAAAATATGATACCATTTGAAAGCTATAGATGTTTTTCAATTAGCCTAAAAATTAGGACTTTAGTCATAATTCAACAGAAAATGAATAATAATTATTTATTAAATTCAAAGTAAAGCATAATTTATATTGGTGGAAGTCTGAGAATTTCCTTTAAAAACCCTTTTCGTTTCATCAATTTTGGGTAAAAAAAAATTCGTCAGCCACATAACCATCATATTGCCACTTTTTGGCCCATCATTGTCCTGTACATACCCCAAACCATCATCTTGCTATTATTTTATAGCAACCTTTATTTTGCAACCTCATAGCTAGTTCAATTGAAGTAATCACCATATCCTCTAAGACATAACAAAACATTGATTTGATTCTTTTGCACCTTTTATTCTAAACTAACATAAAATGAAAACATCAAACATCCACTCATGCTCTTATCATAGGGTTTTAGCATCCAACATCATAACATCATTTATCAAACAAAATCCAAAATAGGCTCATCTCCTCATCATAGGGTTGATTAGGGAAATATTATCATCCAACATCAAACTTGATCATCCAACTATCCAAGCATCAATCCATAACAAACAATCAACATCCCTTGTCCAAAAGGTTTACAAACATCCCCTTTATATGTCATTCTATGAAACACATGCTCAAATCAAAAAACCATCCCATTTCCATAAATTTTCATATCAAACTCACCAAGGTCTTTTGATTTTTTTTATGACTACAACAAGATCCCAATATAAAAAGAAAATGAAATCCAACAAAAGAAACTCTAGTGCACCGAACACCAATACTAGTAATGAGGAATCTCAACCATGGGGTTACAACCCTAAGACATAATCAACTCCTCAACAAAATTTTTTTTCCAAAGCTCAACCAAATCCACCACCTATTGGTGTGGAAATACACCTTAAACATTAAGACATATTTGCTAGGAAATAAAATCAACCTCTTAATCATATAGATATGATCATAGTGGAGTATGATAGTGACAAGGAAATAATTGATGAAGTACTCTTAGAGCATGATCAAGATCCCCAAATACAAAAAATAATGGAAAAAATTATTGGGAAAGCTTTAAACACATATATCCTTAGACTAGCACAAAGTGGTGCCAAGCTACCGGGTATGTGCAAGATCATGATGGGCCAAAAAGTGGCGATATGTAAGTGATATGATGGCCCACATGGCTGACAACTTTTTTTTTACCCAAAATTCATGAAACGAAAAGGGTTTTTAAAGGAGATTCTTATCTTTCCACCAATATAAATTATTCTTTACTTTGAATTTAATAACTAATTATTATTTATTTTCTATTTGAATTACGACTAAAGTTCTGATTGGTAGGATGATTGAAAAACATCTATAGCTTTTAAAGGGTATCACATTTTCTGAATCTGAAACATGTGTCACATTCGATGCTTCACATAATATAGGATTAAAAAAAATAATTGAATTTCATGAAGTTTTGACCAAGTTAAGGTGGTCAGACGTACAATTTTTTATATTTTTTAAAAGTTCTAATAAAAAAATCATAATTAATTATTTACGTGGAAAAAAATTACAAAAAAATATGCATCACATTGGGACATTATTCTTCTACTTATATCTAAAATCTTATAAAAAAATATTATCATTTTATTGTGGTTAGGGTGGTCAGACATACACCTACTTCTTATTTTTTCCCTGAAATTTAAGTACTATTGCATTGAAATTTCAAATTTTCACCAAATAGATTTTAAAAAAAAAAAAAACCTTGTATTTTAGAAACTAAATTCAATTTTCAACATATTCTATTATTACATATTTTTGAAATAATATAGATAACTTATTCAAATTTTTACGTCAAGTTGCCTAACTTTGATTTTTCTGAATTTTATTGCCACTTAAGGGCCTGTTTTTTCCATGATGATCCTGTACATGCCCTACCAATAGAATTTAATATTGAAATTCTTAAATAACCTAATCTCATTCCTTTGGGAGACCAATAAGTGGTGAGACAAATACCTATTCGAACAGTGGACCCCAAGATACCACCTTTTTTCTCAAAAGAACCTATCAATGATCAATATTTCCCATAAAATATGTATAGTCTATTGTATAGATATCCCTCACAAGTTGAACAAGCTATGGTAGCTCAACATGATCAAGAAAATCCAAACCTAATGAAAATTTAAAATATTCCACCTTATAATGTTGAAACTAATACAATGAGACCCAACATATATGATACATCTTGGAACACCGAACAACAAGGTCCTAGTGTTAATATGCAAAACATTGGAAATCCTCCACCAAGACCACAACAAAATGTAGTGAAACCATAAGGAAACAACCATTTTAAACCACAAATACATGCTAACAACCCACCATAAGGACAACACATCAATCAACAAAACAACCCACCCATATATCAACAACCACCATAAACTAATAACCCACAAGATCAAAGCATGTACAAAGGAAATGTCCAAGATCAAACTCAATACATACACCAACAACAATAATATGATCCTAACACACAATACCAATATAGTTCATCATCTACCCAAAATCCTTAACATCAAACATATATTTTAGCACCACAAAATTTTAATACCCAACATCAAACAAATGTTCAACCACAACAAAGAACACACTTTCAAAATCAAACACCCCATCCTCCACAATACAACATGGTTGCACAACAACCTCTATCACAATATCAAACCTACACACTTCAAAAATAACACATCACACCTCAATAACAACACATCATACCTCAACAACAACCTCAAACTTATACGCACATCGATTCTCAAGGACCTAATCCATCATTCTACACTGACAACATGGCCCAAGGGCCCTCATAAATACAAACCCCATAATACAATGTACAAAACATTGTGGGGCTGTAAGGTCATAACATCCATCCTCATCAAAAAAATGCACTAAGTGATGGTGTAACCTTACAAATCCAAATTCTAAACTGAAGGATATCAAACATTCAACTTAGAAGATGAAGGAAGTGCTACGCTCTACAAGAAACTTATGTATATCCCTTTGATCATTCCATAACCATGATACCCTTCCCTAAGAACTTTGAAATACCCAAATTTGACAAATACAAGGGAAGATGATATCCAATAGAATACATATGAGAATTCGCATTAGCTTGCATGGATGTACACAAAAAAATGACTCCTATTTAATGAGGCTTTTTTGATGAAGTCTCAATGGTCCATCTATTCAATCATCTATCACCTAGTATCTGAAACTTTGATGAGCTATCAAAAAAAATTGTTAATCACTTCTCCTATAACGTAGAGCAAGACATAATGGTCCCTGACCTGTACAAGATTAAACAAAACTAAGGGGAATACTTTGCTTCATACCTATAGAGATGGAGACACAAAGCTAGTAAGTGTAAGTAGTCCATTCCCAAAAAAAAACTAGCAGAAATATGTCTCTAACCTTCAAGGGGACATTAGCTACCAACTCTCCATGTTATATCCTAAATTTTTTGAAGAAACCATCAAAAAGGGTTTAATCATCGAAAGAGCCCCCATGCCAAGAGGAATCATTAAACTTTGTAATAACAAGGACTAAGCTTCTAGTTCTAATGACAAACCTCAACTATGGGAAAAGAACAAATATGTTACAAATGATGAAGTGGTTGATTCCAAATTTGTGTGAAGCATACAACCTCCTAACAATCCACAAAATAATTTCCAAGCAGCTCAACCAAACTATCCTCAAAACAACACAGAAACAACCAACTTATGTATCCTCAAAATAACCAATAGAATAACCAACAAACAAATAAAGGTTAGGATAATCAAAGAGGGTTGCCAAGGAAAAGTAATCAATCAAGGATAAATTTCACTCCATTGGGAGAATATCTTGAGGTGATTATGCGTAAACTAGTTCAAAAAAACATTATCAAGCTTCCTAATAGAAAAAAATATGAGGAACCAAACCTTAAATCCCCTTGGTACAATGAGAATGACCAATGTAAAATCTACAAAATCAAGGGAAACACAAAAATCAATTGCATGAGGCTTAAAAATATTGTATACGACTTGATAGAAAAAGGAGAGGTCAACATTAAACATCATCCTGGGCCCTTCAGAAATAGAGACATTGGAATATATACAAGGATCCAATCCTTGATCATTCTAGATGAAATAGCAAAGGTAAGGGATAATATTACCAGAAAGCTAACTTCACCTATGACAAAGTCATAGGAACCATCTCTAAAGTTTATCGCAATATCAATGTCATAACCATATTGGGAAAAACCCTTGAGTCTAATGTCACTACACAAAGAGGGAAAGTCATGATCCAAGGAACCCCTCCTCAAGATAAATTTTCCATTATGTCTTCAAATTACTACATTATTTTTGACCAATTAAAGAAAACTCCAGTACTAATCTCTATCCTTGAGCTTCTAAATTTATCACCCACACATAAAGAGATCCACTAGAGAAAGCTCTTATTTTATCTTTAGTGCCTAAAAATATTAGCACTGATAAGTTTCAAGATATGGTTGGTACCATCACTTGGTATTTTCTGAAAAAGACCTTCCCCAAAGATCCTTTCATAATCAAGCTCTATATCTTCAGGTTTGCATCCATAAACACAAGATCAAGAGAGACCTAATAGATGGAGGTACATGCTTCAACATTTGTACCTTGAAACTAATAAAGTAGTTGGGGTATTTACATGATGTGAGTGAAAAAATAGAAGTATGACCATAAGGGCTTATGATGATATGGAAGGAAATTATGAGGGTACAATCAAACTTCCAATTCAAGTGGGCCAACAATAGTAGAAACAACTTGTATGGCACTAGATCTTGAGTTACCATATAACATTCTCTTGGGACACTCTTGGATCCATGTGATGCAAGTGTTCTCTTCAACCTTCCATCAATTCTTAAAATTTCCTTACAACATGCATTGCAAAATATAAAGGTGCTTTGTGTGGGAGTAAAAGAGTGGATCCTCTACAACATCCTAGGGTTTCACCTAGAAAGAAGAAGGTGTCTTTTCACCTCCGGCACACCTAATTTTGTGATTTGATTAGAAGGGTTTAGGGATTGGAACCCTAAAGGAGTGTGAGATGTGTACAAATGTAGTAAAATTAGTTATAGAAATGCAGCTACTTAACCTAAACTAATCTAACTTATGCTACTGGAAAACACATGATGTAATAGAAATGAAAGCAATAAGAGTAAACTAATCTAACAGAACAAAGGCGTGCACCTAGAAACCAAAGAGGGCTGGAAATGGGATTGTGGAAGTCACTGGAAAACTAGAAAATTAGGGTTTTGAGTTGTCTATGACACTTAGGCCCAGCGGAGCAACCTAGTCCCTTTTCGAGAAATCTGCTCCAGGAGTCATTTCTGCAAACTAGGTCCCCGAATCTCAAACTTTCGATGTCAAAAAGCCTCAATGGGACTAGGTCACCATTATGGGAGACCCAGTCCCTTTCTGCTTTCTTGAGAAACTAAAAGTGGACTCAGGTGCCTTAGGTCTGTGTTTTGCTTCTCTACGGGAATCCTATCCAAAACCTACAAAATAACCTACAAAATAGAAAATATTTGTGTTTCTAATGTGGGGTTTGCCTTGGTCAAACCCCTAGTTTGTATTCAAACTTGAAATGAAATGGAAATCTACATAAACCCTAGCCCTAAGTGTGTCTTGAACTAGGAAAACCTGAAACAATGTAAAACCCTATTCTATTGTGCTAGAATAAGTTGTATGTAAGAGATTTGAAATGATGTAATACTCTAAACCCTAGAAATCCTACATCATTGCAAATGAAAACAATAAGGAATGCAAATGGGATGCAAACCTCAAATATGCAAGTGAGTTGAAGGTAGAAGATGGAGGCACTTTGAAATCAATCTTTACGAACGATTTGGTGGCTAGTTGCACCTCCTCAACCTAGATTTCTCCATGAATCTCCACATGCATCTATCTTCAACCTTGTCAATGTGTGTTCTTGGATATAAATTGAGCTTCAAGACCTGAAAAAATACCTAGTTTGTTGTCTAAAAGCTTCAAATTTTGTTGTTTGTGAGATGAAACTTCTTGAGGAAGATGTTTTGCACTTGATTTTTTGAGTTGAGTGTGAAAAATGAGCAAGAGAGAGCGGGAAAATGACCTAAAAACAAGTATATATAAGCAACATGACCTAATTGTCAGGAATTTTTACCTAAGAAGTCGACACCTTAGGGAGTTTTGATTCATTATTGATTTTCCTACTTAAAACTTGAAAAATCCCCAAAGAGGACTAGGTCGCTCACTTGGGTGACCTAGTCCCACTAAAGGATTTTTAAGTGGGAACAGTAATTTTTGGATGGTTTTGATATGATTTTTCAGAATTTTGATGATCCCTTGGGTATAATAGGACTCCAAGTCAAAATTAACAACCTTCGGGGCCTATAAAATGTTGTTTTAGGGTGAAAATTGGTAAAATACGACTTAAAGTTGGACCAAAATTGGCACAAAATTGTCCTTTGCTTCAAAGGTATATAAGTTTTGGTGACACATTTAGCCCCCACTTTAGCATCCATATGAATCTGCGTGCATATGTAAGGTAAAGGACTCTAAAACAAACAATGCACCTTCATTTTCATAAAAGGATACTCATTTAAAAGGTGGGAGAATGAAGCCCCCAGTGTAGTTATTTGTAAAACCACAATGTTAGGAACCACATCCTACAACAAAAATTCATTAGAATTCCTATAAATCCTTTTATCTAATCCCTAGTGATCAAATTTGAGGGTAGATCTATGCCCCCCCTTGATTCTACTTACTTTACGGAGGTGGAATCAAGGTAGCCATCTAACCACATCGAATAAGGGCACACATATCAGAGGGAATTTCCAAGTATAATGCCTCAAAGCGATAGGTGAGTGATGTGTAGGTTGTGGAAACATGATTCTAACATAGGAAACAACATCAACAATAGAGTTCACTAGCACCCAGAATGGTGATTTTAATGAAAAAGAACACTAAAAGATTAACAAAGTGAAAAGGTAAAAAAGTGCAGATGTGGGTAAAAGTGAGTTAGTTAAAAAGAAAATGATAGAGTAACATTCAATTACTTTTCACATTTACCTTTTGCAGCATTGGAGAGTGACAGCATGCCTAGCACACGTGGTTTTACTCTCACGAGGTTGGTTGTTTTGCGCGACCAGGTGATGAGAAGCAACCGCCATTATGAGGTTGGTTGATTTTGGAACCTGTTATTTTGTGATTTTTTAATTGTAGGATGAATTTAGTGCTTATATAGAGTATATTAGGATCCTGGAATTTTTTTTTGCAAAGTGTCCCTTCTATTCGCAAAGTGTTAGTTTTGTTCAAAAAGTGTCTCATTTCTTTGCAAAGTGTCCCTTTTCTTTAAAAATTGTCCCATATCTTTGTGAAATGTCTGAAAATGGTTCTAAAGTGTCTATGGCCATAGGAAAATCATACTAGAACAACATTAGCACATTTGCTTCATGAATTATACAAAAATTGAAGAAATTAGAAGATTTAGAAGAAAATTGTGAGACTTTGAACAGGTACCGACATGGTCTTGGCAGCGATTAGGTGGGAGACAATTGAGTTTGCTCAAAGAATTGGCTCTAGCACTATCACCAATAGAGACAGAGCACCTACAAGTAGTGGGGATCTACTAGGCCTACCTTATGCCACCGATGAGATACCATGATGCATTGTTGATGGCACTATGCGAGAGGTGGAATGCAGATACCTGCATGTTTCACCTACCCATAGGAGAGATGACGATTACACTGGAGGATTTCCACTGCATTATCTTAGTACCTATTCGAGGATAGCACATATGACTATAGAGGGGATGGTCCTTACTAGAGAAGTGGGCGGACATGCAATACTACTTAGAGGGTCTCATTCATGCTGATAGGGTATCTAGATAGATAGAGCTATTGATGCTAATATATTCATGAGCACCCATGGTGAGATGGATCATGATGCACACAGTACCACTAGTCCTACTGCCAGATGGGCGAGCAGTGCATCAAGAGGGTGGACTAGTACACCTGATACGAGGCATGGTAGAGCATCAGATAGTATATGCTTGGGGCCGATGCATTCTGGCACATATGTATTATGACCTCAGGCGGTTCATTTTTTGAGAGCTAAATAGCATGGTGCATTGTACACTTCTACAAATATCGTGCTTAGAGCACATCACATACACACAATGTGGGCTTCCCATGTCTGACAATAGTAGGCTATCCACAGTCATTTGGGTATCCATTATGATGGTTATGGTAGTACAATGATCTTCACTTCTGGAGAGTGAGATTCGACCAACTAGATGAGGAGGATATCCTATGGAAGCCATACAAGCTTGTCCTCCAGTGGCCCGATTACACCAGATAGCTTAGGAGATTATAGATAAATAGGTTCTTGGCAGGTCAGCACGATCACATAGTGCAACCATTCTACTATGATCGGGTCATGAGACAGTTCAGACAAGTATAGGCATTGCCATAGGCACGAGCATCATTCAGGAGGTCTGTTTGGAGTGCATAGAGGCCAGGAGAGATAGCACGATTCACACTGGATGATGTTATCAAGTGAATCAAACTATTCAGATCATGAACATCCACTAGTTGATGATGTAGATGATGTCAGGGCCACATGGGACCACGAGGAGTGGTGGACGGCCTCATGACCAGAGCCAGTTTCCTGCCGATGAGCTAGTAGGAGAGGACCAACTTATACTAGATGAGAGAGAGGATAGGGCTGAAGAGACACGGTACAAGGCTCCAAACACTTTTACGGATATTATCGATGAGGATGTAGACCCAAGCTATGACGGTCAAGAGGGAGAGGAGGAGGAGGAGTAGGATGAGGAGGACTCAGAGGAGGAGAGATTGGAGGAGCCAATCCTAAGAGAGGATGATGATACCACAGCCGAGGACCGAGATGAGTAGGGAGAGCTCTCACTTGTTCATAGGACTAGATCCTGGATAGGAGAAGCAACAGGTTCCATCACTCACTATCGAGGGGAGGAAAGTACATCATCCATGGCCCCTGCATAGGATGAGGTGGAAATTCCACCCTCTACTAGAGATATAGGTGATGAAATTTAATTTTGGTTAACGTATTTTATTTATGATTTAATGCTTATATATGTATATGATGATGTGTTACTGATGAGACTTTGATTTTTATTTTTTTCAGGGCCTATGGAGGGTTGGCAAGAGTTCCTATAGCAAGCATCCACAGAGATAGTTCAAGCGACCTTTGATGAAGAGGACATGGATACTAACTATGTGCCCCCACCTATCATGGAGCATGAGCCAAAGACCTTGAGACCCTTCATGAGATTGCAGGCAGCCTATGAGGGATTGAGGAGGCAGGTTTTCCGAGTGAGAGCTGCACCACAGACACAACTATCACGGCCTCAAGCAGAGGTGGAGAGATTAGAGAGAGAGTTGTCATAGGTGTGAGGAGAGAGAGATGAGATAGTAGGTGAGCACTGATTGGAACTCACATGGATGGGAGGATTAGATTATGCACTCATTGTCAGCAGATCCTAGTCACGATCACACACGACCATCTCTCGATGCCCTACTACTGATGCAATGCAAGTACCAGATCTTGAGGGATCTGGTAATCACAGTCCGCTGTGCCATTGTGAATTATGATGAAATGTATAAAAGACTTTTGATATATATATATATATATATGGATTTATATTTTCAATGATGTAATTTAATTATGTGGATGTTAAATGACAATGTGATTAATTAAATAGTTTAGTATTTAATTAATAGCAAGATGATTTAATAAAATATATTTGATTCAATTACAACACATGTAGAATGTATGGTTAGATTAAAACATTTCAGATTAATATATTATGCACTTATGATTATGAAGAAAATAATAGACAAAAGGGGAAAGAGGTTGAATAGTATGAAATCTAAAATAATTGTAAAAATGAATTAAAAAATCACTTGAGTGTTCAGGACACAAACATGATGAAATGTCAAGAACGAAGCAATGAGATAGCCCATAGGATAGAAACCAATAGCGTCAACTACAATTCTTTATAAATTATACCATTAAAGAGAGGATTAGACATAATATTGATGCAAATTCATGTCATCAATGGGGTCGCGAAGGGGAATGCCATAGTGCTCAGTTAAAGGATAGGCATCAGATCTATAATTAGAGTCGATCACATATGGAGCAAGCCAATTAGGACTTAATTTACCTTTGTCAGCGTAATCAGTGGGAGTATTACATTGGTTTTCATATAAAACTAAATCACCCTTGTAAAAGTTTTAAGGGTTGATACCTACATCATGTTTGTGTTGCAACTATTTAGCATAAACTTGAAGGTGCTCGAGAGCATTGATGCATTGCTCATCAAGAGTTTCAAGTTGGTGCAAATGTTGTTCCACATAAGTGTCATTATCAATGAGGCATTGGAGAGAAATTCATAATGTGGGGATTTCTAGCTCCAAAGGGAGAATAGCTTCAGTACCGTAAACAGGTTTAAAAGGAGTATTTCTCATAGAGGAACAAATGCTTGTGTGATACACCCATAGTGCATATTGCAATTGCATATGCCAATATTTTTGGTTTTGATTGATAGTCTTCCTAAGGATTTTCTCCAAGATCTTATTAGTACTTTCGGCTTGACCATTAGACTAAGGGTAGAAAGGTGTGGAGAATCGATGTTGGATATGGAAGGTCTCAAGGAAGTTATTCACCTCACTATTCTTAAACGGAGTACCATTATTTGAAACTAACACGAAAGGGAGACCAAAGCGAGCAATGATGTGTTCCAATAAGAAATGGAATATCACCTCAACGGTTATGGAGTGAAGGGTGAGATCTTCAACTCATTTGGTGAAATAATTAGTAGCAATGATAATGAACGTATGTCCAGCAGAAGAGGGTGGGGAGATTTTTCCAATTAGGTCCAAACCCCACATAGAGAATGGCTAGATAGGTATTTGGGAATGATTCTCTGAAGCAGGAGCATGGATCAAATGACTATGTTCCTGGCATTGATGACACCACTTAACATACTCATAACAATGTTTTTCCATGTTTTTCCAATTATATCCTATCAGTAGGAGCTTTTGCACTAGGCTCTTTCCTCTAAAATGTCCTCCACAAGTACCAGAATGGGCTTGTTCGAGGGTAATATGGCTTTTAGAATCCTTGAGGAATTGTAGAAGGATTCCATTGAAGGAGCTTCGGTACAATGTGTCTGCAAGGATGATATACCTAGTGGGTAGCTTTTTATGAGTTGACGGGTATTTTTAGTGCTGGGTTTAGGAATGGTGCCATATTTTAAATAATTATAGATGGCATCATACCATTAACATAGATGATCGAAAAAACTAGGACAGATATCAGGAGATTAATCATTGATGGAGGGTTTCATGATAGGATGAATGGTGAAGATGATCTGCTCAAAAGGGTCAGCAAGAGAGACAAGAGAGGCTACACTAGCCATTGCATCCACATGTCGATTATCTTTTTGAGGGATGTTATCAATGGTAAAGGAGTCAAACTGGTCTAATAGATTAATAACAATCTCCTTATATTGTGAGAGTTTATCATGTTTAGTTTGATAGAGACCATTAATTTGTTTAATGATTAATTGTGTGACCATAGATCTTAATATTTTTAACCCTTAAGACAAGAGCAGTGCGTAACCCAATGAGTAGAGATTCATTCTCAGCTGTATTATTTGTACATAGGAAATTGAGATGATACGATAAGGGAATAGGCTTACCAACAAGTGGAATTAAAATAACTCTAGCACTGGAGCCTGTTCGACACTTGGATCCATCAAAGTACAACTCCCAGGTAGGAATGTCTATAGTGAACACACTGTCATCAGGGAAAGACTCATTGGTGGGTAACGTTGATGGGGAAGGAGCATCAGCTAAATGGTCAGTTAAGGCTTGACCCTTGATTTGCTTTTGAGCAATAAAATTAGGGTCGAACTTAATTAACAACATGACCTGTTTAGCAAGATGTCCTGACAAATCTATTTTAGTGAAAAGATAGCGTAAAGGGTCAAACTTTGTCATCACATGTACTGCAGCATTTAGTAAGTAATGTTGCAACTTACTAGTAGAAAATACAAGAGAAAGACATATTTTTTCAATGGTAGAGTAACGAGTCTCATAATCAAGGAGTGTTTGACTTATATAGTAGACAAGATGTTCTTTACCATTGGAATCCTTTTGAGCCAACAATGTTGTGAGGGCATGAGTAGAAGTAGTGATATAAAGGATGAAAGGTTTATTGGCTATAGCGGGTTGTAAAATAGGGGGAGTTATAAGGGGGTGAACCCACAAAAGTGGTTTACAATTCGAGTAAGGAAGAAAAACTTCCAAAAAAGTGAACTTGCAAAAAAATTTTGTTTTGGGGGGTTCGAGCAAACTCAAGGTTCAAATGAACCCCTTTGCATGTGGGAACCTACAATTCCCATTGTGGGAAGGGGGTTCACTCGAACCCCCCTTTTCCCACCTTCCCACCCCCCGAGCTAAAAAAAATCCATATTTTTCCTTTCGAAGCTCAGGTTCAGGATGAAAATGGAGGATAATTCATAGACCCAACTTGAAGATGGTAGTCCTCAGAATGAGCTATCCAACGAATATAATTTTAATAAGTTTTGGTTTGATTATGTATGTGTTTTTTTAGTTTTATTAAACATAGCTTTTTCACAAAAAAATCAAACTCTCTATTCTACACATGTGGAAAAATAGCAGATTATCAAAATAATTTTTGAAAAAATATGTTTGTGTTGGGTATTGATTGCCTTGATCCATTAAAGGAGAAAAATTTGAATTTCGATACATACAAAAAATGTTATGTTGTATACGGTCCGTCTATGTCTAAATTGCAATTGGTTTGAATTCAAAACTTGATTAAGGAAAAATATTCAATAAAAACCTATGAGACCAAATGAAAGTTCTAGATATCTTAGTTACAAATCTAAATTAAAAAAAAATAGAATTTTATCCTTCATACAAGAAAAGTTATGTTGTATACGGTGAGCATCACTCCTTAAAAATGTTGTTTTTAAAAAAAAACTAGTTTTAAAAGGAGATGGAAAAATAAGTGCAATCTGATTCCAAAAAAAATCAAAAAAATATATTTAGAATCTATAGAAAAAATGTCACAAATCACTAGTTTTCATCATCTTCAAATTCCTCATGGTTTAGCCGCTATAGGAGCCCGAAAGTGAAGATTTAGTTAAAAAGAAATTAGTTTGGTGTCCAGTTTTCCCAAAAATTGTAAACTAGTACTGTGGGATCACCCAAGGTACTCTTTCAAATTCCCAAAGGCTTGTTGACAACCCTCATTCCTATTGAAGTTAACATCCTTTTTAAGGAGATGAGTAAAGGGTAACGTACGATCGGCTAAGCAAGCAATGAAATGAAGAATGACTTGTATTCGTCCTTGTAACGTACATAATTGGGAAATATTATGATGAGGTGGCATATTGATGATAACTTCAATTTTCTTTATGTCCACCTCAATACCTCTGTGAGATATGATAAACCCTAAAATTTTACCACTATCTACTGTTAGAGTAATTGGTTATTTACTTGATTAATTAAACAATATTTGTTTAATTAATTAAAGTTCCCTTTTATCTCTTTTACACTTAAGCTAACATTAGGTGCATAATAATTAATTATTTTATTAATTATTAATGTGCAAGCCTAGGGTTTTCCTTTTTAGGGTTTTTTGACCTATATGTGGTTGAAATCTTTTCTTTTGTATAATTATTCTTTTACACATTGGATAATACAGAGCTCCACATCTTTGAGCATTTTAACTATTTTCTTCCCTTTGCTTCTCCCTGTAATAGGTATTCTTAGCTTGTAGAGATCACTGGGCTCCTATGAAGTTGTATTTTCTCAACTTCTACATGGTATCAGAGCGGCAGATCTGTAGCTACCTGTTCTTGTTTTGAGAATTTTTGCATTGGAAGCAAATATGGGGTCTCAAAAGTTTTTGTTGTGGATTTGGGGGGGGTTTATTTTTGGTGCACTTTGGGCAAAAGATGACATCACGGTTGAGTCTGCAGCGGTCCAAAACCCCCAAAACGACTGTCAATCCGTCTATTTTGGACACAATTGATCGAGAGGGCAAAAAAAAATTGTCTATACGACCGTTGTCTGCACGCCGTTCGAGGTAAAAATTAAAAAAATATTTTTGATTTTTTTTTTTCCCTACAAAAAATCATCAACAAAATATCTTTTTTTTAAAAAGTAAAAACCCTTTTTTTTGCAGGTTCTTTTTTGAAAAAAACTTTTAAAAGTTGTAAGGGACGGTACCCAAGGGTACCGCCGCTTGCCATTATGGTAGGTGGTGGCCCCTTGGGCCTCGCCCCCTGCAGTAGACGGTACCACCCTACCACCTTGGCAGGCGACGGCCCCCATGCGAACCCCTGCCAATTTTTTTTTCTTAATTTTTTTTAACAAAAAAATTTACAATTTTTTGTAATAAGCTGAATTGTGCAAATTCGGTGATGGCCAAATGGCCGTCAAATTTAACCTCACAATTTTGCTGCGATGGCCATTTGACCATCAAATTTAATCCAGCACTGTGTTTTTTCCTCTTTGGAGTTGTTTTTTTCCAGAGGCCATAACTTTTGCTCACAGTGTCGAAATCGGGCAAACGAGATATCATCGGAAGGAGGATTCAGAGCACTTTTTAGTGGGGCAGGTATTTTTTGGATATTTTTTTCTCAGGTCCCTGTTATTTCCAGTCAAAGTCAGCTCTTTGTTTTGGGTGTTTCCTTCACTGTTTTCAGCATAACTCTTGCATACAATGTCGAAAATGGGCAAACAAGATATTGTCGAAAAGCTAGTTCCGAGCTCTTCATAGTGGTGCAGGTGGTTTCTAAATTTGATTTTTGGTTTTTTCCAGAAATCTGATTTTTGGTTTTTTCCAGTAATCCTTCTTCTTAGCAGTTGTCCTTTTTGGACCTTATGGGCTCACATTGCATGTTTTTTTTATCATCTATAAACGCACTAAAATAAAGTGCCTCAGCTTTGTATGTGTATTTTTAGGATTCTTGCACATTGATTTGTGCCTTATTATACTTGCATTATGTTATAAAGTGCCATGGGGGGTTTGATGTTATGCCTTTGTTTGAAATCATACCTATGTCAAGTGAGTGTCCCTTCCACGACAACAACCTCATGTGTGTGTGACTTTGTTTGAACACCCTTTATATCTGCTTGTACTTTCATGTTTGCACATTCAGCTATTCTTGATTCTTCATGCATTACATTCAGGCATTTTATTTCAGAGTACCTATCATACCTCTTCCTTGCCAGCATTATGGGGGGGTTTCTACTATTGGTCTTAATGCTTCCTTGGTTTCATTGGAGTGAGCTATGTATACAGTATTTGTTCCTATGTACTAGGTGGATGCAACAGTTGGTTACCCATGCATTTCAATGAGATGGAGCACTTACCATATGGACTATCTTGCATTCCTATTTCTAGAGGCAACCTTCCATTTTCACATGATCAGTTCTTTAGACTTTTGGTACCTTTGCCATCTGTATTTTTGATTTTTATGTGTTTGCCTTTGTTTTCCATGTGATTCGAGTAGTGTCATTGGGGGCACTCATTAAGATTCTTGTCTTCT
Organism: Sequoiadendron giganteum; assembly: GCA_007115665.2. Classification (NCBI taxonomy): domain Eukaryota; kingdom Viridiplantae; phylum Streptophyta; class Pinopsida; order Cupressales; family Cupressaceae; genus Sequoiadendron; species Sequoiadendron giganteum. The sequence goes on from CM021104.1 coordinate 660,727,899, forward strand.
TGTTCTTGGTCATCATCTGTTTTCAGCGAAGGTTCTTGTTTCAGCATTTCAGCAGTCATTCTTCGAGAGAGTTTGCAGTTTCTTCATGCTTTTGTGGCGTTCATCCTTTGTTCCATCTTTTGGGATAATTTCTTCTTAATTGGAGGCTTCTTCATCCTTCATTCTTGTTTGGATGCTTCTTCGACCTTCACTTGCATCTCTTTTTGGAGTAGAGTTTTTCCCATGAGGTTTTCTCTATTTCTCCACTTTACAGAGATTTGGTTGTATTTGGGTACCTGATCTGGCCTTGTTGTCGGGACCCATTGTTTTTGCTTTTAGTAGCTCCTTCTAGGTTTTAGCTTCCCCCTAAGTCTAGCTTAAGGGGGGGTGTTAGAGTAATTGGTTATTTACTTGATTAATTAAAAAATATTTGTTTAATTAATTAAAGATCCCTTTTATCTCTTTTACACAAGCTAACATTAGGTGCATAATAATTAATTATTTTATTAATTATTAATGTGCAAGCCTAGGGTTTTCCTTTTTAGGGTTTTTTGACCTATATGTCGTTGAAATATTTTCTTTTGTATAATTATTCTTTTACACATTGGATAATGCATAGCTCCACCTATTTGAGAATTTTTACTATTTAATTCTCTTTGCTTCTCCCAATAATAGGTATTCTTAGCTTCCAGAGATCACTGGGCTCCTATGAAGTTGTATTTTCTCAACTTCTAAATCTACTCCAAAGACACACTTTTTAGGATTTAGGTGCATGTTGTACTTGCGCATTCGGTCAAAGATTTGATGGAGGATATTCATGTTATCTTGGCAGGTTAAGGATTTGGAAAGAATGCCATCAACATAGTCTTCTAAGATTTTGTGAATATAATCATGGAATATTAAGGTCATCACTCATTGGTAAGTAGCGCCAATGTTCTTTAAACCAAAAAGCATCATAACCCAACAAAATGAGCCCCAAGCGAACGTAAAAGATGTCTTGTATTGATCTTGCGGGTTAATAAAGATTTGGTTATACCTTGAACATCCATCCATAAAGAATAACAAAGCATGTCCAGCAGTGGAATCCACGATCATATATATGCTAGGAAGAGGAAAGTCATGTTTTAAAGAGGCCTTATTCAGATCCCTAAAATCCGTATCTATCCTAACATGATTATTAGGTTTTTCCACTACGACAATGTTTGAAATCGAAGGAGAATAATCGATGGAGCGAATAAAACCTGCATCAAGGAGTTTTTCAAGTTCTCCTTTAACATGCAAGGCAACCTTGGAATTCATTTTTTGAATCTTCTGGTGAATAGGTTTAGCATTATCAGAGAGGACAGTGTTATGGGTTACTATCTAGGGATCTATTCCTGGCATGTCAGAATATTTCCAAGAAAATAGTTTAGGAAAGGTATGAAGCAAGGCTGCAATATCCTCTTATTCTTCGTCATTTAGGCCCTTCCTGATTTTAATGATTTTTTCCTTGTTGTTGATATACATGGAGACGTCAAGGGTATCTCCTAAAGGAAGTACATTAGATTTGGGAGAGTTAGGATCATATGGTTCCATGCTAGGATGAGGTTCATTAATAGCACCAATGGTAGACTAAGAACTCAACATAGCACAAGAGGCATACCTTTTGGAGTGAAAAGGAGTATCAGAAGCACCGAGAATATTTTTTAAATCATCCTCGTCATGAACATAGGTGAAGAGGGGAGCATCCACATCAATAAATTCAAGGTATTTAAGCATAAGGGTGGTTCTTGATGTGCATGATATGGTATTTATGTTGAGAGAGGGTCATTGATTGGATTTTGTAGCTTTAGAAAAGGAAAAAACTAGACTGGTTTTAATTCCTTGCATATTAGGTTCGATGGGGACACAAATTACTTGTTCATGTTTTTCGCAAACTTTTACCTTGTAACCCAATTGTTTCACAATGTCATAACCATGTCCATAAATTCTTTCCATTTCTTGCAGGTTAGGGGGTTGTTGATAATCTATCTCATCGAAATTTGTTGTATATGTGGCATTTTTTTTCCAAAAGAGATGGGGTAGATATGGGAGAAGGGTGTTTCTCTTGTTGGGTGGAGAGGACAATGGATTAATTGTTGTGAGTGTCCTCTTTGCATGTTACACTACACACACCCATAAAGGAAGGAGTAAACTCTAAAGAGCCCCAATCATCACCAAGTAAATTAAACTTGGTTTTATCGTCGAGTTGATTCTTCTCGCGAGGGGCAATGTTAGAGGTAGGAATTAGGGTATGGAGAGGACTTGATGTGCCCTTTTCGAGTTGCAGGCAACTCTCAGGTTCGAGACCAATGTCAAATTGATAAACTTTATCGTTATAGACATATTTCATTTTGTGATGAAGGGTCGAGGGTATCACATGCATCTCATGAATCCATGGTCATCCCAAGAGGAGATTATAAGAAAGATCATAGGGCATGACATGGATAGGGGTGTGCAGTGTAACCATTCCGATGGTAATGAGTAAGGCGACGACACCAAGAGGTTGTTTGGTTATATTATCAAATCCTTTAATGTATAAGGAATCGGATTGGATTTTTGATTGGTCCACATGTAACTTATCAAGAATCTTTGCACTGCACATATTTAGGGCAAAGACATTATCAACCAGGGTTCTTTTGATACCTATCTGATCATACTAGGCTATGATCATAAAGGCCTCATTTTTTTGGTGTAATTATAGTGGTGGTAGCTCATGTTGATAGAAATTAATATATATATTGGTTGTGTTCATGTCATGTAAGAGAGCCACCACATCAGTAGTATTCATACCAGGGGGAACCACAATTTGTTGTAAGGCTGTTTGAAGCATGGAGTGATAGGGGAATTTTGGAGAAGATCCCAAAGGGAAATTTTTGTGGGAGTGTTTCTAAGTTCAACCAAATCATACTCCCTAAGTTGTGAGTTGAAACGAGGAGTTGCGGGTAAGATGGGGTTGGGTAATGTTAGGGAAGTGGAGGGAGGTGGTTGTTGGGGATGTGAGTTATTATGAGTATAATGAGTGTGAGAAACTATGTCATTCTTATGAGGGTAAAGGGTAAACATAGGTTGGGTTGAGGTCGGAGGTTTAGGACAAGGTGGGTAGAGGAAAAATTGCAGTTGGATGACATTGACATATTTTTTGTTGGTGTGGTCATCACAAAAAACCATAGTGGATGAAATGGGAGAGATGAAGTCTTGGAGGACATCATTTAACATACCTTTATCATCACAACTAAAAGGTTTGGAAAACAAGGGTGGGGAGGTTGTAACTACATCATCACCAATCTTAGTGGATGAAATGAGTGAGAGGAAGCTTTGAAGAGCTTCATCTAACTGATCAAAATCATCACAACTAAAATATTTTGATGATATAGTGCTTCTATAGTGAACAAGTGCATGCATTGTACGATGTGAGTTATCTATGTTTTCAAGTGTATGTGTCACAAAATCTACTTTGACAGAACTAGGAAGTAAAGTGGAAAGGGAAACATGTACTGCTTTAATGCTACTTAGAAATGCCATTTTAAGCTAAGAATAAGCATATAACGGAGAAAATCACAACTGAAACCGAGCATTAACAGAAAGGAACAAAGAGTGTAGAAACTAAAAAAAAAATTCAGAGAATACTGATGCAAAATTCCTACTAGGACTAGGTTGTCCAGGATGGCGACTTAGTCTTGGTATGAATTTATTTGAGTTTTTAAGGTGTTTTCTGATGGAAAATGCAATTTTCTAGAAATTAACCTACAAAAGTATAGTATATATGCAAAAAAATTGTATCAGGCAAGGAAATGAATAGCAACTATCATGCTTTTTCACTAATGCAAAATGAAAAACCCTAGGATGATCATTTACACAATTCAACATTCAATGCAACGGTAAATAAAGAGCTCCTAGTATGCCAATGCAATGAAAATCAGAAGTGTGCAATGTATTGAAATGCAGGTTCACCAAAATAAACCACAAATGTAAAGGTGCTTCATGTGGGAGTAAAAGAGTGGATCCTCTATAGCATCCTAGGGTTTCACCTAGAAGGAAGAGGGTTTCCTTTCACCTCCAGGGGCACCTAATTTTGTGATTCGATTAGAGGGGTTTAGGGATTGAAACCCTAAAGGACTCTTAGATGTGTGCAAATCTAGTAAAATATGTTATCGAAATGCAACTAATTAACCTAAACTTATCTAACTTATGCTACTGGAAAACACATGATGTAGTGGAAATGAAAGCAATAAGAGTAAACTAATCTAATAGAACAAAGAAGTGCACATGGAAATCGAAGAGGGTTGGAACTAGGATTGTGCAAGTCACTGGAAAACTAGGAAATTAAGGTTTTGAGCTGTCTAGGACACTTACACCCAGTGGGATGACCTAGTCCCTTTTCAAGAAATCTACTCCAAGAGTCATTCTACCAACTAGGTCCCCAAATCTCAAACTTTCAGTGTCGAAAAGCCTCAGTGGGACTCGGTCACCATTATGGGTGACCCAGTCCCTTTCTACTTTTCTAAGAAACTAAAAGTGGACTCGAGTGCCTTAGGTCTATGTTCTACTTCTCCATGGGAATCCTATCCAAAACCTGCAAAATAACCTACAAAACAAAAAATATTTGTGTTTCTAATGTGGGGTTTGCCTTGGTCAAACCCCTAGTTTGTATTCAAACTTGTTCAAAATAAAATGGGAATTTGCATAAACTCTAGCCCTAAGTGTGTCTAGAACTAGGAAAACATGAAATAAAGCAAAACCCTATTCTATTGTGCTAGAACAAGATGTATGTAAGAGATTTGAAATGATGCAAGACTCTAAACCCTAGAAATCCTATGTCATTGCAAATGAAAACAATAAGGAATGCAAATGGGATGCAAACCTCAAATCTGCAAGTGGGTTGAAAGTAGAAGATGGAGGCACTTTAAAATCAGTCTTTAGGAACGATTTGGTGGCTATTTGCACCTCCTAAACCTAGATTTCTTCATGAATCTCCATAGGAATCTATCTTCAACCTTGTCAATGTGTGTTCTTGGATGTAAAGTGAGCTTCAAGACTTGCAAAAATGCCTATTTTGTTGTCTAAAAGCTTCAACTTTTGCTATGTTTGAGATCAATCTTCTTGAGGAAGATGTTTTGAACTTGATTTTTTGAGTTGAGTGTGAAAAATGATCAGGAGAGAGAGGAAAAATGACCTAAAAAAAGTATATATAAGTAACATGACCTAATTTTCAAGAATTTTGACCTGTTATAGAAGCATTGTGAGAAAGGATAGCCAAAGCATTGTTGGGGTATCCATCCTTTGTTGGAAAATACAGAGAGGCTGACTTCTCACCAATAGAAAGAAAGAGGAGAGGCCGGTGGCACATATGGCCACCGGTGTGGGAAGGGAAGGCAGAGCTATAATGTTTTCTCCCAGAATCTGTGAGAACCAGATGCAATTGAGAGAGAGTAGTAGTTGTAGTAGCTCAACAACGAGGATGGGAACTATTGTTGAGGAGACTAGGTGGGTGGCTAGAGCATATTGGGTGGGCCCCTACTATTGTTGCAGCACCTTCCAGGGCGGGCAGTGCTCCGAGGCGAGGTATTTCTCATTCACAAACCAACTTTTTGCTTCTCTTCCACATGAATACCTGGGGCCGTATGGTCAATAGTCCCCTACTATTCTATGGGAAAATCCGGACGTATTTGCGGCGGCTCTATGCTGTTGCCACTTCTAATTGATTGGATTTTCCAAGGATGCAGGAGTAGAGTGAAAGAATATGAAGCAATCTCGGGTGGGGGCTTAGTAAGTAGTGGCGCTTCGAACTGGAGTCCGACTGGTGGGATGATGGAGAATCCAGCTACAGGTGTCGGCCCCTCGATGATGGAGAATCCGACAAGAAAGAAAGAGGGGGTGAAGGCTGGACAAGGCCAATCCAATGAAGCCGGGAAACCAAGGGTGAATGAAGCCAGATAGAAACTTTCTTGCCTCCCTGCAGGGGTGAAGGATTAATCGGTCGGATGCTCGAACCAAAGCTCAAGGAAGGTACAACAGAAAGCATGCTCAAACCATTCCTCACGCCGTTTCTCGATGAAAGAATATTGATTGTTCGGCGGCTCCGATGGCTAGTTAGGATGGCAAGTTAGGATGGCCCTCTAAAGCTACGTGGAAGACTTTCTTGAACTCCCTGCCTCCCTTGTTAATTAGGTCAGTGGGGCTGTAGTTGGGATGCTTGCTCAGACCGTGGGTGCCATCAACCTGGTTGAACCCCGAGTAATGCTTTGTTACTTTCATCCGCCCTGGGATTCAACGAATTTTCGGTTACGGCCCGGATGAATGATAATATCACTGAAACTAAGTCCAAAAAAGAAGAGTAGCCAAGCCATTTGTCCGTTGTATTATCACCACTCAATCGGGTACCAAGATAATGAACTCAACCGGGTATAAGAAGGCCATATAGTCTTGGGTAGGCCTCTTTTAGGTATCTCTTATTAGGGCGGGCATCCCCCGATGAAGGGCTGGGCGGGAGGATGTGAGCAAGACGAAGAAACTGGGAGGCCTACGAAAGTTCCCTGGTGAACCCTAGGATTTATAGGCATTCTTGATGGATGGTGCCCCCACCCCCACCCCCTATTTTCTTTAGGGAGGAGGGACCACCAATAGAGTGTAGCTGAATGCTATTCCACCTATAGAGTTGGAGATTCGTGCTGGACCTCATAACTGAACATACACCTGTTGGATTCCAACTATAGTTGAGATCTTTTTCTATTTGATTCTGTAAGTTGGTTATAGAACCACTTTCTTTCTCTATCTCAGCCATCGAACCCTGGCGTCTCCTCCAGAACTATAGTTTGGGTGGGGGGGGACCTACAATTCTATAGGCTATGGCTCTGTATCTGCTGTTGGTGGACAGCCCCCTCCTGCCTCGCTGAAACGCAACCCGGACAAACAACAGACTAAGATCCAAGATGCGCTTCTATCGTTTGAAATTATCTGCTTGTTATGCGCTTCTTAAAAGCAGCAATCTTGTCCGCTTCTTATCCGCGAAGTTTGTGGAGAAGGGTCGCTTCTAGCTAACAAATGGGGACCTCCTTATGCACTGTTTATCGGTTGTTTATGCACTTCTACCATTTGAAATATCCGCTGCTTTTATGCACTTCTATCATTTGAAACTATAGGCCTTGACGATAGATGTCTGGCAGTGCAGATTATGTTTGAGATCCCGGCTAAACGTTCAAGCAGTCGGAACAGTGCTCCTATGTGCAGTTTACATAAAACCGTCTACCTTCGAAGAGCTATTGATTAGCCAATTGGGGTGGGTGGGAGGCTATAGTTGCGGGGAGGTGCCTATCGTTCAGTGGAAAGGGCTTACTCCTTTTCTTCAATAGTAATGTCCAGGAGAGTTCCCTTCAAATAGTAGGGCGAAAGCTGGGGCGGGACATGCCCAATTCGAAATCTGGGACCAGACCATCATAGTCTCATTCAGAAGCGGGGGCTGCCCTGAGAATAGTAGGGGGCATAGATTAATCATAATGCCAGGAACTTCACATCTATGTCAAATTCGTAAACTGTAGGTTAAGCATCAATGGTGTTTTGGACATTTCAAATGGTCAAAAAATGCCGGCCATTATTCTCCCTCCCGGGGTGGGGGGGGCTATATTGGGGGGAAAATCCGGAGAAGAAGGAGGGGTGGCGAATGCAGTGGGGGGCCCTCGATCGACAATTCCCTCGACAATGGAATAGAGGGCATTATCGAGGGCATCATTGTTGAATTGATAAATCAATGTGAAAGGGTGGGCTTTTTACTTATCGCACCACGCCTTATATATATATGGGGCGGGTATGCTTCCTAGGATTCTACTTATCCTACTGCTCCTACTTAAACCGCTTATCGTGCTCCTGGTGGATATGCTGGTGGTGACTAGGCGAGCGAGGGGAGGAGATGGCTTGCTAGTTGTTGGGGCGATAGAAGATGCTACCTTTGCATTTGGAGGATCCGAAACGGGATTATGGATATACTGGTACAAGGTATAGGGTGCTGGTTCTTTAACGGATGCTACTACTGTAGGCTATGGCTCTGTATCATTGGGGATTTTCGATTAATTATTTATTTTCCTGCTCAACTTGAAAAATCCCCAAAAAGGACTAGGTCGCCCCACTAAAGGATTTTTAAGTTGGAACGGTACTTTTTGGATGGTTTTCATATGATTTGTCAGAATTTGGATGATCCCTTGAGTATAACACGCCTCCAAGTCAAAATTAACAACCTTAGGGGCCTATAAAATGCTGTTTTAGGGTGAAAATTGGTGAAATAGGACTTAAAGTGGGACCAAAATGGGCACAAAATTGCCCTTTTCTTCAAAGGTATAGAATTTTGGGTGACACACAATGATAAGAAAGTTACAATATACATTGATCCTGAACCCTTCCATTACTGCACAAACTTAGAGGAGAAATACAAGATGCTTCTTCAAATACCTAGTAATGACATATCCTTCCACTCATTTTCCTATGTCGATATAGCATCACTTGCCTCATCCTCAAATACATCTACATCAAGTGATCGACCAAAATTTGACTTTAAGATCCAAGTGCTTGAAAAGGGCTATGGAGAATACCATTTTGAATAATTCTTTTGTATTGGGGATCTTCCCTCATCGCCAAAATCCTATGGGCAACCAAAGAAAATCAAGCATATTCAAGTTGTCACCTATGAATTCAAACCTACTATTTTCACCAAGTGGGGAGACATTAAGGATGAGTTGGTGTTCAAAGAGGACCTCTCATCATGGCTCTACAAAGATGAAGAACAAGAGGAATAGAGACAAGTACATCCAATTCCTATGGATCCTTATTGTGTGCAGGTGTTTTAACCAAGCAAAAAATGAAAAACCAAAAGAAATGAAAATAAGGAAAACACAAAAAACACCTCACTATTAGGCCTAAGTTGAACTTGAACAAAATACAAGAAAAGGAGCGATATTACCTTGTCCAAGTTTATGGGTTGATTGGCCTTGTTGATTGTTCTATTTGTGTGATGCTAGATTGATTTCAGTAGCATAACGACTTCTTGTAGCCTGACTTGGATGCAAGGATGGCTATGGTGGTTGAGTGCAAGATGATGCCCAGAGATGAATGGCTTGAGAGATTGAGATGGTGATAGCTTAGATGTGGTAGCTTTTGGTTCCTTGTGGTTGTGAAATGGCTAAGTGTTAGCCATTTAGCCAAGGAGATATGAATGAATGGTCAAGATTCATTCTTGGCCAAGGACAAGAGATCAAGGGTGGAGATCAAAGGTTGAACAAAAGGAATTAAAAATTAATTTTTAATGTGCATGGGGAAGACAAAAGGAATAAAATATTCCTTGGGAAGCCTTGGGTGAATAAATGGAATTTAAAATTCCATTGAAAAGACATGGGGATTGTAAAAGGAATTAAAAATTCTATTAAGGTTGTTGGAAGAATAAAATGGAATTAAAAATTCTATTGGGATGTGGGAAGAGTTGACTAAAGGGGGCTGATTAGACTAGTTGATGAAGGATTAGAAGAGGGTTAGGTGGTTAATGATGAGTAGGATCCAACTTGTAAAAGTTGGAGGATGTGACATATCCTAATCATGGATTAGGGATGTGCACATCCCTAATGATGAGGTTAGAAGATGAATTAGGATTAATTGTGGATGGGACATAAAGAGAATTAAATAAGTGGGTGATTTATTTAATTCTTTTGAAGAAAGGGATAAAGGGGTAAGGTATTTAATTATTTAACTAAATACCTTAGAGATTTAGAATACTTTAGGGGGATTAATTAAATAATAGTAATATTATTTAACTAATGTGGATAAAAGGATATTTAGATGAAAAATAATAAATTTGACTAAATGTAAGTGGTCAAATTTAGGTGTCTACATTTTTCCCCTCTTTGAGATGCTGTTATGAAGTAGAATCATTTCAAAGAAAATTAAAATATAACACCAAGAAGAAGATGGTTAGATTGGGGAAGATTTCACAGTCATCTAAAGGAGTGACTGGGAGGAAAGATGAATATTATGGATTGAGGATGCCCCCTCTAGAGGATAGGCGGGTTCAAGAGAACATGGGTGTGTTCTCGAAATGGATGAGATGATGCAAGGGTAGATGGGGAAGATGAGACAAAATTATGGATAAGTGAGGATGATAAGTGATAAGAGATTGGGAAAAGAAGATGAGAAGAAAGAAATCACAAATTGATTCAAGGACAAATATGATGTTGCCCTAGTCAGGCTACAAGACATGATGGACTGATGATGGATGGAGTGTTGTTGATGAGGGAATGATATATCTCAAAACAACACAAGGATAGGGAAGGATACATCTTGATGATGATGATGAGAGTCTTGTTGATGAGGGAAGGATACATCCCGAAACAACACAAAAGGATAGGGAAGGATACATCCCAATGATGATGATGAGAGTGTTGTTGACGAGGGAAGGAGACATCCCAAAACAACACAAAAGAATAGGGAAGGATACATCCTGATGATTACGATGAGGATGATGATGAAAACAATGATGATTAGATTAGGGCTTGTAGGAAGGCTGGGAACAGGAACAAGGATGTGATTAGATTATGTGCTAGATTAAATTGATTAGGACTGGATGGAGATGCAAGATTGTTAAAATGAATGATGAAGGTGGAGGGAAAGACTATTAGAATAACAAATCTATATTATCCTAAGAAGGTTGGAAATATGATGAAATCAGATAGGATGGATAGATGAGGGAGAGAGATGAAGAATGAATGGAGTGGAAAGATTTAGGGTGGATGGATGGGGTCATTTGGCTAGATGAATGCATAGTAACCAAATAAACCAAGTTAATTGTGATGTGTTATTTTTCCATGGAATGAGCACTTAATTTGATATGGCATGTGATACTATGCACCAGGGTATGAGGAACCAAGGTGATATCATAGCACATGCATAGGATTGACACAACAAACAAAAGTTTAGTAAAACATCCCAAAGTCATGGGGGATTTGGTTGGGCCTAATGTTGGGATAACCACAAACAAAAGGGATGCCCCAATGCAACACAAGACCACAAGGATCCTGGTGGGTACCATGTGGGACAACCAAGAAGACAAAAAGGAAAAGAAAATGATCAAGATAGACCACTGTTTACCAGTCAAAGCACACAATGATATGCTAGGTTGTGGCGACCCTGATGAGGTATGATAGGAAGCTCAAATGATAAAAATATCATAAAAAGCACCAAAAGATAACAATCAATTTCAATTTCATTTTCCACAAGATCGAAAGGGTGGATGAGATTGATGCAGTCTGTGAGGAAGGATGCATCCTTTTGAGACCCAAGATGGAGACTAAGTGAAAAGATCGACATGATGTAGGATATTTGAAACTAAATGAACCTCCTGATAGTAATGACCTTTGTTTGTAAGCACCATCTAGGATAGGGACGTATTTTATGACACAACAAGATGAAAAGACAAAAAGACATGAGACAAACACACCCTAAAGACCTAGGGGCTCGAGGGTCGATCAAATATCATCCTTGCCTACGTGAAAGCATAGAACCCTTGTAGTTCAACAAAAGACCAAAAACTAACCATGGATAAAAGTGGAAAGATGATGATAAAGACTGTGATGGATGACAAAGACCAGATGGAAAATTTTTTGGGGGGGGATCAAATGATTGACCTTGTCTACGTGAATGCGCAGGGGTAATGCAGTTTGACACAAGGCCAAAGACAAAAAATGGACAAGGGATGATGAGGTGACGATGATAAGGAGATACAATGATCGAACTGATAGGACTATACAAAATAGAATATGTGGATAGGATGATGGATATGCATAAGATGTGTGTTAATGTGAAGCTCAGGGATAGGAGAGTTATCCAAATCATCAAAAGATGAATAGGGAGGATGATACGATGGATAGATGAGTGATGAAGAGTGATAGGAGATGAGGTAGATGTGAGCAATAGATAGAAGTGATGATAGTGAGATGAATGGAATTGGATTGCCTGGGTGTAGCCTATAGCTAGATACTAATGACAAGGGATTGTGAGATGGTAGGAAAAATAGAGGTAAATGGATGGATTGATAAAGATGGGGAGATATAAAGAAGCGAGGATGGATGGAAAGAGGGATAAGAATTTGGAAAGATAGAATAGATTAGTGGATGGATAAATGGATGGGGAGATAAGGATGAAAAGATGGAAATGGACTAGTGGATGGGTGGATAGGGAGATAAGGATTTGGAAGATGGAAGGAATTTCTTGGAGGGATGGATGGATGATGTCACCAAGGACTATGTCACAAAGAAGGAGATGCCCCACTCTAGATATATCATGTGTGATGAGGCAAGAGGGGTGGAAGATAACATGATGGAGAGATAAGGAATGGAGATGGATCGTAGAAGGATGGGTAGACAATGGAAGATAGATGGATGTGGATAGGATGCATGGATAATGAAAGTGGATGGAAGGGATAAGGGATACGGTGTGGTATGGATGAGGGGAATGTATGCCAAGAGGTGTCCAAAGCATGTATAAATGTATGTCCCTATCTTGATCAAGATAGCAAGGAAGATGGAGGAACCAAATACAGATGGTGTATGATGGGTAGGATGTGGAAGATAGGAAGATAGGAAGATGGAGGGGATGGAGGAAGGTGATGTGTAACATAAAGCTATCCCCAAGTGTGGAAGACAGGTGGATGTCAGAGATGGAGGAAATGGAGGAAGGAGGATCTACACATGATGCCTATTTTCTAGGTTTTCATCATGGTACTTATCCAAGGAACTTTTTTACCAAGTTTTCAACATTTGATGGATTATTTCTCTTTACTTTTTTCTTTTTTTTTTCCTTTTGACATTTTTTTTATTTTTTGGAATTTTTGGATAAAAATGTGAATGAAGAGGGATAAGGATAGGGATGTGGATAAATGGACTTAGAATACATGTGATAAGGGGATGGATGATGGAATCAAGCACCAAGTTCCCTACGAGGTAATAAGAGCCCATGTTTGAAGTGACTATTTGGATGTTAGTACAACCTTATTAGAAAGGATGGATTATGCAAGAGGATGGATTAAAGGGATTTGATAGGGTAGATATGTGGGATAATGGATGGGATTTTGGTAATTTTATGGATGGAATGATTGAGTGGATGTGTGATGGGGGAATGTGTCCAGGACCAACATTGGCATATGTGGTGGTGGATGTGAAAGGATAGAAGGATGAATGGATGGAGAGTGTGAGGATAATGAAGGAGTTGGGATAGTGAATTTTGGGACATAGGGACCCAAAATAGATTTAGGAGATGGGGGATGTGAATGATTTTTTGTTGGATTAGCAACTTTGGATGTCATAATGGATTTTTCATTTGAAGGCACTGCATCTTTTTTCTTAGGAATCCGCATGGTTTTGTTTTTTGCTTTGCTGGGACTTTGTGGCCATTTAGATGGATTTGGATTTTGGATTTTATTTTTATTTTTGTAGACATATTTTTAAGGGGACATGAGGAGCTTTGGATTTGTGTGGATGTTTGGATTTATGAATTTTTTATTTGGCATCCAAAGTAATTTTAATAGCAATGGGATGGGTAGAGGTGATGGATGATGTGGAGAAGACGTGGGTGGAGTGATAGAGGTAGGCTTTTGATGATGATATGTGGATGGAGGATGTGAGATACCATGTATGGAGGGGTGCCTTTGTTGATCCTGATTAGGGATTATGAAGTTAGGATTCTTATTATGCGTTCTAGGGATAGCGATGGATGGATGAGAGGAGGAAGATGATAAGATGGACTAGGTGATTTTGGGATATAAGGACCCAAAATGGACTTTGTATATGGAGGATGTGTGATGGTGAATGGAGGGACATAAGGACCCAAAATAGATGCAATAGATGGAGGATGATCGATGATGGATGGAGGGACATAAGGACCCAAAATGGACTTAGAGGAGGAAGGAGTAATATGGATGGTTGTTTTGAGGTAATATGATGGAAGAGGGGGGATAGCGACAAAGGATCTGGTGGAGCAATGAGAAGTGCCTCTTATTGCTTTGGAAGAGGCTTTCTTAGGACGTATGGAGTTTGTACCAACATTTTTGGAGTGTGAATCTTGGGAGATATATCCAAGACCTTGTGCACCTGGATGTTCTTTGACCCAGATGGGCTCTAAAATACCTTGCTTATGAAGGCCTAAACCTTTTCCTTGATAGTTCATGATCAAGAGAATTTGATCTATGGTAGGATGCTTATTCTTTTGGAAGCATGATGTGAGTCCATCAACAGGTGGAGGAGGAAGGGTGGTGCATATTCTTTATTTTTCTTCGGTAAGAAGGCAACCATGGATGAGTGTAATGTTACCAAGGTGATATAAAAGTGGTGTTGGGATGATATAGTTAGGAAGAGATGAGGCAATTGAAGTATCTTTATTTGGAGGAGGAGGTGATAAGGGACCATGGGGTGAAGTGATTGAATCTTGGGTTCAAAGGGGGTCAAGGGATGGAGCAGATGAGCTAGTGTGATCTTGAGATGGGGTGGATGGGATGGTAGGATTAGGATTTGGTTGAGGATAGGGATCATGAGATGGAATGGATGGGAGACTATGATCTTGGGATGGAGTAGATAGGATAGTAGGATTGTGATGTAGAGAGGAGAATAGGTTGATATTCTTTGGATCATGCTTGTGGCATGACTCATCTTGTGTGGGAGGCATGACGAGGGAGGAGTGTTTGAGGGACTCCTCAATTAGGGAAGATGGAATTATGGAGGATTCATGAAGGTCATGGGGTTGGATTTTGGTGATACTAAGACTAAGAGGAGTGGATTGGATGTTGGTGTCTTCACTAGTTTATGTGGTTCTAGGAGTAGAAGATGGAGATTCAATGGATTTGCCAGTTTGGATAGTGTTAGAAGTGATAATAGGGGTGATAGACCTAGGATGGGGAAGAGCCTCATTAGAAATGATTGTGCATGATATAGTGGGATGGTATGGTTCCACAACATCAAGATGTGGATCTGGGGATATCTCCTTTGTCATGAGCCCTTGGATGACATCTGGAATAAGATGTTTGGGAATTGTAGGTTCATGTGGGGAGACGAGAATGGATGGAGGACTAGTATTAGGGATTGGTGGATTAGGATTAGAGGGAGGATTAATGTATGATAAATTGGAAGGAGGATTAAAATATAATGCAATGAAGGGGGGAGTGACATGGGAGGATGTGGATGGTGAAGCAAGATGGGCATATGTAGATGTTGGATTAGGACAGGAAGAATCGATGGTGGATTAAGGTAGAAAGATGTGGATGTTGGATTAGGATGAACAGATTGGGATGGGGATTAACATAGGAAAATTGGTAGGATGGATTAGGATAAGAGGTAGTGGGTGGTGGATTAGTATAGGAGGACATGGATGGAGGATTAGGATATAAATATGTGGATGTTGAATAAGGTTGCGAAGATTGGTATGCTAGATTAAGATACGGGTATGGGGATGGTGGATTAGAAGGAGATGTAGATGAAGGATATTATGGATATGTGGATGGGAAAGATACTAGATATCCCTTGTCAAGGGTAGCATAAGGATAGTAATTGGATGTAGATGAAGGCATGGGGGGATAGCTCAGAGGAATGGTTAGATTTTGGGAGGTGGTCCAAAGAAGCTTGCTAGCAATGACAACATCAAGGGAATCTATGTTATATTCATCTTGATCAACAAGACTTTCATTATCACCATCAACGTAGTTGAGATTCCCCTTGACTACTATTTTTGGTTGTAATGATGAAGGATAAGGATTCATGATGCTAGATGGAACAAATAAGGATGGAAAAGATGGGGAATAGATGATGAAAAAATAAATAGAATGGACTGGAAGAATATGGAAGAAGATATCTTAATATTTGTTTCGATATAAGAAGATCTTGGATGTGGATGGACTAAAATCTCAGATTGGATTCAGGTTAAGTTGATATTAGGATTGGTTAAAAGCTAAGATTTGGATTGGATTGAAGCTCAAATTCGGATGATGGAATTAAATCTTAGATTAGAATTAGATTGGAGCTTAGATTAGGATGAGATTAAAGCTGAGATTATGGTATAGAATAGTCCAGGGTTGATAGGATTAAGAAAAAATGAAAATGAAAATTTTTAAATTTTTTCAGTTTTTCTATGTCATAGTAAATCACGTTTTCGGAGGTCTTCAAAGTGGAATTTGGGGTTGATAAACTCCTAGATTTTTTTTTGAAAATTAGATGGTTTGGGGATGAATAGGAAGAGAGGAATTATTGGACTATGATTTTGGACTGAGGAAGATGTAGGCTAATTGTTGCATGAAGGATGACTCTCTGGATTTTGTATGGGAAGCAGATTCACCTCTAAATGTAACAAATTCACCTATCTAGGGAGAGAAAATTTGCCCCAAAACAATAATCAGGATCACCCTTAGGAGTAGCTTCACCCAACTAGGAGAGTAGGATTTCCCAAAACAACAGTTAAAATCGCCCAAAATAGTAGATTCACCAAAATAGAAAAGTAGGATCACCCAAAATAGCAGTTAGAATCACCCAAGATAGAAGATTCACCTGAACATAAAAGCAAGAATGCCCCTAGGAGAAAATTTTCCCCAAAATAGCTACAAATTCACTTAAATAGCTAAAGACACTGAAGAATGGGCAGATGTGGTCGAAGAACGAACAAGTGTGATTGAAGAATAGGCAAGGGTGACCTTGAGGATTTCCTAATGGGATGAGAACTACAACTAAATGGATTCAAACAGAGACTTGGATGAAGAACAAGATGAGAACGGAGGAAACGGACTCCAAGATGGACCCAAACGGGGACTCGAACGGGAGACGAGATGATGGATAGGGCTAAAACAAGAATTAGGATGACCTCTGAAGGCAAGGGGGACTACGAAAAAGGAAAACATGCACAAAAAATAGCAGATAGAAGGAAAAACTAATGCAACTAAAAATAAAATCATTGGTAGCACACAAAGAAGACACTTCAGGCAACATGATCGTAGGATTAGTGAAGGGTCTCTATCTAAGTTGAACAAGGCTATCTCATGAGTCCCTGATATACACACAGTACATGGGGAATAACCGTGAACACCAACCCTTCACAAGTGTGAGTCGGGAGCCCCAGCAAGGTACTAGAAACATGGACCAACTCTTCACGTCTTATCTAGGTACCACCCTAGCTTCAACACTCCGCTAGACATGATGTGACTAGATTGAGGTACAACTTTCACTCTCCCCCCTTTATATACCCCACCGGTAACAAATGGTTGCTATCATCCCATAGGTGATGAAATCCCTAGTAGGTCTCGCGAAGGGAAGAAGACACTAGACATCTCGGTTGGTCCCCAGCTCACACATAGCATAAGGGGAGAGCCTAGACACATTATAACCTCTTAGGAAGATTGCACTAGACTAGAGAAAGCTACGATTTCTCATCACCCAAGATCTCCAAGTGGCACAAGGGGAGTGGATACGTTAAAAGCCTACTCACAAGCATAGACAACAAGTGTAAATTGACCCTCTAATTAAAGCTACGTGTGTCTAGCTAGTATGGAAAAGCAACAAAAAAACTACCTAAAGGTTTGGGACTAACCGTTCTGCAAAAAACGCATTAGTAGTTTCAAGCCACCAGTCTTGGATAGATGAGAAATGGCTACATGAATTGTTAGGTGGAAGCAAGGACACTTGCAAACATCCGAGTTAGCAGATTAGTATCTGAAAAAAGAAGTAAAATGACATAGGAAATGGAAGAGTAAAGTTTCAAATTAACCTCAAATTCGCCTCTATGTGAGGCAAGTTCACCCATTCTATTGAGTAAATTTTCCCCTTTGTAAAGTCAACTTCTTCCTTCTGTCAAGAAAGGTTTTCCCCTCTATTAAAGTAGGTTCACCCCTCTGTAAAGGAAGGTTTTCCCCTTTGTAAAGGTAGGTTCACCCCTGTGTAAAGGTAGGTTCACCCCTGTGTAAAGGTAGGTTCACCCCTCTATAAAGGCAGGTTCGCCCCTCTGAGCCGATTCGCCTCTCTGTAAAGGAAAGTTCGCCCCTATGAGAAAATTCACCTCTCTATAAAGGTAGGTTCACCCATTTGAGCAAATTCATCTCTCTATAAAGGAAGGTTCACCCCTCTTAGCATATTCACCTCTCTAACTACAATCTGGACCTACAAAAGTCAAACAATAGAGAACATGAAAGAAAAGACTCGTGACGTGGGTCCCATCGACTGTGCTAGAAATGTGTGCAGGTATTTTTAACCAAGCCAAAAATGAAAAACCAAAAGAAATTCAAACAAGTAAAACACAAACAACACCTCATGATTAGGCCCTAAGTTGAACTTAAAAAAAAATACAAGAAAAGGAGCAATATTACCTTGTCCAAGTTGATGGGTTGATTGGCCTTGTTGATCGTTTGATTTCTATGCTCCTAGATCAATTTCGGTAGCATAACAGCTTTTTGTAGCTTGAATTGGATGCAAGGATGGCTATGGTGAGGGTGAACCCATAATAGTGGTTTACAATTTTGTTGAGGAAGAAAAATTGTAAAAATTCTCCCACAATCAAAAATTTGAGTTTTAAGGGGTTTGCACGAACTAGAGAGTTCATGCACGAACCCATAAAAGGGTTCACTCAAACCCGTAGTTTGAGCAAATCCCCTTTTCCATGATGGTTTCACTCAAACCATAGAAAATAAATATTTTTTTAAAAAAATGAAGGGGAAAAGGGGGGTTCAAGCGAACCCCCCTTCGAGAAAACCCCCCTTTGAGGAAACCTGACTTTTCTTGAATGTGTCAAGGGGGGTTCGCTCAAAGTGGGCTTCACTCGAACCCCCCTTTTCCCCCTTCTCCCCCTCTAGCACCAAAAATCTGTGAAAATTTTCCCTTCAAATCTTGGGTTGAGGATGAAAATGGAGGATAATTCATAGACCCAACTGGATCATGGTAGTCCTCGGAATGAGCTATCTAATGAATATAATTTTAATATGTTTTGTTTTTATTATGTGTTTATTTTATTTTTTTTATTAAACATAGGTTTTTCACCAAAATCAAGCAAATTGTTCTGCACATGTGGAAAAATAGCAGATTATCAAAAAAAAAATTAAAAATATGAGTGCACCAGATATTGAAGTCCTTGAACCAACAAAGCAAAAAAATTGAATTTTGATACATACAAAAAAAGTTACGTTGTATATGGTCCGCCTATATCTGAATTGTAATTGGTTTGACTTTGAAAATTGATTAAGGAAAAAATATTCAATAAAAAAATATGAGACCAATTTGAAGCACTAGATATCAAAGTTATAAATCTAAATTCGAAAGAATTAGAATTTTACCCTTCATAGAAAAATTGTTATGTTGTATACGGTGAGTGTCACTCCTTAAAAATGTTGTTTGCTGAAAAAACCTAGTTTTCAAAGGAGATGGAAAAAGAAGTGCAATTGGATTCCAAATTTTTTGAAAAATATATATTTAGAATCTATAGACAAAATGTCACAAATCACTAGTTTACATCATCTTCAAATTCCTCACTGTTTAGCTGCTATAGGTGCCCAAAAGTGAAGATTTAGTTAGAAAAAATTATTTTACTGTCCAATTTGGCCAAAAATGGTAAACCACTATTGTGGGACCACCCATGATTGAGTGCAAGATGATGGTTGGAGATGAATGGCTTGATAGATTGAGATGGTGAGAGCTTGGATTTGGTAGCTTCTGGTTCCTTGTGGTTGTGAAATGGCTAAGTGTTAGCAATTTAGCCAAAGAGAGATGAGTGAATGGTCAAGATTCATTCTTCGCCAAGGACAAGAGATCAAGGGTGGAGATCAAAGGTTGACCAAAATGAATTGAAAATTCATTTTTAATGTGCATGGGGAAGACAATAGGAATAAAATATTCCTTGGGCAGCCTTGGGTGAATAAATGAAATTTAAAATTCCATCTAAAAAGGACATGGGGATAGTAAAATGAATTAAAATTTTTATTAAGGGTGTTGGAAGAATAAAATGGAATTAAAAATTCCATCGAAAAATGACATGGGGATAGTAAAAGGAATCAAAAATTTCATTAAGGGTATTGGAAGAATAAAATGGAATTAAAATTTCCATTGGTATGTGGGAAGAGTTGACTAAAGGGGTTGATTAGACTAGATGATGATGGATTAGAAGAGGTTTAGATGGTCAATGATGATTAGGAGACAACTTGCAAAAGTTGGCAGATGTGACACATACTAATCATGGATTAGGGATGTGCACATCCCTAATGATGAGGTTAGGAGATGAATTAGGATTAAGTGTGGATGGGACATAAAAAGAAGTAAATAATTGGGTTATTTGTTTAATTCTTTGGAAGAAAGTGATAAAGGGGTAAGGTATTTAATTATTTAACTAAATACCTTAGGGATTTAGAAGAATTTAGCAGGATTAATTAAATAATAGTAATATTATTTAACTAACATGGATAAAAGGATATTTAAACGGAAAAAAAATGACTAAAAGTAAGTTGTCAAATTTAGGTGTCTACACTAACAATAAATGTTATTAGTTGGCAAGAAATATGGGATACATTGGAAAAGGTGGCCTTGGTCTACACGAACAAGGTATGAGAGAACCCATCATAATATAACAACATAAGAAGAATCTAGGAATAAGTTATGGTTCACTAGATGTGGTCACCCCAAGTATTGAAACTACTTCTTGTTAGGAAATAGCTCCTTCTATTGTCATCGAGACATCAAATAACTACCATACTGAAACATACTCCAATGAATGAGAATCGGATTCTTATGCCTCTAGTGACTATGACCTAGATACCCTTTTAGACCTGTATGACTCTTCTATCCTGACCCTTTCCACATCCTCCATAATATTTTTTTATAGCAATGATAACCTACCATTACTTCACTTACAGTTGATCAATTGGGATCAACAACATCATGTACAGGTGTTATAGACCAATTCTAAAACAATGAAGCTATTACTGAGTTCATGGTATTTTGGAATTGTATACGACAAGGATATCACAAGGCTGGTTTTTTCATACAAATTAACCAAGGAGCCTACTTTGGAGGGGAGATTACATCCTCTAATCAAAAAATTGAAAAGAAAAATCTAAAAATAAAAATAATATCCTTGTAGGAAAACCACAATGTGTCTCTATTGGATCATAAAAAATGAAAGAAAAAGGATGTATCTGAGGGTGAAAACCTCTCCAAGGCACGCAAAGATGGAGGATTCAATCTCCCTATCATAGAATACCAAGAAGAATTAGCAATCTTGGTTGAAGGTTTTGAACCTATCAATGTTTGAACAAAAGAGAGACCTAAGGTAACATATTATGCAACTTCCTTAGATCTTGAGGAAAGAGTCAACTTCTTAGCATTCATCCATGAACTTTAACATGAAATTCAACTTGAAATATGCAAATATTCCTAGGCTAGATCTAGCTTTAGTCATACATCATCTAACAATATTCCTTGCAATGAAACCGGTTAAACAAAATCTTCACAAGATGCACCCATAAATAGCACTGTAAGTGAAGGTGGAGCTTTAGAAACTGTTGGATATGGGATTCATCAAACCTATAGATTATCTTGAGTGGGTATCCAACCTCGTACCAGTGTTGAAACCCATTGGGGGCATATGGATCTGTAAAGACTTTCGAGATCTTAACAAGGCATGCCCTAAGGATGACTTCCCCCTTCCCAACATCAACACAATACTAGATCTAACTATAAGTCATGCAATGATTTCGCTAATGGACATTTTTTCTAGATACAATTAGATAAGGATAGCCCCTGAGGATTAACACAAAATTTCTTTTACTTTTTCTTAAGCAAATTTTTGCTAGAACATCATGCTATTCATCTTGAAGATTGTAGGAGCCACATACCAAAGAGAAATGATAACTATATTCCAGGACAGGTTGCACATCACAATGGAGTACTATGTAGATGATTTGTTGGCTAAATCAATCAAATGACAAGAACACTTGGCTAACTTGGCTACGATATTTGATAGACTAGAGTAGTATAACTTGTGTCTAAATCCAAAGAAATGTGTGATCAATGTAATATCTAGAAAACTATTGGGCTGCATTGTATCTAAAAGTGGTATCAAGGTGGATCCTGCTAAGGTTAAGGATATCCTAGAAATTCCTCCCCTGAGAATATTGAAATAGTTGGGTAGTCTACAAGGAAAGCTTCAGTCTATTAGAAGGTTTATTGCACAACTAGCAAATAAATGTCATCCATTCACAGACCTCCTCCATAAATATTTAACATTTAAATGGGACGAAAGGTGTGATAGAGATTTTAAATAGGTGAAGGACTATTCTCCCACTCCCCCTATATTGATGCCTCTAATTTAGGATAAAGCAATGATTTTATATGTATCCATAATAACAACAACTTTAGGAGCTCTATTGGAACAACTAGATGAGAAGAACAAAGAAAGATGTGTTTACTACACCAGTTATACCTTGGTTGGCTATGACTTAAATTATACACCCATTGAACAAGAATGTCTATCAGTTGTCTTCGCAACACAAAATCTTAGGCATTACATGTTAAATATAAAAATTAAGTTTATATCTAAAGTAGATCCCTTCAAATATCTATTGGAAAAAGTATCTCTTACAAGAAGGATCACTAAGTGGGTTATGATACTTGGCGAATTCAACATAGAATATGTTGGCATAAAATCTATCAAGGGATAGATGATAGCAGATCATTCAGTAAAAGCAGCAATTGAAGATCATCAAACACACATAGAAAAATTTCTAGATCAAAGCATCTTGTTCAAAACTTAGTCAACCAGTTAGACTTTGTACTTTGATGAATCCCACACTCAACATGGCTTAGGGGCTAGTATCCTATTTCTTACAAAAAAATGAGATAGTATACCCAAAGCATATAAGATCACCTTCCATTGAATGAAAAATCTAGCTAAGTATGAAGCACTTATTACTAGACTAAAAAGACCATATAATGGAAAATTAAAGAGCTACATGTGAAAGGTGACTCCCAACTAGTCATAAGGCAGGTCAACGGTGAACACCAGACTAAAGATGACAAGAATATGCCATACAAGATAATTGTGGAAAAATTCAAGAAATACCTTTTGGTCATCATCCTTGAATAGATCCCAAGGGTTAACAATAAAGGTATCGATGATATGGCCACTATTTGTTCACTCCTTGATATACTTGAGAGCATTCCTAGATAAAAATTCTTAGTGGAATAGATGCTTACATTGTCATTCAATATCCTAGAATCTAAACTTGTATGTGATGTTATTGGTCTTGAATCACCTAGGTATAAAGACACATTCACTTATATCTAGTAAAAATTTATACACCCCACCTAACAACCAATCAAAATAAAACCTTTATCCACCAAAATTTCAAATTTACCATCCTTGGAGATACCCTATGCTGCTAAATTCTCGATGGTATGCTACTCTAATGTCTCAATGCAGAAGAAATGGAAACTACCTTGCAAGAGGTACACAAAGGTGTTTGTGGGTATCACTTTAGTGAAACTAACCTAGTCCAAAAGTTTCTATGAACAGGGTACTACTGGCTATCACTATAACAAGAAGTGTCACCAATACCAACAACATGTAGATCTTGTGCATGCACCTATGTAATACTTGTGTCCTATTACCACTTCATGGCCCTTCTCTCAGTGGGGACTTGACCTAGTAGGAAAGATATTAAATTCATCATAACTACCATAGAGTACTTCACAAAGTGGATAGAGGCTATTCCTTTAACTTATATCATAGGGAAACAAATTTCTAAGTTCATTCTTTACTATTTAATTTGTCGATATGGTATCCCATAAATTATCATAATGATAATGGGACTCTGTTTAAGAACCAATATGTCTAAGATTTTTGCTCAAGATTCTCTATCCAAAACTATTTTTCAACCCCATATTATCCCCAAGAAAATAGCTAGGACAAAGCATCTAATAAGACCATCCTAAAAACATTAAATAAAACTATTAATGATATCTTCCATGACTGACACCTATAGTTAAACCAAGCCTTATGGGTTTATAGAACCATCATCCTAACACCTATAGGTGCAACTCCTTTTTCCATGGTTTATCGATCCAAAGAAATATTACCTATAGAGGTTGAAATCCCATCCATGAGAGTATCATTGTAGGATCTTGTTAGCAACAAAGAGTATCAACTATCTAGACTCAACGAGCTTGAATTCCTAGATGAAAGATGTGTTTGTGCATTGAACCATCTTCAGTCCTATGAAAATCAAGTCAAGCGAAGCTACAATAAGAGAATAAAAAATAGGAACTTTTAGGTTGGTGATTTGGTCTTGAACGAAAATTAGAAGATCCAACTAAATCAAGATGGGAAGGGAATTTTTTAACCAAACTAGCTAGGTCCCTATATTATTATAGCAAGTTACATCACTGGAGCATATTAGTTGGCTACTTCAGAAGGAGAACCTCTAGTTGAACCTCTTAACAACAACTCTCTCAAGAACTTCTACACCTAGCGTATCATAATATCCCAAGCAAAAAAAGGAAAAAAAAAAGAAAAAAAAAATCAAGAAAATAGTAAAGAGAAATAAAACATCCTTTAAGTGAAAAGCATGTTGTGACACTTCTAGGACTAGTACCATAGTGAAAACCTAGTAAACAAGTGCTACATTTGAATAAGGAATTCATCCTCTCTATCAACACTATCGATTTACTATTGTATCCACTCCATCCATCCCATGATAAAATGTCCACCCAACCATGACTTTTCAACTGATTAAGTGTTGAATGTTTTTGTAGGCCCATCTCTTTTATCCACCTATCCCTAATAAAATGTAATCCTCTTCAAAACTAGAGGCAACCACATAAACCTTGTAGAAGATTCAATCCTTGTTCATCCCATCACTTGCAGAAAACTATAAAAATAAAAAAATCTATTAACAAAACTATCAAGAAACCAAAATAATGTCATAAACACAAAATCCCAAAAATAGTGTCAATCATCATTAGTCAAACTACGTCATCTCTACATGTATAATGTAGGTAAGTTCATCATTTATGAGCCCCCAAGGCACTAGGTAAGTCCCTTTAGGTGCCCCTCTTGGTCTTTAAACTTGGTCAAAAAATCCAAAAACATTCAAATATCTTATCAAAATAAAATAAAAATCATAAAAAGCTCAAAAATATCCAAAAATAATGTCAATCATGGTCAGTCAAACTGCATCATCTTTGCATGTATAATGTAGGAAATTCCATCATTGATTATCCCCTAAGGCACTAGATCAGTACCTTTAGGTCCCCCTCTTGGTCTCAAAATCTCTTGAATATCCTGAAAACATCGAAAACAACATCAAATAACCTCGCAAACACAAAAACCTTAAGAAAAATCTTGAAAGGAATATACTCATTATCATTTATGCACAATAAAATTTCCATACATAATAGACAATCATCACCTTCAAACTTTTGCAATGCAATCAACAAACAAAGAAAACATCAATCCAAAACTTCCAAGCAAAGAAACGAAATGACTAGATCATCATTAGACTAAAACAATCCTTAAGTATTAACTACCCTAAATTTTTAGAATCATCATCAACATCCTAACAAATGTCTTAACATATAAATATTTCCTACAATAGGCATCATCAATGAGTAACATCTTGAAACATCAAAACATCTATGGCAAGTGATACATTAGCATTGTTTATCTTATTGTCACATTCCCAAGATCTCTCAAGGATGTCGATAAGGATTTAGAGAGGAAGGAATTGGACAATGATCATTGATTTTATATCTACTCTATTTATTGGATATTTTTGCAATACTACCACAAAAAATACTTGCTTTGTTATGTGTGTGTGGAATTCTCTTTGGGGAAATTCATATAGTGGTTGCATATTAGGTACTCCATACCTTTATGTGTAACTACCCCAAAAAAATTTAAAGCTTCTCACCCAAACACTCTAACATGGTTTTTGTATGTCTTGTATAAGAAAGAATACTCATTGTTTGTGGAGTCAAATTCCATTCAATAGATGAAAAATCCACCTGGGTCATTAATAGCTTGGTGCATTGCTAAAAAATACTTAATACTCCATGAAAGAAAAAAACACTCATCAATGCATATAATGACATTTCATCGATGTATAACATCAATCATATCATCAATCATCTCATCAATGCATATCATCATAATCATAATCCATGGATTTTCAAAAATTAGATCAATCATCTAACACTTCTATCTATCTCTAATCATACTAACATGTCTTATTACTAACATTTGCATCCTGCATCACAAAGTCATTGATACGACATGCATCTTGCATCCACAAACTCATCAAGGAATGTCATGTCCATCATATTATAAAACATCATACGCCATAATTTTATCCATTCTATACGTACATAAATCACCTATACATCTATATCATATAAATGCATCAAAATAATACAAAAAAGTGAGCATATAATCATAAATAATCTATCATACAAATATAAGAATCCTAAAATGGTATCTTGTATATCCTCAAAAAATGTGAGGTGTTAGTACATCATCAAATATCATGTGTGACATCAAAATATACAAAATTTATATGAGGCCTTAGATGGGTTGATGAATTTATACACAAAAAGATATGTCTGTAACAGAGTTTGTGATACAGTAACATAAACATAAAGATCATGAAATCTCAATGTGAACCTTGCTTCCTATCCCGGGGTGGGGATCTATGTTTCTCCCCATCATGTTGGTCTAGGTGGCTGTGTGTAGGAGACTCATGTGGCTGAAGAGGAGACTGATGTGGCTATCTAACTAACTAGAAACTCAATGAATCTACACCAATGGTACTGCTAGGAATCTTGAATCTAGTATGTCTTGCTACCCTCAAAACTATGGCCTAATAATAAGTCCTCTCCTCTATCAAGGCCTCTCTCTCCCTCTACCACTAATCTTAGGAAATGTATGAGGCATTTGAAATATCCAAGGCTATCCTCTACTACTGCTAAGTCTCTAACTCCTATCTCAATGCATCCCTCTCTTAACATAGATCATCCCTATAAAATCTAATTCTATCTCACTCTACTATAATAATAATCACCTAAGAATTTGTAACCTGTGTCCAAGTGATATTTGTGTCCCTCTCCCCAACTCTAGCATCTCTATCAAATGTAAATTGAACAATCTTACTACCATATCCTCTTATGGAGAGCTACTTGTGGTGCCTAGTGTTGGTCTTGTTGTTGATCTTGGTAATCATGCTGGCTCTGGTCACCATCACCCTACTCATCATGTGCCCTCTAGTACTACTCATGGGCTAGCCAAATAATTTTTCTATCTCCTCTCTGCCTTGCAACACCGACCATCATGCAAACCTATCCAATCACTTGTCCAGTGCTAGTAGGAGTAGTAAATGTCAAGGGTCGATCATGGCCCCACCACTGCATGTAATCTCTAGTGGTCCCTAGGTCTGGGGGACTAACTGTCCATCCCATACAATAGGTGCAAGTTCCCTAGACTCTTTAATGGCCTATCCTGAGTCTTCTTTAGGCCTCCACACATTGACCTGTTGGATCATGCATCCAAAATAAGCATGATATGCATTTGCAGGGTAAGTATGTCTCTCATTACATTTTCTCATAACATTGTCTTCAAAATACGTCTTTAAAATGAAATCAACTTAGCCTATTAGCCACTAAGTCTACCTGCAAAAAGTTAATTGCTCATAATGATCAACCCAAGTCTCACATGGCATAAGGGGTCTCCAAATGAACTTGGTAACATCATCAAAAATGGCTTGTCACTGTGATAGTTTTCCTAGCTAGGTAGAGTGTAAGTAGTCTGAATATTTGTATAAAAATGGATCATCAAGATCCGATCTTACTATTCCATCAAGTCAATTCATGGAAGTATGCTCCCATGCCCACATATTGAGGAGATTCATTCCTATCAAAATAATGTTGTTGCTATGGTAGATAGCCTCATGCATATCCCTATACAAATGATCTAGCACACAAGATCCCTAGTCATACACTATATCATGCTCCATCACCTTCTCTATATAGATCCCCTAGCCAACCCAAAATTCTCGTGCTCTCTTATCGAGCTTCAAGGGCCCAATAATAAGTCCAGCCAATACCATAAACATTGGATCAACACCATCTACGAATGGAGTTAAATCTATCTCTAAATCTACCAACTACAACTGCTCTACACCCAAAATTCTCTAGATAACCTAGGTGCCCCTTTGAATAGCATATGCCACTAGCTCTCTATGAATCAAGATCCATAGGATCCTCCATACATCCTCAAGAGTGATGGTACACTCTCTAGTCAGCAAGTGGAACAAAGAGGTCTCAGTCCTCCATCTCTCAACCAGGGTAGTCACCATTGCCCTATGTGCTTTGATCTTGAGCATGTAACAAATTTATAACAGACCTAATACATCCAAGAATTCCCTCTTGAGTTTCTAAAATCTAGCAACCGTTACAGTCATCACTCCTATAAATACAATGGTTTGAGAATTGCTTCCAAACATTCAACCCACAACATCAAAATTTTCCTACAAAATCAAATTGAGAACATAAAACTATAAACAAACTAGTTTTAAAATAATCATTTTTAACAATAGAAACCTTTTATAGGATGATAGCAGCCCTATTTTACAATAGTGGACCTATTTTACAATAGTGGCTCACTAAAATGATAGTGAACCTATTACTGCTACAATAGTGGATACTTTTCATGATATTTTTCATTTACCAAAATTATCTAATGCACTATTGTTTTTGACAAATATGAATAGAAAAAAGTGATAACTTTTTACAATAGCAATTTAGCTCAATGATAGCAAGAAGTTTGAATGTAAGTGGTATTCTAACCTAGTACTATAGTAGTTGAATCACAACAATAGAAACCTTCCTACAAAATTGTCGCTATCATCTTAGTGTGCCTTTTGAGCATTAATTATGAAAGCATAAAATGATGAAATAAAAAAAGGAAAGAAGATGTACCATAATCCCTACCCTGGCTGACCTCTAGAACTAAAAGACTACATCCACTCTATGTGGGACACCTAAGATATGATCCATTGAAAATCGATAATCATAGAAATAAATCTCTGAAGCTCTAAAATTGTAAGGACGGGAATGAAAATGAGGCTAAATGAACCCTAATTTCCTATTTGAACCCCCCCAAACCTTAATTTTTAGCCCTAGGAACCCTCTTAGGTTAAATTTTATGCACCTTGGATCATCTTGAACCTTAAAACGAGACCCCTAGGACCTAATTTTTCATCCTATGTGCATTAGACCTATTTTTGAACCTTGTTGCAAGCCTGCCCAAAAAAGTAATTTTTTCAGCCAACCTCTTGAGTTGGCAACCCAACATCCTATCATCCTTCTATTGACCATTGACGCATAATGGGGAATCTCTAAAAAGAAATATTTCTTGATCTCAACATTGAATTCTTTGAAACAATGTAATTAGTAATTTGTGTCAAAGAGGGGGAAAATGTAGAGATGTAGAAATGGCTTAAACATATGTCACACATCCTGAATGGCATTTTTCCTTTATTAGCAGCATTTTCATTATCATTATTGCATTTCACGTCATTTACATCATTAACCCTATTTTCCTCTATTAATTAAATAATCTCAAATTATTTAATTAATTCACTATAGCATGACCTTATTTAACTTTATCCCTCCTTATTAATTAAATAAATTTTAATTATTTAATTATGTCACTAACATTACTTATTCTTTAGTATGGCTTGGAGCTGAAATTAGAGTAGAGGTTCAAGTTTGAAAACTGTAGAGGGTGATGGAGATCGTGACTTAGAGGATGGGGATCTACCTTTCTCTCTTCAACCCTTCTTTTCTTGGGAGTTGCAATGTTTTCGGTGGTGTGTAGCTTCTCTGGGTGAGGCATTTGGTGGGTGTTGGAGCTTTGCAAGGAGGTTTATCCCTCTGGAATTTTTTATAGTAGATCCTCC
Source organism: Sequoiadendron giganteum (assembly GCA_007115665.2). NCBI lineage: Eukaryota > Viridiplantae > Streptophyta > Pinopsida > Cupressales > Cupressaceae > Sequoiadendron > Sequoiadendron giganteum. The sequence goes on from CM021104.1 coordinate 660,757,885, forward strand.
TTTTGCTGATGCATGGGAGGTTTGGTGTTTGTTGGGCATCACCTTGGGTGTTGTTTCTAGGTCTTTGATTGGCTCTTCCTGGTCGCCCTTCCTTGCTAAGGCTTTGCAAAAAATAATTGGTGTCTACAGTGTGTTGTCTCATGCTCACTCGATCATCTTGGTGTGGGTTCTAGAAGCTTCTTCATGGGTGGGTTTGGTTCCCAAGGGCTCCTTTTTAAGTGTTGGTATTGGTAGATATTTTCTCTCCCTTTCTATTATTGGTGTTGGTTACTCTGTTTGTGTGGTGGTTGTTGAGGTTCTTGGGACTCTAGCATTGTGTGTCAAATCTTGGTGGCTCTTGCCTTTTCTTGGGGCTTCTCTCTTTTGCAAAAATTTTTGTTGTAGAAGTACTAAGCCCTTTTATTTTTGGCTCTTGAAGAAGGTTATTTTGGGGGCTTCTTTGGTTTCTTGGAAGGTATGTAGATCTATTGCTATGTTTTAAGTGTTTCTACAATGCTAGTTGGTGGTTCTTTATTGGCCCTGGTTTATTTTCTAGGTAATTTTTCTCCTATTGTGTCTTTGCTTGTCGATTTTATCATTTGTTGTTATGATGAAATCACTTCACATTCTACTCTGTTGGTTTTAATGAAAATTTTCTTGGGGGTAGGGGCCACCCCTACATTGTTTCTCTTGGTTGGGGTGTTTTCCTTACCTATTTTGAAAACCCTATTTTTCACGATGCTTAAGGGAGCTTTTCTTGTCCCTTCTATTGGTTTAGTCTCTCCTTTGCAACCCGATTTTTTTGATTCTCCTATTGAGGTAGAGTTTTATTCTAGGGGTGCTAGGAGGATCTTTCCTCTTGTTCGCTTTCTCCTATTTAGCTCCTTTTGAGGTGGATTGTGCTCCTTTAGAGGCATATTTTGGGATTTCTATTAAGGTGGGATGTTTTTGGAAATGAATTCATTTTTACCTTTGGTTTATCTTGAGTTTGGTATAGGAAGTTCTAGAGTTGTTTCTTGGGGGTTGCAGCCCTTTGTTCAATGTTTAAGCTATTAGTTTTCATTGGTTTTTACCTGCTTTTGTATGGAGTTTTTTTGTGTTGGGTACCTTTATTCTATCTACTTCTATTTCTTATTGTTGGGTCTCTATTTTTTGGTTGCATGCTTTGGTCAAAAGCATGGCTTGTTTGTTGTTCTTACAAGCTCACTACTAGTGAGACTTTCTTCTCTTTCTAGGTGGTCTCATTTTCTATGAGCCACTAGTCTTCATGGCTACTAGCCCTTCCAGTCTTATCATAATCAAAACATTACTTATTCTTCTAAATTAATTAAATAGGTATCATTAATTATTTAATTAATCTACTTTCCCTTCTCCAAATTTGAATAATTAAATAAATTATTCAATTTCCCCAAATTCACTCAACATTGTCAATTAATGAATTTAAACTTATTTATTAAGTCAAATACATCTTGCACATTCCTCTCAACATTAATTAATTAATCATACTTTCTTTTTTATGATTTAATAAATAATTTCCACTGATTTCTCAATCAAATTTCCTTATTCCACTAATTACTCTAATCCCACTAATCATTCAATTCAATCCCAGTGATTATCTAATTAATTCCCCTAATTGGATTAAACAATTTAGTTAACTGATCAATATATTTCCTCTTAGTGGACATCAACCATTGATCCTGATCTTTCATCCTTGCATCCTAATTGTTCATATAAAACTCGTTAATCTATAAAACAAACTTCATCGTTCACATAGTTCATATAGAGAGTTTGTGGAAAGCTCATGTCAGATTGATTATTGAGAAAATTTAGTAAACATATCCTCACTTTCTAGATCATCGTGTTATCAGGATTTAACAAATAATAGAGGCTTTGTGTTGAATCAAGCAATCCAACATTCATCTTTAACACAAATACACTCAACCATGTAGGATGGTATAGTTGTAGTTTCTGAATTCATTTGTGTTTCATCTATTTATGCTAACCTTGCTTTTTTGGATTCTTAAGCTTTGTAAATTGAATTTCATGGGTAAGTGGGTCTTATTATCTTGTTTTAAATTTATTTGAATTCATTCATTGTTACTAATCTTGATCCATTAATTCCCCCTTACATAATATTATAACTTTTATTTCAAAATTTCCCTTGTCTTATGATATCTTGATGAGATTCTAAAGTAACAATTTAATATCACACGTAAAATTATTTGTATTTCAAGAAAAATGACCCATAATCCTTTGACCAACAAAACATATTTCAGAGTTTCATTATTAAAAGTTAACAATTTGAATCTTGAAAACAAAGACTGGACAAAAACATTCCAAATTTGTTGGTCTAGTAAAATTGAACATAAGAAAAATTATTTCAGATGAGTTTTAATCCTCAACAAAATTGTGTCAGGTCCTACCCCTACTATATGTAAGATATGTGGTTGTAGTGAAGATATTGCTCATATTTTTCTAGTGCAAGTTTTCCTCTACTATATGGTTGTTATTCAAGGATAATATCGTTGGGTGGGATATTAGGGATAATGTTTCCTAGTTTGAATTGTTATCATGGTATGTGAAAGGTCTAGGAAAAAGGTATAATTATTTTTTGTTGTCCTTATCCACTAATGTTCTATGGTTTGTATCGAAAAAGAGGAATGAGCATGTGTACTAGGGCAAGGAGAGGATTCTTATTGAGTCTAAACGTAAAATCACCTTTTTGTTGATTATTGAACAAGTCACCTTGATACTAGAAAGTTGTGAGTTGAAAGGTTTCACAAGATTATTCATGAAGGATCTTCACCACCATTCAAAGAAGACATTCAAGAAGAAAATTACTAGAAACAAGATATGAGGAAGGTGGATATAAAGTTTGAAAATGAATATATTGACTTCTATAACATGTATTGTAAGTGTATTAAGCAAGGGAATTTACATCCATAAAAAAGAGAAAAAAATATGCATAATAAGAAAGAGTAATTTAAAATAAAAATTATTTTTTAATGATATGAAAAATTATATCTACATACTCTAACTTTTTTCACCCCTTCATAATTCCTATTATGCTAACCTCAACCCCTAATTTGTTGTCCTATGGGGATCCTTTCTAGTGAAAGTTGGCTAAATTCTTGCTCAATTTCATGTAGGGCTTATATCCCACTAGACATGTTTCTTCTTCTCACTCGCGCTCCCCCATTCCTATCCGTCACTCAATTATTATCCCCAAAAATTTCTTGAATAGACTTGTTTATGATTAGGGAATCTATTAGAATAATCATGCCCTAATATGAAGATTCACAAAAGCTTTTCCAATGCCTAGTAACATTCATTCTTAGATCTTTGAAAACTAGAAAGAATATATGGACGAAGAAATTTGCATCTACCCCTTCATGGGAGGTTTTTATTCTTCATTTTAATTCTCTTGAAGACAAGGAATTGGTCCTTGAAAATGGTTCCTAGGATTTCTAAGGATATTTATTATGCATGAAAACCCAGTTCCTTTATTTCAATCCATGACTGAGAGCTTCTTCTTAGCTTATTTTTTTGTGTGACTACATTATCTCTCCCTAAAAATATAGAAATTAGAGTGTTTATGAGCAATAGGTAATAGCTTAGGTAAGTATCACTACAGTTCAAAATAAGAAACCAATTATGAAAGTTTCACTTGTGCATGTTTATTTGTTTAAATGGACCTATCCAAAGATTTTTTTGTAGTGATTTTGTTGAAGGTGTGTAGTTAATGTTGGGAGAAACCTATGGATTACAAAAGAATTGCTTTTAGGTGCAAGAAATGTTTCTCGATAGATTATTATACTTCATAGTGTCAAAATTTGCAAGCTCGCAATTAGGGTAATGTTGCTTCGAGTGGTAAGCCCAAATAGTGCATTGGGGTACAAACACAACACTATTTCATTGCACCCAACACAAAAATTGAGAAGGTTTCTTCCCAAGCTTCTCTAGAAGAAAACTCAAAGCTAAATCCCCTCCCTTCTCTTGTCCCACATGATTCATCTATTGGGATTGTGCAAACAATCAATTAAAATTTTGGTTTCTTTGTGGCCTCATCAATCTTGCTAGAAAAATCAACCACAAAGTCTACAAATTATAAAATCTCTATAGAGACACTAGCTACTTTGATAATCGTAGGTTATGAATTTTGTCCAAGAGGCAAAAAATTTCAACTTTCCGAGCTCCTCAATTAGATCAAGAATGGATAAAAATAAAGAGGAAGAAATCGCCCCTTCAAAATCCAAGCATCAAATGATATTAAGACCATCAAAGAAAGATAGAAACTCTAAAGAAACGTGTAATACTCTAGCACCCCTATTTATGGGTTGATACTTGTTTGATTTATATGCTAGTGGACCCCATGTCCACTGTTTACCAAGAATAAAAAAAAGGAGAGTAAAAAATGCAGTTACTTTAATCACATTTCAATAATCTTATAGTTATAAAAGGAATTAAACTAATGGCTTTCATGTTGCAACTATGTCCATGCTACTAACATATATATCTTTAATAAATGTATAAATAATGCAAAGAGATATCATTATTGAGGGCATTAGGAAAATTCATCACCAACAATTCACTGCTAGCAATTCATCGTGAATGACATATTCATGGCACATACAATTCACTACCAACAATTCATCACTGTGGTATATTCACTGCATATACCTTTTTTAATGTGTTCAACAAAATATCTATACTTTCTTTTTGGGTGGGCTTGGCCACTTAAATATTGATAAATGTACACGTGGTGAATATACTTTGATCACGAATTGTTGGAGGCGAATTGTATATATGTCACAATGATGAATTGTTGACCATGAATTATTGATGATGAATTTTCCTAGAACCATTATTGAGACATCGATATAATTTATTTATATATAAATGAAATAGTGAAAATTTTATATAAATATTTGACATTATTTCTATTAAAAATTAGAAATATAAATCACAACTCCAAAATATATTAAATCTAATATGGAAGTTCATAATAACTTCTAACCTATATGAAAAAGTTATATTTTAAAGAAGTCCTCTACAATTTAGATTCTATCATCAATAACACTATTCTCGAAGGTAATTTTGACCTGCCTAGAACGTCATTTTGACCTGAATAAAAAATATAAGTCATTTCTTCACATGTATATATGGGCTGGCAATTCACATGTTAGTTCGATAAAAGTCGTTTAAAAAATCTGCAACCAGGGTTGTAAAACGATTCTCTTTCATGCTGTAAAATAAACAGCTAGCAAAATTTTCGTTGTTTTGGAGGTCAAATTCTCTTGAAGCGGACATGGAAATCTGAAGAGAGAGCAGCAGCTGCGAAAACGCGTGGGAACGCATAAAGTAAGATGGAATCTTAATGTTTGTTCGAAACCGACCGTATCCGATTTCGTTACAGTTTGGCTTGACCCAATTCAATGCCCCCATCCTCTGCGCAACTTCGCGGGATGACTGCAACCCTGGAAAATGTCATGGTCTCACCACCCACTTACCCAAGTCTGCCAAACCAACGACTGGAAAAGTAGCATCTCTGCGTGTGGGACACTTTCACAATTCTTTTTCTTTTTAGACTCTCTACATGGAAAGGAAACATCCACTACAATCCCAAGCTTCTTCATTTTCTTATTAATAAAGTGGAGCTAGAGAATAACATTAATTTTCTTAATCATAGAGTGGAGCCAGAGAATTACATTCATTGCCCAAAACTGAAATTAAATTGATTTGTTAAGATGGAGGGTAGATTGCATAGAGAATTTGATCTTCCAGGCTTCAGATTCCATCCTACAGAAGAGGAGTTAGTGAGCTTCTATCTCAGGAAAAAGGTGCAAGGCCAATCGTTCAGCTTTGATGTAATTGGAACCTTGGATTTATATCAATACGATCCATGGCGACTTCCAGGTATGATGAAGTAGAGAAGAGGAAGATCCTGATCATCCCACTTTCTCATTTATTGATTTAGATGTTCCCCTAAATCATACATAATGTTTTGTTTGAGTTGCCCTAAAAAGTCAATGGAGGATTCTGTTATTTTTGTATTGAATAAGGTTATTGAGTCAGTTGAGGCTATAAGTTTGTTTACTATTAATGGGTATACTTATGTCTTTGTAAATTCAAATGGGTTTGTCAGCTGCATGGTGTATTGTTCTTTTTGAATCGTTGTTGTAGATCTTGCGCTTGTTGGGGAAGGAGAATGGTTCTTCTTTGTTCCTGTTGATAAAAAATGCGCTGCATCCAGAAGAAGCAGGCTTACGGAGTCTGGTTATTGGAAGGCTACCGGTACGGATAGACCAGTTCGAGATCATAAGTTTCAATGTATTGGCCTTAGAAAGACTCTGGTGTTTTACAGAGGAAAAGCCCCAAGCGGAGTGAAGACGGACTGGATCATGAATGAGTACAGAATGCCAGATTTTCGGGCTGCAAGAAAGGTAATGTTTTTATAACAAATTTCACAGTTTCTTTCTTAGTTTTCTTGTGTCAGAAGAAGAACTTTTTTTGGGTGGCTGCTTGTGTTCAGTGTTTTGGGTTTTGGCTTCTAATCTTTTAAGTGTTTTGTTGTTTCATAATTAATATAGACTGCGCAAAACTGTTGCCAATTAAACCACCTTTTCTATTTATTTTGCAGAAGGATATAGTGTTGTGCCGCATACTCAGAAAAGCCACTTCTCAGAAAACATTAGATCTGCGAGCCATGGCAGGAGGAGAAGACCCCATAAAATATTCAGCTGGTTCAAATTCGTCTGATTACCGCCATGATTTTAACTTGATGAATCTTGAAAGTGGGCCCATGGGTGGGGGATTACCTTATTTGAATAAAGCAGATGATGAAGAGCTAATGAATTGTAAAAGACCATTCAAAGACAATAAAATGAAGCTCCCGGAATTGCAGGTACCAATGTTGTGTGCGGATAAGTTGTTTAGCCCATGGATAGAAACATGGACACCTTCCTTCCTGCTATGCAGTCCCAGGGAAGAATGGAATAACATCTGAGATTGTGCTGCCATAAGTTTTTCTCCATTTTCTTTTCTCTAAAACTTTCAATGCAAATTGAAACACCTCTTTGGATTTCTATAGATTTTATATTTCATATGCCTATGGTTAAGGAAGTGAGCTCTATAATTGAGCACCCTGTGTTAAGTCTTCCAGGACTACATCAACCAAATAATATTTTGTTTAAAAATAAAAAATTAAATGTCGGACATTTACATTTTACTTTTTATGTCTTCAATAACAGGGATAAATAACAAAGTTCAATAACAGGTTTGTTTACCCAGCACCTTGTGCTGATGTTTATATCAGAATTGCTCTTTATAATAATCCACATGATGTTTCCCTTTTGAAATTATACAATATTGAAATATGGATTCTATAAGTATTAAGTATTGATCCTCTTCCTCCTTACACATTTAGTTTTTTGAATTTTCAGTTCTATTGAAATATGAATTCTATTAAGTATTGATTCTCTTCCTCTTCACACAATTAAAATTATATAAATTATGTTATTGAATTTCCTTTGAGATTACATAAAGATATATATTTGTTTAATACATTGGATATCTAAGAATGCAGATATTTTGTCTAAGTTGTTTTAGTATTTTTATTTTTTAAATAATAATGATTATTATTTTCTCTGTAATAGTTTTTTAAAATAAAATTTATTTATTTAATGTGATTTATAAGTAATAAATATTATTATTGAGAAAATGTATTTATGATTTAGGTGTTAAGATTTAATAATTATAAATATATGCCAATAATTTTTAATATATGATAATTATTTGAATGATAATAATAATTATAATTGTTATGTTTTAAAGTTCCTTTTATAATATTACGCATGGAGTTTTGAAAAGAAAAGAAAGTTGAAAGAATTACATGTCAATTGAGAGGCCCACATCAAATTAAAAATGACATCTTTCATAAACCTAATTGTGTAACCTTTATAATTAAGCTTAATAAAGTTATGACATAATACTTAATACAACTAGCGATGATAGATTCTATTTAGCATATCTCATTTAAAGAGGGCTACTTGTCACTTGTTAATTATACTATATTATAGTGATAAGATATTTTTAATCTTGATTTTTAAGTAAGGTTGGCTACACCAATATCGATATATTTTAAATATTTAGAAATTGACCATTTTCATAGAGATTATGTATAAAACATTTTTTTAGTATGTATAAATTTATCTCCTCTAATATTCCTTTCCATCTAATAAATTAAAAATTTAGAAGGTGTATTCTAGGAAAACTTTCACAAGAACCCAAAAAACAAGAACATCATTCTAGTTTTACTCAAATAATAAAAAATAGAGTATAATAAGAGAATCTTTGGAGATATTCAACAATTGGTAGCATGTACCTATGTCCCAACACCATATTAAATCCCATCCAAAGTTGATCTAAAAATTAATTCGTAGAAGCTAAACCATTGGGGTCATCATGTTTCCACTTTAGTTAGGAGTTGTTTTAGTGTCTAAAGAATAATCCAGAGTTAATGTTTTATATGTTTTAGAGGAAGAAAACTTGTGTTTTGGGATATGACATGTGTAGGTTTTTTTGATCCATTTCATAGTTATTTTAGAATTGAAGTACATATTTCTATTCATATAAAATTGAATTTCATAAATTCATTACTTGTCATATGAAGTGAAACCATCATATGCTACAAGAAAAAAGTAAACGCCTTAGAGAAAATGTAAACATAATGGAAAATATCCAAATATCATTTTGTTGTCCAAGTTATGAAAACACTATAGTGAGAAGAATGTGGAATATGAAAGGTTTTATCATGTGATACTTTTGTGTGGATGATCCCATAATAGTGTATCCCCTTCATATGATAGAGTATAAAAGAAATCTCTAGTGTTCAAAAAGTAAATAGAATCTTTGAATGGACACCCTTTAGTTGAAGGTATATGCTAGGAAAAGCTTTCGTTGAACTATATATTACTTTTGACATAGGGTGACATGACCTTTAGGAAAAGGTGTTTCTAATTTTTTTAAATAAATCCTTGCATACAATCTATATGCCTTTTATCGACACTTTCTTAGATTCAAATGGAGACAAAAATATCCTATAAAAAATAATAGAAAAATAATGCTCATATATATGGTAAATTTTGTACTTGTGTATTTTGGGCTAACAAGGGTTTTGGTGAAAGTGGTTTATATAATTATTTGTGCATGTATTGCCACTTCCCCCTTCATTGAAATATGAATTACTAGTAAATTGTGGTATGTATTTTTACTCTTCTTTTCTTTCACCTAATTATTGTAGTGTATTCTATTTATAAATTGGGGTCTACTTCTCTATAATATTCCTCCACTTCCTCTTTGTTAGGTTTTTCTATCCTAAAATATTTTATTTTAATTCTTATCTATTGTGAGAGCTAACTAATATTCTCGAACTCTATTATTTAGATATTAAACATACCCAATTCTTAAATAATCCTCTCAAACTATTTATGTACCTTATGTAACCTTCTCTAAGACTTCATCATGACAACCTACTCTAATTATAAGTCTATAATATTCTTAATTATAATCCTTCATAGTCATATTGTTCTATTTCAAATTATGCAACTTTTCTAGCAATTATAAATAGTAAATTTTATTAATGAACTTAGATATTAACTTTTTCACTATCCTAGCCTATTTTATAATGAGTTAGATTTACCCTTTCTATTTATTTTAAATTAAATTTATTTCCACCAAATGGTATCATGACTCTTTAACTTATTCATAGATAATTTCAACCTATTTGAATCGTCAATACTTCATATTTAAAGTGTTCTTCTAACTTAGTTATCCTATCTATCAATTCTTGCCGAATTGAACTATGATAGTAATTTGGAATATCTACTCTAGTTTTCTTACCAATACTCTATATAGATTTGAACACTATATTTTATCATCTTCATTAGTTTTTTATTTTCTAGATAGGACTAGTCCCATATTCTTCATCAATCTCATCAACTCTACAGTTAAGACCGCTTTTCTAAAATATTCTTCAAAGGTATCTATTTGTATTTGATAATTCCTTACCATATTCAATATCTTATTAATTTTCTCAACAATAGTTAATATTTGATGTAAATTATCTTCGGTTGATAGTCTATCCATAATAATTCTTACAAACTAGCTCAAATTAATGCTTTATTTACAAGATTATTATAGATTACCTTAAATTTGGTGATCTAATTACAAGAAAAAACAATTAGTGTTTCAATTTTTTTCTCTTAAACCACTTGATATATTCATGGATATATAGTCCAATGAAGAATAATCTAACCATCTAACCGAATTAATAAACACATAATGGAACTCAATGAACAACAATATGATCTTTATTGATTCATTGAAATAATTAAATTATAATCTACCATAAGGGCTTACAATATAATGCCTTTACCTTCAATACATTTCCACAACTATGTGAGTTGCATAGATATAAAATAGTATTACATTAAAAAGAAATTAACCATAAAAAAACTGAGATAGGAACTAATCAAGTCAAATTAAAATGATCATGGATAGTTTTTATATAGTAGCTTTATTTTTTTGGGATGCACTCTATTAGCCATAAGTATGTATTAAACTATGTGCCAAGTGTAACATGTAGTTGACAAAACATGTAGAGGCAACCTTCTAGAATGAGTGAGTGAGGATGGTTCATTTAATTCATACTATAAACTCTCTTATGATCACATTTGTAAAGGTATTTAATTTTTTTCCCCATGCTTTTGAAAGGTGCCCCAAGCTAAATAGTGAAATTATTTATCATCCTATTATTCTTGGTAAAAATCCTAGAGCTGAAATATGTCTTTGCAGTGATGAGTATCTCTTTGCAGTGATGAGTATCTCCTAAGATTTTGATGTGACAATGCCATCTCTTAGTGAGACATACATGTATTCCCAATTATAATGTGGTAGGAATTGGAGTGTTTGGGTAATGATTGAAAACCTTTAAAGAATAAATAAAGTAAATGAAAATATTTTTAGGTGATGCAATATTTTGTTTACACCTAGGATTCTCCTATATCATAAGTTCAAGGATTAAAAAATTGAGGATTTTTAACTTCACCATGTCCTCTTTGGAATTTTACTTGGACATACTTGGAAATAACAACTTCAAGCCTACTTAATCCTTATATGGCATGAACCAAACCTCATATATTTCATCTTCATGACTATTATAAAAAATCACTAAAAGAACTAGAAGGAAGAAAAACATGCATTCCTTGGAAGACATAAATTAAAAAATATGGTCATTCAATTAATGAGATTATAATCCTTCGTTCTTAGGCAATAACTTAAAGCTTATGTGTGTGCATATATATCATCCTTATTGTTGTTCCTTTTTAAAATGTGTCCCATGCATAGATTCAACCTATAATGTAAAAACCTACATACCCTACAATTTTAATTTTTTATATTCCATCTACATTGGTGTTCATTATCATAGGATAATTCTAGGGCCCACTTAACCTATCCTATAGTCATCCTCCCATGATCCATGTTTTTTTTATTGCTCAATTTAATTTAAATATTTTCTTGTAATTTTATCACTTTCAATATTTTATTCCCTTTACGTATTTTTAACATTTATGTAATCACATAGACATCACAATCTCATTGAATCCCCACCAAAATAAAAAATAAAATAATACAAATATATCTTTTCTAAAAGATTTTACTTTTCTTATTTATTTCCACTATATTTATTCTTGGAAGTATCTTTCTTATTGGCCATTGGAAGGAGATCTAGAAGCTTAGTTAACCCTATCTTATATTCTAGATTACTGACCATATTTTTCCTTAGAGGGAATCAATAATTTTTCTTGGGGATATGATCCAAAGAAAGTGTATTTAGACTCTATTGGGTATTAGATCTTAGACTAGGAAAAAGGGTTTGATAAAACTAATGGCATATATATGTAATTTATTTATATGGTTATTTTTTGAAACAAATGTCTTATCTAGGACAACATAAGAAAAAGGAGTTTTCATGGTCCTTCCAATTATTTTCTTTGTGCTGCTAATGATGAGTGTATCACTTATCTCTTCTTTCAATCTCCTTTCTCTAATGGCTTTAGAAATAATGGTGATGCATCTAGGAAAAACCTTTTGTTCATGTTACTAATCTATCTAATATTTGGGATAATTTTGGACATCCTCTTGATTTAGCTTTGGATATTTTAGTGGATTGAGATATAGGTCCTATATTTATTCTATAGAAAGTTTTGTTGCAAATAATTCATCAAAATCTTCAAGGTTATAAGAGTCTTATTTTTCTTTGGATGGTAACTTTAATCACTATGATATTCAAATTTTGAAGAAAATTTATATGGAATATTTGATTGGATCTATTCCTTCTTGATCTAAGCTTAAATCTTCTAATAAGGTTAAATGATATGGTAAATGGTATACTCCTCCTTTGGTTATTTTAAAAATTAACACCAATGGTTATTCTTGTGGTTACTTGGGAGCTATGAGGATAGGTGGAGTTGGATGGGATAGTGTTGATCCGGTTTACTTCATTAATTACAATGTTATGGGGATTGGTAATAATCAAATAGAGGTTTGGTCACTCCTTGTGATTTTGAGAAAGCTTGTGAGCTAGGCTAGAAGAACATTATTTGTGAGATGGACTCTATAATCCATATTTTAATGACACATTTTCATAATTAATCACTTTGAATTTAATATTTTCTTATGAGTTTATCACTTTCATTATTTACTCTCGTTATTTCTTTCCAACATTTATATAATTACATAGACATCCCACCAAACTAAAAATTAAAAAATTAAAAACATATTTTTAAAAATAAATTATTATCTTTTTCTTATTTATTTCCATTTTCAATTTTATTTCTAAAATCTTAAATATTACCAAAGTACTATTTATTTTTATATTTTCTAAATCTCATAATCTACTTTTATTATATGATCTAAAACTATTCTCATTTTCTTTCATTTTCTAAATCGTGACATATTTCTAATAAATTCTCTATCCATCCTTTTTTCTGAACGGCTTCTCCATAAATGCATGTAATCCAATACTAATTCATCTCTCTTAAGTGGTCACTCTATAATCATTGCTGTTTTTTTTGAACTTCTTTTCATCTTCTTACCTAATGCATATTCTAATTCCTCCAACAAACAAACAATAAATAGGTAACATCTGGGCGTACAAATTCATGCTTCATCTTGGGCATACAAATTCATTTTTCCTATTTATGATGCTTCATCTTTCCCATGCAAAAGGTGATTTACTTTTTATTCGTTTTCAAACATCTTATTGGCTGATATTTATATATCTTTTCAACGCATCACATTCAGCATCTTATTTGTTGGTTTTGTGCATATCACTTCACATGCAAAAGGTCGCCATATTCAATGCCATCTTTTTCTCAGACTTTGAGCACCACTAGCAAAAACATTATTTTCACTCACTTATTTTAAAAGACCGGTTTATTATTCTTATTTCTTTAAGTTTTTCCAATGCCTTTAGGAAACAACAATACACTTTTTTTTTTTGGTTTGGAAAAGTAGAAAAAAATACATAAGAATTTTTAAGCAGCAATGGATGTCATTAAAAGGAGAAGTTTACCATGCTTTCATTTTCAAGAATCAAAAGAAAATAAAAAATTCAAAAACTATTCAATATTAAAAAAATATTGACAATAATCAGTTCATATCATCTTGAAGAAGTCGAAGAAATTGGGAAGATTGATTAGGGAATAGGGACTCTCAATCGAAAAAATTTCATCCATGGTTAGTCTCATGAGCTCATTTGACAAGAAAATCTGCAAAAAGAATCCATTCATGAAGAATATGAACAAAGGACACGTAATCAAAGTTTCAGGAAAAGTCAAGTCTACACCACAAAAATTTCATCCACCAAAAATAATCTTCAAATTTTTTTTGTTCAAAAGAGAAACTAAAATCGTGAAACCCATCCCACAAATAACTTGTTGCTAGTGCAACTCATAGGTTTTCTCCAAATCCAAAAGGGTAGCATGGGCCTCCATCTAATTATTAGTAGCAAACCCATAGTAGAAGAGAAAAATAAATTAACCAAATCATTACTATCATGCCCAATACTACCAACCCTAGCTTCACCAAGATTACCTCGAGAATAACCATCAATGTTTATTTTGAAAACACCCAAAAGGGGAGAAGACTATTTAGCAACCCTATTAATCTCATGAGAAGATTTGACTTGAGAAGTAGAAAGAATAGATATAACCAAATGTCCCAAATAGAAGTTCTTCAAAATCAAATTATAATAGGGGATAATATAGTTTCCTTTATTCATTTATATAAAACCCAAGTTTTATTGTGCATTTAGTTAAATCGATTTATCTCACATAGTTTAATTAACACACTTTCATTAATAAAGTTTAATTTTTTTTGTGTTTGATGAGGCTCAAATTTTATATTTCAAAACCACAACTCCCTCTTTCTATTTTTTCACACCCACCGTCATATGAACACATTTCCACTAGCACTAATTAGCTGGCATGAGTGTTAGTATCAAATTGATCCATGCAAGACAAACAAGAACACACTCAAATTATCTATGAGATGAAAAAATATAATGCAATGAAATAGCTGAAATGATTTATTAGGAGTGTGTGTATTATTATAAACAATATATATACATATAGTCTTGAGTGATTAGGTCACTTAAGAAGTCAACTCATACACTCAAATAGAGGTGGAAAGTGTGTTCCTCCATGATAGATAAAAGGATGCACCGCATAACTTGTAAGATGTTTGAACAACTCTTCAAATAACCACATATCCACTTATTATGGCTTAATTCCAAGTGTAGTTTACATGCATAATTACTTAATAAGTAATAGCAATAATATTATACACTAACACCCCCTTAATAATTTCTTAGGTGGACTAAAAGGAAATATGGGTCTTGAAAACTAGGCTTGATGAGGTGCCTATGTACAATATAATCTCTCACAAAGCATAGAAAAGAAGAAAACCTAGTGGGAACAAAAGTCCTCTCCAAAAAAGAGATGATATAACAAAAATGTATAATGAGTTTTTCTTACATACAAGAGAAAAGAGAGACTATGTAGCCCCTCCCCATAACATGATGGATCTTGGAATGTTGAATATTGAATGTAGAAAAAGAATCAAATAATTGTTTTTTTTCTAGAAAAAATCATTGGATTCTCTCAATGAAGCATCTATGAACTCTATGGTAGTACAACAACTATCAAAAAGAAGAATGGTGTCCTCAATATTGCCTCCCAAATTTTCAATACAATATATGTTAGGTAGAAATATATTCCAATATGTTGGAAAATTTGTATCACTATCTTGCTACAAGGAATATTTGGAATTTCTCAATAAAGTAACTCTAAATTTGGATGTAGAAAAAAGGTGATGATTGAGGAGATGCCAAGCTTCATTGAAGAAAATGTAGATTTCAATAACCAAGATCACCCTCTAATGAACTAACCACACTAGATATAGGACTAACAACCATAGACAATGAATCATTGGGAGCAAAGTACATGAACGTGTTAATATGAGAGAAATTATCAACCTTGCCATTTGCAATAATCTATATGCTCTACAAATATTGAAGTCATTGAATCTAGTGTAAATTCACTAGTATTTCTTGTCCCACTATTTCTTGTAATTTGATATATGGAAAGAAGATTGTTTGAAAATTCAAGAATAAAATAAACATCAAATAAATATTCTTTACCAATGCCAGCAATTCGTTTTCCACAAACACACATATAAGAGTTTCTTGCTATCATGTTTTTTGATGTACTGTATGGTATAATGACATGAATATTTTTAGATAAGGAGACATGTGATGGGAAGCTCCAAATTTAAGAATCCATCTCTTAGTCTTTGAGACTATTTTGCAAGTAAAGCTTTTCCCTTAGATTTTTTTATTTCCTTAGAAGTTTCTTGATTTGATGAAGACTTGATGATAGATTCAAGGACTCTATTCTTCTCAAGAATATGCATGAGGTGATTAATGTTTTTCTTCACAAAATTATGCTCATCATGCTCAATTTTCTTACAATAGGGAACACTTCACTTTTTCTTTCTTAGGTTTCCCTCAAATAGAAGTTTCAGTGTGATTTAAATATTTCTTATCATCCTTGATTTTCTTAAATCCTTTTATACATTTTGTTTCTCCCCTTTGTTATTTTAAACCTTCTGTTTCCTATTTCTCGCAATAAGGGCTTAAGGTATATAAGACTTAATGGTGCCTATCTAGATTATCTTGCCTTGCATCCTTGTCAAGCCTCTAATTAACTCATTTCAAGATGATATTTTCTATGTGGCCCCAGAATCTCTTTTAGTGGAATACAAGGTAGAGATAATTATAAAGTATTCAAGACTTAATTTGGATAGTATAGAAAGGATCAATCCTAATTTTTCTCAATTATAGAGTATTCAAGACTTAATTTGGATGGTATGGAAAGGATGAGGCAATCCTCATTTTTCTCTATCCCACATTCCTTGAGTTATAACCTTAATGATTTGAATTTTGTGAAATAATCCTCTAAAGTGTGAAAACTACTTGGACTCAAGCTTGTGAGTTCATTTTCTAGCTCATGACTTCATAGTTCATCAACCTTCTTTAAGAGTTTCTCTAAGGCTAATCAAACTTCATTAAGTGTTTTTAAGGCTTCTACATGGAATAGAAGTTATAAAGATAGATTAAGACATAATAATTTGAAGGATTGATCACTTTTGTTAAACCATTTTCCCTTATCTTCAGTAGAATTAGCTTCTTTTTTTGTACCCATAGTTACCTTATACAACCCTTGATTCTTTAGTATAAGTAAAATGTCAATTTTTCACTCATGATAATTAAATGATGTAAGAGGCTTAAAAGGATGAGACTCCATGCTTAGTAGATTTGTTGTACAATTGGATGTGTGGATAGAAAATGCTTAAGGGAAATTTGGTTGTGTTCAAGATATGACTCATGGAAGTGCTCAAAGATACAACTCAAGGCATCCCCTTTGATTCAATGTTGGATCCCCCTAAATTTTAGTAGTTTATATTTTAGTGTATATTATTTTCTAACTAGAATGAAATGTGGCACTTTATAAGATCAATGTGATATCATTTCTAATGGATCAAGATTTGAAGAATATTCAATATCACAAAAGAAATACTAGATTTTGAGTAGCCAACTTAAAGATACTTGATAATTATGAGACTTTCTTATGTTTCCTAATGATTTTCACTTTCACAAATTAAAAAGATGGCTTTCAAACTTGAGGATAAATAAGTTAAACCTCATTTACAAGCACTAAAAAAATCTTATCAGTTTAAGCTAACTATTACTGGTTAGGATAAATTTGTAAAGTTACAATCAACATTATTAATATAAGTTTTTAATTATAAAATGATAATTTTCAAACAAGAATTTAACCAAACCACCTATTTAGATGTGCCAAATGGGAGTTTGACCAAGTTTTGGTATGTAACAAGCCACCAACGTAGAATTCAATTGTGGTAGTTGTTTATTGTTTTAGACCATTGGAGTGATTATGAAATATGGTGTTCACTTGAAATGTACCCCAAATCTACAAAAAGAGTTATGATAAATAATTTGTTGCAAAAAATTGTAACTACATATTACACGTTGCCCTCTCAACACATACAGATCACAACTTAGACAATGAAATCACACCATGCATAGGTTTATCATGCCCCCACATGCAAAAGGTATTATTTATGTGAAGTCCAATGATCTTTGCCCTTTCAAATTTAATGCCTCTTCAATTTCTCCATTCGCCAAATCACTTCTATATATTGGAGATTGTTAATTGTAATATGCAAAAATTAAGAACTTGTATTTGTTATTTTTCTACAATAAAGATAGTGTTCCCGCATTAATGTGGATGTAGCCATATTGCAAAACACGTAATCTATGCATTATTTATTGTGTGCCCTATATTTTGTATTCTCTAATTTTGATGTTTAATTGATTTTAAATTTCTTAATTTTTAACAATTGGTATCAAAGAGAAGGATAAGTTGTAGAGAAAATTGTGGAGAAATTGAGGAAAGATAGAAGAAGCAAATAAATGGAGAATTAAAATATTCTCAATCCAAAACGTTGGAATGTGGAAGCTATAGCTAGAATCATTGTTGGTTCAAAAATACCTTGCAATAACACTAGAAGGAAAAGAAAAGAAGGCAACTGTGATGCGCGATGAGAAGTGAGAGAAATTAGACAAGAAGGTAATGACAAGCATAGTTCTTTATCTCTCTAGCAATATGATCAATTTTACAACAAAGAAGACAACAAAAGGTCTACAGGA
This sequence comes from Sequoiadendron giganteum, assembly GCA_007115665.2. Lineage (NCBI taxonomy): Eukaryota > Viridiplantae > Streptophyta > Pinopsida > Cupressales > Cupressaceae > Sequoiadendron > Sequoiadendron giganteum. Next base: position 660,776,219 of record CM021104.1, read on the forward strand.
TCATTTATTCGAAATGTATGAAATGGATTCTGCGTCAAACAAAGTTTTTTTAACGAGGAAACTATACAATTTGAAGATGAAGGAAGACGGTAATGTGTCAAATCATCTAAAAGAATATAACGCATTGATCATCCGATTAATTTCTGTGAGCATAAACTTGAATGATGAAATCAAGACCATTTTGCTATTGTGATCTCTACCCAATAGCTGAAAAGGATTTGTTATGGCTATCAGCAACTCGGTGTCTTGCAAAAAGAGAAATGTATTAAACGTTGATGATGTTGTCAAAACACTTCTCAATAAAGATATGAGAAAGAATCAAAGAACTTCATTGGGGGATGCTTTGATAACCGGGTCAATTATTTAACAAAAGGGTGGCCTACAAATAATTGGTCTCTCGCTTGGTGCTTGGATCAGTCGGGTCAGCCCTTACTGCTTGGATCGGGCCTCCACACAGGTGCACTTCACATAGATCATGCCTCAAGTCGTGCTACTTTATTTTTCCTACGAGTTTCTCCATGCATTTGCTGCACTTACAATGCACTTGCAAGGATTAAGATGCCTCAGCTCATGAGATCCATACGTTCTTCGTGCAGATTTATAACATGCATCCCAGGTCTACACAATGACAACATGTTTTTGATGACAGGTTTAAGCCTGCATCGCCAGTTTTTATAAGCATGCCTTGCTAGAAAAGGCTCACGGCTTCCTACAAAAAATTAAGATATTTACACTGGTCTTGGTCTATGCTTATTGTGGGTCTCTTCTCAAATGCTTAACCTTGCCTACTACAAACTCATACCCCAAAAATACATATCGCAAGATCTCTCTCAAACAAAGATCATCTTCAATAAAATCTTACAGGTGTGTGTGAATCACAGATGCAAGTGAATCGCCTTTTTGATGTTATGTCCCATGTGCAAAGATGAGTTCCCTCCAGAATGGCTTCACGCCTCCTACAGATCACACCCAAGCGTACAATTTTATGTGTTTACATGGCATAGAACACACCCAAGACCAAATAGGAATTGAGATCATGGCCTCAAACTGAGATAATAAATATTTTGCCTTTTCATGCATATAGATCAGATTTTCAAACATAGGTAATTCAGCCTTCAATACAAGGATTTAGACACCGAAAGACATAGATCGAATATCCTCTAAACACATTCTTAAGAACTTATTTGATTTTTAAACAATATATCTCGACAAATATTATCGAACAAGCATCCAATTTTTAGACCGGTTCTGACGTTATGTTGGGATTTATCAGAATCTCTACACAAGTGCCGATATCGGATTGAGCCATGCAAGATGAACAAACACATGCTCAAATTTGTGAGATGAAAAACATAGAATGCAATGCAATAGTTGAAATGAGTGATTAGAAGTGTGTGTATTACTATGAGCAATACCCATTCATATAGTGAGGAGTGATTGGATCGCTTAAGATGTCAACTCATACACTCAAATAGAGATGGCGAGTTTGTTCCTCATTAATAGCTAGAAGGAGGCACCACATACCTTGGAAGAGTTTTGAACAACTCTCTAAGTTGTCACGTAGCCACTTAAGATGGCTTAATGCCAAGTTTAGTTTACATGCATAATTATTACTAACTAGTAATAGCAATAATATTACATTATGAAGTAAGTAAAATTTCTAGCATAAGACTGTAAAGTAAAATATATTCCTCACACACACATATTTCATCCACTTTTATTTCAACTTTAAATTTCTAATTATGTCTAAAATGCAATGTAAATTACTTTATCACTATCATTTCATAAGGATGGTTTGTAATATCTAGGTCAATTTTTTCAACCATAGATTATAAAAAAAAATGAACATGAATCAACCCATGGTATCTAACTTATTACTTTTCACTTATATCTTAATGTGCAAGAGTTGAGTCATTTCCTCTTCATCAAGAGGAACATCAATCATCTTATGAATACCCTCCAAAACTAGGGGATAGGACGTTTAATCTATTATCTATCTCTAATATGCATTTGATTTCTATCCATTCGCTCACATATACAACATTATTGAATTTATCATTCTTCTCCCACAAAGATGCCAATTCTAGATATGAATTACTAAATCTCTCCTATGTATTTTCGTCTTTCTCACAATGAGAACAATGATAACATTTCCCTCTTTAATTAATAATAGTGGAATGACAATTCTATTATACTTTTTAAACTATTATTTTCATATTTCTCACTAAATTATTATTTCTCTTCACCTTATTTCTTCTTTTATAGGAAGAGTTCCCTGTCTTATATAGACTAAGGTAATGTGTGTACATATGCCTTATCTTTCTTTGGGTTTGGCCACAAGTACAAAAAAACTCAAGGGTTTGAAAATTTCAAATGTATACATTTCACTAACGCTTTATAGTACATAACATCTTTCCCAAGATGAACCTATACCTTCCAAAACTTAATATAGACCTAAATAAACACGTTTCCCCTTCATTCAGCACAAGTAATGCCACTACATCACTCTTTCCTCTTGATGGAAACTAGGATAGAATTCATTTCTTAGTATCCTTTTAAAATCTTCCCACCAAGATATTGGTGGCACTTTTTGTATTTCCAAAGAATGCACATACCTCTAATACCACATAAGAGTATATGGCCAAAATCATTCACTTGCAAACAAGTTTTCTTCATATGGAGACGTCTTTGGAAAGTAAAATAAAAGTCCAATTGAAATATAAATTGATCCAAATTTTTAGCATGTATCTCACCATCATATTATTATATACCAATCTTGATTTCAACTTTGAAAACTCTCCCATAAGAGGTATTTCCTTGTTTAAATTCAAGTAAATTATTTCGTTCCTTCTCTTTATGGGGCTCATTTAGAATTCCAAGTATCTCTATTAAGTCTTAAAACATGCTTTCTATCCTTCAACCTTCCCTTCACCATTGGATATCCTTGAAGTTCCTATTCCTCCAACTTCATGAACTAGTCTTATTCATTATCCTCTTCTCTTTCCACTCTAATTTCCTTTCCCAACTTCCTATTTCCAATTTAAATCTCAAAAGAAACTAAATTATCACTTTCACTCAATCTTGTGGAGGGTATAAATTTGAAATCTATTGCAGAACATCTTTTTTCAAAGGAAATATCTAATTTGATATCACTTGATCCACAAACAAGTTGGATATTCCACACTCTGCTCATCAATAATAGATTTTACCTTGTCAATCCCATAAAAGCATTAAAAAAAAAATAATGTACCATGAATTTTCTATTTAAATAACATAATATATTCATAAGGTTTTAAAAATCACAAAGGAAAAGTAGCATAAGAAAAAAATCCTATAGGTGCACACATAGACTTGAAACACACATATTGAACCTAGAGAAATCCTTAAAAGAAAAGATAATTCTAGAAAAATAAACACATATTATTTGTTAAACTATATCCTAGTCTATTACAAGTGTTAGAATGCCTTTGAGGTGAGAATAGAGCTTAACAATAGGTACAACTAGCTCCAAAACACCTTCAACATGCCTTTGCACTTTAAAATCTTGCTCCTCTATGTATATTAGTCATGAAATGAAAAATAAATAAATATTGTCATGGGAAATTATGTCTAAAAACATGGTTTACACAAAGAGTATACCTTTCATGTAATATTTGACACACAAACAATAGAAGACAAAACATTGAAAATGAAAAATTGAAACAAGGAAACTCTTCAAATTTAACTTCTATCTATAAATTATGATAAATTCATTACTTCTTGTAGATTGATAATTTCTATTTCACCATAGCATTTTTAAATCACTATGGTGAAACTATTTTAGTCATCTATTTCAGCTAGATATTTTATTAATTTAGATTTTCTACTCCATTTAGACATACACACTATTTCAAGACATCTATATAATACTCTAGATTATCGCAAATAAATTTATCAGAACAATATAGAATAATAAAGTATAAAATCCAAAAGAAATGTTTCCAAGGATAATAGGCATCTCCTTGAATTAAAATTTTAACTTTTCCCCAAGGTCCAACAACTTTGTCTTATGGTCCAACAACTTTGACTTGAGGTTTTGTATCATTAACTTTCTCTTAAAGTAATCTAGGTGTATGTATAAACCCTAATGTTCTCTCCCCAACTTTTAATAATTTTTTGATGAAACATCCTATAACTATGCCTAAGTGTAATTCTCAAATTGAATTGATTTATTTTTTCAAATATCATCTTTCTGTGTCACCAAAAAGTGTATACCTTGGCACTTTTTCACTCATTTTGGTCTTTTCCATTGGATTTTGGCCTTGATTACTTTGATTCAGCCTTGTAAGCTTGCAATTCATCAATAACCTAACGGTGTTTTACTAAGGTGTTGTGAAGTGTTGTAACACAATTTCTCACTTTTCTAAGACCCTTTCAACATAATTCACTTAAATTAAATCTTCTTACACCTTCCTAAGCCTTATGACATAGTTTTGTAAAGTGTTTTGATGCATTTTCACACTTATCTAGGCTTCTCACCCGTAAATTAACCCTTTTCCATGCTAATTTTATCCCCTTAATGTACTTTTAGGCCCAATTAAAGTGATTTTTGGGAGGCAAAGCTAATAAACATTGTTAATCATCATTAAATTCTTGACCACCACTTGGATTTTCCCAAGTGGACTAGGTCACCACTTTGGGTGACCTAGTCCCTTTAGGCATAAAATTCAAAGTTAAAACATAAAACTTGCAAGAATTTTCCCCCAAAACCGTAAGGTTGGCCTATCATAAGTCATTTTTGGGAGAAATAGGGTTTTGCATGTACAAATAAGGGTTTTCATCCTCATTTTTCCTCTCCTAGCTCTCATTTTTCCTCTTTTTGGCTCATTTTTAACCTTCACTTTGCTTGAAAAGCACTCTAGCATCCAGGACTTCATAAACAAGAAATCAAGCAATAGGTTTTCACAAGCCATCTCCACTGGAGTTGCTCTTGCATGCTGCAGACATCTTCATCAAAAATTTCGTAAGTTTTTACTTTTCTTTATCATTCAATCATCCATTCCTTTCATTATATGTCATTTGGATTTGATTATCATCAAAGGGGTTTGACTAAGGCAAACCCCTAATCTCTAACCCTAACCATTGTCTCTTTCTTTGTCTGTGTGTTTGCAGATTTGGGGTATTTTCAGGTGGAAGATCATTCAAAAAACTATTCCAAGCTCACTAGGGTTGAAGAAACCCTAGTTGTAGCTTGGAAGACACTTATGGGTCGAAAATCAAAGTTTTTGGTCTAAATACTTGGAGGAGCAGAAAGTGCAAATCAAGAACTCACATTTCTAGCTTCGGGTTTTCAAAAAAGAAAAAGGGACATTCCTGCTAGTTCTGTTGAACTAGTCCCAAAGTGCCTATTTTCCAAATATTTTTGTGGATTCAAGTACCCATTTGGGTGAAATAAGCCTCGGGTCAGTTTCTCGAAATCACCCTGAAAAAGGACTAGGTCACCCAACTTGGCACAAGTGTCCCATTAGACATAAAAATTAGATTTTTCAGATTTTCTGAGTTCCTTGGAGTCTACAATACACTTCCAGTTATTCCTCTGTTATTTACAACTTTCTATTTTGTTAAATTTTACATTTTTAGGTCATTATAGTTTATGCTTACATACAACATTATGTTTCAAAACATAGTTCATTTTGATAGTTTCACATTAATAGTTGACTTCTATTTTTAGTTTATAACATTTAGGGCATTCCATATCACATACTTCATACCTAAAACCCCCATTAACACCTTTAAAACCCCTTAATCTTTCAATGTAACATAAGCATTTTCGCCCATCTTTCTCCTTTTAGGTGAAAAACCCTAGAAGAGTAAGAAAGCACTAAGGTGACAAAATCTCTGTTACATTTTGGTGAGCCTGATGTTTGCACCCTCTTTTCTGCATTGGAGTCCATCATCATCCTAGGTTTGCATTACATTACATTGTGCATTGTTTAATTTGCATTCTAGGGTTTTAAATTTTTTCATTAGTGAAAATAGCATTTAGATTACATTTTTGCATACTAAATCATCAAAATTCTGCATTTTCATTTTAGGTCTGCATCATACAACCCAATCAACATCAAAATCAAAAAAAAGAAGAAGAGAAATTTCATAAAAATCACCAAGAGGACTAGGTCGCCATTTTGGGCAACCTAGTCCCTTTAGGCCTCTGAAACTGTCATTCACAGGGGTGAAAACCTTGTTTTTAGGCTTATGTTTTCTTCCTTTATCCATCTATATCAGTGGGTTGTCTTTTTGTTACATGCATTTTACTCAATCTAGCTTAAATTGGTGCATTTCATGCATTCTTAATTTTCATTTTGCAATCACCATATTTTATTTCTAGTATAATCAGTAAATTGCATTGTTTAAAATCAAAAAGTTGCATTTCATCCTATGTATTTACATTGCATTGTAAGTTTTCCTAGCTTATATTACATTCAACTAATTAGAAATAAGCATTGTTTATATTCATGGCAAGTATAATTTTACAATTTTCATTTTCTACACTAGTTCCTCAAACATTTAAATCAAATTTTGTAGAAAACGAAAACACAAATTTAACATCGCAAGCACCCACTCACACCCTTTTTAATCCCTTTAGTAGTGATGACTTATACATGTTAGATGAATCCCTTGATGACTTCATCTCTTCTAGTTCATCCACTAAATATTTGACCGATGAGGATACCAACAGTGATAATCATGATACTCATAAATGTTCTTCTCCTAATACCTCTCCCATTGGTGACGAAGGTATCTTGATGAAAGAAGACACAACTATTGAAGATCATGATGGTCCTTCTTGTCTTCCTCCTCCTCCCTATTTACAAGACCTTATAACACACAAAGCTAGAATCATGGTTACTACCTTACCTAGTCTTCCATCCCCTCCCAACACCTCGCCTATTTGCAATGATACTTTAATAACTAAGGCTATCTTAGTATCAAGTACCCCAATGATTGAGAGTTATAGCATTATTTCTCTCCTTCCTAATGTTCCTCAAATTTGGAAGAGTCTCTTTGAAAAAACCAGTCCAATCATTGATAACCTTCTAATTCTTAGGTATCTTTCTCTTAATTCCTATCCTATGAGTGATGAAGCTACTTTACCAACCCTCAACATGCCATGTGATAAACCTATTGTTTGTAACTTTCCAAATAGCTCTCCTCTTAGGAGAGATATTATGGAACAAGAGAATGACACCTTAGATGAAAAGAATGCAACCAAAAATAACCACACCAATAAACTTTCCCCCTCTCCTAATATCTCTCCTATTAGTGAAGAAGATATTATGATGGAACAAGACACTTCAACCATAGATCATTACCTTACTTGAAATGAAGTTAATAGTGTAGAACCAAAAAAATCATGTCCTGAATATCTTTTCTATAGTTCTCCTACTAACTCTCCTATTTTTGAAGGTATCATGGTGGAAGAAAACAACATGGTTGCACTCCTTTCACACAATAGTCATATCTCTTCCTTGGGAAATGGTAAAAACCTGACACTCAATTTCCCTTTCCTAGAGATACATCAACCCAATCCCACCGAGGTTATGCATATGCACGTGTCAATTAGATCCCCATCTCCTATTGGACCTCCTAAGAATCCTCTAATCCTCCATCCACCTAAGCACAAAATTTCACATCAACCAACTTACAATGACATTTCTCACCTATATGACAAAGTGTATCTTATCAAGTTCACCTTTTTTGAGACCTCGTTCCCTTACCCACATAAATAACATTAGTTGTTGCTCCTTGCCTTGTAATAGTTATACTGTCATAACACACTCACTATTGCATTTTTTGGATCCCTTGTGAGGAGCAGCATACCATCATCCATACCAGGCTCACCTTTTCCCTACACTAAGTGGGGGAAAAGGGGTTGAGTAGCCTTTTCCCTCGTATCTCACTTGTCATTGCCTCTTTTGACTAGGCGTTAACCTCTCATGAACATACAAGAGAAAGCTTGGGATGTGGATGACATGTCTTAAGTTGGCTCGCATGTGACATACTTACCCTCTCATACCTTCTACTTTAAAGCAATTTCTCATAGTACGATGTGTAGCAATTCCATTAAAGTGGGGGCATACACTGGCACTATTTCCTTTTTCATTTTTATTTTCTTGGTTCATAGTGCAACCTTATCACTTTATATGACAAGTTTCTAACTTGGTGGATGACATTGTGTGTAATGTCCTTCATGAAAGCAACTTATCTTAGCATATTACATTCCTCTTAGTGGCCTAATGTGATGAACCACATCCCCTAAGATGTGAATCTTCTATCCTTTGATTAGTCCTCTCTTGGAGACATTAGACACAATGTTCCCTAAGTTAAAGACCTCGTATGAATGAAACAAGACTCCTTTGAACATCCCCTTTTCATTTTACAATTTTTCACCTTTGCATACATGGCCACCTTGCATAACACAACTTGCATGACTGTAGTGCCAGCTTGCACTTTTTCATGAGTTCTAAGCATCCAAGGCTTTGCTTGTCTCATGAACTGCACCCTTGTCCTTTGTGGCACCTTATCAAAGTTGTCAGGAGGTAGAACTTTGGTATGGTTGAATGGGAAGCCCAACTAGTGGCACGAATTTCCCCATAGCCACCTTTTTGTGTGTGAGTGCATACCAACCATTTGTATGTATCTCACCACCTTTTCACATTCTCACCCAATGAACAACCAAAGATCTCATCGGCCTAGACTGGGTACATCCTTTCCTTTCAGACAAACAACTTAGATCTGATCCACAACTAGATGGACAAACGGTCGAAGCTTGATATGACCTTTTTCACATCACTCCTGGAGTGATCTATTATACTTATGTTTAGTTTTCCATGGGATCTTGATCCTAGGGGCTTGATCATCCCTCTTGATCATAGTCATCTCACCTTACTAGCACAAGTACATTAGATTTCGCTCAACACGCATGATTCAACTACTTTAGTGTGATTTTGAAGTACATTCATACTCTCACTAAAGTGGGGGATAAATGTGTCGCCAAAAAGTGTATACCTTGGCACTTTTTCACTCATTTTGGTCTTTTCCATTGGATTTTGGCCTTGATTACCTTGATTCAGCCTTGCAAGCTTGCAATTCATCAATAACCTAACAATGTTTTACTAAGGTGTTGTGAAGTTTTGTAACGCATTTCTTCACTTTTCTAAGACCCTTTCAACATAATTCACTTAAATAACATCTTCTTACACCTTCCTAAGCCTTATGACATAGTGTTGTAAAGTCTTGTGATGCATTTTAACACTTATCTAGGCTTATCACCCCTAAATTAACCCTTTTCAATGCTAGTTTTGTCCCCTTAATATAGTTTTAGGCCTGATTAAAGTGTGTTTAGGGAGGCAAAGATAATAAACATTGTTAATCATCATTAAATTCCCGACCACCACTTGGATTTTCCCAAGTGGACTAGGTCACCATTTTAGATGACCTAGTCATTTTAAGCATAAAATTCAAAGTTAAAACATAAAGCTTGTGGGAAGTTTCCCCCAAAACCCTAAGGTCGGCCTATCATAAGTCATTTTGGGGAAAATAAGGGTTTTGCATGTACAAATAAGGGTTTTCATCCTCATTTTGCCTCTCCTAGCTCCCATTTTTCCTCTTCTTGGCTCATTTTTCACCTTCACTCCTCTTGACAAACACTCTAGCATCCAAGACTTCACAAGCAAGCATTCAAGCATTAGGGTTTTGTAGATGACAAAATCTACATGAGAGACTTAAACCATTTCATGTTGTTAGCACAAGTTAGTTTAAATCAACAAATTCAACATCCCTATGAAATATCTAATCATGTTCAAATATGCAAACTTAGATAAAGAGAAAAAAGACACAAAATCACATGAAAACATGATTAAACCCTTATCTCATAGTGGATTTGTGCCACTTTGTTGTGTAGGAAGCAGCCATTTCCCAATCCCTAATAAGCAAGATTGCCAAAATGAAAGATGATCATGCAAATGCCAAGATTGTGCATCAAATTGTATTTTTCTCAAATTGTGGTGTAGTGTTGTTGAAATGCTTTTCTTTTATAGATTCAAGGTTGGAAGAGTGAGAGATTTTGATGAATGTGGGATCATTCATGAGCAAATAACAAGATGCCACTTGTCAAGATTTGAGAGGATGAGGGTTGTGCAAGTTTTGGCCAATGTGCCAATTTGAAATTTGAATTTACGTAAAATGACATGTTTAGGGGGGGTGAAAGATGAATTAAATGCTAAGTTGACTTGTGTAAGAGATATGTAAGAGAATGTGTAAGAAAATTTAATGCTTTGTTGGAAGGGACAAGTCCTTTGGAGGGAGATTCAAAATTGGAGGAATATTCCATCTTAATGCCCTTTTGAAAGTAATTAGAAGAAATAATAAATCAAAGAAATGATTTATTGGTGCAAGTGAGGTGGGTTAGTTAAGAGTTTAGATTTGACTCAAGTTGAGTCAAAAGCTGGAGAATGGGTGATTATGATTAGAGGTTAATCAATCCAGATTAATTAACTTGGAGGATTTTAGGAGTTTGATATTTGATTTAAATCATTTTGATTTATTGAATCAAATGAGAAGAATTTAAGGACTTAATTAAATAATTTGATTTATTTAATTAAACACGACAAAGCTAGGGATTTAATCAATAAATGTTTTTAATTGATTAATAGGAGAATTCGATGTTAATTAGAGCGGGGTTTAGATGCATGATGCTGATTATTTTACATGTCTACATTTTGCCCTTCTTTGAAGCAATGTATTTTTTGCATTGGTTCAAAGAATGATGCCACCGACATTGAAATTAAAAAAATTTCTAATGTTTTTGGATGCCCTGGCGAAAAGAAGTATGTTAGTACATTGCCCCCTCAAGAGATCGAGTGAAAAGATTCGATTTGAGGTTGATCTCATGACAAAGAGGTTCAAAATGGATGTATGGATGGCTATGACTAACTGATCTATATGATAATGATGATGTAAATGATATGTTTGGAAGATGCTAAGAATAATAAATCTATACTATTTTAAACATATTAAATGACTATGCAATGCATGTGAGATGGATGAGATGGATGATGTTATCTTATGATGATATGACGTGATTATGCAAGATGAGAGTACGGATGCAGGATGGATGCATTGTTAGCATGAAAGAGGATAGAAGAATGAGATGGATCAACCCTTGAATCCAAGAAGATGCAGAAATTAAACAAGCCAACTTTATTAGAAATGATGATGAATGATGATGATGTATTGCTTATCCAGGGATGGGAGAGATAAAGAGCATAACTTTCCTTTTTTTTGATAACACACATAGGTGTGATGCATCAAGGTATAAAGAACCAGGATGGCGTTGTGCCTAGTGTGGTGGAATTTGACTCGACAATCAAATAGGAGTGCTCTTGTTCACACTTGACATATAGAAACCTTGCTAGGATGGACCCAACAAAGCAATTATTCGCCAAGTTATATTACAAGAACATCCAACAAGCATAGCAGATAAAAAGATAATGATCATTGCCCCATTCCTTTCTCTCTAAACCTATTTTGTTTAGGTATCATCGAGAGGTCCTTGGAATGAGCGCAAAATAAGATAAGTCTAAACAAGACCAAGATAAATTAAACAAAGAAGCTAATGTTCTTCGTACCGCTAGCCAAGACTAAACTACGGTGATACCTGATATTGATGTCCATTGCAGGAAGGTCACATTCCTAGGACATGTTGTGATCAGGGTTTTGATGAGATTGATTGGACGATAAGCTATTGATACTCCGAGTTGATCAAATTGTTGGTGTACTGATCTAGAGTTGAGACTTTGCTAATTAATCTTTCACTTTAGAACCTACTTAGACTTGCTTCTGATTGCTTCACCAAAGGATGAAGGTGACGATTGATTTATTATGAGTGGTGATTATTGCGGGTGAAAGCGAGATGAGATGGGTGCACCATTTTGGGTTTTTTCAAATGTTTTGAAGCTGTTTTTAGAATTTTGAGATGTTTTACAAATGTTTTTGGTATTTAAAAAAAATCAATACTTTTGGATTTTGTGTCTCGGGGGCCAATCAAGGATTAGCCTTGCCTATGTTTAAGCTCAGAGACGACGTAGTTCGGCTGATAATTGTCTTGACTGCTGATGAGATAGATGGGAAAATAGATTCCATTGTGACGGACACCTAAAATGTGAAATAGATGGGAAAACGGGTTGCCATTGCGACAGACGCTTAAATAGATGGGCAAATGGATTACCATTGCGACAAACACCTAAATAGATAGGAAAATAGATTGCCATTGCGAAGGACGCCTAAAGGACTGACCTAAAATGTGAAATAGATGGGCAAACAGATTGCCAATGCGACAGACGCCTAAAGGACTGACCTAAAATGTCTCGAGGGATGATCAAAGATCAACATTCCCTACATTCGAGCTTAGAGACGATGTAGTTTGGCTAACATGTTTTTTAATTGTTTCGGACATTTTGAGATATTTTTTGGATTTTTGCATGATTTTGATGATTTGGAGGTGGATATGTGATGATATTAGTGCTCCATTTTTGGGATTTTGTTGAAAACCAAGCTTAATGTTGATCGATCAGATTGATGGATTGATAGTTTGACTAAGTGTGTTAAGTGAAACTAAATTGATAATGCACTCTTAAACTTTAGGAAGTTGTGTTATCCTAGAGTAAACTCATACAAGAGGGTAGTTTGACTAAGTGTGTCAAGTCAAATGAGGTGGTTTTGGATTTGATAATTTGGCTAAGTGTGTTAAGCCAAACAAAGATGATAATGAACTTTTAAACCCAAGGAAGTTATGTTATTCTAGAGTAAACTCGTGCACAAGATGATAGTTTGAATAAGTGTGTTAAGTCAAACAAGGTGATAATTGATTGGATTCAATTAATCAAGATTGATGAAGCTTGATTTGGGACAAAATTGTTTTGAAGATTTCATGTGACGTTGACATGCAAGTTAGATGTGTTTGATATTGATTGTTCAGATTGATGTTCGACGAAAGATCAAGCTTGATAAGCAACGTCTTCCTGTCAAAACATGCCATGGGCTAGTGATTTGGATTTTTTCCTCACAAATTCTTTGACCAATCTGATTTCATGTTTGCCAATGTTCGAATCACCACATTAGTTGGAAGATATAGATCAAGATGTATTCCTGAAGCAAGATGCAAACATTTGCCCTCAATGTCTAACAATGTAGGGAATATCATGGCTGGATGCTTGAATAGGTGTATGGATGGATAGATATGGTAAGCATGCAAAGGATTATCTTGCGATAAGATAAGGGGTTCAAATAGAGGAATGCTCATTTAGATAATGCTTCAAGGGTTAAATAACGTTTGGATTGGATAGGATTAGTGAAAATGACCCATGTCAAGATGTTTACCATAAATATGTCTGAAGTCTGTACTAAACTTGGTCAAGATCAAGATAAGGTGGATAGATGGCAATGAGTTGGATAAATAGTTTATGGATGAATGGATGATATGGCTGGAATGTTGTCTTTATTATGGATGGAAAAAGATGCTTTCTCTCAAAATGGTGCACGCAGATATTTGATTCTACACATGACGCCTGTTTTCCAATTTTTCATCATGGTACCAATCCAAAGCACCACCGAAGCAGTTTTTGTTGGAGGATGATTTTTATCTTTACTATTTTCAATCCTTTTTCTGATTTTGTTTTTGGATTTTTTGTATTTTCTAAGAGATTTTAAGCTGATGTTGAATCACCTGGTACTTCTAACATTGAGGCTTCTATCATAATGTGCCACTGATATCTTGCTTGAAGAAGTTGCCTTGCCAAGATTCGTGCCCTCGAAAGCAACTTTTGAGAATTTTTCTCTACTTTGTTGATACCAAGCTTAACTTTGTCATTGTGCACACATCGCGATAGAGTGCCTTTTGAATCCTTATGATGAAGGGTCATTTCCAACACATGGTCAATGTGAGAATTGGATATCATGCTTGGAGGCATGTATGGAGTGTTTTTAGGAATAAAATATGGATTGGTTGATAGTTTGGAACCTTTGACTCTCCAAACTTAGGAAGATGAGCAATGATGAGTGGATATAAAAGTGTGTGTGGATTTAGGACCGACTGCTTGATATACTTTGTACATTGCTTGAGAATTCTACTTTTGCCTTTGTGGACATCTTTGATGGATAATTTTCCTTTTTTATTTCCCCCCATAGTTTCTTTGACTAATGGAGTTTGATAAGTATAGTCTTTCTTTGTATTCTTTGATATCCATGTGTATTTGATTTGTCTGATATGCTTTTTAGCCTCTTTTGCTTTGATAATGTTCTTTGTGCTTTGATACAAATATGTCTCTTGATGTTGGTCCCAATTCATGGATGGGGTGATGGTTGGATGAAGATTCGTGGTGTCGCATGTTGTAGTATTGACATTGGTTTCATCATAATGATTCTTTGTGCTCCCTATGTTGACATTTTCTTGAGACAAAGTTGCCCCCAGTTTTATAGAGGTATCACTGATATGTTTATATTCCTTGATTGTCAAATAACCAAGGCCTTGATGCTTAGGATTGCCAATAATATGTATGGGTTCTAAGATACCCTGTTCATGTAGGCTTAATCCTCTGCCTTGATAATTCATCTGCTCAAAAAATTTATTTGCAATAGGATATGATTTACCCTAGAAACAAGGTGCTAATCCTTCTTTGCTCTATGGTGGATCTTCAAAAGTGACAACTTCTTTATTGATGAGATAGCTTACTCTAAGAAAAGTAAGTGACCCAAGTTTATAAGTGATAGGATCCTCCATATGTGGGATGAATGCCTGATTGATATCTTTGGCTTAATTTTATGAGATATCAGATTGTAATGCTTCTTCAAGAAGTGTTGATGATTCATTGTCCCCATAAAAATTTTCCTCATGATTCATTTCACAGGATGTTTCTGATTCACTACTTTTGTAGGAACCCTCTTCATGACCTATTTCTGCTATGTCTCCATAGGATGCTTATGATTTGCAACTTCTGTAGAAGCCTTCTTTATGATCTATTTCTACTATGTCTCCAAATTTTTCTATATCTTGGTCCTGTGTACAAATGTTAAGAGTAGGAGACCCTTGTTCCCTAGTAAGAGTATGAGACTCTTGTTTTGAATGAAAATCATCTACGTGTCCATCCAAAGAAAGCATCTCATGGGTAGATGGAGGAATATGTGATATATGGATATGGTCATCATTTACGACATCCTGTATAAATAGAAGAGTGTCCCATTAGATCATTGTAGTATCTTGGAGATACAAATTATTGATCTTGATTAATTTTGGAATTGCTTTTGACATTGTTTGGATCAAGTTCTTGACATGGGCCAATTTCAAAGGATGGATTTCTTACAAAGGGTTCTTGGACATCATCATTAGGCATGGGAAGTGGCTCAATATTCTCTTGAGCTTTGAGGATTCCTCCACTATTCGTAATCATAAGGTTGAGGGATGTCAGTATGTCTTGGGAAGGACCATTTCTAGACCTTGGTGATAGATGTTGATCATGCTTTGGAATACGTTCCTGAGATATGTCCTCTAATTCATTAGGTGATGTAGAGACATTTTCAATATGATAATTGGTGAATGGATGTTGGATTATGTCAATCGGATCAAATAATGTTAACACATCTTGAAATAGATCACTAAAAAGTGGCTCTTGATGTATGGCGATTTGATCACTGGATGGGGTAGAAAAATCTTCAATGTGCTCCTTAATGGAGAGATCTTGAACATTGTTTTCAACAACTGTGGTGACAAGATTTTCAATAAGATCAAATGATGTTAATGTCTCTTGAGTTGGATCATGATTGAAAAGTGGCTCTTGGTGTATGTTGATTTGATCATGGGATGAGATGGAAACATCTTCAAGGTGCTCATTGATGGGTTGATCTTGATCATTTTTTTCAACAATTATGGTGGGGAGACTATTAATGCTATTCCCAATGGTTGAATTCTGATTGTTGTCCTCAATAAGCTTTTGATCAGTTAAGTCTTGGATGATATTTTTGAGTTGAATACAATTTGATGTTGTGTGTCCCTTTGTTTTGTGAAAATCACAAAAGTGTTTCTCATCATACCCTTGAGGTTTCACCATGGGTTCTTGATAATTCATATAAATGGGGATTTTAATAGATTTTCTTGTACCAACCATTGCAAGATTGATTTGATTGGTTCCCCAAGTGGTGTGTATTTTTTGTTGTTACCTTGTGAGATTTGCACTTTAAATTGACCTTGTGACAATTGATTTTGGAGATGTGGTGATTGATCTTTGAGATGCGGTGATTGGGTTTGTTGATGATGTTGTTGATCTTGATATCCCATTTCTTGACATTGGAGATATTGTTCTTGATGTGGTTGTGGAGATAGCTCAATGCTTTGATGACATAGTTCAAGCAATGGAAGAGAGTATTGATTTTGGGGTGGAAATGTCTCTTGGTGCAATGGATCAACTACTTTGGCAAGTGAAGCAATTTGATCCCGTAAAATTGGATCTTGATTTTGATCTTGACACCTTTGATATGGTTGATTTGGTTGTAGAGAAAGTAGATTTGGAATGCATCTTTGTGGTGTTTGCCTAGGATCATGGATAAGTTGAGTCTAGATAATGCTCTGATTCGGTATGATGTTTTGATTTGGCATTATAGGTTGACTTTGAACATTGTTGTGGTTGGGAAACACATTGCTTAGATTTAGGTAACTTTGATTTTGCATGGGATTACCTTGACTTGGATCAATACACGGCATTGCCAATATACTGTTGGGACTTTAAACAACATTGGTTTGATTTGAAATTGTCTCTATCCCATAGTTCACCAAGTGTAGATTCGAAATGGTCATGTTTGATAAACTTGTATTTGGTGTGTATGGATTTGGTGGGATAATATTGTTTGGAAAACTCATGCATTGAGCATTTGGTTGATAGATTTGTAGATTTGGTTTTGGATTTAAATCTACCATTGGGAAAGGTGTTCCAAACTTTATATTGGGCATACTCACATTCATTGTACTTTTGAGGTTAGAAGGAGATAATGATGCCATGCATAAATGTGAGTTTTGATAATCGAGTGGCATTGAGGGACTTGGATAGTTTGGTTGGCTCGGATTACTCATGGTGTATGAGTGGAGTTTAAACTCCATGTTCCTCTTTTGTTTTGACCTTGTTGCAAAAGTGAACCTCTAAGGTGTTTAAGACCAATGATGAGATGAAGGATGGAAGGGGTGAATGATATGGGTGTTTAACTTTCAGGAACTTTGGATCAATGCTCAACTTTAGGACTTGATTTGATTTGATTTTGACTGGTGATAGTTTGACTAAGTGTGTTAATTCAAACAAGGTGATAATGCACTTGTAGACTCTAGGAATTTGTGTTATCCTAGAGTAAATTTGTACATGAGGGGGTAGTTTGAATAAGTGTGTTAAGTCAAATGAGGTGATTATGGATTGGATAATTTGACTAAGTGTGTTAAGCCAAATAAGGTGATAATGAACTTGTAAACCCTAGGAAGTTGTGTTATCCTAGAGTAAACCTGTACAAAAAGGATAATTTGGCTAGGTGATGTTGATTTTTTCCTAAAATTCTAGCATAAGTGATGTTTAAAAAGTTACCAAGAGTTTGTTAATGAGATGATGTTTGATTTGATGTTCGAGATGGGTGAAAAAAATGATGGATTTCGATTCTAGATGAACCTAAGAGGACTTGTTGACTAGACCAAGATACTAAAGAACATGTTTTCCCTAAGAGTAATTCAAACCAAAAGATAAATTTTCGCATGGAGACCATAAGACAGAAGATTTTAAGCACATGTGTGGTTCAATTGTCTACTATCTTGCTTAGATTCGGTTCTTTTACCACAAACACTTTCTTGATTATTTTTTTCAAACTGAACGTCTGATATCCTAAATTTCATTCATCCCACAAAGTGCATTATGTGGAAATCAAGGAAATAAAGGACAAGGTTACCTATTGTTGACTTTAGTAAGAAAATTGAGATGCAATCCAAATGCTTAGAAGCCTCTAAGGATGAAATCCCTAGGGCAAGCATGAGCACTTAAATTCATCAAAGGTATTTGCTTCCCTAAAAGGTTTGAAATTTTGAAGATTTTGTGAATGTTTGTTTTCAAATGTTTTTGATTAAAGCAATGTGTTTTTCAATGCCAATGACATGCACAATCCTAGGCTGAAAAGACAATATTTGTTAGGTTCCCACTTGGATAAATCCAGTTGCGCATATTCAATGTGGATGATTAGATGCTTGACCACACAGACTCCCCCTTACAGTGCACTCGTTTTTCGAGTCAGCCAAACATCAGTACCCATGAATATCCCATGGCATACTTTTCATCTCTACAATAGAACCACATGTATACATTGGGTGGCTTCAGAGGACATGACCTCTTGCACCAACAAATAGATTGGATTTTTGGCTTCTAAACAAAATTTTGTAGTAAGGGCATCCCGTTTAGGGGGTGCAATGATAAACTCCTTGTGAGAGATCTCCCAACCCTTAGAACAAGGGATTTACGCATCATAAAGATATTGGGGGAGATTTATCATGTGCCACTTCCCATTGTCCATGGCTTTCACCGTGAACACAAATTTATATAATGATTTGGAAGAGGTTGGCTTTAGCCCGTTACCGCTCGAGTCATTCCCTTTGGGTGAGTACTTTTTTCCACCAAGGCAGGCTCTCTAAAGTTGCACAATAGCAAGTAAGTGCATTTGTAGTTTGATCATCTTTGTTTGCATGAACAAAAAGACAAAACTCACAATGCCTTTTTCTCACAGTAGACAAGTTTTGTTCAATTTTAATATTCCCAAATTGAAGAGTGTAGGTAACCTTTTAGACAATCAATGTCACTAAACCTCTTTTGGTTCTCAAGATCACCGTGAAGTGTGAGAGAAGTGCATACGTATTTGAATGACATGAATTAAGGAAAAGATTACAAAGAAATGAAAGCAGAAATTCGTTTTAAGCCTCAAACCAGTGATGTGTTCGTTTTAAGCACAAAAATCCAAGTGTGAAGTTGATTGTTCAGTTTTACACCAAATTGAATTCTAGTGTGTGTTTTTAAGGTTCAAATTTTAACCAATTTTGAAAGAAAATCAATCACCGATTACTTTTAAACCCAAATTGATCTAGTTGGTATAAAAGAGAAAACAAAATAAGCAATTGGATGCTCTAGACAATTGTAATTAGCATTTAAAAATTCTCATTCAAGTTGAATCTTCAATTCACCTTCTCAAATTTGCTTGCTTTTATTTAAATTCAATGCCCAATTCTAATGCGAACCTGTAAATAGTATAAAGTTTATTAGAAATAAGATTATCCACCAAAATTTCTCATAATAAACATTGTAAACATCAGATGAAAGTTAATAGTGAAGAACTATCATCAAAAATAAAAACAAAAATAACAATAAAAGAGACAACTCACCATATCTTTGTTTTTTTCTTTTTGAACGTCATTCTTGAGAAACCACAAACAATTTAGACTTTTGAAAAAAAAATGATCATTCTAAAGTATATTGGTTACCTATGCATGATACGTTGATTGTATTTTGGAAAAAAAGAACTAAAGGAATATAAATCCTTTAGTTTAAATGCATAAGATATGATGCATATATGTAGAAATGAAAGATTTGTAATCATGACCCATGCAGATCTTGATTTGGTCCTTAAAGTCACCCTTCTTTAAAGAAATCTTCAATTTGTGACAAGTTTTCAAATGCTTTCTTTTATTTCATTAATGATGTAGGGGAGCTCAATCAACTGAAAGATCATTAAAGTACACTGCATTAATTATTGCAATAAGAGACGCATAATCTGAAAAGACTTTGAACTAATGGCCAATACACATGGTGTCATCTTTATCAATTGCATTTATTAGGAAGCATATGCGAGGTGAAAATTTCCTCTACTCATCACCTTTTCTGAGTCATCATAAGCACTTAAAAATAAAAATAAAATAGGTTAGTCACCGTATGTTAAATGCATATGCCTTAAATGAAGAAGTTTGAACAAAAAAACAATGATGGGCTGGGGTGATACAGTTATCATATTGGATCCACTTGTCTAATCTTCTCCAAGGAAGATCACTTTCTCGGAAAGAGATCAAATTCATTAAATGGATGCAGAGAGAGGAGATCTGCACACTTAACCAACACAAGTCGACCTAATAACTACCAACTTAATTTATGGTATGCATCAATCAACATGACATCAAGCCTAATGGATGTGATGTTCGCCCATACTATGTCTTAAGTACCTACCAAAAAGTCTTCATCCTTGCATGAAAGCCTCTTCCTACTATTCCTGACATAACAGCAATCACCTCCTATCATCCTCGCACCTGTGCCAATGTTGAATGACCTCCCACGATTTAGTATGAAGTGTTCGCTACTGCTCAAAGATTAATGCAAGACCCATAATCCAATCGCAATCCTTCACAGAGCTCACGTCCTCCTTCCTGGACAACAATCTTCCTCAAAAGGGCCACGACCTGGTTTGAGAAGGTGTGCATAAGCTAAGGACGAGTTGCACAAATAATTTCATCAAAGAATTGGAGGCAACAATGACGGTGGTGCATAAGCTGAGGGCGAGTTGCATATATGATTGGAGGAACCGCTATAATGACACTTTAGTTGAAAGAACCATTAGACCATTATGCTTCCTTTGAGAAAACCCTCGAGAAAAAGAAGACCAAGAATTGGCAGAGAAAGAGAAATCGATGTAGCTTAAGAGCAAAGAGGTTGATGCATTGGTTTCAAAAAAGAGAGAAATCGCTCGATGAGAAGGAGAAGAAATAAAATTTCCCGCATGGGGAAGCAGAAAAAATGTGTAGTCAAAGCCATTGAGAAGGGTAAAATTGACAAAGAATTGATATTCTGGTTCTATTTGCGTTCTAGCTTTTGGAGGATTCTTTTAACAGAGACTGAAATGGTCTTAGAAGGGAACCCATCAAATGGCTTGTCAAAGGTGAAATGGTGAAAGGCTTACCTATGTGTGGATGATCCTATTTATTAGGGTATATTATGTTCGTTTAGATGGGACAACTAAGAAAAACCAATGAAGACTGTCAGTCACAAATCAACATATATAGAGATTTTTATGGATCATCTCGCTGTTCTAGGAGGGAGTTGATAGGGGGATTGTTTTCTTTGGCCGATGGTGTGGGGGATACTCGGGGTCTCGTAGTAGACAAGGGCTATGATCTTGGTCTGTAACTACTAGTGATTGCCATCAAATACATTGGATGTAGACAAGGGCTGCAATTTTGGTCAGCAGCTATTGGTGATTGCCATCAAATACATTGGACAAGGTCAAGAAGGTGACAACATTGAAATTGTAAGCAGAGGGTGATCTGTATAGGATCTAGACTATATGCAGTATTGAAATGCTTAATTTTTACAATGATTATTCCAAGTTAATTAAATTTGAATTCATGCATACATTAACAAATTATGCATCAAAACTTAAGATGAGAAAGAGAATTTAGAGAGAAGAAGATAGAAGGTGCAAACATAGTTTGATTACGGAGTTCGCCACAACCGTGACTACGTTTCCAGGTCGGCTCCAATAGAGTACAACTGATCCGATTAATCTCCAAAATCAAGTACAATGCACCAAGACCATTCCTTCGAGCATTTCGGCAGCATAACAAAACTTCGACGTACAAGAATGGCTCAAAGATCTCCTTTCTTCATATCACCTAACACCTGTTTCTCTCACCACTTAACTTGAAAATTCTTCCTCCAAACTCACTCCTACACTCCCCTTTTATACATCAAATTTACCAAATATGGTAGAAAACCATATGATTTACCAAAATCCCCCATATCTCCTAAAAAAAACTTAATCTCCCAATTTTACAAAGAAATCTTTAATAATTTTCATAAAGATTATTTAACCCCTTTAAAATATTTTCTTAATCCTTATATTATCTTCAAATAACATTTGAAGATAATATCAAATTCGGCTTTCTTAAAAATAAGAGGGATTATGTTTTAATTTAAGGGGTTTTATTTTAATTTGAGGGTATATTAGTCTTTTAGTACTAATTTAAATAAAACCAACCACAAATCTCGCTCTAACTATACGCATAGCCCAATGGTGGAGCGGATTTTTAGGGAGTGGGAGTTGTAAGTTCAAGAAAAACATCCGATGCCAACTATATTCTAAAGATATCAAATGGCTTAATAAGCCATTTGGTTAGAGATTCGGCCAATAGTTCTATAAAAAAATAACCGAATCACTAAACAATAAAACCAAACGGCTCCATAGCTATCATTGACGGCTATGTTTGGTGGAACGGTTACTGGCGGTTTTGGCAAATTGGAGGTTGGAGGTTGTGGGTTTTGGGTTCAAAACACAACATAATTTTGTTAGAACAAACTCATCCGCCGGCCTAAGGAGCGCAAATACAACATTGCCACGTGTCAAACTGTTATTCGCCAGACCCTGCCAATGTGTCCACTGTAGAAGATAATCCGTACGCTGACTGGGTGCCACGTGTCGCCCGTTGATTGGTCCGTACCATTGACTCACATGCCACGTGTCTTGCGCTGATCGGTCCACTTAGCTTCCATACTATACATACTGACACGTCCGCATGATGGCGTCATATGTACCTTCAAGTCAACAGAACTTTGACTGCCAATATCTTGAGCATATGGTGTCGGATTTTGACGAAACGAACGTTGCCGGAATCGTCTCGATGAGCCCTTTGATTTGATGCCACTTTCGTCAATTTTCTGAGATGATCATTTTTTTGCCTTCTGGATGACCCCTGATGGCAATTTGACTGAAAGTTTGACTGGCCGTAACTTGAGCAAACGGACTCCTTTTCGCTCCGTTCAAGTTGCGTTGGAATCAGGACACCGAGATCTTTTTGATGGTGCAGATTCTGGAGAGAATGGAGACACTTCAATTTCTACTGAAAATATTCACCAGATCAGAGGGGATTTGCAACATGGGATATATTCTTCCTGGGCGGGCGACAATGTATCTTTCCACTTGTGATTAGTAGATAGTGCAACTCCCAAACTTTACTAAATCACCTTGATTTATTAATAGTTTCAAGAGTTATGCAGACAACCTCAAACCCCGCAATTAGAACAAGATGCAAGGTAGCAAAATTCAAAGATAAAAATCATAGTGATAAGAAAGTTCTTGGGATTTTGAACACGTGACAGGCTATAAGTAGCTAAATCCAGACATAAATTTATAAATCAATTTCAATTTCTTCATTGATAAAGACAAGATGAGACTAAATGCAATTAATGGCGACCACTATTGAGCCATATGTTGCTTGCAAAAGGATATCATGGTAAATATCATAGCCTTTTTTGATCTTTCTAACTGGTTAATGAATAAAATTTTAGTAAATATCACAAAAGTTACTAAAAATGACATGAGGATTAACATTATAAAGACAACCTCTTTTACTCCATTCTTTTTTTTTTTTGGTAAGCAAGAAAAGAAGATCAGAAACGTTTCCTTGTGAGGAAAAAGATAAAGGTATAACAAAGAGCATAATATCAACAAAATATCAACATGAACAAAATAAAATTGAAGATTTTTGAACCCATCATACATATCAAAGTATCTATTTAATACGTATCAAAGTATACATTGGAATCTAGATCTGCAAAATGTAAAATAGAGTTAAGTTCTCTTTTGTTTTTTAGATATTAGATTGGATGTTGATTTTGAAAAGACAAATAAAAGCACTCAAACATGGATGATTCCTTTTGTAGTGTGCAAATATATCAACCATATAATGCAATGATTTAATAAGTGATTCTTTTTAGTGATTATATCAGCTAGCACACGCTTTTATTTCAAGCATGAGTAAGTCACATAAACAATCAATAACCAGATTTTCTTACTAAATAGATTTATCCGAAATTTTGGAAAACTAAGAACTTAAGAGTACCAATTCTCCAAAGGCCCTCCTTCTAGCGTCAAAATTTAGATTCCAAAATTTGCATGAGAGACTTAAACCATTTCATGTTGTTAGCACAAGTTAGCTTAAATCAGCAAATTCAACATCCCTATGAAATATCTAATCATGTTCAAATATGCAAACTTAGATAAAGAGAAAAAAGACACAAAATCACATGAAAACATGATTAAACACTTATCTCATAGTGGATTGGTGCCACTTTTTTGTGTAGGAAGCAGCCCTTCCCAATCCCTGATAAGCAAGATTGCCAAAATGAAAGATGATGATGCAAATGCCAAGATTGTGCATCAAATTGTATTCTTCTCAAATTTTTGTTGTAGTGTTGTTCTTGAAATGATTTTATTTTATAGATTCAAAGTTGGAAGAGTGAGATATTTTGATGAATGTGGGATCATTCATGAGAAAATGACAAGATGTCACTTGTCAAGATTTGAGAGGATGAGGATTGTGCAAGTTTTGGCCAATGTGCCAATTTGAAATTTGAATTTGCATGAAATGACATGTTTAGGGGGGATGAAAGATGAATTAAATGCTAAGTTGACTTGTGTAAGAGATGTGTAAGAGCATTTAATGCTTTGTTGGAAGGGACAAGTCCTTTGGAGGGAGATTCAAAATTGGAGGAATATTCCATCTTGATGCCCTTTTGAAAGTAATTAGAAGAAATAACAAATCAAAGAAATGATTTATTGGTGCAAGTGGGGTGGATTGGTTAAGAGTTTAGATTTGACTCAAGTTGATTCAAAAGCTAGAAAATGGGTGATTATGATTAGAGGTTAATTAAACCAGATTAATTAACTTGGAGGATTTTAGGAGTTTGATATTTGATTTAAATCATTTTGATTTATTGAATCAAATGAGAAGAACTTAAGGACTTAATTAAATAATTTCATTTATTTAATTAAACATGACAAAGCTAGGGAATTAATCAATAAATTTTTTTAATTGATTAATAGGAGAATTCAATGTTAATTAGAGCAGAATTTAGATGCATGATGCTGATTATTTTACGTGTCTATAGGTTTCACAAGCCATCTCCATTGGAGTTTCTCTTGCATGTTGCAAACATCTTCATAAAATGTTTGGTAGGTGTTTACATTTCTTTATCATTCAATCACTCATTCATTTCATTATATTTCATTTGGATTTGATTATCATTAAAGGGGTTTGACTAAGGCAAACCCCTAATCTCTAACCCTAACCATTCTCTCTTTCTTTGTGTTTGTGTTTGTAGGTTTGGGGTATTTTGCAAGTGGAAGATCATTCAACAAATTATTCCAAGCTCACTAGGGTTGAAGAAACCTAGTTGTAGCTTGGAAGACACTTACAGGCCGAAAATCAAAGTTTCTGGTTCGAATACTTGGAGGAGCAGAAAGTGCAAATCAAGAACTCTTGTTTCCACCTTCGGGTTTTTAGAAAAGACAAAAGGGACATTCTTGCTAGTTGTGGCGACCTATTCCCAAAGTTTCTATTTTCCAAATATTTATGTGGATCCAAGTACCCATTTGGCTTAAATAAGCCTCTGGTCAGTTTCCTAAAATCACCCCGAAAAAGGACTAGGTCGCCCAACTTGGCACAAGTGTCTCGTCAGACATAAAAATCTAATTTTTCAGAGTTTTTGAGTTCCTTCAAGTCCGCAACACACTTCCAAGTATTCCTCTATTATTTACAACTTTCTATTTTGTTAAATTTTACATTTTTAGGTCATCCTAGTTTATGCTTACATACAACATTGTGCTTCAAAACATAGTTCATTTTGGTAGTTTAACATTAATAGTTTATTTTTGTTTTCAGTTTATAGCATTTAGGGCATTCCATATGACACACTTCACACCTAAAACCCCCATTAACACCTTTAAAACCCCTTAATCTTTGAATGTAACACAAGCATTTTCGCCCATCTTTCTCCTTTTAGGTGAAAAACCCTAGAAGAGTAAGAAAGTATTAAGGTGCCAAAATATGTGTTACACTTTCCAACCTTCATTCCACATTTGTAGTTCAAAATTTTTGTAGATATAAAATAATCATGGGCTTTCTTTCCTCGTAAAGGAATTAATTTTATTTTAAAAGCAAGGGGTGATCCCATAATAGTATTTCCCTAATTTTGCATAAAGTGGGACATTTAAATAATTTTTTTAAACCAAAGTGTTACTTTCTATCACCTATAGAAAGTAAAATATTAAAAATTTAAAGATGATTTATACTAGTGATTTTTGATATTTCATGTGTAGATATTAAATCTTTTTTCTTTTGAAAAATGATTTATGAATTTTTTTATGTAATTTTTATATTTAACATTTTTTAAAATGACATTTATTCCATATCACCTAAATTTTTCATAAAAAATAATACAATTATAATTTCTTAAAATTTGATTGCTAAAACCAATACCTAGTACACAAATATTTTTTCATAATATTTTATTGCATTTGTTTTTTATTAATTTTAAAAAACTAATTAAAATTAAGGCATAGGTTTATTCCATGATACATATAAATATTTTTTATGTATCCAAATTAACCTTTTTTTTTCAAATAAATAGACCAGTACCTAGTGCAAACATATTTTTTAGAATTTTTTTCTCTAATTTTTATTTTTTGTATGTGTGGAATAGAGAACATAATGTTTACTGAAAAATCTATGTTTACTAGAAAATAAGAAATAAATATAATAATCAAATTAAATATATTAAAAAATACACCTTTCGGAAAAATAACCCCATTTAATTAAACCCCTTCAGATGAAACCTTTTAATTCTTAAATCACTATTTCCTAAATAATATTTGATTTCAAATAAAAATTAGGATGTCTCGTAAGTGGGACACACTATTGTGGCATCACCCCAAAAGGAAATTTTTCAAATTTTTCTATTGTTCACCTTCATGAAATTTTCTCTCTTATGTCTCTTCTGTTTAGTGGTTATATATCTGGCTTTCTTTGGGGATTTTTTTGTACATGGGTATTTACCATGGAATTACTCTTTTGGACTCATTTTTTCCCCTAAGTTGCATTTAAGGAGCATTATGGTGTATTATTTTATTATGCCTCTTTTATTGAGTTTATTTAGGTAAATATGTTTAAATTCTATGTAACTAATAGTGATATGCTTTATTCCTTGGTTAAATGAAATCAATTGGCACATCTACCTCAAAATTCCTTACTTGAAGGAAATTAATTTTACCACTTCTATTCAACAAGTGCAAACACAACCTCTACCTATTGAGTTAGCTCATCTCTTTATTGCTGGTAGCTCAACTCCTCTTGGATTTTTTTATTGGGTCTCATCCATCCAGGAAACTATAAATTATTTTAAACAACTAATAAAATGCCAATTTCTATTCATTCATATTATTTTTGATAGAGGAAAAAATGGGTTTTACAGGGACCTGAAACCACAAAGTTTACAAACCAAATAAAAATAAACCATCAAAGTACCCAGAGAAAGGAAGGCTGCAAAACAAAAAGAGGCAAAAAAGGACAACAACCAATGACCAAGAGCCAGCAAAAAACCAACAAGAAACTAGCAACAAGCACAACTAAAACTAACCAAGAGACTTTAGAGTCTCAGCAAGCTCAGCTTCAAGGTTACACATATCCTAGGTCACCTTCTTTAGGTCCTGAATCTCCAGAGGTAAAGAATTTTCTTTTCTGTTTAGATTAGCTCGTGTTCTCTTCAAAGGGCCTGAATCCTCCTACTTACCTTTGTTCTTGTCAACATCCAAATCCACAATCAGTGACCCCTATTGGGTGTTTTCCATTTTCTCCACCATAGCACTCAGGATTGTAGTGTTATGTTTCACAATTATTTGGTTATTCGCCATGATGGTTTTCATTGTATCCCTAAATTTTCCAATTTCCTTTTCCAGGTGACTAACCTTGTTCTCAGAAAGTTTGTCCGTGAGATTAACTATTCTTTGGAAGAAATCAACCATCACCATCTTCTCCTCCATAGTCCATAAAACCTCAGTAGAGTTCTGAGAAGCCAACTTAGCTTCCATCACCTCCAGCTTGCTAGTAACCACCCTATTTTTTAAGTTGATGTCCTTTATCTCATGGAAAGCCCATTTCATGATTCTGAAATAGTCAACCGCACCATTTCTGGCTATAACCAATATGTCATCAAGAAATTCTCAGTCCCGCTTGAAGTAGTGGTCATCAAGGTTGAGGTCATTAGGGAATCTGGGTCTATTATCTCTGTCAGTAGCTGGATAAGAGGTAAAATAATCCTTCATGGTTTTAGGAGCAATAAAGTTCCCATTCAGAGACTCCCCAAAATAAGAAACTATTTTTTAACAGGGGGCTCCTTCGTAATTACATTCTCCTCCTGAGGAGTACTAATAGGGGTTTTCACAGGGCAATATTCATTCATATTGTTAATTTCTACATCAATTTAGAAATTGTAGTAGTAATTAATTTGATTATTAAAGGTCTTTGGTAAGGTTTTTGGTCTTAGGAATATTATTATCATTATCATTACTATGGTCTTCATTTAATAAAGTGTGCTTATTTCTATCATTCAAATTGTATTTAACATCATGATCTCCTAAATAACTAGACTGCACATGATCATCTATTGAATAATTCAATTTTATTGACTATAAGCAATTACTCTTGAGAATTTAATACCAAATATTTCACATGATGATTTAAGGGCATTATTACAAATCCACAACCTCTATTAGTTCTCAAACTACCAAGTCTATTATCATAATCATTTTAAAACCAAACATTTAAATTTTTGGAACATTTCTAGAGCTTATTTTTTAATGAAATAAGTACACTCTCTTCAACTATAACCACTATTCAAATTCGAGACATATAACTAGCACCAAATAGAAATTGGTGATCCATTCATCCACATAAATTACTAGAAAAGTTACAATGACTATAAAATTTTCCATGCTTATCCTAAAGTAGAAGGATCCCACAAATATTTCCCTAAAAAACAACTATCATGGATATATCATCAATTACCATCTCTTATAATTTACTATAGTTTAACATAAAAGTATATAATTTCATAATTCTTACATATAATTTGTATGAGAAGTCAAGCCTTAGGAGCTTCATCATCAACAAAACCATAAAAGACCAACATAATGATCATTGGTTCCTATATTAATTATTTTATTCGATATTTTACGAAAAAATTGACCTCTAATCCTTTGACCAACAAAATTCTTTTTAGAATTTCAGCCTTCAAGTTAACACTTCCAAAATTAGAAATATCTACTTTTACACTATTTACAAAAGATGCACATAGGTCTAGAACACATCCTTTAGAATTTGAAGAAAAGTACCCCTTATTTAGTATATATATTTTTGCTTTAGAATTTACCTTAGAATAGTCCACAATTGAATTTATTCTCATTCATTAGGGGTGATTGGTAGAAATATATATTTCTTAAACTAGATTACCCTTTCTTTTTCATCTCCTTTTTAAAATTTACACTTATATTGTTTCCTTTGATCTTACATTTTTTCAAACAAATATTCTCCACATGATTTTCACCTTTGAACACATACAAACAATGTATTTATTCCTATACTACTTTCTTGCATTATTATTCCTAGAGTTTTTTTTTAAAACCCTTCCAATTTTTTAACTCTATGAAGAGACTTAAAAATATTATTCTCTTGAAAAATTTAGAGTATGTTTTTCTCTTTAAAACATATACACTCACTTTCTTAAAAATTATATGTTTAATTAGTTGAGACTCTTCATCTAAAATTCATTTATAAAACTTAACAAAAAATTGTTATTATATGCTTTTCAATTTAGTTGAATAATCCTTCGGCTAAATTCTTTAAATATTTTGAAGAATATGAGAAGCTTACTTTTTACCATAAATATTTAAAAAAATATATATTCTTATACTGTTAACATATTTTTTCTAATTGAAAGTTTAAATAAGAAACTACATTCATATAACTATCTTTTCAAAATTAACCAATTTAGATTCGACCATTTTTCTTCTATACTAAATGCATTAGTAAGATCAACATCCTTCTAGTCTTATTGTAATTTTTTCCATAACTTTATTTTATCATCTTAATTAGCAAGATGACTTTAATTTTAGATTTGAGCTCAAAGCTTTATGAATCATTCACCTTGTTCAATTCTTCTAGTTCATGCTATGTTTTCTCTTACATATTGAGGCTCAACAACTTCTACATTGAAAAATCCTTAATAATGGTTTCTCTCTAACAATTTTTTTAACTACAAACTCCAAAATTGAAAATTCACTTCTATCAAAAATATGAAAACCTTGAATATCATGAACATCTATAATGTCAATGAAACACACCACATAGGAAAAATATAACCAAACAATTTAATCATTAATCTTATTGAAAACAGTCTTTTTGAATAGCACCTCAACACTTTGACAAAAAATACCAAGCACTAATACCATGAAAGCAATATGTAAACAATGTCTTAATTTTTAAGTAGAACTACAACCACAACAAAATAGGATATATAATAGTAAAACTAAATAATTTATATTAAAAATTAGAAAGATGAATCACATCTTGTAGATATTATATTTAAAATAATTAAATCTAATATAGAAGTTTCGAAAAATTTCTAACCTATATGAAAAGTTATATTTTCAAAAAGTTCTAGCCAATTTACATTTTACCATAAATAACTATTCTAGAAGGTAATTTTGACCTGTATTAAAAATATAAAAGTCATTTTCCCACATGTATATATAGGTTGGCAATTCACATGTCAATCCGATTCAAGTTTTTTTTTCAAAATCTGCAGTTGAGGTTGAAAAACGATGCGTGCTGTAAAATAAACAGCCTAGCAAAATTTTCGTTGTTTAGGAGGTCTCTTAAATTGGATTTGGAAATCTGAATAGAGAGCAGCTGCTGCGAAAACGCGTGGGAACACGTATAAAGTAAGACGGAATCTTAATGTTTGTTTGACGGTATCGGATTTTCTTAATGTTTGGCTTGACCCAATTCAATGCTCCCATTCTCTGCGCAACTTCGCGGGATTGACTGCAACCCTGGAAAACTTGATGGTCTCATCTCTGCGTGTGGGACACTTTCACAAATACTTTTCCTTTTTAAACTCTCTACATGGAAAGGAAACATCCACTACAATCCCAAGCTTCTTCATTTTCTTATTAATAACGTGGAGCCACAGAATACCATTCATTTTCTTATTCATAAAGTGGAGCCAGAGAATTACATTCATTGCCGAAAACTGAAATCAAATTGATTTGTCAAGATGGAGGGTAGATTGCATGGAGAATTTGATCTTCCAGGCTTCAGATTCCATCCTACAGAAGAGGAATTGCTGAGCTTCTATCTCAGGAGAAAGGTGCAAGGCCAATCGTTCAGCTTTGATGTAATTGGAACCTTGGATTTATATCAATACGATCCATGGCAACTTCCAGGTATTATGAAGTAGAGAGGAGGATCTTGATCATCCCACTTTTCCATTTATAGATTTAGATGTTCCAAATTGAAGATTTTGATGGCCTAAATCATAAATAATGTGTTGTTTGAGTTGCCCTAAAAAGTCAATGGAGGAATTTTATTTTTTTTTGTATTGAATAAGCTTGTTGAATCAAATAAAGCTGTAAGTTTGTTTCCTATTAATGGGTATTATTTTTTCTTTGTAAATTCAAATGGGTTTCTCAGCTGCATAGTGTGTTGTACTTTTTTATCGTCGTTGTAGATCTCGCGCTTGTTGGAGAAGGAGAATGGTTTTTCTTTGTTCCAGTTGATAAAAAATGCGCTGCATCCAGAAGAAGCAGGCTTACGTTGTCTGGTTATTGGAAGGCTACTGGAGCGGATAGACCAGTTCGAGATCATAAGTTTCAATGTATTGGTCTTAAGAAGACTTTGGTATTCTACAGAGGAAAAACCCCAACCGGATTAAAGACGGATTGGATCATGAATGAGTACAGAATGCCAGATTTTCGGGCTGCAAGAAAGGTAATGTTTTTATAACAATTTAACAGTTTCTTTCTTAGTTTTCTTGTATCAGAAAATACCTTTTTCTTATATCAGAAAAGAACAACTTCTTGGTGGCTGCGTGTGTTCAGTGTTTTGGGTTTCGGGTTTTAATCTCTAATTCTGAGTTTCTTTTGCTTGTGTTTTCATGGCGGTGCAAGTTCTAATATATTTTGTTGTTCCATAATTAATATGGAATGCTCAACTGTTTCCAATTAAACAAACTATTGTATATATTTTGCAGAAGGATGTAGTGTTGTGCCGCATACACAGAAAAGCCACTTCTCAGAAAACATTGGATCTGCGAGCCATGGCAGGAGGAGAAGACCCCTTTAAATTTTCAGCTGGTTCAAATTCGTCTGATTACCGCCATGATTTTAACTCGATGAATCTTGAAACTGGGCCCATGGGTGGGGGATTACCTTATTTGAATAACGCTGATGGTGAAGAAATAACGGATTGTATAAGACCATTCAAAGACATTAAAATGAAACTCCCGGAATTGCAGGTACCAATGTTGTGTGTAGATAAGTTGTTTAGCCCATGGATAGAAACATGGACTCCTTCCTTCCTGCTATGCAGTCCCAGCGAAGAATGGAAGAACATCTGAGATTAGAAACACATGGAATAACTATTTCTCCATTTTCTTTTCTCTAAAACTTCCATGCAAATTGAAACACCTCTTTGGATTTCTATAGATTTTCTATTTTATGTGCCTATGGTTAAGGAAATGAGCTCTATAATTGAGCACCCCGTGTTAATAAGTCTTCCAGGTCTACATCAACAAAATAAAATTTACATGATAAAAAAATGTAAATGTCACGTGTTTACAGTTTACTTTCATGTCTTCAATAAGAGGGATAATAACAAATCTCAATAACAAGGTTTGTTTACCCAGCACAATAATCCAGGATATAATTTGATGTTTTTCTCTTTCAAAATGATAAAATTTGTTCTATTCTATTCAAATATGGATTCTATTAAGTATTGACTCTCTCTTTTCTTGATCCTCTTCTTTCTTTATATATTTATATTTTTATAAATTAATTATTTAAATTTCTTTTGAGATTACATAAAGATATATGTTTGTTCAATAAATTGGATACTGGAGAAAAAGTGTTTACAATAAAGGTGTTAAGATTTAATAATTATAAATGTATGTGAATAATTTTTTATTTAATATTTTTTGAATGCTAATAATAATTATAACTTTTGTAAATTTTTTTTATAATATTAAACATGAATTTTGAAAAAAAACAGAAAAATTAAAAGAATTGTTATTACATAACAATTGAGAAGTCCATATCAAATTAAAATTAATACCTTTTATAAACTTAATTTTGTAACCTTTCTTATTAAGCTTAGTAGAGTTATGACATAATACTAAATATAACTAGTGATGATAGATTCTATGTGGCTACATTAAAATCATCACATTTTATATTTATTTGGATGTCCACTTCCTAAGATATATTGTAATAGGAAATATGTTTATGAATCTAACTCACATAAGAAATACATTTGATTATGTATTTATCAAATGAATTCTTCCATGAATTTACTTGTTGCTTGTTAATTCTACTATATTATAGTGATAAGATATTTTTAATCTTGA
This sequence comes from Sequoiadendron giganteum, assembly GCA_007115665.2. Taxonomy (NCBI): domain Eukaryota; kingdom Viridiplantae; phylum Streptophyta; class Pinopsida; order Cupressales; family Cupressaceae; genus Sequoiadendron; species Sequoiadendron giganteum. The sequence goes on from CM021104.1 coordinate 660,809,818, forward strand.
TTTCTAAGTAAGGTTGTCTACACCAATATTGATATATCTTAAATATTTATAATTAAATGATTAACTTTGTGTAATGATAATTAAACAAGTCATTTTATGAGTGAGATTAGGCTCAACCACCCTACTGATAGAATTTTTTTACTTTGAGAGCACTATGTGGTTAAGCCTTTAGAAAGTAGTTTCAATATACTTATTTGTCTTCTTGAACTTCATAGGAGATTGAGTTATATGAGAAAAAAGTGATATTGGTATTCAAAGATATATACAATTGTCTTCTTTTCACTTTCCTTTTTGAATGCTAGGCCTTTAAATTGATTTCCACTAGAGGAAGAAATCGACCAATTTCTTAGAGATTATGTATAAAATGTTGTTTTAGGCTATAGAATTTTCTCTACTCTAATATTCTATTCCAACTAATAAACTATAAAAATAGAAGATGTATTCTAGGAAAACCTTTCACAAGAACCACAACAAACAAGAACACCATTCTACTTATACTCGAATAATAAAATGTACAGTACAATAAGAGAATCTAATTGTTCTATCAAAGGAGATAATCAATACTTGGTAGCATGCACCTATGTCCCCACACCATACTACATCCCATCCCAAGTCGATCTAAAACTCAATTTTTAGAAGTTATACCATGGGGATCATCATTTTTCCATTTTATTTAGGATTTGTTTTAGTGTCTAGATAATAATGGATTTGTTAATGTTTTGTACATGTTTCAAAGCAAGAAAAATTGTGTTTTGGGCTCTAGCATGTGTAGGTTGTTTTGATCCATTTCATTGGTTTTTTAGAATTGAAGTGCATAGTTCTATGTGTGGAAATTTGATGTTAAAAATTAATTACTTGTCATAGGAATTCAAACCATCATATGCTACAAGGAAAATATAAATGCCTTGGAAAAAAGTAAACATCATGGAAAATATTGAAATGCCATTTTGTTGTCCAAAATAGGAAAATACTATAGTGTGAAAATAATCTAGAATATGAAAGGTTTTCTCATGTGAGTTATCTCTTTTGTGTGGATGATTCCATAATAGTGTAGCCCCTTCATATGATAGAGCACAAAAGCTATCTCTAGTTTTAAAAAAGTAAGTAGAAGCTTTGAATGCCCACCCTTTAGTTGAAGGTATGTGCTAGGAAAACCTTTGGTTGAAAGTATAAATTTTGACATAAGGTGGCATGACCTTTATGAAAATATATTTCTATTCTTTTTTGAATAAAACCTGGCATACAATCTATATGTCTTTTTTTGCACATTTATAAATTCAAATAGAGATAAAATTTTCCTACAAAAAATAGAAATAATATGCCCATATATGTGACAAATTTTATACTCATGTATTTTTTTTGGCTAACAAGGGTTTAGATGAAAGTGGTTTATATAATTATTTCTACACATATTTCTCAATTTCAATTAATTTTTAGGTTAGATTAATGGAATTTTATATTCTTTTCCTCATTTTTCTTCTATTAAATTATCAAAATAAAAAACTATAGACATGGAAAATGTACAATTTGATTTGACACACTTGATCCCAACTACTAATGACATTTCTTCCTAAATCACACTCTTAGCTTATCATCAGCTTCTGTCTCTTAATTAGATAAACCATTATTTATTTGATTAGGTCTTTCTCCTCTGTTGATTAAATTAATCAATTTAATTTAATTAACCTTATATCTCTGTTTCTTTAAATAATTCATTTTTTAAAAATGAAGTCTCTAAAGTCTTCTTATTAAATTGAATAAATTAAACCTTATTTAATTTAATCTAACATTATCCCCTTTAGTTAAATAAATCAAATTATTTATTTAATTAAATCTTCCTTCTCAATTCTTGATTTAATCAACTCACAAATTTGAGTCAAAATTGACAAATCACCTAACCTCTCATTAAATTAATCAAATCTTGATTAAGTTAATCTCAATCACTAAAATCCTCTAGATAATGCAACTTGCACAATAAATCAATTACTTTGATTTATTTAATTGCCTATTTTCTCTCAACAATGAATAAAGAAGGAATACTCAAGTTTGAATTCAAAAATTCCAAGTGGATGGGTACTTTGAACAAGGCATTCACTCCTCTTACATGTCCTTGTGCATTGAGCCAAGTTGCATTTATTTCATTCCTTTTTCCCTCTCAGATGTCATTTCCTGAAATTCAAATTTCACCTAATTGCATTTATTGGTACTTTGGCCAAAATGTGCACAACCATCAACCATTCACATCTTGACAAGTGACACTTTAGCCATTGGATGTTGAATGATGCCAAATTCATCCAAATCCCTCATTTTTCCAATTTGGAAATTTATAAATGAGAGGGTCTTCCTCTCATTCATCATCCACAATCTCATGTAAAGTTACTCTCTTGACATTGAGAGCCAATTTTTCCCATTCCTCTTCAAGTATTCGTAGTTTTCATAATTCCATAGCTAGGTTATGCTAAAATCTCATCAAGGAGATTGAACTATCCACACATCATCAACATTTGCAACTAAGGAGTTGGGAAAAGGCCAATTTTGAAACATCAATTGGCACCAATTCCCCCATGGGATCATATGTTTCTTTAGCTTAGATAGATTAAACTTGGTTTATTGCATTGTTCTTCATTTCCCTTTCTATCTAAGTTTTGTAAATGGATTTCATGGGGAATCCTTCTTTCATCTTGCATTTTGATCTAATAACATGTTTTTTTGTTGTGTTTGTGTTGGTATGAAGCAAGGGTTCACATTTTGGCGCTAGAAGGAGGGCAAATCTCAAAAATTTCATCACATTTTTCAACAATTCCATCTTTTTTTTAACATTTTTGTGTACATAGGAAACTGCGCCGCACACAGGCACACGACACTATATTGCACCGCTTCCAAAGGAGCAGTGTGATGCTATATCACACCGCTCTGAATCCAAACTATGTCACACTTGTTTCCCATGCGAGAATTTGAAAATTTCAAAATCTATTGCGTATCTGTGAGTCCAAACTACGTTGCGCATAGTCCCGCAGCGCTATATCGCACCACACTTAGTCCAAACTATGCCGCACCCGTGTTCCCTCTCAAAATATTTAATTTTTTTAAACTCGACCATGGATTTTTGAGTTGTAAACTGCGCCACCTGGCAAAACTCTGCCACACTCACACTCTCTGTTTCTACAAAGCACCACACTCAGTGAAAGGTGTGGTGCTATATAGTGTCCCATTTGTTCCAAACTGCACCGCATTCGCTAATTGCACCACAACAAAATAGTCATAAATTCAAATTTATGTTTTTAACATGTGCTTTTTTGGTTTTTAGATTTTTGAATTATTGACCTATTTGTTGTTCTTGTACTCTCTGGTTTTTATCATCTTGTAGGTTAGGACAAGGGAAAAAGAGAAATGGAAGGTTACATAATGGCATTATTCCCATCTTATATTAAGTGTTTTTGAACACTATAGTGTTGTTTAACACTGTAGAGAATTATCGATCTCTTTCAAGGATTTGTTACCTTTCATGCTTTAAAAAACACTAATTTTTCTTTTTGGGCTCTAAAAATAACAACACAAATTTCCTTTTCAAAAGTTTACAAAAGGACATAAAAAGAACCTTAGAAACAATCTTACTAGATTTGGTTGAGGTTTAAATATTGAACAAGGCAACTTCCACATTTGAATTGGTTCTGTAAAAAGAATTCATTTTACTTTGACGGTTTAAAATGAACAAGTGCCATTTTTTTTTTTTGTAATTATTTATTCAAGTTAATATCATTAAAAGGGCGTATGTGCTTCTCTCGTGCCTCATGGTGATCTTGAGAATCAAAAGTTATTTTGGTGATCTTAAATTGAATAAAATATTGCCTCCGAATTTCATTTTTGGAATTAAAATTGAACCAAACATGAGAGTGTGAGCACAGTATATTGCGAGTGTTCTCCCTTTGTTTTTCAACGAAGGTTGATTGAACTATGGGATATGCTAGCTTGCTATTGTTTATTTTAGCAGGTCTTCCTTGTGGGAAAAAGTAATCACCCAAGGGAATTACCCAACCAGGAACACACTAAAGCCAAGCGACTTCGACCCGGGATATAAGTGTGGATATTGGAACAAAGGCCAATATCATGAGGATTATTTCGATGAGAAGGGCATAAATGGTCTCTCGTTGTACTAGATAGTCCCCCACGAATGGAATACCTGCATTGAAACCTCTTGTTTAGGAAAGACCAAAATCCTATCTATTTTTTGGTGCAAAAGGTCATGTCGGCTGAAGCCGCCCCACATTATACATGCAGTTCTTTTGGAGAGATGAAAAGTATGCCATGGGAGATTCATGGGTACTGATGCTTGATTGAATCGAGAAGTGAGTGCATTGTAAGGGGGAGCCTATGTGGTCAAGCATCTAAATCATCTATATTGAATATGCGCAGCTAGATTCGCCCAAGTGGGAACCCAACAAATACTATCTTTTCAGCCTAGGGTTGTGCATGTTATCAAGATCAAAATAGCTTGCTTGGTTCTAAAACATTGAGAAACAAACATTCACAAAAGCTTTGAAATTTCAAACCCTTTGAGGAAACAAATATCCTTTGACGAATCTAAGTGTTGGGTGATCCCACAATACTGGTTTATAATTTTTGGGCAAACTGGACACCAAACTAATTATTTTTAACTAAATCTTCACTTTCGAGCTCCTATAGCGGCTAAACTATGAGGAATTTAAAGATGATGAAAATTAGTGATTTGTGGCATTTTGTCTATAGATTCTAAATATATTTTTTCAATTTTTTGGAATTAGATTGCACTTATTTTTCCATCTCCTTCGAAAATTAGATTTTTTTAAAAAACAACATTTCTAAGGAGTGACGCTCACCGTATACAACATAATTTTTTTTGTATGAAGGATAAAATTCTAATTTTTTCAAATTTAGATTTTTTACTACAATATCTAGCACTTTCATTTGGTTTTAAATTTATTTATTTATAATTTTTTTCTTAATCAAGTTTCGAAGTCAAATCAAATACAATTCAGACATAGGGAGACTGTATACAACATTACTTTTTATGTATGTATTAAAATTAATTAATTTATTTTTATTGGATCAAGGACATCAATACCTAGCACAAACATATATTTTAGAATTTTATTTTGATAATCTTCTATTTTTCCACATGTGCAAAATAGAGAGCTTGATTTTCGGTGAAAAACCTATGTTTAATCAAACTAAAAAACCAAATACATAATAAAACTAAAATATATTAAAATTATATTCGTTGGATAGCTCGTTCTGAGGACTACCATCATCTAGTTGGGCCTATAAAGTTTCCTCCATTTTCATCCTCAACCCGAGCTTCGAAGGAAATTTTTTTGGAGTTTTTTGGTGCTAGGAGGGGAGAATGGGGGGGGGTTCGTTCGAACCAAGGTTCATTTGAACTCTGGTTCATTCGAACACCCTTTCCATAAGCATTTTTTTTGCTTATTTTTTTGGGAAATGTGAGACTTGACATTAAATGGGTTCGCTCGAAGGGGGTTCTATCGAACCCTATTTGGGTTCGCTCGAACCAGAAGTTCGTTCGAACCCCCAAAAACAATTTTTTTTTGCCTAGGGTCATTTTTTGCAACTTTTCTTTCCTCACTCGAATTGTAAACCACTTTTGTGGGTTCACCCTACTCTTGCTTTCCATATGGATTATATCCTTAGAAGTGTCTAAGTGCTTGGGTTTAATCACCATTTGGGTCACCAAAGTCAACACTGGGAAATTTTGCTGTAATTTCCTTGATTTCCACATAATGGACCTTGTGGGATAAAAAGAAAGTAGGGCATTAGACATGCAGTTTGAAACATAATCAAGAAAGTGTTTTTGGTAAAAATAACTCACTAAGTAAAGCCAAGAACAATTGGACCTCATGAATGTGTGTTCTTAAATGATTTCCCGTAAAGTCAAAATCCCAAAACCAAGATTCAAAAGGATTAGTCTAAAATCTTGTGAGGAGCATCTTGAAAGGATTTTTGAAGTTAGAGAAAGGTTGGTGTATAATTTCTATAAGAAGGCTTCAAAAAATAACCCAATTCTGTATGAATTCTATTACCAACAAAATCGAGAGCATTTTGAAAGGTTTTCTTTTTCTCACATAGGAAGTAAGACATGTTCTTCACTACCGAGGTCTTGTAAAAAAGAGTCTTGTCTAGGTCAACGTCTAGGGTCAAAAAAATCCTCACTCTCATCCATCTCTCCATCAATCAAATTTCATCTCACTGACAAAATTTTGACAATTTTGAAACATCATTTATGCTAAACTTAAAGGCAAAACCAACATCACTCTATTTGGCTTAATAAACCTAGTCAAATTTATCAATCCTCTTGAACAAATTTACCTCTAGGATAACACAACTTCCTAAGGTCTACTAGTTCATGATCACCTTGATTAGCTTAACACACTTAGCCAATTCATTCTCTTGTGCAAGTTTTTTCTAGGATAACACAACTTCCTAGGATTTACAAGTTCACCATCATCTTGTTTGGCTTAATACAACTAGTCAAACTATCAAAATCAATCCAAGCCCTAAAATTTTAGCATTAGCCCTAAAAAGTTCTTCAAAAGCTTCACTCATTCACCTCATCCATTTATCTCATTCCCATCATCCCCCTTTTTGATCCTTGGACTCTCCTAGTTCTTCTCCTCTTTTTGGGCCTAAAGATTAAGATCAAACGATCCCTATTTTATGGTCCAAACAAGATCACAACACAAGAGGAACATGGAAAACACCAAATAAATATCAACTTCCAATGACTTATGTCAAGCAATCTCCGAAGTAAACCTTGTGGGATCAAGCAATCCCCGAAAAAACTCTTCTCTACCATCAAAAAATCCTCAAGAGGAAGGCTATGAAGAGGAAATCATCAACAAATACTTGGGAATGAAACAAAAGGAAATAACTGAAATGATTCAAAATCTAGAGAATCATAGAATTGTTAATGTCATGCTTAAGCTTAATCCCTCTCTATACTTACACACATTAACGGAAGGAGGGGTCCAGATCCCTTCTAACATTGACATAGGCACCAGTATGGAAAGGCCCCTTACAAGAATACCCCCAATGTCAATTTCAAATATCACTCAATAAATGCTCCAAACCATATCGACAATCACATCAACCTCACCAATTGTAAATAAAGGAAATGCCATGTTTTGTGAATTACAATAAAAACTCCTTGTAAACAAAAGAGAGGTAAATATTAGTACCACACCGGATAACTCTATGCCGGTGAATCCATCACACCCATACGCCCCACTCACTTTCCATAATCACACATATTCATGCTCATTCCATGGAACACCAGCCTATCTATTAAACATACAAACTTCTATATCACAAGGAGAAGGTGGTTTGTTCGGAATAGCAGGAGTCACTGACCCATTTTCACAATCATTCCTCCAAGGGAACATACCATCACTCCCTCCATTACTGCTCACATTTGTATCACCTCTTGGGTTGGATCTTCCCCCCTACCCATCACTAGTTTCTCAAATCAAGGCAATCTGAGCATCACATCGAATCCTCTCCTTTTTCCAGCAACACTGCAACAACAAGTAGAAACTACTCAAGCCACCATGGTCAATACATCAATCGGTCCTCAAATCTCTCAAAACATACCTTTTCAAGGATCGAGAATCTCAACCACACCACCAACAACCCAAATCCTAGGGACCAACACAACCCTTTTCACCCATCACAACGGTTAGCACCATTCCCAATCCACCACCAATCCCTCAAAAAGCTAACGTGATGAATTCATTCATCACCATGATTAAGGCCTTCCAAAAGGCCAATCATCAGAGGGTACTTCAACAAAACCAACAAGCTGCACAGTAGGCTACTCAACAAGCACAAGCACAACTAGCTGCCCAACAAGCTGCACAAGTTGTAAAAGCTGCACAAGCAACCCAACAAGCTCAAGCCCAACACCAGGCTCAATAGGTGCAAGCACAATATCGAGCACAACTGCAAGCAATTCATCAACAAGCATACCAACAAGCCCTACAAGATTTTCAAGCACAACAACAAGCTAAACAACAAGTTTTGTTGGAACAACAACAGCTAGACCAAAAATAAGCTTTGTTGGTGCAACAACAGCTAGACCAACAACAAGATTTGTTGGCACAATAGTAGTTAGAACAACAAAAAGCTTTATGGGAACAACAACAGCTAGACCAACACCAAGCTTTGTTGGAAAAATAGCAGCAAGAACAACAACAAGCATTGTTGACAGAAATGCAGGTATATCACCAAGCCTTGAACGCATAGCAGAGCTTACAGCAAACTCCCACCAATACCCCTCTCATCAATCAAACACCCCAAACACCTCAAAACGCATTCATCCCACCTCCTGATCCACACAATGATGTCGCAACACAAATCAAACTACTCTCGTAGTAGGTGTTGGACCTCCAAGCAGGAAAAACAACCAAAATGTCAAGAAACTTGTGTCCCTATCCATTTGATAGAGATCTCATAATGATACCATTCCCAAAAGGATTTGAAATCCCCAGATTCGATAAATATAATGGAACGAGAAACCTTCAAAATCACGTCAGGGAATTCCAAGTGCATTGCATGGAGGTTGCATACGATGACACATATCTAATGCGAATTTTCCCCCGAAGTATGGCTGGTCCTGCCATAGAATGGTTTTCTCACCTACCCGTAGGCATTAAAACATTCTAGGAAATTGTGGAAGAATTCCTTAAAAATTATGCTTTCAACATGGATGCAGACGTTAGTTTAGAAGAATTGTAAACACTCAAATAGAGAAAAGGAGAGCTATTCACATCTTTCTTGAAAAGATGGTGATCCAAGGCCAATCAGTGCAAGTGGACCATGAAAGAAGAACAACAAGTTTGCTCAATCATATCCAATCTAGATGAAAACTTGGAGTTCTACTTAAAAATGCAATGCATCACAATATATGATCAGTTGATCCCAAAGGCACTCAATATTGAAAGAGCCCTTACTATGTGAGGAGGCGCATCAACATTTCCTCCACCACAAGATAATTGCTTGTCCAACAATTATAACGAGAAACCTCGAACATGGTTGAGGAACAAAAATATCACAAACAATGGTGTGGTCGACGCTAAGGTGGTCATAAATTCTCCTATATAGAACATCCAAAATCATCACCAGCCACAAAATCACAATCGTAATAATGTGCAGACTAATACAGTGGCACAATAACAACCACTTCCTAACAAAAAAATCAATAACTTGGGAAATCAAGGAGGACCACCTCCCCGAAACAAGTGTCCTTCCAAGTGGAAGTTCATGGCTCTTGGAGAATTAATTGAATCCATAATGAAGAAGTTGGTCAAGGAAAACCTTATAAAAATCTCCAAGTCTGAGCAATACGCAGAACCCATGAAAAAATTGACCATGGTACAATGAAAACCTCCTCTGTGATTTTCACAAAATCAAGGGACACACAACCACAAACTGCATGAGGCTGAAGAACATCATCCAAGACCTCATTGAGGACAAGATCATAAATGTTGAACAACCAGCTGGAAATTAGGACCTTAAAATATACATAAATCCGATGATGAATCATAATCGAGGAAATAACCATGGGAACAACAAAGGGAAGAAAAAGTATGCTAGTGCTAACCTTGTATATGAAGAGATAGTCGCATGTGTTGAAGAGATGGTCACGGTCATTACCATCAAGGGAGCCAACACCGATTGTGGAGTCACCACACGTGGCGGAAAGGTCACTATTGCAGGGGCATCATAGCCATCTAAGACCCCAATTTCAAGCACAAAAGTCATTCCCTACAACTATAGTATGATGTACTAGCTAAAGAGAACCCCCGCCTGAATCTCCATTATGGAATTATTAAAAATTTATATTTCCCATAGGAAAATCCTTGATGAAGCATTAATAGCATCCACCATCTCTACCACCCTTGACAAGGAACAGTTCCAGGCTATCCAATTGGTAATATCATTATCCCAAATCTCCTCGCATTCTTTGATCAAGATTTCCCCGCCTAGCCATCTCATAATCGTGCACTTCACCTTCAAGTGTTGATTCACATAAATAAAGTCAAAAGGGTCCTGGTGGATGGAGGTGCAAGCCTTAAAATTTGTTCCCTCAAACTCATAAAGAACTTGGGACTCCCGGAGGACTCCATCGACAAGAACACAGGAATCACCATAAGAGCATACGATGATCAAGAAAGAGTGTCTCAAGGCACTAAGAGAATCCCAATCCAAGTTGGGCCAACAACCATGGAAACCACTTGTCAAATGCTTGATCTTAACCTACCATACAACATCCTCCTAGGACGCCCACGAATCCATGGAATGAAGGCGGTCGCCTCAACATTCCATCAATGTGTCAAATTCCTATACCAGAATGAGGAGGTCACAATACATGGTGATCTCGAACCATTTTCCTACTGCAAAAACTTGGAAGCCAAGTTTTACAAAATCCCCCAAGTACCAAAAAAAGATGAAGGCCCATCCACTTCATACATAGAGACATCTAACCTTGCCTCCACTTCTGTGACAAAGACACCATCCATCCGTGATATATTCAAAATCAAGCTCATGATCTAGGATAATAGGTGCAGAGACTACAAAATGAGGAAGAGTGACTGTGTTGTAGGAGAGTTACCACAATCTCCTAGGTCGCATGGGAAACCTCAATCAATTGAAACACTTTTCCACAATCTTAGGGCAAACCCTTCTAGATTTTGCCATTGGGGAGACCTAAGTTGGGAAAATGTTGATGAGGAAGACATTTCAAGCACGATATATCATGATGAAAGACCCACACCCACTCTACTCATGGATGAAGCAAGTAGAGGTTTGCAAATAATGTTTTGTATGGGTACAACAGGAATGAAATCCTAGGAAGAAATAATGATGGACAACTAGAGCCCATCATTGTAGAAAGAAGAATGAGAAACCTTGGAATCGAATGTACCCCCCCAAGTATAACCGTATGTGGTAGAGGTACTCCCAGTAGGGTAGTCAGGTCCCCTCCTCAAGTATCAACAAACACCCTTCGACTACCTGTATGCATAGGTATCCCCCTAGATAATTTCAGCTTTGACGTAATTGATGTCTACACAAGTAATGATGGTGAGGATACCATAGCTAGACTTCCCTTTCTTTTTGAGGACTCCTCCTTACTGATGATTAGTGCCTCAACCACTGAGTCAAACCAACAAACCCATAAAATCAACTTAGTATACCATCAACTCATCGACTATGACCAACAAGGACCGCTGATTCTAGACTCATTCGAAAATGATGAGGCACTCTCAAGATTAATGGGACTAAGGGATTCAATTCCATGTGGGGATCACAAGGATAGTTTCAACATCACATTAGACACTCAAGTCAAAATCAGCGGTCCTCGTTGGTCAAGGAAAATGCATCCCCAAATAGCCTTGCTAGTCAAGGTAGAATTGCATAAACTCCTCAATTTTAGCTTCATACACCCAATCGACTATCCAGAATGGGTATCCAATCTTGTATCAGTTTCAAAACAAAATGGGGGCATCCGTATCTGCACATACTTTAGAGACCTCAAGAAAGCATGTCCCAAGGATGATTTTCCACTACCTAACATTGATATGATAGTGGAAATGACAACCAAACATGAGATTCTATCACTGATGGATAGCTTCTCAGGCTATAACCAGATAATGATCGCAAAGGAAGACCAACATAAGATGAAATTTACATGTCCATGGGGCACCTACTGCTGGAACATGATGCCATTTTGGCTAAAAAATGCAGGGGCTACATATCAAAGGGCCATGAAACTAATCTTCCATGAAAAGATACACAAAATTGTTGAAGATTACGTGGATGATATATTGGCTAAATCAAAGAAGAGACAAAATCACATACCAGCCCTAAGTGCCATTTTTGACAAATTGGAAAAGTACAAGGCCAGGCTCAACCCCAAGAAATGTGTCTTTGGGGTACAATTAGGTAAACTTTTGGGATACATAGTATCAATGTGAGGAATAGAGGTGGATCCCACCAAGGTCAAAGAAATCCTTGACATGGAGGCACCAAGGACATTGAAACAACTCAGAGGCCTGCAAGGCAGACTCTAATCAATCTGGAGGTTCATAGTGCAACTGGTGGATAGACATATTTCATATTCACATCTTCTCCACAAGGGATTAGCACATAGGTGGGACGAAAAAAGCGAACAAGAATTTATCAAAATCAAAGAATATCTACTCACACCATCAATATTAATGCCACCTATTGTCGGAAAACCATGAATTTTATATATCTTAGCAATAGTAGCAGCCCTTGGTGCTATTTTAGCTCAACACGATGAAAATGGGATAGAGTGAGCCATCTATTACATCAGAAAAACAATGGTAGGGCATGAGCTCAACTACACACCAATAGAAAAATCTTGCCTAGAAGTCATGTTTGCAGCCCAAAAGTTCAGGCACTACATGCTGGCTCATCAAATCAAGCTGATCGCCAAGATCGATCCCCTAAAGTATCTACTGTCAAAGGAAATTATCACAAGAAGGATGGCTAAGTGGGTCATGATACTATCAGATCATGACATTGAATATGTGGAGTGAAAATAAATCAAAGGTCAAGTCATCATAGATCAGCTTGCAAAGGCTCCAATCTATTCAGAGAATCCACTCATATCAGAATTTCCAGATGAATCCATCTTTAATCTCAATATATTTGATAACTAGAAACTCTACTTCGACGGCTCATATACACAACATGGATCAAGAGCCGGTGTTTTCTTCATCACCACACAAGGGGATTATATTTCGAGATCCACCAAATTGGTATTCCCTTGCACTAACAACATTGTAGAATACGAGGCATTAACTGTAGGTGTCAAGATTGCGGCACAGTGGCAGATCATGGCACTAAATGTTTATGGGGATTCATAGCTTATTATCAACCAAGTCAATGGCGAGTACCAAACCAAGGATGGAAAGCTCACACCATACAAGAAGTTAGTAGAAAGCCTCAAGGAATCATTCATTGATATCACCTTTGAGCAGATACCGAGGGCTAACAATAGAGTAGTTGATGCCATGGGAAAAATTGGATCCTTATTGGATATCCCTCGTAGTGTCTCAAAACATGAATTCTTGGTAGAGCACCTTCTCATACCCACTTTCGAGGTACTAAAGTTTGAATATGTGTGAGAAATCGTTGGTCCTGGTGATCTCTGGTATCATGAAATCTACACCTAATTGAGAATAGGAGTCCTCCTAGTTGACATTACCCCAAACCTCAAATGAACCTTTGTCAAAAGTTCCTTACCTTTTTTTCATTCGAGGGGAAACCCTCTTTTGTAGGAGCATTGACGGAACCCTATTGCATTGCTGAAAACCTAAGGAAGCCCTGATTGCTTTGACTGAGATACATAATGGCACTTGCAGTTCATACTCGAGTGGTATGACCTTGGCCAAGAAGTTACTAAGAATCGGGTACTGCTGGCCAATAGTGGAAAGAGAGGCACACAAATTTATCGAAAAATATGTATAATGCCAGTAGAATGGAGATCTTATCCATGCACTAGCTCAAGAACTCCATCCTATTATTACACCATGGCCCTTTTCACAATGGGGGCTTGATCTAATAGGTAAAATCACACCCACCTCATCCAACTGCCACAAGTTCATCATCACTGCCACAAAGTATTTGACAAAGTGGGTCGAAGCAATCCCCATGACCTACATAACAGGAAAGAAAATTTCCAAGTTCATCCCGAACTATCTCATTTTCCGATATAGTGTCCCCCAATCCATTATCTCTGATAATGAGACACCTTTCAAGAATCAAGATGTCTGTGACTTATGCAAAAAATTCAAAATCTAACATCGCTTTTCTACTCCATATTACCCACAAGGCAATGGCCAAGTAGAAGCTACTAACAAAACCATTCTAAAAATCCTTAAGAAAATAGTCAAAGATTTTGGTCGTGACTAGCATCTGAAGCTAAATCTCACCTTATGGGCCTATCGCAGCAGCATCTACACACCAAGAGGTGCCCCCCATTATCCTTGGTCTATGGATCATAACTCATAGTCCCAATTGATATTGAGCTCCCATCATTGAGAATATCTTTGCAAAACCTCATAATAGATGAGGAATATCGGGATTCAAGATTGAATGAATTGGAGCTATTAGATGAACAACGCATGGATTCCCTCAACCATCTACAGGTCTATCAGAATAATCTAAAACACAACTACAACAAGAAGATTAGGCAACACACCTTCTAAGTCGGCAAACTTGTGCTAAAAGAGAAGCAAAGGAATGTGCCAAATCCAAAGAGCAAAGGTAAATTTGAGCCCAACTAGTTGAGAAATTTTGACATCACAGCCAGTTATAAATCAAGAGCCTATCATCTATGAACATTGGAAGGTGAGCCTCTACAGGAACCTCTGAACATCTCCCATCTCAAAAAGTTTTATGCCTATAAAACTTGCAAGATATAGAAACGAAAATACAAATAAAAAAAAAAATGTCTTGAAAAAATGGTTACCTCGATGAAAACTTGGCAAACAGGCATCTTGGCAACAACAAAAAAATCAAAAAATCAAAAAATCAAAAAAATCAAAAAGTCAAATTGAAAACAGTAAAGAAAAAAATCATCCTCTAGTGGAAACCACTTCGGTGGCACTTTGGACAAGTACCTTGGTGAAAACCTGGCAAATAGGCACCAAGCGTAAATAAAGCACTCCCCATCCACCAGGATCTACACGACTCACTCATCCATTCCATCATAGTTCATTAATCCTCAATCCACCCATCTGTTCGCATCCATACCATAGCCTGATCTTGTGCTCGTATCATATTCCACCATAGTACTACTTGGCATATTCCTAAGGTTAGTTTTTCCCTCCTTTATTGAAGTAGTCTATCGCTTAATGCTGGGGGCATGTTCCTAAAACTAGCACTGGATCAGATTTGTGTATATTTTTTGTGTGCTCTTCTAAAGGCATCAGAAAATCCAAAAAAATTCAAAAAATTCATCAAAAAAATCCAAAAACATGTCTAAAATCCCATAAAATCTTCAAAAATTCATCATTAACTCTTGTCAGTCTTTCATCTAGTCTAAACTACATTGTGTCTAAGCTTGAATGTTGGCAAGGTTGATCTTTGATCATCCCTTGAGACTGTTTAGGTCAGTCCCTAGGTGTCTATCTTAATAAAGCGGCAGTTTGTTTTCCCATCCATCTCATCATTGTGTCAAGTCTCTTATCAGTCGAACTATGTGGTATCTGCGTGTATAATGTGGGCAAGGATAATCTATGGATCAAATCCCGAGACCCCTATTATAGGTCTTTAAGTTAGTCTCTTCGTCATAAATCTCGAAAATACCAAAAATAATTATAAAACATCTAAAAAATACCAAAAACAACCTCAAAATATTTGAAAAATTGAAAATGGTGCTTTATCTCATCTCGCTCTCACCTGCAATAATCGTCGTTGATAATAAATCAATCGTCACCTTCATCCTTTGGTGAGGTAGCCGGAAGCAAGTCTAGCAGGTTCAAAAGTGAACACCCTAATCATCAAAGTCTCAAGTCTAGGTCAGTAAGCAAGCAAGTTGATCAACTCGGAGTATCAATAGCTTATCATCTAGTCAATCTCACCAAAACCCTAATCACAACATGTCCTAGGATGAATCCTTCCCACAATGGGCATAAGCATCATGTATCTCACAATAGTTTTGCCTTGGCTAGTAGTATGAAGAACATTAGCTTGTTTGTTTACTTTATCTGGTCTTTTTGACTTATCTTATTTTGTGCTCATTCCAAGGACCTCTCGATGATGCCTAAACAACACAGGTTTAGAGACAAAGGAATGGGGCAAGGATCATTGTCTCTTTTATCTACTGCGCTTGTGGGATACACTTGTAAAATAACTTAGTCATATGTACTTTGTTTGGTTTGTGGAGAGGATGTTAGAGATATCTTGTTGACCACATAGGAAAGCTTGGTTTCCTATGTTTTGGCCTGAGATGTTTAGAATGTCTAAACTACATCCTAAATGAAGTGTGTATGCTAAGTGTGAACAAGAATACTCTTATCTGATTGTCAAGTCAAGGTCCATCACACTGGGTACAATGCCATCCCGGTTCTTTATACTTTGATGCATCGTACCTATGTGTGTTATCAAACATAACATAATTGACCCTTTGAAAATCCTGACCCCTGGTAAGCAAATCACCATCATCCTAACTAACTCATTGATTCTAAGGTCTACTATCTTCTTTCCATACTAATATTTTATCATGACAGTTAATCAGAACATCACTAATGCATACACTTTGCATCCACCAGATCATTAGCATAAAATGCATATCACATCATATCATTATCTTAAGTTATGAGGAATAATATTAATTTGTTATTCTAAGCATCTTAAGAAAT
Organism: Sequoiadendron giganteum; assembly: GCA_007115665.2. Classification (NCBI taxonomy): domain Eukaryota; kingdom Viridiplantae; phylum Streptophyta; class Pinopsida; order Cupressales; family Cupressaceae; genus Sequoiadendron; species Sequoiadendron giganteum. The sequence continues at coordinate 660,826,260 of CM021104.1, forward strand.
CATTACATTACATCATACATAATCATTAGCATCCATTTACACATCAATACACCATCATTAGCATACATTGAATTCATAGGATCATCATTAAAAATGCATGAAATAGATACAAAAATAAGTACATCCATTAGAAACATACATCATATTGCATGAGCATAAGAAATAGAAGCATCTCATAGCATATAGTAAATTAAGAAATGCATATCATACATTGCAAGACATCTCATAAAGCTGAACCATCTCATATATAATCATCAAAAATTTACTATCATGGTACAAAAATCGGATCGGGTGTACAATCAAGGTACATAGTACAAAAAGGGGCAAGTAATCAACGCCTATAATTAAAAAATGGAAATCATCTGTGATCAAGGGCTAGCCCTACTGGCTGCTGCCCTCTCCGACTTGCCTCTCACCATGGTCCTTTGGTGGCTTCATCCCTATCTGTTGAGAGAAGTCTAGCACTCGACCTACTGCTAGCATTGCCTATCTATAATGTTGTCGATAGTACATGGGCTCTCTGACTAACTCTCTATATGCCCGTAGGGAAACTGATCGACCCTAGGATGATGATGCTGTACTCTCTAGTTGCCTCCGTCGGCCAATATCTTGATTCCTCTCGGATCAATCCTGGTCTCTCTTAGTAGTAAATCTCACAACCTACTGCCGAGACTCATCCCTCTCTCCAGTCAATAACTGAATTTGACCCTTCAACTGCTCGATCAACATATCTCTTTGGTCTAGTTGCACTACTAGCTGCTACTGTAGGACTGCTATGCCCCCATCTCTCGGTTGATCGACCTATGCCTCTACCTGTGGAGGTGACAGTTGTGTCAGATCTCTGGGAGGTGTCTGATGAGGAGGTATTCCACCTCCTCCTCCATCCGTTCCCCCATCTCTGCCACTTCTACCCCCTTGTCCTCTCCCCTTGTCGGTTGATCTGCCTTTCGGTCTTTGTCATGGGAGTACTGCACTAGGAACTGTCAATCTCAAAGGAGGTATGAACCACGCTTTGTACACCGGAGTCACCCCTACATCCACTGGTCCCTGATCATATGGCAACAGTCGAGCCACTAACTATCTAAAGGAGGACACTACCTCAACTGCGGGGATGGGTTGGCCCCATTTTTTCTCTCTCATGGTACGGGAAAATATTGCCACATACTGATCATCGGGCCTATCTTGCATCTCTCCAAACTGATGGGTCACCCTATCTAGGAGATACTGCTCTATCATGGTATGCTCCCAGCCTTGCATCCACCTGTCCTGCCAATAAAAAAATATCTCATCTGCATCATCATTCAATGGGCATATTCCCATCCAAGGTCTCAAGATGAACTCTCTCATCTCATTAAGAACCCGTTGCCAATAAATAAGGCCACTTGTGCCAGTGTGGGTAAAATGAATCTGTGCCCCGCCATACCGCCAGACAACAGGATCATCAATATTGAGGACAACTAGTGTGACATTTAGATGGAGCACTAGGATCTACTCCCATGCCCAAATGTGTAATAAAGTAACTCCATCCCCAAGGGCCCGACTATCCAAGTATGTGAACTCATGCAAATCTCTATATAGGGAGGCCAACAATACTGGTCCCTAAGCAAAGCACTCTTGGTGAATGCACATATGATACCATGCCAATCCCCAGCCTGGACTAAAGTACCGGCCTTGCCAGTCGGGTGCCACAAGACCAAAAATAATAGCAGAAACAATCAATCTATAGGTGGGCACTCTACCTCGGTATCGCTCTAGGTCAATCTGTCCATCGGAAAGGATAAGCTCATCAATTCCCATTATGTCAATGTAGGCATCCCTACCCTCCTCTGGATTGTAAATCACGCTGGCTGCATTAATAGGGAATCGGAGAATGTGCCAGACATCCTCAAGAGTGATGGTGGCCTCACCAAGAGGCAGATGGAAGGAAGAAGTCTCACTGTGCCACCGCTAGACCAAAGCTGTCATCATACCCAAATGTGTCCGAACAGGCGGGACGTAGGCAACAAACCAAAGACAAAGAATACCAAGTTTCTCCTGAAGATATACATGCATACCCTCTAATATGCGGAGCACCGACAATATGTGCTCTCTCAAATGAAGTATATCAAGCTTCTCCTACGCAAGGGAAACCACCGCGTTAAGTCTCATAAAAAAATCTGCCTCTCGTGTCGGATTTTCACATTTCAAACAACAAATGCAGCACGGTGCTATTTGTGCACATGGGAAACTTTGACTCTAGAAACCCTAAGTTCCTAACTGTGCCGCATGGCACTCTTTGCATATGCTATCCAATATTGGACCGTGTGACACTAATTGAGCACTTTCAACGATGCTATATAGCGTCGCTCAACCTAAATTTTATTGGAACCCTAATTAATACATGAAAACTGAGAAATTAAAAGTCAGGATGGGGGTACACACCAAGGGTCCTGCAACGACTGGCCACTGGTGTACTCGTACTCTCTCCAACACGTGCCTACGAAGTTGTCGTTGCACCATCTCGATCAAGGATCAAAGCTCAAAATGGAAAAATTATAAAGGAAAAAGGTAAGAATGTATTGAAAGTGACCCTTCAGGGTTTATTTAAGCGTATGAATTAGGGTTTTTTTGACCTAATTTGGCCATGTGGTGAGGGTTTTTGTCCCCCGATCCTATTTTTGTTCAACTGAGGACCATTCCACATCTTTCTAGACGTTCTAACATGTTTTCTGGTATCTCGGGATATTTTTGGACCTATCAGGCACCTTGTCATCCTTTTTTTCATGAGATAATCAAAAAAATAAAAAAGAATCGTTTGATCTCTCGAGGGGGAAATATACCAGCATAATCCTTCCACTGGGGCAGCAGTGGGGCATTTGAAAAATTGAGAAAAAAATTAAACTTTGATCACAACAGTTTATTCTTTGAATCAATGCAACAAGTACATTGCTTCAAAGAGGGGCAAAATATAGACATGGAAAATGTACAATTCAATTCGACACACTTGATCTTGACTACTAACGACATTTCTTCCCAAATCCCACTCTCAACTTATCAGCACCTTCTATCTCTTAATTAAATAAATCATTATTTATTTGATTAGGTCTTTCTTCTATGTTGATTAAATTAATCAATTTAATTTAATTAACCTTATATCTCCATTTATTTAAATAATTCATTTCATTTAGATCAAGTCTCTAAAGTCTTTTTATTAAATTGAATAAATTAAACCTTATTTAATTTAATCTAACATTATCCCCTTTATTTAAATAAATCAAATCATTTATTTAATTAAATCTTCCTTCTGAATTCTTGATTTAAATCAATTCACAAATTTGAGTCAAAATTGTCAAATCATCTAACCTCTCATTAAATTAATCAAAACTTGATTAAGTTAATCTCAATCACTAAAATCCTCTAGATAATGCAACTTTCACAATAAATCAATTACTTTGATTTATTTAATTGCCTATTTTCTCTCAACAAGGAATATTCTCTCAAGTTTGAATTCAAAAAGTCCAAGTGGATGGGTACTTCCAACAAGGCATTCACTCCTCTTACATGTCCTTGTGGATTGAGCCAAGTGGCCTTTATTTCATTCATTTTTCCCTCTCACATGTCATTTTCTCAAATTCAAATTTCACCTGATTGCATTTATTGGCACTTTGGCCAAAATGTGCACAACTATCAACCATTCACATCTTAACAAGTGGCACTTGGCCATTGGATGTTGAATGATGCCACATTCATCCAATTCTCTCATTCTTCCAATTTGGAAAGCTATAAATTAAAGGGTCTTCCTCTCATTAATCATCCACAATCTCATGCAAAGTTACTCTCTTGACATTGAGAGCCAATTTTGCCCATTCCTCTTCAAGTAATCATAGTTTTCATAATTCCATAGCTAGGTTATGCTAAATCTCATCAAGGAGATTGACCTATCCACACATCATCAACATTTTTAATTAAGGAGTTGGGAAAGGGCCAATTTCGACACATCAATCGACACCAATTCCCCCGTGGGATCAAGTGTTTGTTTAGCTTAGATAGATTAAACTTGGTTTATTGCAGTGTTCTTCATTTTCCTTTCTATCTATGTTTTCTAAATGGATTTCATGGGGAATCCTTCTTTCATCTTTCATTTTGATCTAATAACATGTTTGTTTGTTGTGTTTGTGCAGGTATGAAGCAAGGGTTCACAAAAACTATTAGAATTAAACCTTATAAATAAAAAACAACAATAAACCCTATATATTTTCAAAACTCTCCCATTTCAAGTGATACAATATTTTTGAAATTTTAGTCGTATATTATAAAAAAATGAAAAAATATGACGAAATGATCATAAAATTTAAATATTGACTATAAATTGGGCTTACTTAAAGCCCTAAATTTAAATAACCTAAAAAATAACCCTATATTTATAAAAACTTTAATCCCTAAATCCTAAACCTAAACCCTAAATATATTGTCAAAAATCTCCACTTTCATGTGATACAATATTTCTAAAACATAAATTATGTTTTATAAAAAAATAAAGAAATGTGAACACACGACCATAAAATTTAAACATTGACTATAAATTGGGCTTGTTTAAAATCCTCTAGAAATAAAAAACCTTAATCCCTAAATCTAAAATCATAAACCCTAAATATATTGCTAAAGCTCTCCCCTTTTGATTATGATATATTTTTTCTAAGATTTTAATTATATTTATGGTAAGATTTTATAGAAACGTGACCATAAAACCATTAAATTGTATCCTTGACCATTAGGTTGTTGGTGAAGTACTTGATATTTATAAGTATATTGCATCATATTCTCATTGTGAAACTTGTAAGGTAAATATATACTTGGAACTGTATACTTTAATCCTCCAAGATTATTTATGGACAATCTACTCAAGCATAATTTAAGGACTATATGTAATAAGTAAACCTAAACTTATAAAACATTCCTACTCAAGTTTTCCATGTCACTTTTTCATGTGTTTGACCATAGGATATGAGAAATTATTTGATCCCTAAAACTATTTTAACTTGTATATAGAATGTTAATATGTCATAAATTTCAAATTGATTCCAAGGTTGAATTATTAGGTTAGAGCTAATTGGATTAACAATTTACTCTTTTTCATAGGTTAAAAATAAAATTATATAACATAAATTATAACTCCCGTTGAGTCTAAAGACTTCCTCGTAAACATACAAATTAAAATATGATCAATCAAATATGAACACATTTCCACCATAGAGAAAATATCCATCAAGACTAGATCACAATAAAAATGATGTCATAATAAATAAAAAATTAAGCATGAGCTATGGCACTTATACAATTCTACATAAAAAGATGAGAATATTTTGTTGGGGTGTTTTCTTTTTTATCAATTATAAACTCATAGGTCATCAAGACCTCTTCCCTCTTGGGTGGTGGGTATATAGATACCATATATCTAACTAAAATTATCCTCAAATTTTGTTGTCATCATCACCATAAAAAAATATCTCCACCTTGTATAAATAATATGTAACTTCTCAAATTTATTTAGTTTTCATAATAAATTTAGTTTGGTAGTACTTATAATTAAACATTATCTAAATTTATTATTTAAGTGGAAATTTTGAAAAGATGAAATTAAACTATCATTATCATATACATGTGATTGTACATGTTAAATTATTGATATTTAAGTACTTCTCAAAGTGCATAACCAATTTATATGGTTCCAGGAATTTTGAGAATCATTATTTAAATTAATTGTTTTAATGTACCTCAAACTATCACTCCATTTTCCAAAAATAATCTTTTATAATATACCTTACATCTATTTTAAATCTAAAAAAATATGGATTTTCTGAAATATAGATTCTATAATATTATCCAACTCATATTAAAATTTATTATTATACAAAGAGAAAAGATATAGTAAAAATATCGACATATCAAATATGTAAGAAAGAGATGTAGATCTAGAAATAACCCATCCAAAAAACCTTCTAATGTATCTTAGTCATAGAAAATAATCACTAAAGAGTTATTAGCATACATAGATATTATTCTAATTAATTTGAAAATAATTTATGAAGACTGTGAAAGATGAATCCACCCAAAACTCATTATTAATAAAGTTATGTTTAGCTATAGGATACTTTATTTAAAAATATGAAGAATAGAGAAAAAATAAATAGATGGACCACTAATTCATATACTATATTTAAAAATAAATTTAATTGTAGAAAAGATTTTATAACTAGATTTTTATGTTTAAAATGGGAAAATTCAACTAATTAACACTAGTTAATTATAGTCATGGTTTTCATATCATTATTGCATGGAAATTATAATCAATAAGTTATCTTTAAATTTAAAAATGCATTAATATCGTATTCTCATTTATCTTAATTAATGGAGTACAACTAAATGAAATTACAAACATGCCATGTACCCTACTTTAATAAATTAATCTTTAAAATAGATCATAACTTTCAATTACACAAATATCTAATAAGAAGTATAGGGGAAATATAAAATAATATCAAACATCTAATGTCATATTGTCATGCCCTAAATTTTCTGAGCCTAAACCATACATAACTAATTTTTTTTCCAAGTTTCTATTGCTACTTTAATATAACTCTTAAGTATTCTAGATGCTTACTTACAATCGATAACATCAAGTTTATGATGCCATTGTATCACTTAATACTTCATAGGAAGGATTTTGGCTTACATATTAAACAACCACAAAAATCTCAATCATAGCAACAAGTGCCTCTTAAGAGGAAGAAATGGATACCATCTTAGAAAGCTATATATACTTAGCAGAAGAAACACTTGGTGTCAGAGAAGACAAAGGCTATTGGTGAAGCCAAAATAAAGGTGATATTTTTGAAGGAAACCCTAGCACTACAAATTCAATATTTATGCTAGAGAGCTCTCATCTATAAGTTTTGGAACTTCACTCCTATATTTTTGTTTTATCGGAATGGATTTATGAATGTTGGGAAGGTGCAAAAAAAGTATTTTACATAGATGAAGGATGGGGATATTTTGTAGTCGGGTAAAAGCACAAACTTGTGTCACACTTTCAGCCTAAGAAATAGTTCCAAGCGAACTAATTTTGGCCGAAAAAGTTTCGGACGAGTATGTTTCGATCGAAACTATGTGGTGTATATGTGGCACACATAGTTTCGGTCGAAACCAAAAAATTAAAATTTTCCCTTCCAACTTTACAATCGGCTTTCAATTTGGCTTATTATATGTTAAGGGGTTTCTATCGAAAGGTTTTTGGCCAAAACCCTTTCGATAGAAACCCTTTTGGTCGAAACTGTCTAGTTGGCAGCCAAATCAACATTTTTTCATAATTTTCTGAAATTTTCAACTTTAACTAAGTATTTCTCTAGTCAATATGATTTTTTTGCAAAAACGAAAAATACCCTTTTGTAGAGCTTGGAGTGGGGAATCCAAATATATAATTTTTTTAATATTTTGATTAGTTTTAACATATGTTATTTTTAAACTAATGCAAAGAGGTTGTTAAAATTAAAAAAGAGGTTGATTAGAAATTAAAAAAAAGTTAGTAAAACATATCAATTTTTTTAAAAACTTATATGGTGCAGTAGAGGAGAGAGTTTTCTTCAAAAAGGTATAATTTTTTTTTGAAAATGATTAAAAAAATTTAATATAGTTGACGGCCCGTGAAAAATGTCAAATTATGACGTGTTTGACTTTAAAACGTTATTACGAGAAAAATATACATCAAAATTTGAAATTAGTTTTTCCATGCAGTAAATATTGAAATTACTTATTTGGAAAAATAAAATTAGGGAGAAATGAAGTTTTTTTCAATTTGTTTCTTGACGGCCAGTGAAGTCACTATTTTCTGAAATTTTCAGCATTCCAAAAATTTTCCTTAAATTAAAAAAATATAATAAAAACAATTTTTTTAAATTTTTTAAAAATTACAGGAATAAACTTCATCAAAAGTTATACATTTCATTAGTTTACACTATTTTGAAATTCAAAACATAAAAACCACTTTTATATGATCCAAGTTCAGAATGTTTTTTGCTGTTGGTTGATTCCTTTATAAAGTGTGAGACAGGTTTGTGCTTTTACCCAGTCGTCTTCTCTCAAAAAAATTTTAGAGACCATGTCTACAAAACTAAATTATGGAAACTAGATGGTGTTGGTATTTACATGCATTCATGGAGTTCTAACATTAACCTAGCTACAACATAATTTAATTGAGATATTTTATCTTTCTTCTAGGGAGATTAAGGTATAAGAAGTGAAAATAATTCCTTAGGTTGATAGTTGGATTAAAGTGGACATTAGATGGTGTTGGTCTTTACATGCAATCATGGAGTTCTAACTTTAGCAAAATCATCACTTGTAGTGGAGTTGACTGGGGTTTGGGGTTTGCTCCATCGAAGGCACAAGTTTGACTCTGCTTCATAGTGGGAAAGGAGAGGGTTAGAAATATTATGTCAGTGCCTACTTCACTCACCCAAGGTATAGGACTAGACTTTGTCATTAACCTTTTAGCTAGGGCTTGGGGTTTCCTCCCTCAAGGTCATAGGTTTAACTCTACTTTGTAATGGAAAAGGCAAGAGTCGGTAATATTGTGTGAGTGTTTGCTCCACCAACCTGAGGTATAGGACTATAATTTATTGCTAACCTTTTGGAGGAATGAGAAAGGACAAGTTACACGAGCTCCCAAAGCTTAGTTTTTGAATTCAAATGGTTAACGTCCAAAATCGTACATTGAAGGTGTACGCAGACCTAGCAATGGTAGTCAAACACATGGGAAGCATATAGTACACCGATATGGCAATGGTCATCAGTCTCACATGCACCAAACAAGAAGATTCTAGCAAGGTGGCACGTGTCGAGACAACAAGAAGAATCAATCTTCAAACAAGAACATAGTTGTCACATGGCAACTTGTGTCGCGATGAGACCCCACCACCATTTCGCTACCCTTAGTGGGGCCTCACAAAATAACTTTTCCAAATAAAAAATGGCGTGGCTCAAAGCATTATTCTAGAAATTGTAGGAAACAACCACGAAAGTCTCAGTCACGGCAACGAGTGCCTCCTCAAATGAAGAAATGGATACCAGCCCAGAAATTTGTGCCTACTCAGTAGCAGAACAAGCACACTGCAATGTCAGAGAAGAAAAAAGCTACTGGTGAAGCCAAAATAAAGGTGATGTTTTCGATGGAAACCCTAGCACTGTAAATTCAAGATTAATGCCAGAGAGCTCTCATCTATAAGTTTTGGAACTTCACCACTGACATTTATGTTTTATCATAATGGATTTTTGAAAGCTGGGAAGGTGTAGACAAAATATTTTACATAAATCAGGGAACGAGATTTTTTGTAGTCGTCTTCTCTAAAAAAAAGTTTAGGGATCATGTCTACAAAATTAAATCGTGGGCATTAGATGATGCTAGTCTTTACATGTAGACACAGAGTCCTAACTTTAACCCAACTGTAACGGCCATAAAATCTCTACCTTTCTAGATTCAGTTGTATACATTTCCTTTAGAATATCAAGAGCTGAGGGTTATTGAAATTTTGGGAAACTAAATGGGGATATTTCTTCAGTGCGATGAATCTTTTTTTCAGAACCCTGCTCTACATGTGAGATGTTGTGCTCTTTTGAAAGTAACAAAAGATTTTCCAAAATCTCTAGAGATTCATTAGAAAAATGGTGTATGCACATAACCCATTTTCCTTGAAGCCCCAAAGAATGTATGTGCATCATGTCACATCTTGGGATATTTTAGAAGGGAATTCCCAGCCCTAAATCTGACGTAGTCTCGGACCCATAGGATACAAACCCCTCTACAGACCTTGACTCTCCATCGGATCAAGTTTTAGAGAGCTCGGAACTGTAAATAAATTCTTTGCTATTCCAAAACTATGTATAAAATTGTTAAACAGCTTCCCGTTAGGGTTTGTGAGGGTTCAAAACATCTCATCTCTCAAGATGTAGTTCTTTTGGAGGTTGAAAATTAAAATATCATTGATGATACGAAGGACCCAGAAGATGTGAGGGTGCAAATGTAGGACATGCTTAAAACATCAAATTCTAGCTCCCATAGAGAACCCCAAGTTCTAGAAATCCCAAAATCCCATCAACTAGTGAAATCCACAAATGCACAACTAATCTCAAATGATGCCCCCATTAGTGACTCCCCTATTAATCATGTGACATCTGGTGTGGATAACATTCCCACCCAAAATACCAAAAGGAAGAACCAAGAAAGGGATTCAGAGTTAGAAGCTAGGATGGATACTACTCCTGTTTACAAAAGAAAAATGCAAACTCAGGAAAAGGAAATAGAAGTGGATGTGCCAACATGCACAAACCAATATGAAACTACTCACAAGAAAATGGCACCAAATAAGGAAAACATCGTACTGCCTTCAAAGGTATCCCTTGCTCTATTCAAGTTACAAGGGGAAATCAACCTAGATGCTTCAGCTCAAGAAACAAGAGATATTGAACTAATGGTAAATGACATCCTTACAAAAGTAGGTGGTGATCTTATAGAAGAAATAGCCTAGAAAGTGGTAGAAGAAGAAAAACCATTTGATTTCTCATAGCCTTTATTCTATCTAACAAATAGAATATGTGGCCAAAACTACATAAGTGTCTTCACCTCCAAACCAAGAAAGAAAGTATAAAATCATAAAACTACAAGAAGAAATAGAAGCGGGCATTAAAACTAGCCTAGATAAATCAATGGTGAGACCAAGGAGAGCATGTCACTTTTTGAGGTTGTAATGAGAATCATATCATGGAATGTTAGGGGCATTAATGCCCCTTAAAAAGACACCTCATAAAGTGTCAAATATACTCGAGCAATGTAGAAATTATCCTCCTACAAGAGAAAATTCTCACAAGAATAGAATTTGAAAATTATCCTAGAATGGTGCTTCATACACTCTCCCTTGAAGGTTTCTTTTGGTGGATTGGAAAAATTATGGAATTGCTCAACTATGAAACTAGAATTGGTGGCTTCCAATCAGAAATAGATTCTAGATAAAGTCACATGGTTTAATTCCTCCTTCTAGATTTTCAACATTTATGGCCATACATCAACAACAGGGAAAAAAGCATTGTGGGATTCCCTATCCGACATCTTAGCACTGCTAAAAGAGGAGAAAGTAGTACTTGGTAGATATTTCAATGCAATAACAAGCTTACAAGAGGAAAAAGGTGGAATAATTCCCCCACAAAAATTCATGGAGGATTTCACCAGCTTCATAAACTCCAACAATCTTTTAGACAATCCCATAATAAATGGTACTCATACTTGGTCCAATAGACATAAATATTTTTGTATGAATGCAAAAAGGTTGGATAGGATTTTAATTTCATCTAATTGGTTTTCCTTTGACCAATCATTCAAAACTTCAATACTTCCCTTTTCTATTTTGGACCATTTTCCCATCTCACTTGAACTATTTGGTACTTAGAAAGGTCATAAATCTTCATTCAAATTTGAGGATATGTGGTTCAAGGATAAAAAATTCTTAGGCATTCTTCAACAGTGGTGTACCACCATGCCATATATAGATGGGTCAAGAACGTTTTAGTTGCATAAGAAAATATTAATTATCAAAAATCAAATTAGGGAATGGAATGCAAATCAATTTAAGAATATCTTCAAACAAAAAGAGGAAATTTAGGAAGAGTTGGATCTTTTGAATGAAACAATTATTTATAATGGAACGAATAGTGTTGCCTTCCAACAGAAAAAAATCTTATTGTAGACATGCAAAATTTACTCATGCATCTAATCATGCTTCATTCAACATTATTTCATCTATTAATTAAATAAATCAATTTAGTTAATTCACTATCATTATCTCTTGAATCAAATAAATCATTTTTTATCTCCTAAAATCTCTTGATTTAATTAAATCACATGTATTTAATTAAATGACTAATATTCATTTTCCTCTCATTTGATTTAAAAAAATCCAAAAATGTAAATCAAATGTCATACCAACTAATTACTAGCTTAATTAATCAAATCCCTAATTAATGCTAAGCCTAACCCATGTCCCATCCTCTAGCTTTTCCCACTTGCACAATAAATCATTTATTTTGATTTATTAAAACCTTTATTTTCCTCACAAGGAATATTCTCTCATTAACTCCCCTTGTTTGAATTTTTTGTCCAAACAAATTTAGCCCAAATCCTTCAACTACATGCATTTAATGCCATTTTCAAATTTCAAATGGGCACATTGGCCAAAACTTGCACAACAATGGCCCATTCACATGGTGACAAGTGGCTACTTCCTATTGGTTGAGGATTAGTCCCACATTCCTCAATCTTGCCTCTTCTCTCCTCAATCTCACCTATAAATCCAATACTTTCTTTCACCATTGACACCAACACAATCTTATGCAAAGTTACTCTCTACATTTGAAAACTAATTTTGTTCACCATTATAGTATCATATTTTCATCGTTTAGTTTGGCAAGGATTGGGAAAGGGCTAGCTTCTACACAAAGAGTAGCACCAATCCAATATGGAATAGGTGTGCACCATGTTGTTTGTGCTTTCAATTAGTTAATTTAGCATTTCTAGTTGTTTCAATTTCTTAGTTTTGCATGTCTAACATGAATAATATTTCATAAGGGTGTTTGTTTTTGTCATGTTGGTTTGTCAGTATACTAACATTTGCAGATTTATCATCCTACAAATGGCGCTAGAAGGAGGGCAAAATGGCACAGTCTTTTTACGTGGGTTTTTTTAAATTCTCTGAATATTTTCTATTTTGAAGTTTTTAGAGGACTACATAAGCTATCATGTCTTTTTTGAGGAATGTTTGGAGATTGAAAACGTATCACATGCTTAAATTTTAAACTTATTATCAATAACAATTTGCAAAAGAGAATGAAATGCTTTTAAATGCATCACCTGTTCTGTCATGATTTTTAGAATGAAATGCTTTTAAATATTTGAAGCTATCATTACATTACTGGGTAGCTTTGAAATCTCCATGTGGCTTGAATTGATAGTTTTATCTTTATCTCCTTTGCACAACACTGCATATAAAATCCTCTCACCATTCTTGAGCACTTGTATTTCTCTTGTATTCAAAAGTTTTGTTGTTTAATTTCATTGTTCTATTTATTAATAAGGAAAAAGGGCATAACAAGAAGCGAAAGAAGGTTTGCAGAAACAGAGCGGTGCTTTTTATGAAAACAAAAAAAGTGATTTTCATCGAAATAGAAAAATGGTTTTCTTCAAAGATATTGTTGTGTGAGGAATTGATTTATGGTTGATTACGCTTGAATAAGTTTATCGTATTGTTTCTTTTCTTCTCCGAATGAGTTTGAAAATAGTACTTGAATAAGTTTGTTGTGCTTTCAATTTATAATCAACACCTGCAATTATTCTCTGACAAGTAATTCACATTTCAAATATGTCACATTATGTTACTGAAGACTTTAAATATTAAGGCTTTCTCTTTCTCTTTTTTTTTTTCAAAATGTTGTTCCCTCAATATGCATCGCTCCCTCCAAAAATATTGAATTCTTTAAAATATTCTTCCTCAAATTTAATAGCACTTCTTATAGCAGTGCCAATGTTCCATTCCTACTTTATATTTTCTAGTGCCCACGTCAGCTTCTAACTATGTCTATTTCCTCTTTTAAGAGACGTGTTCTCTTTTTGTTTGAATATGATACTCGGTACTTGAATGAAAAAAAAAAAATTCCCAACCAAGTAGTCTGAGAGCTCCCCCTTGTTTATTACTGCTCTATTCTTTTAGACCTAAGATAACAACAAGAACTCATGATAAAGATTGGGTTCCAACCCCTTTGTTGCATTTGGCATAAAAGTGTGAATACCTCTTAACAAAACCCTTTTTTTTTTGAGTTGCAATTATCATATTCCATGAGAAGACATCTCGTTCAGTCATGTGGTCAAAAATTTTCCAAGCGTCCACCACAGTTCAGTAGTTGTCATACATGTTGATGGCTTTATTCTGCAAGGAAATGGTTGTGGAAAATGGATGTCCACCACCATTGATATGAGAAAGGATTTGGTTACCCTCTATAAGTGCATTCTTATCAATGCAGGTCTGCAGTAGTTGAAAATATGTAGAAGGCTGTAGCGAAGTGTCGTGTGTAGAAAGTGAAATGTGTAGAGCCTCCTTCAAATGCCCCTCTTTATAGAATGCCTTGGGATAAAGATTTGGCTATATATATAAAACCCATGCATTAGACACTGTTCCATTCAACTGTTGAAAAGATAAAATAATTATACAGAAAACATGATTGATCTAGTAGATGGTTGGAATCCATGAAATTTGTTATATTGTTATCTAAATAGGCACTTACGTATATAATTCATAGTGATGAGAAAAATAAAATGATGTGACTAAAATATGGCGGCCCCTTTTATCTGCAAATATTCATCCGTATGAATATTGATTGCCTTAGGTTGTATGCTTGTCACTATTGGGAATATCATAGGTATTCTAGCTATTTTGATATCCTAGTCGGTAGGCTAAAAGAAAACATGGTTAGCAGGCTAAATTAAGTTAGTGATTGATCCCTAAGTTAGTCGGCTAGCACAATTTTCAAAGGGGAGGTGTTAGGTTGAAATTTGCTTAAAGTCATGAATTTTGCGCATACCTTGCAGTCACTATCAGTCGTTGGGCTTTAAGACATTTGGCGAGAAGTTCATATGTCTTGTCTAAAGCATCATTTAACACAGTGTGGTACCACCTATCTTCCTACTGAGATGTCTTTCTGCATTAAATATATTTCATATACCAGTTGTCAACAATTTTCTTCTTCCATGTTACGTTCGCTGGCTTTACATCTTGCGTAGGTCCTGCAATGCATGGCAAGGTAAAGAGAAGTAAATAATTCTCCGTTCAGTGTGAGGGAAGGTGGATGGGGCCGACAGTGGCCACCATTAAAATCTCAATGGTGACTGGACTGCCCGCTATTAATAGCTAAGGCATGACTGGACCATTTGATGTGACGCATAATACTGTTCATGTGTGAAGGTTGACAACCATCAAATCCAATCTAAGATCGGGGCACACGATGCATCAATCTATGAGCAATAAGCAAGGGTGAATTCTTCATCTTTAATGGAACGATATGACTGCAGATTTTCATTCGCTGCTAATTGCATCAGTTCGAAAATTTCTAAAAAGTGACATTAGGTGGTATTTGTGATTTTGTACTGGGCCTAAATGATGAATAATGTTTTTTTTTTTTTTCAGTCGCTCTCTGGTTTGTTGATATGCTTATCATGCCTTAGAGAATCAATCTGTTTCATTATGATTTTTTTTTTTATGCAAAGACTTACATGGCTGGCACAAATTTCTCATTGCATCATTACTATCATTTTCTTTTTCATTAATATCAACGTTTGTCATTAAAATTGCTATTTTTGTTAAAATATTAAGGTGCATAGAGTGGTAAGTAAAGTATTTTACATTTATATGTTTAGAGAGGATTTTCATATGAAATCTTAGTTTGGTAAGATTGGATTATTAAGAGGCTTTTCTCATTATTTACAAACTTTCTCTTTATGGAGAATATTTTCTTTAAAGTCTTTGAATAGACGTTTTTCTATAGTCTTTAAAGATGCTAACTCTAATCCATTTGTCTTTTTAATCTTATGGAATAGGAATAGGAAAATGAATGAGGAGTGATTTCGTTGGCACAAGAAATTTACAAATATTGAAGAGAAGAAACTAATCTTCGAAAAGTCTTGAGTTGAAAGTGGACCTTGCAACGTTGAAGAATCATAAAACCATTTGTGAAGAAGATTTGAATTGAAGGATTGAGCACTAAATTTGAACTTAAAAAAAAACATTTCTTAATGCTTAGTGTTGTAATCCGAGGCTCTGATTCCTACTTTTGTTTTCTATTTTAAACCAACTCAATTTTCAATTTTGGTTTAAAATCAATCATTGATTTGATCTTTTCAAAGTTGGATTAAAATTGAACCTTAGAAACTCACCAAGCTTTTTAATTTAGGCTCTAAAATTTAACAAACAACTTTCACATCTCGTTTTGGTTCCTTAAAACAAATCAAAATCATTGATTTGTGGACTTAAACTGAAGAAGTGTTTTTCATGCTTAACAATATTTTTCGCAACTTTATATCATTTAAAAGGCATATGCGCGTCTCTTGCACTTCACGGCAATCTTGAGAATTAAAATCTTTTGGTGATATTCAATTGTTTAAAAGATTGCCTCCACACTTTGATTTGAGTAACTTAAAATTGAACAAAACATCTTGCGAGTGTGAGTAAACCTATTACATGTATTGTCTCTTTGTTTCTAAACGAAGGTTGATCAAACTACGAATATGTTTGCTCACTTTGGTTTATCTAAGAGGGCCTTCCTTGTAGGAAAAATTACTCAGCCAAGGGAACGAACCAACCGGTAACACACTAAAGCCAAGTGTATTTCCAGTCGAGATATAAAAGTGGGTACTAGAACAAAAGCCAATATCACATAGTTGGCTATGAGGAGAAGGGAAGCAATGGTCTCTCGCCACATGGGTCAACTCCTACGAATGGAAAGTATAAATTAAAACCCCTTGTTTAGCAAAGACTAAAATCCTACCTATTTGTTGGTGAAAAAGGTCATGTCCTTTGAAGCCACTCCACGTATACATGCGGTTTTGTTGTAGAGATGAAAAGTATGCCATGGGAGATTCATGGGTATTGATGCTTGGTTGACCTGAGAAGTGAGTGTACTGTAAGGGGGAGCCTGTGTGTTTGAGCATCTAATCATCCACATTGAATATGCGGAACTGGATTTATTCAAGTGGGAACCCAACAAATATTGTCTTTTAGCCTAGGGTTGTGCATTTCATTGGAATCAAAACACTTTCCTTGGATCTAAAACTTTGAAAAAACAAACATTCAATAGGAACTTCAGAATTTCAAACCCTTTGGAGGAAACAAATACCCTTGACAAATCTAAGTGCTCTTGCTTACCCTAGGGCTTCTATCCTTACAGGTTTCTAAGTACTTGGGTTTAATCATCATTTGTTTTCACTAAAGTCAACTTAGGGAACTGTGCTCTTGAAACCTTGATTTTCACATAATGGACCTTGTGGAATGAAAAGGAATGGAGACATAGACATTTAGTTTGAAACTTTAATCAAAGAACTATTTGTGGTAAACAGAATTCATTAAGCAAAGATAGAGACAATCAATCCCACACGTGTTCTCTGAAATGATTTCTTGCAAGATCAAAATTTAGAAACCCAAGTTCAAAATTCTTAGTCCAAAAACTCATGAGGAATGTCTTGAAAGACTTCTTGAAGTTAGAGAATGATTGGTTTACAACTTTTACAAGAAAGCTTCAAGAAAAAACCCTAACTTGTATGAGTTCTATTATCAACAAAACCTTGAGCTTTTTGAAAGGTTTTTTTTTCTCACATAGGAAGTCAATCGTGATCTTCAAAAATGATGTCTTGTAAAAAGAAGTGTTATCTAGGTCAAATCTAGGGTCAAATTCAATCACTTTCATCCACCTCTCAAACATCAAAATCAGTCAAAAATCACTTCACCAACAACTCTTGGAAACTTTGAAAAAATCTTTTATGCTAAACTTCTAGGCGAAATCAAATCACTTTATTTGACTTAACACACTTAGTCAAACCATCATCTTGTGAATGAGTTTACTCTAAGATAACACAATTTCCTAGGATTTACAAGTTCATTATAACTTTGTTTGGCTTAACACACTTAGCCAAATTATCAAATCCATAATCACCTCGTTTGACTTAACACACTTAGTCAAACCATCCTCTTATGTATGAATTTACTATAGGATAACACAACTTCCTAGAGTTTACGATTACATTATCACTTTTGTTTGACTTGACACACTTAGTCAAACTATCAATCCATCACGACCAATCAAATCAAGCCCTAAAATTTTAGTACTTCCTTCAAAGGTTCTTTAAGAGTTCCATTCATCCGTATCACCCATCTTTCGTTTACCTCATCCCCATCATCATGTTGATCCTTCAATTATCCTAGTTCTTCGCTTCTTCAAACCTAAGTTTTAGACCGATCTAAAGGATTAGAGGTTCATCTCTTAAATTCTTGAAAATTGATCTCTAATTTATGGTTTAAACTCGATCTCAACACAAGAAGAATATAGAGCAAAACAAAGAAACATCCATTTCAAGTGATCTAAGCCAAACTGAAACAACATTTGAGCCGATGATAACAATTGATCTTCCAATCAATCCTACTTAAGTACCTCAAAATTCTCAAGAGGAAGGTCATATAGAGGACATCACTGACAATGGGATGACACAATCAGAACTTCTAGAAATGGTACAAAACCCTGAGAGTCACCGAATTGTCAATGCCTTGCTGAAGTTGTACCCATCCCAATACATGTTAGAGTTAGCAAAAGAAGGGGCTACACTCCCTTTTGACTTTGATGTAAGCACCATTATGGAGAGGTCTCTCAGTATCATGCCTTCACTCGCATCTACACTTCCACTTCAAAATGTCACTCAAGATGTTCCCCAAATCATATCATCTATCACTTCAACCCTACTGGTTGTTAACAAGGGAAGTGCCATGTTTCATGAACTCCAAAAACATCACCTTGTGAACAATCAAGGGTTGAACACAAGTTCCACATCGAAACAATTTGTTACACCCTTACGTCTCACTGACGTTTCGTGATCACACCAATTCATCTTCATTTCATGCAACACCAGATTATCCTCTCGACATGCAAACCTCTCTCCCACTCTCACAAGGAGAAGGTGACTTGTTTGGAGTAGGAGGAATCTTGGATCCATCATCATCACTTCCAAGGATTGCACCACCCATCTTTCAACCATTTCCACCCTTACCGCTCACATCTACATCATCACTTAGGTTGGGTCTTCCTCCTCTTCCCGCCATCAACTATTCAAATCTGAACACCTTACCAAATCCACCAACAGTGTCATCTGTATCGCAACAACAAATGGAAACTATCCAAACTACCGCCATTCCTCAAAGCATGGTTTCATAGGGACCAATCAGCTCAATCACATCATCTATAACTCAAACTCTGATCATTAACATTAATGTTACGCTCATCACAATGTTCAGCATTCTTCCCAATCCACCACCATTACCACCAAGGCACAACACAGCTAATTCATTCACTATGACGTTGCAAGCTCCTCAGCAAGCTACACAATTAGCCACTCAATAAGCACAAGCGCAATTAGCTACACAAAATGCATAGCAGGATGCACAAGCCCAGGCCTTGTTACAACAAAAACAATCCGACCAAGCTATCCAAGCTATGCAGGTAGCTTAGGCAGCTCAAGCCACTCAATCCGTACAAATTACGCAAGCCGCACATGTCACTTAGACTGCATAGGAAATCCAAAAAGAACATGCTCAGGCATGATCCCAATTCCAAGCTCAACAAGTTCAAGCACAAGCACAGTACCAAGCACAATTGCAATCACAACAAGAAGCATATCAACAAGCCTTGCAAGACTATCAATTACAACAACAATATGATTAAAAAAAAGTGTTGTTGGCACAACAACAATACAACCAACAACAAGCATTGTTGGTGCAACAACAACATGACCAACAACAAGCATTGTTGGCGCAACAACAAAAAGACCAACAACAAGTGCAGGCATCACTTGCTTAGCAAATCTTGCGACAAAACCACACCAACATCCCACCCATCAATCCCACACCCCAGAATGTATTCGACCCACCTCCTAATCCGCAAGGTGATGTGACGACACAAATCAAACTGCTTTTGCAGTAGGTGCTAGATCTTCAATCTGGGAAGACAATCAAGACACTGAGCAACTTGTGCCCCTATCTTTTTGACATAAGCTTAGCAAGGGCACCATTCCCAAAGGGGTTCAAAATCACCAAATTTGAAAAAATATCGTGGGATGGGAAACCTCGAGGATCACATCAGGGAGTTTCAGGTACATTGCATGGATGTCACCTACAATGACACATATAATGTGGCTATTCCCTTGAAGATTGGCTAGTGACGCTATGGAATTGTTTTCTCATCTTCCTACGGGAATTAAAACATTTCAGGAGATCAAAGATGCATTCCTCCAAAATTACGAATTCAACATTTATGTAGATGTTAGTTTGGAAGAACTCTCGGCGCTCAAACAGAGTAAGGGGAAAGCATTGACTACCTTTAACCAATGATGGTGAGCCAAGGCCAATCAAAGCAAGTAGGCCATGCCAGAAGAACAACAAGTTTGTACGATCATTGCCATTACAGACAAAACCGTGGCATTCTATTTGAAGATGCAATGCATCACTACGTACGATCAACTAATCGCTAAGGTGCTCAATATTGAATGAGCTCTTGTTACACAATGGGGAACGCCCACTTATCCTAAACATCAGGATAGTCACCCATCCACCAATTACAATGACAAATCTTGCACATGGGAAAAGAACTAAAATGTCACCAACAATGGAGTAGTGGATGCCAAGGTTGTCATCAGTGCTCCCAAGAAAAGTAATCAATCACATCATCATCAACTATAGAACAATAACTGAAATAACATGCAAAAAAATGTGGTAAACCAGCAACCACCCCAAAATCAAATCACTAATCTCAATAATCAAGGAGGACCACCTCCACAATACAAGTTTCCCCCCAAATGAAAATTCACAGCCCTTAGGGAGTCAATTGAGTCCATCATGAAAAATTTGGTCAATGAGAACATCATCAAGGTCCCCACCCATGATAATTATAGTGAACCTGAGGTGAAACCACCTTGGTACAATAAAAATATCCTCTGTGATTCTCATAAAATCAAGGGACACATGACCACCAACTGTATGAAGTTGAAGAACATTATCCAAGATCTCATTGAGGATAAAATAATAAATGTTGAGCAACTGACCGGTAATCAAGATCTAAAAATATACACGAATCTGATGCCGAATCATAATAAAGGAAATAACCAAGGGAAAAATAAAGGAAAGAAAAAGTATGCTAGTGCAAACCTTGTATACGAAGACATCGTCACATGCATAGAAAAAATGGTCACTGTCATTAGCGTCAGAGGAGCTAACTCTGATTGTGGATTCACCACACGTAGCAGAAAGGTTACTATTGCAGGGGCATCAAAGCCATCTAAGACCCCATTTCAACCCCAAAAGTTATTCCCTATGATTATAATGTCATTGACCAGCTAAAAGGAACCCCCACTCATATCTCCATCATGGAGTTGCTGAAAATTTTTGCTGCCCATAGGAAAATCCTTGATGAAGCATTAGTTGCATCGACTGTCTCTGCTACCCTTGATACAAAAAAATTCCAGGCCATGGTTGGTAACATCATTACCCCAAATCTCCTCACCTTCTCTGATCAATATTTCCCTGCCCAACCATCTCATTATCATGCACTTCACCTTCAAGTGTTGGTTCACAAGAAGAAAGTCAAAAGGGTCTTGGTGGATGGAGGTGCATGCCTCAATATTTGTTTGCTCAAACTCATAAAGAACTTGGGATTCTCAGAGGACTCCATTGACAAGAACAAAGGCATCATGATAAGAGCATATGCTGACCAGGAAAGAGTGTCTCAAGGTACTATCAAGATCCCAATCCAAGTGGGGCCAATGACCATGGAAACCACATGTCAAGTCCTTGACCTCAACTTGCCCTACAACATTCTCCTCGGATGCCCATGGATCCATGGAATGAAGACGGTCGCCTCAACATTCCATCAATGCGTCAAATTCCTATACCAAAATTAGGAGGTCACAATACATGGTGATCCAAATCCATTCACCTATTGCAAAAACTTGGAAGCAAAGTTTTATAAAATTCCCCAAGTACCAAAAAATGATGAAGGTCCCTCCACTTTATACATAGACCCATCCAACCTTTCCTCCACTTCTGTGATAGAGACACCCTCCATCCCCAACTTATCCAAAATCAAGCTCATGATCTAGGACAATAGGTGTGGGGATTATAGACTGAGAAAAAATTCTTTCATTCTAGGAGAGTTACCACAATCTCCTAGGTCACATCAACAATCCCCACTAGTTGAAACACCTATCCACACTTTTAGGGCGGACCCTTCTGGATTTCATCATTGGGGGATCTTAGTTGGGAAAATGTGGAGGAAAGAGATATTGCAAGCTCGCTATACCAAGATGAAAGGCCCACACCCATCCTACCCATGGATGAAACTAACAAAGGACTACAAATGATGCTTGGTATGGGCTACAACAAAAATGAAAGCCTTGAAAGGAATAGTGATGGACAATTGGAGCCCATCATTGTTGAAAGACAAATGAGAAATCTTGGCCCTGGATGTACCCCTCTGAGTATAACCATACATGGCAGAGGTACCCCTAGTAGAGTAGTCAGGTCTCCCTCTCAGTTATCAGCAGCTGCTCTTCAACTCCCTGTATCCACAGGTTTTCCCCTAGACAACTTCACCTTTGACATAATTGATGTCTGTAGTGGTAGTGATGATGAGGATAACATAACCAGCCTCTACACACTTTTTGAAGACTCCTCCTTAATCATGATTAGTACCTCATCCATTGAGTCAAATTTCCAAACTCATAGAATAAACCTTGTTTATCCCCAACTCATCGACTATGACAAACGAGGACCACTGGTTCTAGACACATTCAAAAATGATGGAGCTCTCTCATAATTCATGGGACTAAGGGATACAATACAATGCAAAGATCATAAAGTTGGGTTCGAAATCACACTAGACACACATGCATATTATGAGGAGATGATTGAGTCCTTCAGTTGCAAAAGAAAAGGAATGAGAATAATCTCAGGGTTATTGAGTGAAAACCACACTGTGGCACTCTCTAACCATAGAATAGTATAAATAAAGGATGCATCCAATGATGAAAATCTGTATGAGGCGCTAGAGGATGTAGGATTCAATCTCCCCCCTATTGCACTTCATCAAGAGAAATTAGAAGTCTTAGAAGAATGATACAATCCTATCAACCTGGGAACAAAGGCAATGCCACACATCACTTTCTATGTTGAGTCACTTCTATCAAAAGAACATGAACTATTAGCAGCATTCCTAAGAGAAAGAAAGGTGAGCTTTGCATGGACCTACACTGACATGCTGAGTCTTGATCTGGAAGTCGTGGTTCATCATTTAGTTGTCTACCCAGGGGCAAAGCCAATGAGACAAAAATTGAGAAAGATGCACCCTCAAATAGACGTGCTAGTTAAGGTGGAGTTACAAAAACTCTTGGATGCCAGTTTTATATGCCTAATTGATTATCTGGAATGGGTGTCACATCTTGTGCCTATTTCAAAACCAAATGGGGGCATTTGTATCTGCATGGACTTTAGAGACCTAAACAAAGCATTCCCTAAGGATGATTTTCCACTACCCAACATTGACATGATAGTGGACATGACGACCGGAAATGAGATTCTATCGCTGATGGATGGCTTCTCAGGGTACAACCAGATCATGATTTCCAAGGAAGACTAGCATAAGACAAATTTTACATGTCCATGGGGCACCTACTATTCGAACATGATGCCATTTGGGCTGAAAAATGTAGGTGCAACATACCAAAGAGCCATGACACTGATTTTCCATGACATGATCGATAAAATAATGGAAGATTATGTGGATGATATATTGGCCAAATCTAGAAAAATATAAGACCACATAGTAGCCTTGGGCTCTATTTTTGACAAATTTGTAAAATATAAGGTTCATCTCAACCCAAAGAAGTGTGTCTTTGGGGTACAATCTGGAAAACTCCTGGGATATATAGTATTAATGAGAGGAATCGAGGTAGATCCTACCAAAGTCAAGGTGATCCTCGACATGGAAGCACCTAAGACATTAAAATAACTCATGGGTCTACAAGGTAGGCTCCAATCCATCTGTAGGTTCATAGCACAGTTGGCAGATAAACAGATCCCATATTCACATCTACTCCACAATGGAGTAGCATACAAGTGGAATGACAAGTTTGATTAGGTGTTTAGCAAAATCAAAGAATATCTACTTACGCCACCTGTGTTAATACCACCCATTTCAGGAAAACCACTGATTTTATACATATCAGCAACAACAGCCACCCTCGATGCTCTTTTAGCTCAACACAATGAAAATGAGACAAAGAGGGCCATCTATTACATCAGCATAATAATGGTCGGGCATGAGTTAAAATACTCATTCATTGAAAAATCTTGTCTAGCAGTAGTGTTTGCTTCACAAAAAAAAAGATATTACATGTTGGCACACAAAATCAAACTCATCGCCAAGATCGATCCCCTAAAGTATCTATTGTCAAAGGCAATGCTCACAGGAAGGATGGCTAAGTGGGTTATGATACTATCAGAATATGACATTGAATATGTGGAGCGAAAATAAATCAAAGGACAAGTCATTGTAGACCAACTAGTAGAAGCTCCAATATATTCAGAGAATCCTCTCATATTAGAGTTTCCAGACGAATCCATCTTTAATCGCAGCATAGCCGATCACTGGAAACTCTACTTCGATGGATCATACACACAACATGGATTAGGAGCCGATGTTTTCTTCATCACCCCACAGGGGGATTGTATTCCTAGATCCTTCAAATTGGCATTTCCTTGCACTAACAACATTGTAGAGTATGAGGCTTTAACCATAGGTCTCTAGATTGCAACACAGTGATGGATCACGACATTAAAAGTCTATGGAGATTCATCTCTTATTATCAACCAAGTCAATGACAAGTACCAAACTAAGGATGATAAGTTGACACCATATGAGAAGTTAGTAGGGAGCCTCAAATAATTGTTCATTGATATCACCTTTGAGAAAATACCAAGGGCTAACAATAGAGCAGCTGACACCATGGCAATAATTGGATCATTACTAGATATCCCTCACAATGTCTCAATACATGAATTCTTGGTAGAGAAGCTTCTGCTACCCACATTTGAGGTACCAGAGTCAGAATATGTGTGCAAACACGTTGGTCCTAGTGATCCCTAGTATCACGACATCTACACCTACTTGAGAATAGGAGTCCTCCTAGCTGACATAACCTCAAACCTCAAATGATCCATCATCAAAAAGTCCACCCATTTTGTCATCCTAGGAGAAACACTTTATCATAGGAGTATTGAAGGAATCCTATTCCATTGCTTAAATCCCAATGAAGCTCTAACTACTCTAACTGAGGTCCACAATGGAATTTGTAGTTCACACTCGAGTGGTATGACCTTGGCTAAGAAGCTATTGAGGACTAGGTACTACTAGCCAACAATGGAAAGAGAGGCACATGACTTCATCAAAAAGTGTTTACAGTGCCAGTAGCATAGAGACCTTATTCATGCACCAGCTCAGGAACTTCATCCTATTGTTACACCATGGCCCTTTTCGTAGTGGGGGCTTGATCTCATCAAAAAAATCACACCCACCTCATCCAACGGCCACAAATTCATCATCACTACCACAAAGTATTTCAAAAAGGTGGTCAAAGCCCCATGGCCTACATCATTGGAAAGCAGATATCCAAGTTCATTCTGAACTATCTCATTTGTCAATACGGTGTCCCCTAATCCATTTTCTCTGATAATGGGACACCTTTCAAGAATCAGGATGTGCATGAA
Source organism: Sequoiadendron giganteum (assembly GCA_007115665.2). NCBI lineage: Eukaryota > Viridiplantae > Streptophyta > Pinopsida > Cupressales > Cupressaceae > Sequoiadendron > Sequoiadendron giganteum. The sequence continues at coordinate 660,851,903 of CM021104.1, forward strand.
ATTTGCCATAAATTCAATATCCAACATTGTTTTTCCACTCTGTACTACCTACAAGGCAATGGCCAGGCATAAGCCACTAATAAAACTATATTGAAAATCTTGAAGAAAATAGTCAATGACTCTGGTCATGACTGGCATCTATAGCTAAATCTTTCCTTATGGGCTTATTGCACCAGCATTTGCACGCCAACCGATGCCACCCCATTCTCCCTAGTCTACAAATCAGAAGCCATCCTCCCAATCGAGATCGAGCTCCCATCATTAAGGATATCATTACAAATCGTGATTACATATGAGGAATATTAGGTATCAAGATTAAATGAGTTGTAATTATTAGATGAATGATGCATGGATGCCCTCAACTATCTACAAGTCTATCAGAATTGCTTGAAGCATAGCTCCAACAAGAAGATTAGGAGATGCACCTTCCAAGTCGAAGAAACTTGTGCTAAAATAAAATCAGAAGAATGTGTCTAAACCAGATAGCAAAGGTAAATTTGAGCCCAACTAGTTGGGACCTTTCATCATCATGACAAGCTATTAGTCAGGGGCATATCAACTGTCAACACCAGAAGGCGAACCTCTACAGGAGCCCCTAAACAACTCCCATCTCAAAAAGTTTTATGCCTAAAACTTGCAAGGTATAAAACCAAAAAAAAAAAAAAATTAGAAAAATGTCCTGGAAAAATGGAAACCTTGATGAAAACCTGGCAAACAGGCATCTTGGCGACAACAAAAAAATACAAAAATACAAAAATCCAAAAAAAATAGAAAAAGATTGAAAAAAGCAAAGAAGAAAAATTGTCCTCTAGTGAAAACCACTTTGGTGGAACTTTGGACAAGTACCTAGGTGAAAACCTGGAAAAAAGGCACCAAACATAAATAAAACACTCTCCATCCACAAGAATCTTCATGGCCTATTCTGTGCACCCACTTACCCACTACATTCCATTTATCCTTCCACCATCCGTTTGCATTTGTACCATAGCCTGATCTTGTGCTTGTATCATGTTCCACCATAGTACTACTTGGCATATTCCTAAGGTCAGTTTGTCATTCCTTTATCGAAGTATTCTCTCGCATCACATTGGGGGCATGTTCCTATACCTACATCGGATCAAATTTGTGTATATTCTCGTGATCTTCCCAAAAATAAAAAATTCAAAAACATTCAAAAATCCATCAAAAATTCAAAAACATTCACAACATCAAAAATCCAAAAACATGTCAAAATCCAAAATATCAAAAAATAGAGTCATCGGCCAAACTACATCATCTTTGAGCTTGAACATAGGCAAGGTTCATCTTTGATCATCCCTCGAAACATTTTAGGCCAGTCCTCTAGGCATCTGTCATAGTGGCAATCTGTTTTCCCATCTTATCATTGAGTTAAGTCTATCGTCAGTCGAACTATGTGGTCTCTGCATGTATAACGTAGGCAAAACTAATCTATGGATCAATTCCCGAGACCCCTAGGATAGGTCCTTAAGTCATTCTCTTTGTCATAAATCTCGAAAATACTAAAAACACTGAAAAATGTGAAAATTCCAAAAACATTTGTAAAACATCTCAAAATCCCAAAAACAACCTCAAAACATTTGGAAAAACCCAAAATGGTGCATCTGTGTCATCCCACTTTCACCAGCAATAATCACCATTCATAATAAATCAATCGTCGCCTTCATCCTTTGGTAAGGAAATCAAAAGCAAGTCTAGTAGGTTCAAAAGTGAATGCTCAATCGTCAAAGTCTCACGTCCAGATCAGTAAGCAAGCAAGTTGGTCAACTCAAAGTATCAATAGCTTATCATCTAATCAATCTCATCAAAACCCTGATCACAACATGTCCTAGGATTGCAACCTTCTTGCAATGGACATGAGCATTAGGTAACACCGTAGTTTAGTCTTTGGCTAGCGGTACGAAGAACATTAGCTTGTTTGTTTACTTTATCTTGGTCTTTTTAGACTCATCCTATTTTGCACTCATTCCAAGGACCTCTCGATGATGTCTAAATAGAAATATTTAGAGAGAAAGGAATGGGACAATGATCATTATCTTTTTATTTATTTTTCTTGTTGGATGTTCTTGTAAAATAACTTCCGTCATGCATGCTTTATTTTATTTGCAGTGAGGATTTTTTAGGTATCTTGTTGACCACATTAGAAGGCTTTCCTTTTTATGTTTTAGCCTGAGATTTTTAGAATATCTGAACTGCATTCTGAATAATGTTTTGTTAATCAAGTGTGAACAAGAGTACTCCTATTTGTTTGACGAGTCAAAGTCCACCACACTAGGCACAACACCATCCTGGTTCTTTATACCTTGATGCATCGCACCTATGTGTGTTATCAAACATATAGAAGCGTATTCTCTTTACCTCTCCCATCCTTGGATAAGCAATACATCATCATCATTCATCATCATATCCAATAAAGTTTTGATGACTAATGGACTTGTTGGACTTCTGGATCTTCTTGGATTTAAGGGTTGATTCCTCTCATTCTTCTATCCTCTTTCATACTAGCAATGCTTCAATCTTGCATAATCACATCATATCATCATAGGACAACACCATCCATCTCATCTACCTCACATTCATTTTATAATCATTTAAGATGTTTAAAATAGTATAGATTTTTTATTCTAAGCATCTTCCAAATATCTCATTTGCATAATCATTTAATTTGTTTAGGATAGTATAGATTTTTTATTCTAATAATCTTCCAAACATCTCATTTACATCATCATTATCCTATAGATGAATTAGTCATAGCCATCCATACATCTATTTTGAACCTCTTTGTCACGAGATCAACCTCAAATCAAATATTTTCAATCGATCTCTTGAGGGGGCAATGTACTAATGTACTTATTTCCACTAGGGCATCCGAAAAAATTAGATTTTTTTTAATTTTGATGTCAGTGGCATCATTCTTTGAACCAATGCAACAAGTACATTACTTCAAAGAGGAGAAAAATGTAGACATGCAAAATTTACTCATGCATCTAATCATGCTTCATTCAACATTATTTCATCTATTAATTAAATAAATCAATTTAATTAATTCACTAACATTATCTCTTTAATCAAATAAATCACTTTTTATCTCCTAAAGTCTCTTGATTTAATTAAATCACATGTATTTAATTAAATGACTAATATTCATTTTCCTCTCATTTGATTTTAAAAAAATTCAAAAATGTAAATCAAATGTCACACCAACTAATCACTAGCTTAATTAATCAAATCCCTGATTAATGTTAAGCCTAACCCATGTCCCATCCTCTACCTTTTCCCACTTGCACAATAAATCATTTATTTTGATTTACTAAAACCCCTATTTTTCTCACAAGGCATATTCCCAAGGAATATTCCCTCATTAACTCCCCTTGTTTGACTTTTTTATCCAAACAAATTTACCCCAAATCCTTCAACTACATGCATTTAATGCCATTTTTAAATTTCAAATGGGCACATTGGCCAAAACTTGCACAACCATGGCCCATTCACATGGTGACAAGTGGCTCCTTCCTATTGGTTGAGGATTAGTCCCTCTCTCGTCAATGTCACCTTTAAATCCAATACATTCTTTCACCATTGATGACAACACAATCTTATGCAAAGTTACTCTCTACATTTGAGAACTAATTTTGTTCACCATTATAATATCATATTTTCATCATTTAGCTTGGCAAGGATTGGGAAAGGGCTACCTTCTACACAAAGAGTAGCACCAATCCAATATGGAACAGGTGTGCACCATGTTGTTTGTGCTTTCAATTAGTTCATTTAACATTTCTAGTTGTTTGAATGTCTTATTTTAGCATGTCTAACATGGAGTAATATTTCATAAGGGTGTTTGTTTTTTTCATGTTGGTTTGTCAGTATACTAACAATTGCATATTTACCATCCTACACTTATAGTTATATCTAGAAGAGGTTTTGGCTCGAGAAGAGGTATATTAGAGGTAGAAATTGAGAGAAATATGGCTTAAAGATGGAGATAGAAATAGAAAATTCTTCCACACGACAAAAAATTAGAAAACAAGCCAACTCCATCTTCAAAATCCAATATGAATATTAAGGTCTCATTCGAGAGGAGTCTAAAATAAAAAAAGGAAACAGTGTCCTACTTCTCAAACCTCTTTTCCCCAGTACAAGATGGTCCATACGTCCAATCTCAGGAAATAGAAAATCATATATTGGATAAAATACCCTCTATGGTATCCTTGTAAGATAACATGGAACTGATCAAGCCCTTCTCCCTAGAATAAGTTCAATAATTAGTCTTCTCCCTTCTTTCTGAGAAAGCTCCGGGTCCTAATGGATTCACATCATCCTTTTTCCAAAAATGTTGGGACTTCTTAGGTGTAGAAATTTGGAGAGATTTTCAAGAATCTCGAAAGAATTCTAGTATACTCAAAGCTTTTAACACAACACGTATTACTCTAATTCCAAAAAAGTAAGATGCTTCTTCATTTGCTCATTTCAAACCAATATCATTATGTAACATAATATACAAAGTATTTACAAAAATAAGTTACCTCTACTTGTGAAGATTAATCCCAAGGCTCATTTCTGAGGAATGAGGAGGATTTTCCCCTTGTAGAGAAACAACTGAAGGTGCAATTTTAGCGCATGAAGTGCTCCATTCAATTCAAATAGATAGGTCCCAACCATACCAATCAAACTAGATATGATGAAATTTTACAATAAGGTAAGCTGGGATTTCTAATGAAATTCCCATCCACATTTGGATTTTCTTGAAAATCATGAAAATGGATCTTATTAGGTCTTTGGGGTGTGATTTCCTCAATGATTGTTCATGGTAGCCCAATAGGTTTCTTCAACGCATCCCAAGGTGCTAAGCATGGGGACCCACTCTCCCCTTTTCTCTTTATACAGGAAAAATACTATTGGGTCCCCTTTTCTCTTTATGAAGCCCAACAGTGGCATGGAGTAAAGATTTCAAGAACACATATATGTTGACTCACTCCATTTTTATAGATAACACCCTATTATTTGGCAATCCATCAAGATTAGAAGCATTTAATATATAAAATAAGTGCTAGAATAGTATTCTCAAGTATTGGGTCAATGGGTCAACCCTTCAAAGTGAAAAATATTCTTCTTGAGCATAGTCCCTTCATTGTAAAAAAGAATCTCTCCAATCCTCAGGTTGAAAGTAGCATCATTACCATGTAAGTACTTGGGAATCCCCTTCTTTGCAAACTCTCACCAAAAATATTTTTGGGATAAAATTTTTGAATCCATAAAATGTAGGGTTTCCACATGGAAAGGGCAGACAACTAAGAGGGGGGGGTGGGGGGTGAATCAGTTGTCACATAGTTTCAAACTTATTAAATTTATTAACCCCTATTCTTAGATCTGATTAATAACCATGAAAGCATAAATCAACAACACATTAGAAACACACATAACAATAGGAATTTTGCATGGAAACCCTGTTAGGGGAGAAACCACGATGGAGGTTAATCCACAATTTTATACTTTGTTAAAAGTGTGGAAAAATGGGGAATGCACATGCATTCAGGAACACTGCCTAGAGCTCACTCCTCAATTATACAAAAAGGCTTACTGCCCAAGGGAAGACTCACTGTCTTACAATAATATTTAGATTAAATCCATCTGTAAGATCTTGAATTGAGAAAATAGCATCTATTAATGCATGATTATAGTTTTGGTTAAGCACATGAACACTTCTTCACTCTTCTTCACTTTTCTTCACTCTTCTTCACACTTTGCTCTACCTTCAAAAAAATTAGAACATTATTCACACACACACACACACTTTCTCACTCACATTCAAATGAAGAAAAAATCACTTATATATATTTGCATCAAAGAATTACATCGTTACATGTCGGCATCAACAAAATAATTAAATAAATACAAATTTTTGGCCAAAAACAATAAAGATTATTAATGTGAATCTACCAAGGCCATCCACAACATAGCAAAGACCCAAAATAATATCCTCAAACACAAAGCACCTTCAAAAATTATTCCTCGAAGATCCACAACATGCTACAAACACCATGTCGGCCATGAACATGAAAAACATGAACACATAAGAGAAAATCATCGATAATGAGCAAAACAATCAATGTGGAAATGCAACAAAGATAGAGAACAATCTAGAAACATCCACAAACACCACAACAACATACATAACAACTCAGATTACCAGAATTACATTATCTTCTTTCAGGAACACTAGCTACAGTAACATAATAACTGTCAGAACACAAAAACTCATAACTTAGATAAAGTAGATACACCTAAAGTAGATACACCTATAAAAAAACCATTCAATCCAAATCTTCTCACCATCAACATACTTAACTTTCCATCATACTGATCTTCACTGCTTCATAAATAACCTGTAACATATTTTATTACAATTTTCTCAATATCCTCGACATATACATTCTTAAAGTCATTAATGATAATAGTGTTGACATCAATGAAAACCACATATTAGAAACACAACCACAACATCCAAAAATCTCCCCCTTTGGAATTGATGGAAACACATTATGTGAAAAGCACCATCAATGCAACTAACTTCAACAGTTACTCCCCCTTAGGTTCAGACTCTTTTCTCCTTGGATCTATACTTACCAATTTTTCACATTGCTGTTCTCCTCCTTTGACATCAATGGAAAAGGTAAACACAAGCTTTGAACCACATATTTGAATCATCTAACTACTCCCCATAAGTAGTAGCCACCACAACATCAATCTGAATAAGATATGACTATGAAATGCATAGACTGATGCAAGACAATGCATCTTAGTTCTGATTAGGAGGGGTAATCACCCCTAACTTCCCTATGAGATACTCAAAAGTATCCTTAGGCAACAACCTGGTAAATATGTCTCTAATTTGTTCCTTGGTAGGAACAAACTCCAATCTAACTTCCTTTTCACTCACCTTCTCTCTCAAAAAGTGAAACTTGATAGATATATGCTTGGTCTTTGAATGCAGCACCGGATTCTAAGAAATGTTAATTGCAATTGAATTATCATAGAATATAACAATAGGCTCATCATACATAACTCTAATATATTTCAACATCTACTTTATCCACAATACTCAAGTACAATTGTTAGCAACATCAATGTATTTTGCCTCTATAGTAGACAAAGAAATGGCATTCTTCTTTTTACTTAACCATGAAATCAACTTCTTTCCCAAGAAAAATGTGGCACCACTAGTACGTTTCATATCATTCACATCTCTTGCCCAATCAGCATTAGTAAAGGCACTCAAAGTAAGATCATCATCTTTAGGATACCATAGGCCAAAATCAACTGTTCCCTTCAAGTATCTAAAAATTATCTTCATAGCAGTCACATGAGATTCCTTAGGATTGGCTTGAAATCTTGCAACAATACATACAACATTCATGATGTCAAGTCTAGTTTGAGTCTGATAAAGAAATCCACCAATCATTGATCTATATCTAGTCTAGTTTTCCTTCGAATAATCATCATTTGTTATCAACTTACATCCAATCACCATGGGTGTACCGACTAGCTTTGAATCTTCCATACAAAATATCTTTAGAAATTCTTTCACATACTTAGACTGCGATATAAAGATCCCTTTATATAACTAAGTAATTTTCAATCCCAGAAAGAATTTCATCTCTCCAACCATTGACATCTCAAACTCATTCTGCATCTCATCAAAAAACTTCATGCAAAAACCATCATTTCCTCCAAAAATAATATCATCAACAAATACTTCCACAATCAAATCTTTATCATCATCAATCTTGAAATACAGATTACTATCAGTATTACCTTTATTAAATCCAAGCTTCATAAAATACTTGTAGAATCTGGCATACCAAGCTCTAAGGGCTTGCTTGAGTCCATAAAATGTTTTCTTCAACCGATAAACCATATCTCCCTGATCACTCAATTGAAATCCATCAAGTTCCTCAATGTACACCTCTTCTTCCAATTCACCATTTAGAAATGCTAACTTAACATCCATCTGATAAACCTTGTAGTTTTTGTAAGCAACATAGGCAAGAAATAGTCTCACAGCTTAAATTCTAGCAATAGGGGCAAAAGTCTCTTCAAAGTCAACTCCTTCCATTTGAGAATATCCTTTATAGACCAGTCTCACTTTGTTTCTGATAACTTTGCCTTGATCATTCAGTTTATTCTGAAAGACCCATTTAGTTCCAATTACATTTTTGTCCTTAGGTCTAGGAACAAGACTCCATGTATTATTCTTCTCAATTTGTTGTAGTTCTTCTTTCATTTCTTAAATCCAATGTCCATCTTTGCACACTTCATTTACATTACTTGGCTTAGTCTTTGATATCAAACAATATTCTTCTGGAATTCTTTTGCTAGTTTGGACACCTTTGTTTTTATCACATATAATCTAATTTTCTGAATTATTTAATCTCGTTTACCTTAGAGTCTTAGGATGTTCTTGAACTTTAGGGTCTTGTGCTCTCTCTTCTATACTTTTTCTAGTTTCTCCTTCCTCTTGATCTTCTTGATTCACCAAAATGATTCGAACTTGGTTTGAAGTTTCACCTTTGTTTGTATTGTCATTCTCATCATTATAATCATATCCATAGGTTCTAGATCGTCTAGCAATGTCTTCATCAACCTTAACATTTGTGCTTTCAACCATTTTCCTCAATCTCTTATTGTAGCACCAGAAGGCCTTACTCTTAGTAGAATATAAACAAAGAAAGATTCCTTCATGGGTATGTGCAGGATCATGATGGGCCAAAAAGTGGCCATATATAAGTAATATGATGACCCATGTGGCTGGTGACTTTTTGTTAACCCAAAACTGATGAAATGAAAAGGGTTTTTAAAGGAGATTCTTAGTTTTCCACCAATATAAATTATGCTCTACTTTTAATTTAATAAATAATAATTATTAATTTTCTATTTGAATTACGACTAAAGTCCTGATTGATAGGCTAATTGAAAAACATCTATAGTGTTCAAATGGTATCACATTTTTTGAATTTGAAACATGCGTCACATTCTATACTTCACATACTATAGGTTTAAAAAAAGAAAAATTGAACTTCATGAAGTTTTGACCAAGTTAAGGTGGTCAGACATACAAGTTTTTATATTTTTTAAAACTTGTAATAAAAAAATTATAATTAATTATTTACTTGGAAAAAAATTACAAAAAAATATGCATCACATAGGGACATGAGTCCTCTACTAATATCTAAAATATTATAAAAAAATAGTATCATTTTATTGTGGTTAGGGTGGTCAGACATACACCTACTTCTTATTTTTTCCATGAAATTTAAGTACTATTGCATTGAAATTTCAAATTTTCACCAAATAGATTTTTTATTTATTTTTATTAAAACCTATTAGTTTAAAAACTACATTCAATTTTCTATAGATTCTATTCTTACATATTTTTGAAATAATATAGATAACTTATTCAAATTTTTATGTCAAGTTGCCTAACTCTAATTTTCTAAAATTTTGTCACGACTTAAGGGCCTATTTTTTCCATGATGATCCTGCACATACCCTCATCTCTCCTAGAATCAAACTTTCCTATATATTTGTCTCTTCTTATATAGCATTTACTCCCAAATATTTTTAAATATCTAACTATAGGTTTATGACCAAACCATAGCTCAAAAGGATTCTTACCAGTATCACCTTCGATTTGTACCCGGTTGAGGATATAAACAACAATACTCACATCTTATGTCTCATAGATATGAGGAAAATTTCCTTCCAGCATCATAGTCCTAGCAGCATGTTGAATTGTCATGTTCTTCCTTTCCACAACTCCATTTTGTTGAGGGGTCCGCGGTGCAAATAATTGTCTCTTTATCCCATGCACTTCACAAAAAGAAATTAAACTCATGGGAAGTGAATTCACCACCTCTATCTGATCTTAGATAGTTAATCTTTAGACCTATCTCTCTCTCAACCATAGCCTTAAAAATCTTGAGCTTCTCTAGAGCTTTAGATTTCTCCCTTAAAAAAGTAACCCACATCATCCTAGAATAATCGTCAATAAGGAACATGAAATACTTGTAACCTTGTAAACTTTTGATTCTAGCAGGACCACACAAGTTAGTATGAACAAGCTCCAACAATTCATTTGAACAATGTTGTTTGCTTTGAAATAATTTTCTAGTATGCTTTCCTAACTCACATTCCTTGCATATGGCATTAGAGGATTTTACCAACTTAGGAAGATCCCTCATTGCCTAAGTAGAATTTATTTTGATAATATTATCAAAGTTTACATGACACATTCTTCTATTCCACAACCAACTTTCATCAACTTGAGCAATCAAACAACTTTTACCAGTAGCATTCAGGTGAAAGATGATACCTTTTGTTTTTGTACCCCAAGCAATCACATTTTCAAAACTTCCTAATATTCTACACATTCCATCCTTGAATTGAATATTGTGTCCCTTATCAACCATTTGTTAGACACTTAAAATATTATGCTTCCAACCTTCCACATAAATAAAATCATCAATATTATGCTAACCATCGAAAGAAATACACCCTCTACCATGGATTATACCACCATTATTATAAAAAAAGCTTACAACACCACCATCATACTTTTCTAGGCTCACAAATTTTATTTTATCACCTATCATGTCATGAGAGCATCCACTGTCAATTACTCATTCATCCTTCTCTTCAACTCGAGAAACTAGGGCTTTCTCCACATTTGTACAACTGGTAGATTTAGTAGAGATAAGATTAATTTCCTTGATAGCAATAAACACAAACTCATCTTGATTTACATTCCCTTTATCAGATTCATTATTTGTCACACCTTCATCAACTGCATAATAACGGTGCCTTTGAAATTTAGGCTTGTTAGGTCTTGACTTAGGAACTCTTTCCAGACACCTTGATGCAAAATGACCTATCCTATTGCAAGAAAAACATTTAATAGGCAACTTTCCTTTATACTTATCTTTTCATTTGTCTTCTCTATAACAATAAGTGCTTCAAGCTCATTCAGTTCTCTCTCTTCTTCTTCAATCTATCTCATTTCTTCCTCGTACTTGAATACCTTTCTAGAAGAACTTTCACCTGGATCATATCTTTGCTTATCTCTTCCAGTGGTAGTAGCTTTGAATGTAGGTCCTATCTTAGGAAGGGCATCACTGAATTCACTCAACTCAAAAGCACTAAGTTTACCAATCAACATATCTGTTGTTACATTTATCACAGTCCAGAGCTCATCAATAGTTGTAGCTTTGATTTGTATGCATCAAGCAAGGATCTAAGCACTTTAGCAACAATCTTTGATTCATCCAACTGCCCACCAACACAGCGGATGCCACACACAAGTTCATTCACTCTTTGCATGAAATTAGTAATATTCTCATCATAACCCATTCTGAACAATTCATATTTACCTTTCAGAATTTGTAGCTTAGCAATCTTCACATTAGCATGACCTTCATACAAAGTTTCCAAATTTTTCCAGATCCATAACATTCATCATCTCAAAATCAATCAAAGAACTCAACAATGCTTCCTTAGCCTTGATATTGTATTCAACATCCCTAATCTCAACAGTAGTAGTAGGACCATTTTGAGGGATAACATACCTATTACTTGTAACTCTCTAGTAGGATTCACCAATGCATCTTGGACAACATTCCATTTGAGTCTTCTACAAAGAATAATTTGTTCCATCAAATCTCGGACTATCCTTCTTATATGTCACCATCCCAGATCACCTCAAGCTATTAAACTTCTTCGAAGGAACCTTCTCTGATACCAATTGTTGGAAAAACATGGGAAAACAACTAAGAGGGGGGTGAATCAATTGTCACAGAATTTTAAACTTATTAAATTTATTAACCCCTATTCTTAGATTTGATTAATAACCATGAAATAATAAATCAACAAAACATCAAAACACACAGAACACCAGGATTTTTTATGTGGAAACCTTGTTAGGGGAAAAAGCACGGTGTAGGTTAATCCACAATTTTATATTCTATTAAAAGCATGGGAAAATGGGGAATGCACATGCATTCAAGCACACTACCTAGAGCTCACTACATAATTACAAATCCATCTGAAAGATCTTGAACTAAGAAAATAGCATCTGCTAATGCCTGATTATAGTTTTGGTTAAGCACATGAAAACTTCTTCACTCTTCTTCGCACTCTACTCTACCTTCGAAAGATTCAGAAAAATATTCACAGACACAGACTTGCTTGCTCACATTCAAATAAAGAAATAATCACTTATATATATCTGCAACAAGGAATTACGTCGTTACATGTCGGCTTCAACAAAATAATAAAATAGATACAAACTATCAGCCCTAAACAATAAAGATTAGTAATGTGAATATACCAAGGTTGTCCACAACATAGTGAAGACCCAAAAGAATATCCTCGAACACAAAACACCTTCAAAAATTATTCCTCGAAGATCCACAACATGCTACAAACACTCTATCGGCCATGAACATGAACACGCAAGAGAAAATCAATGATCATGAACATAGCGATCAATGTGGACATGCAACACAAATAGAGCATGATCTAGAAACATTCAAAAACACCACAGGAACATATGCAACAACTCAGATTACCAGAATCATGTTATCTTCTTCCAAGAACACCAATTATAGTAACATAATAACTATTGAAACACATAAACTCATAACTTGATCAAATCTTCATGCGCACCTCTGAAATTTTTGTTGGAAAAACTAGATACACTTGAAAAAAACCCTTTAATCTGAAACTTCTCACCATCAACATACTGAACTTTCCATCATACTAATCTTCACTGCTTCATAGACAACTTGCAACATATTTTATAACAATTTTCTCAATATCCTCGACATATACAGTCTTAAAGACAATAATGCTAATAGTGTTGACATCAATGACAACAACATATCAGCAACACAAACACAACATCCAACATGTTAATGGTATCCCAATAGGTTTCTTCAACACATCCCAAGGTGTTAAGCATGGGGACCCACTCTCTCCTTTTCTCTTTATACAGGAAAAATACTAGTGGGTCCCCTTTTCTCTTTATCAAGCCCAACAGTGGCATGGAGTAAATATATCAAGAACACATATATCATTTAATCACTCCATTTTTGCAGATAATACCCTATTATTTGGTAATCCATCAAGATTAGAAGCATTTAATATATAAAAGAAGTGCTAGAATAGTATTCTCAATTATTGGGTCAAAGGGTCAACCCTTCAAAGTCAAAAATATTCTTCTTGAATGTATAGTCCCTTCATTTTAAAAAGAATCTCTCCAATCTTGGGGTTCAAAGTAGCATCATTACCATGTAAGTACTTGGTAATCCCCTTCTTTGCAAACTCTCACAAAAATGATTTTTGGGACAAAATTTTTAATCCATAAAAAGTAGGGTTTCCACATGGAAAGGAAAATGGTTGTCTCTTCCAACTAGGCTGGTATTGATTATATCAATACTCTCAACAATCCCAAATTATATAATTTCACTTCTAAAAGTTCCAAAAATGATCCAAGAAGGGATAGAGAAACATATCAAACAATTTCTATGGCAGTCATTTAGAGAGGGGGATAAAAAGTCTAAGATTCACCTTATGTCTTGGAAAAAATTGTGTAAAGAAAAATCTCATGGAAGGGTTGGTCTAGAAAACTTATTAACAAGGAACAAAGTGTTCGATGCAAAACTATCATGGATGGTGTATGGTAAGCTTGAAGCCAAACGGTGAAAAATAATATAGGAAAAATACTTAGATTTAGTAGATCTAGAAAGAATATTCAAAATTCAAAATCCACAACAAGGTTCCAAAATGTGGAACTTCATAATAAAATGAAGGTAAATAATATCTCCACATCTTTCATTGATCATAAACAAGGGATACAAGGCCCTCTTTTGGGAAGACTCTTCTAATGGCCTTCCTCCCTTAGATCAAATAGAAGGGATGTAAGAAGCAAAAATCTTTTGAAAGCAGAATTGGGGTAATTATGTCAAAGATTACATATCTTCAAATCCAAATTCTTTGTCTATATACTAAATGGAAATATTTGACATGTGATTTCCCACAAAAATAGAAGACCCTTCTTCATATTATTCTCAAAAATAGAACAATCTTTACTATAGGCCAATCAAACAAATTGATTTGGGCTCCTAATAGATCAAGAAATTACAATGTGAAGCAAGGTTATCAATATTAGATAAGCTTAAAAAACCTCGGTAGAGCTTCTTGGCCATATAAGTTAAGTTGGAGTGAAATGACCCTCCCAAAAGTTGGGGCTTGTGCTTGGCTTGCATTGAATCATACAATCAAGTAGCAAGTGACTGTCTTCAGAAATTAGGCATTGAAAATTCTTTTCAATTCTTCTTGTGTGGAAAAAATGAGTATACATTGGATCATCTCCTCATTCAATGTGAGTTTTCTCAAGCATGTTGGAAATAGATTCAAACTCAACTAAATTGGTAGACCCCTCTCAGAAATACATTGTTACAAGTCTTAAATAGTTAGCAGTCATTATATACAACTCCTCCCTTCTATATGTACTCCAGATTAGCTCTCCTTCATTTTTTATTTGAAATATATGGTGGGAAAGGAATAGATGAACCTTTAGAAAAGAGACAAATCCACTAACCCAAGAGTTACAAAAATTGGAATTGTCAATATCTGAAAAAATTATGGCAAGGGTATTTGAGCTTCAAGAAGCAAGGAATAGTAGCCCATTTTCTTCATGGGATTTCTTAATGTAGGACAAATGGAAAAATATTATACTTCCATCCTTGGGAGCAATCCCCACCTTGAGGATCAAAGCTTTAGTTAGGAATAAAGTCCAATGGCTCCCTCACTAGCCAAATATCTAGAAATTGAATTTGTATAGAGCATCCAAGGGTAATCCTAGTATCTTTGGTGTCACCTGTGTGATTAGGGATTGATATGTATTAGTTCACTTGATGATAGCCCTAAAAATCTTGATGGAAGCAATAATGTAGAAGCTCAAGCATTACTTACAAGACTAATATTGGGTAAAAAGGTAAATATCAAAAAGTTATGGATTGTAGGTGATTCCTTCAATATAATAAATGCATGCAGAAAAAGGGAACCACGTACTTCGAACCTAAACTACGTAATGCAACAATATTTTCAACTTCTCAATTCATTTAATCACTTTTACATATCTCATTTTTATTATGAGAGCAATAATTTGGTAGATCACCTAGCTAGAATGACATGCGAACAAAACATTACTATGTTGTTTCTAAAAGGAAATGAAATCGACCACCTTCCCTTACTCAAATCCACCACCAAGAAAGACATAAAACCGCACCAAATGGGGTAACTAATAATTTGAGTTTATTTTGAATGTAGGTTTTATCTTAGTCACATGCCAATATGGTCATTCAACTTCCTATTCATAGCCACCCAGTGAAATCATATCCAAACAAACCTTAAATGAAACCTCCATAAGTGATTGCATTCATAATACAATATCCTAGATTATAAATAGTGTGGCCCATCAAATCCAAGCATGCATTTGACATCTTGGTGGAAATACGTTGCCTCTCCTATTCAATCACATGATATTTAAGTGTTAGTTCCAAAGTGGAAATCATTCCATCAAGTGGTGGTGGCATGAAATTTTACCCTATCATGGGAAAGTACTACTAAATACATCTAGTGGCCTTTAAATCTACCTCAAAGCACTATCTAATCTATTCATCACTTTCCAAAATAAACAAAAAATCTCTACATTTCTCTGGCATTGCAAGGGAAATAATATCCATTCTTAGCTCATCTAGGTTTTTTGAAGGGCCTCTAAACAAAAAATTTAATGCTACAAATACAAATCAAGCCAATTAATAAGAGAGTCAGCCTTCACATCCCAAAATAGGAATATCTAGAGTCTAATGAATTCAATTCGAAAATGTTGCACAAGGTTTTTAAAATTGATTGTTTGCAAGTGGAGTCAACTCTCAGGGTGGTAATTGGGGAATGAATTCTACATGGGAAACCTCGGCTTATTTACCCATCTCAGAGTAATTATATTTATCTCTTATCTGATGGATTTAATACAACATTATGATTTGGTAGTGCATTTGGTGATAGATTCTGTGTAGGAGAAATTCCTTGTTGGCCAAGCTCTCAATTTGGTCATTCGAGGATATGATTTTCATAATAGCTTGAATCTAGTTGGTTGGTTGTTTACAAAAAAACAACTTCAAAAATATTTGGGATGTCTCTAAATTTATGTGGCTATGAAACACACACTGCATAGGAGGATGTAGGTGGAGTTGGATGAAGCATTTTGAGTACATAGAAATGAGGTGGGTGTGCACTTTTACAATTGAGTCCTAGAGGTTTGTAGGGCACTAATTTCTCTTCTCTCTCACGAGCCTCATCCTCTGGAGACACCATTGACTCCTGCATCTTCTCAAGCATCATTGTGAATTAGGGTAAATAATAAATTTTCCTTTGTCAATCTGTCATCTATATAGCTCTAAAAATATTTTTGCATTAGCATCTCGGCCCTCTATTCATTATAAGTTGGGTAAATATTCTTTATGATAAGGGAATTTTTAAAAAATAGTTAGTTTAGTTGTGCCCTATGTGGTACTTCTATATTTTCTTTGCATGCAAATTCAAAATTTTTGTCTATTTTATGAACTTTGTCCATTTGTATATGGGTATATTCTATGTAATTTGAAACTTTATGTATATAAATATTTTTTAGGCCTCTGTGCCTTTTATAAAAAAACACCCTATGTTATATTTTCTTAGTTAACCAAAAATATATGTTACTAAATGAAAACAAATTTGTTATTAAAAAATAAATTAACTTGAAATAATATAATAATAGTTCTCCTATTGCTATTAATTTTTGAAAACTAAATTCTTAGGTTCAGTAACTAATACTAAAGTACATGAAAAATGAATAATCTTCTGAAGAGCATAATTAATTGAGATACACATTATTTCATCCAAGTTTGAGTGATGAACTAGAATATTTATCATCTAATTTTTCTACTTCCCATTTGAATCTAGAGATAAACAAAACAAATAAAATTTTACCTGCAATAAAATTAACAAAAAAAATAACCAAAAGAATAGAACAATGCCATTCACAAATAAATTAGCATAACTAAAGAACTTTATATAGTTTGAAATTGGTTATTGTTTAAAAATAAGTTAGTGATACTAAGAAGTATAGGGGAAATATAAAAGAATATCAAACATCTAATGTCATATGATAACAAGATAATACCATAAGAATATAGGAGGGTTTTAGGAAAGGGGGAATCTATTCAAGAACATTTTTATCAAATGGTGTCCTATATTCCTCAATTATTCATCATTAGAAGAATTTTTTGGTTTATATTTTATATATACTTCTTCATAAAAAATTACTTTCTCAGGGTACTCAATAATTTTGATGGGTTGTATGCATAGAAATAAATATATTGTACATTTCAAGCTCCTAATAGATGATGGCATGTCCCTTTTTCTAAATTTTCTAAAAATAGAAACTTATTGAAAATATAAAGTTGGTAATCCCAAAATAACAAATCAGGATCAGTTGACAATTTAGGAAACAATAGTAAATTTTGCGATTTGATTGAGATTGGGATATTATTTAAACACCAAAAGATATTTAGTTTAAATATCTTCCCTCATTTTGTCAAGTAGAGATTTGGAAGATTCACATGGACTATTTGTTGGCTTTTAGTGGTAATTTATAGTTTTGGTAAAGTTGGAAACTCATGGGGAGTTGTGGAAGTTAGGAGACACTTGGAAAAATAAAAGTTTCTTTTTCTTGATTGTGGTATTTTGGCACCTAATTTGAATTTTGAAATTGGTTTCATATATTTTTAAGAGAGGGGGACCAACCACATCAAGGCTCTAGGTCACGAAGATCCAAGAGCGGAGGGATGCCCTAACTTACCTTACTCTAAAGGGGTCTTTTAGATAGGGGTCGAGAATGATGAGCAATATAAATTAGTTTTGTCACTCTTTAGACCCAAAATCCAAGTTTAGGCTAGGTGAGCTAGTTTTCGGAGTCAATACTGTACCTCATATAACTCTCTGTCTAAGGATGAAAGCATAGTTTTTGGATGACAGTGCAATTCCCTGGCATCTATCGGGCGCACTAGCATATGTATGACCAAAAGATAGGAAGTACAATATAAACTACCTAAAAAATACTAACAGCCTAGCTAGTTATTCTTGAATGAAAAAAATAGAATAAGAAGGTATGAGAAAAATAAATGAAGATGATAAAGTAGATAGATAAAAGCTAGGGTGACGATGACAATCTCACAAAGGTGTTAGTTCGATAGATAGATCCAAACACATGTTCACCTACACACAAGAAAGAGGGGAAAATATTGGGGCTGTATAGGGGTTTGCCTTAGTTAGACCCACGTTTTGGAGTTTCCACCTCCATGGATAGCCAGATAGCAATGAAATAGAAAGATATGATAAAGAAGAATAGAAAGTAGAGGTTACAATAAACACTACTATACAATACTATGCTACTCAATCAAATCACAAAGGAGAGGAGTGAAATGATACCACCTTCGGGTTTAAGCATGAAGTTGAGTCCACAAAATGTGGAAGTTTTTGCTTTAGCCAAAAAAATGAAATCGACATTGCAAAAATGAGATCCCGATTTTCACAAACGAGATCCCGTTTAGGTTCGAGATCGCGAGCCTAAACTCAAAATAAGATCTTGTTTGTAAAAGGGTCCTAAACCAACGAATGTGAAATAGGATCCCAATTATTAAAAAATGAGATCCTGATTTGTTAAAAGAAGGATCCTGTTTTTTAATAATTGGGATCCCATTTTGAGATGGTATTTATTTAAAAAAAATGAAACTCATTTCATTCTACACACACGTGATCCAAAATTCATCTGGTGGACAGTGATAGTTGAGTGAACTCTAGGTACACCACCATCCCAAATTTTATTTTGAAATTTTTAATACAATAATGTGTGTTAGCATGTTTTTATTCAATTTATTTACCATATTTTTCATTTTATTTCTCTATAAATTAGAAATGAGTATTTGTAGAATCACATTAAAAAATGCAATGAACCCTTGAAGAAATTGAATAGAAAGAAAAAAATCAACCTAAATTGAACTTGGAAACAAAAAAAATTGCATTTGAAACCTAAATTGTTGAATCAAACCAAAAAATATTTCTGTTGAAAACCCTAATTGAACTTGGAAACAAAAAAATTGCATTGAAAAAACCCTAAATTAAAATGAAATAAATAAAATTACATTTTAATTTAATCCTTTTTTATAAAAACCCTAAGTTCAAATCAAACAAAAAAAATTAGATTTGAAAACCCTAGTTTCAAATGAAACAAAAAGAATGCAAATTAAAAACCCTAATTGCTTAGATTGAAACGCTATATTGAATTCAAACAATTTTTTTTCTAAAACCCTAAATTGAAATCAAAGAAATCATTTTGCATTTGAAAACCCTAATATCGAGTTGAAGAATATTTGATAATGAAAAAAAAAAATTTACATTGCTTAAATGTTTTAAATTTATTTTGCATTGTATGGAGAATAAATAAAACCTGTTAAACTTTTCTTTTAATGTTAAATTATAATTAGATTAGAAAACAATATGTTAAAGAATAGTTACAATTCATAAATAATCAATGTTTGTTTGCATATTTAGTTAGCAAATTCATAAATCCAAGTGTACAATCCATTTTTAATTGTAACTTAGTTAGATAATATTTGCATTCATTTCTATTTTATGTTTTGAACTTTTTTTTTTTTTTGTTGAATAGGCAAATATCTATATTAATTTAAAGATAAGAATACATATTCACAAAATAAGGGTGGGTGGTCAGAAGGCATACCTTGAGAGTCACATGGACAACGCCCAGAAAAAACAAAATATCAGATCATGTGGGCCGAGCCTTGAAATCTAAAAGCATAATTAATTAAAACAAACAAGCCATTAAGCGGACAAAGTAGTGCCAAAAGAGCCCGGGGGGTCTCTTTCATCCATGTTTTTCCCCATACATCAGCAAGGTCTCGAGTGACATGAGGAGGAGCACCCCAACCATCATCATCTTTATCTTTATACTTGTCTTCTTCCTCACATCGGGGCGAGATTATAAGGGCCAACCGCGAAAAAATTCTTACCACTAGCAGGCCATCCAGAACCAGAAGCAGGTGGAGTATCAGAAGGCCACCCAGAACCGCCACCACCTCTCCTAGTCGAACCACTAGAAGGCCATCCCTAAGCAACCCGTGGCGGAGGAGAGCGAGCACGCCAAGGAGGGCAAGAGTCTTGTCGCGCAGGTGGCTAGGATCAGGGGTGAGCGGAGCCACTCCGCTGTCGGCCCCAAGAGGGTGACCGACCAGGGGAGGAAGAGGGCAAGTTGAGGAACCAAGCCACAACACATCGGGCATTTCCCAAGTGGTGCAAGAGGACCTATAGGTGAGCCACCTCTAGTGCAACTTTACTAGCTTGCACTTGAATCTGTAAAAGAACATTAGAAAATATAACAACTTTAGCATAGAGAGAAATATTAACATCTAGTTGAGAATGAGCAAAGATGAAATAATTTCTATGTTTCTAGATGTTGAAGAGGATTTCCACCCTGAAAGTATGTGAAATTTGGGTGAATTTAATAGGGATCCCTAGTGGATCTCCAAGCAGAACCATATGCTAAGAAAAGGGTTACAATCAAAATGGAAGAAAAAAATCATGTATCCAGGTCCAAAGCTCTTGAGCTCTGGGACAAAACAAAAAAAGATGCTTGAAGCTTTATGGTTGCCCACAAAAGGGGGCAATGAGGGTCTTGGAACCCCAAGTGAATAAGTCGATATCCCATAGGCAAGCCTTGGAAAAGAATAAACCAAGAAAAGTGGGCCAGCTTGGGATTAACACTTGCAGACCAAATGGCATCAAATCTCCTCCACCAAACATGGGTAGAGGAATTAAGCAACCACCTTTGGTTTAAACTGTTGATCATAGGAAAATAGGATGAAAGCCACCTGTAACTAGATTGTGGCTTGTAGCTCCTAAGACGAGTGTCTGGGGACCATTTCCAATCCTTCCACCAAGGTTTGTGCCCACAAATGTCGACTTTATGGAGCATCTCAACTGGAATGGCATTCACCAGCCTATCAAAGGTGGTGTGGTCCTGGTTCTAAAGTCTGTGTTGGGATTTAAAAGCATCCCACTGCATGATACGCATAGTGGGCTGGTGAAAGAGTTGTTGTAGGCTCTGAATGCTCTTTTTGTGAAATCTAAAGGGTTTGAGCCAAAGTGATTTAGCCAGAGGCTGGCCATTTTGAGTAAGAAGGGGAGACCACCAAAGGTTCTATTGATTGAGCAAAATCCCATCACGAAATCTAGCACCAATCCATCAGAGCCAAGGCTTGACAGCCTCCCAGGCCTGCCAAATGCTCTTGGCCACAAAAGTTCCAACAATTTGAATAGGCTCTCTCATAACCAAGAGGGTTTGAAAGCCTATTCCTTTCCAAGCGGGTTTGTGAGTAGGAAATCCGGACTAGATGCAATGCCTAAGGAGAATCTTCTAGGCTTCATCTCCGATGAGGGCTCAGATAATCCATTTGACACAAAGAGCAGTCCCTTGTCGTTGAGTGGAGAGAAGCCCAAGCCCTCCAGAGTCCCTAGGGAGGCAACAAAACTCCCAAGTGACATGATGGAAACCCTTTTGGGTTTCAAAGGAAGCCCATAAGAAATCTTGTAGCAACTTTTCAAGCCTATTGTAAGCGGCTTTCAAGGGAGCCCAACAGGAGGAATAGTAAACATGAGTGGCTACCAAAATTTTAGAATACACCTAGAACTTACCAGCCAAAGAAAGAGGCTTGGTAATCCAGTAAGAAAGGTTATGCTCGACTCTGGAGAGCATGGCCTACCAAATCTCTCTAGGGAAATCCTGGAAGGCAAAGGGAATGCCTAGAAAGCGAAAAATCTCTCCCTGCCTGATCCACTTCCAATTATAGGTTTGAAACCACGTAGGGGTGGGTGAGACAGATTTCCTATAGCAAAAGTTCTTGTGCCATTGGATGGTCGAGCCGGAGGCAAGACAAAAAGTATTAAGACAATCAAGGGCAGCAGTGATAGATTCCTCTTCCTCCAAGAGAGTGAAAAAGGAGTCATCCGCAAAGTGGTCATTAACAAGGTGCTCCTGTAAGTTCCGGAGAAGAATCCCTTTGACATGCTACTGAGATACAACATGGGCTAATAGGTAACCAAATCCTTCACCTGTAAGCACATACAAAGAAGGGGAAAGAGGACACCCTTGACAAGTTGAAAGGAAAAGACCAAAGGCAGGAGACTGACGGCCATTAATGGTAATACTAGCCAAAGCATCGGCAAAAAGAATTTGAATAGACTGAATGAAGATTGATCCAAACCCCAAGGATTGCAACATCGCAATAATGAAAGGGCATTCAATGCAATCATAGGATTTAGCAAAATAAATTTTAATGAACACAACTTTCTAGTTGGAGTGTCGAGCCCACTCCATGCCTCTGAAACAACAATGATATCATCCAGAATAAACCTGGATTTGATGAAACTAGTCCGCTCAAGGAACACAACTTGAGGTAAGACATGGCAAATTTTTAGAGCCAAATATTTGGCAATGATCTTGTAGGAGACATTGATAAGTGTGTTGGGCCTCCAGTTGCAAATGTCCTCCAGATCCCCAGGCTTAGGTATGAAATTAATATTGCCTTTTTTTATTAAGTTTCCTAGACAATTGGTCTGAAAAGCTTCAAGATAGACATGATGGAAATCACTCCCAACACAATCCCAAATAGCTTTGTAAAATTCGCAAGGGAAGCCATCAATCCCAGGAGCCTTGTCATTGGCCATAGAAGAAACAACTTCCTTAAGAACCTCAATTGTTAACAATTGATCACAAAAATTGATCTGGGCTGAAGAAAGCCTATATGGCACAATAGCAAGGTAGTCCTAAAGAGCTTGCTATCTCACAGGCATGGAATCCTATGCATTGAACACCTACTCATAATGGCGCCTTTGTCTTAGTCATGCCTTGTTTCCATTTCTTGTTTGCATGTGTTGTCTGATTGTCTTTCAAAAATTTCTTAACTCTCATTCTAGTCAATTAATTGTTAATTAGGCTTTTAATTGTTAATTAGGCTTCTAGTTTCTAGTCCAAAATATCAATTTGCACTAGTCACCTAGACACTAAAAGAATCTAAATATTTTTCTTTTCTAAATTCTTTTCTAGGTTCTTTCAATTCCAAACAATCAAAAATAAAATAAGATAAGTTAACATTAACTAATTTTATTATACATTTTATATCAAAAAATTCATTTAAGTGTGAAATATTATTGCAAAAAATGTTAAATAAAATAATCTTATATTCAAAATTAATAAAATATCAAGTTAAAATATACATCAATATCAATCTTAATAATACATAATTATGTGTTTCTATTACAAAATAGTCAATCTATTCATAAAATCAGAAATATTCATAAACTAGTTAGTCTATTACCCTAAACCGTAAACTGATGTCTTAAGGGGTCAGGTAGTATGAGATTTCTTAAGTGGATCAAATAATTTCTAAAAATTTGGTGAAGTTGCGAAAAGCATCCAAATTTAACAATTTAATAAGATTACATGCAAGATTATAATATGAATGAGATTTCATGACCTAGGTTGGTTAGTCGAAACATGAGCTATCTCAATCAACAATTCCACAAGAAAATGTTGTTCACTAACTTGCAAGTGCATTATTCAAAGGGCCACCAAAACTTCACCCTAAGTTCCCTAAACCATAAACCCTGAACTCTAAACTCTAAACCCTAAACCCTAAACCATTCATTTTATCCTAGGACCTTAAAATGAAATTTGGCTGCCTTAGGCAACTCCACCAAATTTTATTCCCTTAATCCATGTCATTTTGTCCTAGGACCTTAATACATAGATCCCCTTACAATCCATCCTATTACCCTAAAATCTAAACTTTAAACCCTAAATCCATCATTTTTTCCTAAGCCCTTAATGAAATTTGGTTTCCTTGGGCAACTTCACCAAATTTTATTCACTTAAGCCATGCCATTTTGTCCTAGGAGCTCAGTAGGCATACATCTAATTAAGTCATCCTATCACCCTAAACTGTAAACTGATGTTTTAAGGGTTCCTAATATGACATTTCTTAAGGGGATCAAATAAGTTCTAAAAATTTGGTGAAGTTGCCCAAGGCAACCAAATTTAACAATTTAATAAGATTACATGCAAGATTATAATACAAATGATATTTCATGATCTAGGTTGGTCAGTCGAAACAAGAGCTATCCCAATCAATTTTTCCACAAGATATTTTTTTTCACTAATTTGCAAGTCCATTATTCCAAGGGCCACCCAAACTTCGCCCTAAGTTCCCTAAACCCTAAACCCTGAACTCTGAAATCTAAACCGTAAACACTAAAGCATTCATTTTATCCTAGGACCTTAAAATAAAATTTGGTTGCCTTAGGCAACTCCACCAAATTTAATTCCCTTAAGCCATGTACTTTTGTCCTAGGACCTTAATACGTAGATCCCCTTAAAATCCATCCTATTACCCTAAACTCTAAACTCTAAACCCTAAAGCCATCATTTTTTCCTAGGCCCTTAAAAATAATTTGGTTGCCTTAGGCAACTTCACCAAATTTAATTCACTTACGCCATGCCATTTTGTCCTAGGATCTCGGTATACATAGATCTCCTTAAGTCATCCTATCACCCTAAACTATAAACCAATGTCTTAAGGGTTCCTAATATAACATTTCTTAAGGGGATCAAATGAGTTTTGAAAATTTGGTGAAGTTGCCCAAGGCAACCAAATTTAACAATTTAATAAGATTACATGCAAGATTATAATATGAATGAGATTTCATGATCTAGGTTGGTCGGTCAAAACAAGAGTCATCTCAATCAATTGTTCTAAAAGAAAATTTTGTTCACTAACTTGAAAATCCATTATTCCAAGGGCCACCTAAACTTCACCCTAAGTTCCCTAAACCCTAAACCGTGAACTCTAAAATCTAAACCCTAAAAACTAAAGCATTCATTTTATCCTAGGACCTTAAAATGAAATTTGGTTTTCTTAGGAAACTCTGCCAAATTTCATTCCCTTAAGCCATGTCCTTTTGTCCTAGGACCTTACTACATAGATCCCCTTAAAATCCATCATATTACCCTAAATTCTAAACTCTAAACCATAAAGCCATCATTTTTTCCAAGGACCTTAATGAAATTTGGTTGCCTTGGCTAACTTCACCAAATTTTATTCACTTAAGCCATTCCATTTTGTCCGAGGAGCTCAGTAGACATTGTGAACCCCAATCCTATACCTATACAAACATAAGAAACAAACACATAATTAGATTCATATGAAAGTTAGAAGAAGGATTCCCCATTAAATTCATCTACAATGCTCAAAGATAGTTCTAATAAAATTAAGAACAATACAAGAAACTAAATCAAATCTATTTAAGCAATGCAAACACTTATTCCCATGGGGAATTGGTGCCAATTATGTGTAGAAATTGGCCCTTTCCCAACTCCTTTGCAAGGTTGATGATATGATGAATATTGATCCGCTTTGTTGATGAAGAACAAGATGATTCTTTGAGAAAAATTGCAATAACCTAGCTATGGTGATAGCAAATGCTCAAGAAATAGATGAAATTGCTCTAATGTGAAGATATTAACTTTTCTCTCAAATTGTGGATGATCAATTCAATAGAGGAGACCTCTATTTATAGATATGAAGAATTGAATATTGAAGGATTTGGGTGAATGTGGGACAAAAGACCAACCAATGAGAGAAGGCCACTTGTCCACATGTCATTGGAGGAGGAATGAGCATAGTTTGGTCAATGTGCATGTATTTTGAAATTTAAATTTGAAGAAGTGACATGTTTAGGGGGAATGTAACAAGAGTTAAATTCCACTTGGCTCAAGGCAAAGGACATCTAAGCGACATTAAATGCCTTGTTTGAAGTACCCATCCCCTTTTGGAGGGATTTTTCAAATTTGTTGAATATTCCCTTTTGATGCCAAGTTGAGGGAAAATAGGTATTTAATAAATATAAATAAATGATTTATTGCACAAGTTTCATTCTCTAGAGGATGTGACATGGATTAGGATTAAATTAATCAAAGGTTAATTAATTTAATGAGAGATTAGGGGATGTGACAATTTTGACTTAAATTTATGAATTAATTTAAATCAAAATTGAGAAGAAAGGTTTAATTAAACAAATGATTTAATTTATTTAACTAAAGGGGATAATGTTAGATTAAATTAAATAAGGTTTAATTTATTCAATTTAATAGGACTTTAGAGACTTAATTTAAATAAAATGAATTATTTAAATGAACATAGACTTAGGGTTAATTAAATTAAATTGATTAATTTAATCAACAGGGAAGAATAACATAATCAAATAAATTTGATTTATTTAATTAAGAGAGGAAATATGATGAATTTAATCAAATAAATATTATTTAATTAAATTGACTAGAAAAGGGGATGATTTAGGAAGAAACGATGTTAGTAAGATAAGGATTAGGTGTGTAGGATCAACTTGTATATTTTCCATGTCTACAAACATAGATCTCCTTAAGTCATCTTATCACCCTAAACCATAAACTGACGTCTTAAGGGTCCCTAATATGGAATTTATTAAGGGGATCAAATAAGTTCTAAAAATTTGGTTGAGTTGCCCAAGGCAACCAAATTTAGTAATTTTTAAAAAGATTACATGTAAGATTTTAATACAAATGAGATTTCATGATCTAGGTTGGTTAGTCAAAACAAGAGCTATCTCAATCAATTGTTCCACAAGAAAATGTTGTTCACTAACTTGCAAGTCCATTATTCCAAGGGCCACCCAAACTTCACCCTAAGTTCCCTAAAGCCTAAACCCTGAACTCTAAAATCTAAATCCTAAACACTAAAGAATTCATTTTATCCTAAGACCTTAAAATGAAATTTGGTTGCCTTAGGAAACTCCACCAGATTTAATTTCCTTAAGCCATGTCCTTCTATCCTAGGACCTTACTACATAGATCCCCTTAAGCAATCCTATTACCATAAACCCTAAACTCTAAACTCTAAACCCTAAACCCTAAAGCCATCATTTTTTCCTAGGCCCTTAATGAAATTTGGTTGCCTTGGGTAACTTCACCAAATTTTATTCGCCTGATCTATGTCATTTTGTCCTAGGTCCTCACTAGACATAGATCCCCTTCATCCATCCTATCACCCTAAACCATAAACCAATGTCTTAAGGGGTCCTAATATGACATTTCTTAAGGGGATCAAATAAGTTCTGAAAATTTGGTGAAGTTTCCCAAGGCAACAAAATTTAACAATTTAATAAGATTGTGCAAGATTATAATATGAATGAGATTTCATGATCTGGTTTGATCGATTTACAGTTTAGGGTGATAGGATGGCCTAAGGGGATCTATCTCTAGTAAGGTGCTAGAAAAAATGGCATGGCTCAAGTGAATATAAATCTGGTGAAGTTGCCTTGGAAATTAATGAAATTTGGTTGTCTTGGGCATCTTCACCAAATTTTACTCACTTAAGCCATGTCATTTTGTACTAGAACCTTACTACATAGATCCCCTTAAGCCATCCTATTACCCTAAAACCTAAATCCTAAACTATAAATCATAAATTGTTCTATAGTAATTTAGTTAAAAAAAAATTCATTCAAGTAACATGCATTAGACATAAATGAGGCTTACACATTTTATCATTTGTATTCAATTAGGAAATTTATATTGAATGGTTTAAGTGTATTTCCTAAACATGTATCTTACATTTTAAAATTACAAATCTAATGTAGGTTCACTTGTATCTTAGAGATCACATGGATTGATTCAATAATATTCGTAATCCACTTCCACACCATCCATCTCCACCACCTTCACCTCCACCTCCACCCACTGCACCTCATAACCCCCCACCTCCACCACATTAAATAGATGGTGATTTCTTGCAAGCACAGATCAATGCCAATGTTAGAGCCATTCAATATCAAATCAACATAATTCAAAATGAAGAATGTATCCCACCACCTTTGAGGATGATTTCATCTAGCATGAAAACTGTTGTTGATGTTGTTAGGTCTATGGATAGGATGTTAGATGAGCATCAAAAATGGCTAGAGGAGAGGAGAACTTCTAATTCTGAAAAGGAAAACACAAAGAAATGAAGAGATGTAGTAGAGAGCCACAACAATTTATAAATTAAGACAATGATAGAAATTATTGTTATATGAATTTATGAATTTGATTTGATGGATATTTTATGTGATGAATTGGGTTCCAGGATGGATATTTTTAGTAACACGAATTTATGATTTTGATTGGATAGATATTTTTAGTGACGTGAATTTATGATTTTGGTTGGATGGATATTTTTAGTTACACTATTTTATGAATTTGGTGGAATTTATGAACTTATAATGATGAATTTATAATACTATATATTTTATGACCATCTAACTAGATAATGATTTCTCCTGTTGGAAAAATGTAATATAAATATGCGTTAGACATAAAATGAGCTTTTTGTGAATGTTTCAAGTTTACTTTTTAGTATGTACATGTATTAAAATTGCATAGTTCTAGATCTTATTTATTTTGCAATTTGTACATGTATGTTCATAGTTTAGTTGAATGATGTATGCATGCAAATTATGCATCGTATTTTTTATTTTAAATGTATGTACATGTTAAATTTAGAAATTTATATGTATGTACATAGTCTAGTTGAATGATGTATGGATGCAAAAATTATGCATTGTATTTTTTATTTTAAATGTATGTACATGTTAAATTTTGAATTTTGTACATGCACATGCTGAAGTTTGAAATCAATGTATATGTACTTGTAATTTTGTAAGTTTGATGTATGCATGCACATAATGCATCTTATTTTTAATTTTAAATGTGTGTACATGTTAAATTTTGAATTTTGTATGGACATGCTCAAGTTCAATCAATGAATATGTACTTGTAATTTTGTAAGTTTGTATGTTAATTTTGTATAATTTAATGCATGTGCACTTATATCTGATATCATGGATAAATTTAACATCGATGATATCCTCAATCCAGCACCTTAGCCACCTCCACCTCCACCTCCCCCTCCAACCCCTCAACCTAATATCCCACCTCCAACACTCATTGCATCTAATGAGGCTCCCTTGCGAGCACCCATAAATGATCAAGTTACATCCATTCAGAATCAAATCAATGCTATGCAGAATGAAGCATTGATTCCTCCACACATGAGACATTTTGCATCTGTGATGCAAAACTTTGTGGATTCCATTAGGACGATTGATTATGATGTAGATAGACATGGACGAGAGAGAGAGCAGATGAGACAATTTTATGTAGAAGGCCTCTCATATAAATAAATTTTGGACCCTAAAATAAAAAAATCCCACCTATCCCCTTACTTTCTTGACCACGTTACTCGACAACCCATTCCTTGCAATAAATCTAGAATATCCATGAGGTGGTGTATACATCCACAGATGAGTGCACACTTTTGGGATTGATGGTATATGGTTTTTGATATTCCACCACACTCTAATTGGGAGGTTCCATTTTATTTGTTGAGGAAATTATATTTAGAGTTTTTTATGGGCCAAAAGACTAATTATTTTGATTTTAAATCATTTCAGGGTGTTTGTGGTGGCATGCCAAAATAGAGGTTAGGGGCAAGGGTTGATCCCCAATGCCTTGTGCATGTGCCACCCCTTTTTGTTGCTCCTGGTCCTCCCATTCCTGCACTTGTGCATCAACGTGCGGTGGTATCGGCATTAGGATCTCTTAGTATGCTCATAGGATACCTTCATCAACATGCTTCTGTGATAGTGAGTAGGGATCATAGAGACGATGATGATGGAGGAATTTTCTATGGAGTTGGTCCAAGTACCACTCTAGAAGTGTCAAGGGTCCCACATGTATGTACTAGTTGCCATCAATTATGATATGGACCTCATTAGGCCACACCTAGCTTGGGTGGACGTGGAGATTCTGGTGATTCATCTGGTCACCTCAGTTCATTTGTAAAATTTCTTCCAATAGACCATCATCTTGGGGACACTGTGACACAGGTATAAATATGCATCTACAAGTTGATTTTATAATAATTTTAATGAATAATGTGAACCCCAATCTTATTCTTGCACAAAGACAACAAACAAACACATTAGTGAGTTCATATGCAAGTTAAAAGAGGGATTCCCCATGAAATCCATTTACAAATACTTAAAATAGGAAAATGGAGAACAAAGCATGTAAATATAAATGAAATCCTAATTAAGCATGCAAAATCTTGATCCCATGGGGGAGGTG
Source organism: Sequoiadendron giganteum (assembly GCA_007115665.2). Taxonomy (NCBI): domain Eukaryota; kingdom Viridiplantae; phylum Streptophyta; class Pinopsida; order Cupressales; family Cupressaceae; genus Sequoiadendron; species Sequoiadendron giganteum. Next base: position 660,882,351 of record CM021104.1, read on the forward strand.
GTGCCAATTGATGTGTCAAAATTGGCCCTTTCCCAAATCCTTTTTAAGCTTGATGATTTAATGGAGATTGATCCACTTTGTTGATGAAGAACAAGATGAGTTCTTGAGAAAACCCACAATAACCTAGCTATGAAATGGAAAAAATTAACTCTCAATGTGAAGAGAGTAACTTTTCTCTAAGTGTGGATGAGGATGAAGTTGAGTATAGTAAGTTTACTCAATTTGTGGATGTTAGAATGAGAGGAAGAGTCTCTCATTTATAGATTTCTTAATTGGAAGATTGAAGGGATTGGATTAATGTGGGATAAAATACTAACCAACGAGAGAAGGCCACTTGTCCACATGTGATTGGAGGAGGAATGAGCACATTTTGGTCAATGTGCATGATAAATGCCATGAGATTCAAATTTAAAATTTGAATGTGACATGTTGGAGGGAGAGAAGAATGAAGTTAATGTCACTTGGCTCAATGCACATGGACATGTAAGAGGAGTGAATTCCTTGTTGGAGGAACACATCCACTTGGATTTTAAATTCAAATTTGAGGGAATATTCCTCCTTTATTCCATGTTGAGAGAAAATAGAGATTTAATTAATCAAAGTAATTGATTTATTGTGCAAGTTGCATTCTCTAGAGGATTTTAGTGATTGAGATTAGCATTAATCAGGATTTGATTGATTAAGAGGGGGATTAGGTGATTTGACCATTTTGACTTAGATTTTAGGATTGATTTAAATCAAAACGATGAGAGATAGATTTAATTAAATAAAGGGATTTGATTTATTTAATCAAAGAGGAATGATGATGTTGGATTAAATAGAACAAGGTTTAGGTCATTCCATCTAATATGATGACTTTAGAGATTAATTAAATAAAATGTATTATTTAATTAAATAGAGATATAAGGTTAATTAAATTAAATTGATTAATTTAATCAATAGGGAAGAATGATTTAATTAGATAAATAATGATTTATTTAATTAAAGGCGATGACAAGCCGAGAAGGTGATTCAGGATGAAATGATATTAGTGATCAAGATCAGGTGTGTTAGATTGAATTGTACATTTTCCATGTCTATGAAAACATATATATCAAATAAAGTTTGCAATAAATTTTATCAATCAAACTATTTAGTGTACAAATGACATTGACAATGGGGCAATCATCTGCTCCGCGAGTACATACATAGAGACCAGTCTAATTTGGCAACCCTTTTGGGGTATTTTTATTTCAATTTTCTAAATTATATATAAAATGATTTTTAACTTGAGTATTCAATTTATAATTGAATCATGAACATACGTTTAAAATTTTTATGTTGGTTTATAGGAGTCAATTGGCTTCCATCTTGATTCCACCCGAGGGGTTTTCGAGCACTCCTCCACTACCAGGCATCGTAGATCAGGGGAAGGTACATTTATATTGTAAATTATTTAACTTACATTAGTATACTTACAATTATGAATTTTGAATTCACTATATATATGCTTGTAAATATTATAAGCGTTTAAAATGTCTATATGTATCTCTAGGTTGATACAACAATGAGAATGGGCATCAGGAAAACATTAGATCTTGCGGCTAGTCGTGAGGCCTTTGATTTTCAGGTTGTTTAAAAAAAAATCTACACAAAATGCACAAACTTGAATATATATATTTTAATCTAATTCAAGTATACATGCTTTAAATTTCATCTTGTAGGAATTTGTTAGTGTGACTTTCTGCCATGACCTAGTTATGATTACACCTCCACAAGGACATGTAGAGAAAGCTCTAGATATCATGGTAATTTAAAATTTTTATTAAATATTTAAATTCAATTACAAATTATATATTCTGAATAACTTTCATTTAAAATTTAAAATTGAATATATATATATATATATAATACATGAGGTAATACATGTTTTAAATTATTTTTCTTTTATCGAGCAAGAGACAAAAGTTGTAGTTGAGCATGTACAAATACATCTTGGAGAAGAGGGTGCACAACCTCAGAATACAGTATAATTAAAATATGATAAATTATAAATTAAATTGAATTAAATCATTTTTAATTGTAGACTAACATCTAATTTCAACTTTCTTTGTCTTGTTTATGTAGATTGATTTAGAGAATTTAGAGGTTGGTTCAGGTGCACTAGAGCATCTAGACCCAAATATGATGGTAATTTTATTTTATGATGAATTATAAATTAAACTATCATTAAATCACATTTCATTGTCTTACATTTGATTTCATCTTTCTCTTGTATAGAGCGTTTCAGGTCATCCACATAGTCTGCATGGTGTGAAGAGGTCTCTTCATTATAGAGACAATACATGAGCTAAACACTATTTTATGGGTTATATTTGATTATTTCATGGACTACGTATTTGGTTTCTCGTGTACTCTGTTAGACTTTATATTTCATGGGTCAAGTACTTTGTTGGACTTTAGTTCATAGGTTGTACACTCTAATGGACTTTATTTCATGTGCTTAATATATTGGTTTCATGCACTCAATATGTTGTAAATTATGGACTTTATTATATTGTTTGAAATTTTAATTTACACATGTACATTTATGCATTTTATGTTCATAGTCAAGACTTTAATATAAGACATTAATGTGAAATTAAATATAAATAGGAAATTAAAGTTGAAATTAATAGGACATTTTAATATTTATACTTTAAAAATTTAGTGATCCCATACATGATATGTACATTCAATAATTAGTGATAATTAGTCAATGAACTTATACAAGATTAGAGAACAAAAGCATTAATACATTTTATAAACAATAGCATCCAACACTAATTTATAAGTTGTCAAAACAAATAATAGCATCCACTACTAATTTATAAGCTATCAAAACAAATAATAGCATCCAACACTAATTTATAGGTTGTCTTAAGGGGATTCCTTAAGGGGTATGTACATGTATTTGTAATTTTTACAAATGTTTAATTGTGTAAGTATGTACGTACATATATGTCATCTCAAAACAATGTTTACAAAATTTGGATATGCCATCTCAAGAACATCTCAAATTCATTCCTGGAATGTAGTAGGTCTTCACACCACCTGATATCAAAAAGGTACAAGAAATATCAATGAAATAGTCAAAAAATACATATTTTAATTTATATAAAACTATCAATATGTACACAACTCAAGCACCTGATTTTAAAAGTATTCCACACATGTGTGTAGGTTGAATCCAGGCATCCTCTCCTTTTTGTTTCAAAGTATGATCTATCAATGCAATGATGGCTTAAGGATACAAAAAAAGATAATAAATAAATTTTAACTAGATCCTTTTGTAATTATGGCTTAAGGATCTATAAAAGGAAAATTTAAATCAATTTCAACTAATAACACACTTGACCAATATCGAAACATGTATTTAATCTATTTAAAAGGACAATATAAAACTAAAACTATATTTACCTATATTTACTTATTCCATTAGTACCATCTGCATCCTCTTTTTTTTTCAATGCATCTATTATTGTCTCATCCTCTTCCATAGAAATTCTCCATAGCACTTTATGTGTAGGTCTTCCACGATACCGATCTAGTTTTATATTTGTTTTCACCACCAAATTTGAATAGTGTATAATATTTTTATGCATTTCATAATCTTCAAATGCAGGTAGACCATTCTTCCTTGTCAAGTATTTTCGTAGCCAAGTGCCAAAAACCACCACCAATCCTATTGGAAAACATGAAAACCATCATCAAATAAGTTCTTAAATTATTTTTAATGAGATCAAAAACTTGTTCTAAAAATTTTCTTAAGGGGATCACAAACTTGTTATCAAAATTTTCTTAAGGGGATGTCTTAAGGGGATCACCGTACCTGTTGGATAATGATAGACATCATCATCTTCTCGAGGTGTTATTAACTTATGTTTTGTCTCCACATAATGAGCCAACCAATATTTCATTTCCTCTTCATTCCCCTTAGGTGCAACAACAACATACACATGTCTTGCAAATAAAATCTGATTTAATAACTTATACATATCCATATAAATAATTTAGTATTACAAAATATCTTAATAAAGTGAAATAAAATGAAATAAACTGAATTAAATTACCTTCTTGTACAATGTCTGAAACACATTCATAGTCTTCAGATGCAAACACTTGATCATTTTCTTCAATAGTTCTTTCATATTGATCGTGTGCTTGTCTAGGTGTCAATGATCTTTTCTCCCACTGTTCAACCCATCCTATATTTTCACATGCTCCCCAATCTCCTAAGATACAAAAATGAAAAAAAATGCAACCTCCCTTGTCCAGATAGTCCATGTGCTTGTTGTCGAACTCCTAAATGAATGTCATTTAGTAGATCCACTGATTGTCTCACAATCAACTCTAGGTACAATGTTATCTTCTTCAACCAACCAAAAGAATCGATGAACTATAGAGTACTCACTCAAACTAGGTGCAAATAATCTTTTATTACACCAATCAACAATGCCACATGCAACTTTAAACTTTACTACATCCTTTAATTTTAATTGTTCTCTAGCATGAATTATTTTCACACATGCACTAGCTCCATCATGCTCTCCTTTACCATGCCTAGCTTAAAAAAAAATCCATATATGTTGGACATTAAGTTCCTTGTGAAACCTACTTAACCACTAGAAAATTTGAGCATTCTTGAACTACCTTGTACAATTATCTTACCATATGAGGTGTTTCGTCATCTGGATTCCTCTTTCTCTTAAATTTCTATAAAATATATTGAAACAGTATTGAACAAACTCTGACGAGTGTAGCTGGTTGTCACTAAAATAAAAATGATACTCCCTAAAAACTGTTCTATCATCCTCAGTGCTATCATCTACATGTCTATAAACAATATGGACAAACATAGCTACTTGCACTGAATTATAATACTGTGATTGAATTTCCTCTTGCAGAGCTAGAGTATAATTTTCTCCAAAATCAACCACTGAAAGTATACTACCAATTTAAAATGTGTTTCTACATGCGTGAAATTGGCCATCAAGCCATCGAGCATGTTGAGAATGCATGACATATTTTGGCACAATATTATTCTTAAATTCACTCATGAATGCATGTACACTAACTTTTTCTTTAACTAAATCACAATGCTTTCCTATTTTTCCATGTTTTACAGAATAGTGAACATTCTTAAATCTTTTAACATCTACTAATTGTTGTCCAAAATCATTATCAACACTTTCATGCATACAAATTCTAAAAAATGAAAGATTTCCACAGCTAATGCATTGTCTAGAAATAGAAGAACTTAAATAAAACAATTTACCATTAGATCTTTCACAAAAAAAGCCTGATATAAACTCCCTTATTGCTTCAGGTAGCATATTAATACCACATTCCTATATAATCATGTTAGTATGCAAGGTACAACGTATATATTGAAAAACATCATAAAAATAATGAAATTGAACATGCGTTTTACAACAACAAGATATTTGTTGCTTATTAATTTTTGCATACCAGGGTTTACATTTTTCAAAATACCTTTGACTTATTTTAATATTACCAGGTAAACACTAAATCACCATAAAATTTTCTATTAAATTCAATTTGTGTTGTATCTAATAGGTGTTTTGGGTGAGGATTGCGATTTTCAGACTCCACCCTTAATATTGAAAAATCTCTAGCATTAGATGATGCCCTTGTATTATCATGCAAGTATTTTTCGATCAAAGATTTAATTTCAACATTCAATTTCATATCAGACCTCAAGAGTCGACCACTGAAACTCCAACATTGGTTGATAGGATCATTTTCTATAATTTCTCTTCTTTTTGCTGCTCTTAGCAATATTTTAGGATGCATTTTTAAAACTTCACTAATTTTTCTTACCATTTTTTAATTCAAAGTCGCTTTATTAACTATAGTTGTTGTTATAGCACTTCTTGCTTCATTTTTATCTTTAGATCAACTATTTTTCCCAATAGAATGAATGGCACTAGCAATATTAGACATAACATGTTTTAATGATTGGTCTTTTCTTTTTGGTTCAACAAAAAAGCCTAACCTTTTCATTATTTTCCTCATTTTTTGCATTCTCATCAATTGCATCATTAGTTGACATTGAAATTTAAGTTTTTTATTATAAAAGAAATTTTTGTATATTCTATTCGCATGTGTTCTTATTTTCCTCCAAGAAATCTTACCTCAAATATTATCCAAAACATTAATTTCATTTAAAAAAAAAATAATTTCATTAAATTCAACATCGCATTCTAGATTTTCATTTTCATTTTCATTTTCATCTTCATTTTCATCAAGAAAACGGTTTTCATTTTCATTTTCAACAAAAGGATTTTCATTCTCATTTCGATTTTCAACAAAAGATTTTTCTTTCTCATTTTCAACAAATTCTAGAAAAGTTTCATCTCTCTGAATATTATCAATGCCAACATCGTTAAGTCCAACATCTTGTAAAACTTCTACATACGAATTTACCATTTCACTAAAATGTGGATTTGAAGACGTACCTGAATTTGTGCCTATTGAAACATTCTTCATAGCATTGAAAGAGGGATTTGAAGACATAGTAGGACTTGTTTGTATAATCATATTATTTTCCAAATTGACTTCTTGCAAATTAGCTTCATCTACAAACATGGTCTCCTCAATGTTTTCATCTTCAATAGTTCTAGAATTGGATGCTCCACCATCATTCATTGATCTAATTCTCATTCTTCTTTCTCTTTGTCTTTGATTCTCCTTCTCTCTTTGCTCGAATTTCTTCAAGAGTCAATATCTTCCTATCAGGGGTTTTTACTATTTTAATAACTTTTTATCAACATAACATTTTCATGAAAGGATTTCATGAGAATGTACTTTAGACAATTCTTTTAAATAAATCAAAAATCAAAAAATAATAAGTTGAGGTCATCTTATGCTTGACGTACATGATGATTTTTCAAAACGACAAATATGGCTAATAAAAAATTAACAAAAATAAAATCAATAAAAAATTACAAAAATATATTGAAAACGTGCTTTAGTGAGTTACAAATCTTTTCCAAAAATTATTTAGAAAAATATGATAATTTAGGTCAAAAAATGGATGACGTACACGTGCATGGTATGGTAAAAAAAAAGTGACTTTTAAACAGTGGTTTTTAGAAACACCTATTGAAATTTTGTTTGTACCATCTGGGTATTGTAATAAATTACATATTTGGAAACTAGAATCTCGGTACTACATTGTATGATTAGTGATTTTTTCAAAGATTTCATCGCTAAGTCCTTCAAAGTTTAAGGTCAAATGTGTCAAATTCTGAAAATCAAGAAAAAGACCCACTTTTTGGCCAAAATTTAGACTCAACTTCTTGCCAGCAGCCCTCCACCCAAAAGCTCAATAGCCAATGGACGAGATATCGAATTGGTGAAGTCACTACAGTCGTAACTGTGATGAAGGGAGGTCTCGCAAGACTCCAAGCCCACACATCTATAGCTTGCTTCACATTTGTAGTGTGGAGTTTATGGAGCTTCAAAGATGTAATGGAGTGTTGAGATACTACTTGAGAAAGAAATGAATGCTCAAAGTGGTAAGAGATGGCTTGAGAATGTGTGTAGAGCTCAAATAAAGTGAGAATGGGTCAATTTTTTGGAAGAATGAGGAAGAATAAGGAATTTTTGGGTCAATTGGTCGAAGAGGGACGTTACAATTTGACCCCAATCGGGAGTGTAATGCCTCAGCCAACTTTCAATGTAGGAATCCATTAGGGATGGTAGCGTGTCGTACATACGTCTGTGTGCCACACATGCATCCTCGACAAATATTCTCCCACCGACACAACAGACAAATTTCAAATCGATGGAATGGAAGTAGGTGATGTGGATTTGTGCCTTTGAATTTGATTTTCTAAGGTGAGGGTGTGTGAAAGGGGAAATTGTGTAAGGGGTACAAATTTACTCCTATACATTTTTCTCCCACTTTAGCAATCAAGAGTACTGATGAGTGCTTCGCTAAAGTAGATCAAAGAGTTAGTAGGGTTAGAAATTTATACCTAAACCATCGAGGAAGTAGACCGCGATCTGGCGAGCTCAAAAGTGTAGGACAAGCAAAGGACTCCATAGGTACATTTCCTAAGGAGTTTCAAACAAAATAATCCATAGCCTCGCAAAACTATGAAGTTGCACAAGATACACTGAAGGCCCTTGGACCAACAATGGACAAATCTCGTAGGATGAAAGTGTCTTACAGGCCCACAGACCTACAAGGAGGCAACCCCCAAGATCTCTCACATGAAGGAAGCCCCGTGAAGTATGCATCTTACAGGTCTGCAGACTGGCAAGGATGCATCCTCCATGATCTCTTACATGGAGGAAAGCCCATGAAGTAAGTAACTTATAGGCCCATAGACCTACAAGGAGGCATCCCCCAAGATATCTTACATGGAGGAAACCCAAAGAAGGGGACTCTGCAAAGTCGAATTGGAAAGAGGATTTACAAGTGCACCTAAAAAGCAACATGTTTACTTGCAAATAAAGCATGTCCAAAAACAAAGTGACCACACAGGAAATCAAGTGGTCAATCACACATACCATCAAGAAATTAGAAGTCTTTCAAAGGGGTCCCTTGGGAACCCAATGTGAAGAGGGGTCCACTCAAGCGATGCGTTGTTTGGAAGTGTAACAGAGACATTTTTGCCCAATCGATTCACCATCAAGGAATCCTTTCGAAAGATGTTCACTTAATCAAAGAATTTGAAAGGAAAAAAATTCCCCCTTGTGAGGGGAAGACCAAAGTTTCGTCCACCTCAGAGGAAAGTTCTCAAATTATTTCTTCATGAACCCATGATGAAGGAAACATGTTCCATTTGGGGTCCTTGTTGTGAATGTAGTTTTTGAAAAAGAAATGTTCGTGAGGATTTTCAAGAAAAGATCTGTTGGTAATGAATGTGTTTTCTAAAAATTGTAGTATCATAAAAATGGCATTTTCACACATGAGAAGGATAACTCAAGCAAGGAAGAGAAAAAGATAAGAAAAGAGCGAAACAAAGATAAATAGAGGACACAGAGGGATCTTATTTCACGGTGTCAAATTTTCTCATGCTTATATAAATAGTAGGTAACTGTGGTGCAAGGAAAAATATCATCAATCCCCAACTAGATAAGGAAGAATGCATGAAAAAAAAAGTAAAAAAAAATTGCATCAACATGGAAGGAAAGCCTAAATGCCCCCAAGAATTTTCCTCATCCCCAATTTTCTAAAAAATCAAACACAAACATGGAAGAATGATGATACAGATAGAAGAAGGTTTACGACCCAAAATCACTTATGTATCCAAGCACTAACAATGGTGAAAAGGATCATCCAGGAACACGTAGCAAAAGTACAAGGGAATACATCACAACACACACACATCTAATCTAAAGATAAAAAGAGGCCTCCCCCTAACACTCATCGACCAAGAGGTCATCTGCTTCCCACTCTAGATCATCATAAGGGGAAGGGGGATGAGCATGTAGTGGTAGAATATTAAGAAGAAGAGCTTCCAACCCTCCCACAACAAGGGCTAAGGAAGAAGGCCCCACAAGATCTTCTTTGTTGGGTTATTGTGGAGCTATGGTCAATTACTTTGTAAAGATCGTTGATAAGTCTGAAACTTTATCCAGAGAGTTAAAAATGAACTTTATTGGAGTGTCATATCACCCCTAAATGGATGGAGAGGACTACAGTTGAGATTCACCAATTGGCTCACCAAGTGACTCGCAAGTGATAACAAACTCAGGGGAAGCCAAAACTTATTATGTTACTAGGACAAAACAAGCTAGTGCAGGACCACCCTTTGAAGAAGGTGAGCTCCTCTTATGGCCCCCATTGCTAGAACAACCCACTTCTACCTTCGACTTCGTTAGGGGATGGGAACTCCCCATAAATGAGGCTAGAGGCACAAAGGAAGAGGATGAGAAAACCATGGCAGACACCACCAAAGTATTCAACATGTCCATGGGTTTTGGGAAAGGTGGGATGTCTAGAAGGGACATCAACAAGGGCGGCTCAACTGAAGGGAGATGAATACTTGCACATTTTTGGGGTCAAGCGCACTCACAACATGAGTCGAAAGTGATACGGAGCTTAGTTAAATGGAAAGAGAGGGGAGGAGAGAGGAGGACATAGCAAAAGGCCCTGAAGCAGGGGCACTTGTCTCTTCTTCCTTTCTCTATGAAGCAACATGCTAAGTCGTGAGAGCCTTTCACCGATGCTTGCGTTCACTCACAATGGTGATTTTTGTGACTCTTTAAGCTAGAGGTTAAGAATTGTGAAGGGGTGGAAGACTCTTGCTCAGCTATAGGAGTGTGCAATATAGTCATTTATGGTGGAGAGGTAGGCTCCTAATAGGAGCAAGAGGAGCGGGTCGAGAAACAATGAGGGGAGTCGGCTCTAGTGCCCCGACAGTAGGCCTCTTCCCATTTGCTAGTTTTGGAGCAGGAGCAGTAGGAGGCTGCAGAGGCCGAGATTTAGAGGATTCCCCATGAGGACTCTTTCTTCTACCATACAAGTAGGGACAAGGCCCAAGAGGTGTGGTAGGAAGATCAAATATCCTAACCTTGGGTTTTCACCAAGCTGGTATCATCGGATTCAAAGGGTAAAAACCAAGCATACTCATCCAAAACTCTTCTTTGAAGAGGGGAGAAGAAGAGTCACCCTGAGGATGGGCAGAGTTCTCCTTCCCTTTTCGAGAAGAGGAGGTAGCTTGCTACTGCACTACTGGAAGGGTCAAATTCGGCTTTCCTTTGCCCTCGATCTTATACTTTACATATCTCTTATAAAGTAGGTCTGTTCTTGGAGGAAATGGACTGACCAAGGTGGGCCAAAAGTGATCAATGAATATCCCCATGGGATACCAAAGGCTGGTACCCAGTTTCATGCATTATGTGCACATCACCTTCATGAGAGAACTTTAAACATTTATGAATGAGGGAGGCAATTCCATTCATGGAAGCTAGCCAAGGTATATCTAACTTCACTCTAAAAAAAATTGACTCTAGAATAACATCAAAGATTGTGTCTACTGCCCTAGGTCCAACTAGGATAGAAAGAGTTATCAAACCGTAAGGTTTAAGAGCAAGGACATCATGTGTATGGATGATGGACTTCATTGCTTCATACTCCTTCTATAATAAATTCAGCCACAATGTCTCCTCTATAACGATATTTACTCAGCTTGCAGGGTCAACTAGGACCCCTGTCACAATGTTCCCATTGAGATGAGTGGGAATGTAAAGGGGAGAGGGATTATTATTTGAACACTTGGCATAACACTTCTTCAATAGGTGGCCATCATTATGTAGAACTCCTCCCTTCTATCTGTACTCTGGATTGGCTCTCCTTCATTGTTTATTTATAATATGTGGTGGGAAAGGAATAGAAGAACCTTTAAAAAGAGACAAATCTGCTAACCCAAGTGACAACAGAATTGTCAATATCTAAAAAATTATGGCAAGGGTATTCAAGCTTCAAGAAGAAAGGAATAGTAGGTTTTTTTCTTCATGGGATTTCTAAATATAGGACAAATGGAAAAATATTATACTTCCATCTTTAGGAGCAGTCCCCACCTCGAGGATCAAAGCTTCAGTCAGGCATAAAGTCCAATGGCTCCCTCTCTAGACAAATATCTAGAAATTAAATTTTGATAGGGCATCCAAGGGTAATCCTGACATCTTTGGTGTCACCTATGTGATTAGATATTGGTATGGTTTATTTCACTTGACGCTAGCCCTAAAAATCTTGATGGGAACAACCAATAAAGAGAAGCTCAGACATTACTTGCAAGACTAATATTGACTAAAAAGTAAATATCAAAAATTTATGGATTGAAGGTGATTCCTTCAATATAATAAATGCATGCAAAAAGGGAAGCACCTACTTGGCACCTAAACTAGATAATGCAATATTTTTTTAAGCTTCTCAATTCATTTAATCACTTTTACATATCTCATTTTTATCGCGAAGGCAAAAATTTGGTAGATCTCCTAGATAGAATGACATGCAAACAAAACATTACAATGTTGTTTCTAAAAGGAAATGAAATCGAGTGCTATCCCTTACTCAGATCCATCACCAACAAAGATAGATAACTTCACCAAATGGGGTAACTAATAATTTGAGTTTATTTCGAATTCAAGTTTTATCTTAAAGTAACATGCTAATATGGTCATTCAACTTCCTATTCGTAGCCACCGAGTGAAATAATATCCAAACAAACCTTAAATGAAACCTCCATAAGTGATTGCATTCACAATACAATATCCAAGATTGCAAATAGTATGGCCCATCAAATCCAAGCATGTATTTGACTTCTTGGTGGCAATCCCATGCCTCTGCAATTCGATCACATGATATTTCGACGTTAGTTCCAAAGTGGAAATTATTCCATCAAGTGGTGGTGGTATCACATTTTACCCTATGATGGGCAAGTACTGCTAAATACGTCTGGTGGCCTTTAAATCTACCTCAAAGCACTATCTAATCTATTCGACACTTACCAAAATAAGCGAAAAATCTCTGCATTTCTTTGGCGTTGCAAGGGAAATAATATCCATTCTTGGTTCGCCAAGGTTTTTTGAAGGGCCTCTGAAGAAAACATTTAATGACATCAATACAAATCAAGCCAATTAACAAGAGGATCAGTCTTCCCATCCCAAAATAGGAATATCCAGAGTCTAATGAATTCACTTCGAAAATGTTGCACAAGGTTTTCAAAATTGATTGTTTGCAAGTGGAGTCAATTCTCAGGGTGTTATTTGGGGAACGTCTTTTTCATGGGAAACCTCGGCTTATTTACCCATCTCAGAGTGTCTATTTTTATCTCTTATGTGATGGATTTAATGCAACATTACGATTTGGTAATGCATTTGGTGATAGACTATGTGCAGGAGAAATTCCTTGTTGGCCAAGCTCTCAATTTGGTCATTTGGGGATATGATTTTCATAACAACTCGACTCTAGTTGATTGGTTGTTTACACAAAAACAACTTCAAAAATATTTGGGATGTCTCTAAATTTATGTGGCTATGAAACACACACTGCATAGGATAATTGAGGTGGAGCTAGATAAAGCATTTTGAGTACACAAAAATGAGGTGGGTGTGCACTTCTACAACTGAGTCCTGGAGGTCTGTAGGGCGCTAATTGTTCTTCTCTCTCACGAGCCTCATCCTCTAGAGACACCGCTGACTCCTGCATCTTCTCAAGCATAATTGTGAGTCAGGGTAAACAATAAATTTGTCTATGTCAGTTCGTCTATTATATAGCTCTGAAAATGTTTTTGCATTTGCCTGTCGGCCCTATGTTCATCATAAGTTGGGTATTCTCTGCGATAAGGGCATTTTGTAAAAATAGTTAGTTTATTTTTGCCACACTGGTATATTTTCTTTGCATGCAAATTCAAATTTTTTGTCTATTTTCTGAACTTTTCCCGTTTGTATATGGGTATACTCTATGTAATTTGTAAATTTTGATATATAAATATTTTTTTTTAGGCCTATGTGTCTTTTATAAAAAAAAAAAAATCTATGTTAGCTTTTCTTAGTTCACCAAAAAGATTTGTTACTAAATGAAAACAAATTCTTTACTAAAAACAAGTTAAGTTGAAATAATATAATAATTGTTTTCTTATTGCTATCAATTTTTTAAAACTAAATTCTTAGATTCGGTAACTAATGCTAAAGTACATGGAAAACTAATAATCTTCTCAAAGACCATAATTAATTGAGATACACATTATTTCATCCAAGTTTGAGTGATGACCTACAATATTTATCCTCTAATTTTTCTAGTTCCCATTTGAATCTAGAGAAAAAAATAAATCAAACCTATAATAAAATTAACAACCCAAATAACCAAAAGAACTCAACCAAACAATGCCATTCATAAATAAATTAGCAGAAAATAACCTCATGTCCCCATGCGGTTGCTTAACTCCATTTTCTACTTAAATTTAAGCAGCGGGAGTGTTCCCATGCATAAATTTTACTGTTTAGGAATTGAAAATAAGTTGTGGGAAAAAATAGGGGGCTGGAAATAAGCAACAGTTGCATATTGTTAAAAATCCACGTGGCTCCACAAATTTTTTTCCCTCTTTTTTAAGATTTGCTTTCATTTTCCTTTTCCTAATTTTTTTTACAAATTATTATTAATATTGTTAATACAAATTTAAGTTGGTTGTTAGTAGAAAAATTAAGCATTCATGTGGCCATCACCTCCACAAATTACTCCTAAATAAGTTGAATAGTGGCTACTAGCCAAAATAAGCTAAGCAACCACATGGGGACCTGCCCTTTAAGTTAGTGATAATAAGAAGTATAGGGGAAACATAAAAGAATATCAAACATCTAATGTTATATGATAACAAGATAATACCATATAGAATATAGGAGGATTTTATGAAAGAGGGAATCTATGAGAACATTTTTATCAAATGGTGTCCTCAATTCGTCCATTATTCATCATTAGAAGAATTTTTTGGATTTTAGTTTATATATACTTTTTCATAAAATTTTATTTTCTCAGGGTGCTCAATAATTTTGATGGGTTGTAAGCATGGAAATAAATATATTACATACATCTCGATCTCCTAATAGATGATGTCATGTCCCTTTTTCTAAAATAGAAAAATTGAGATCAGTTGACAATCTAGGAAATAATAGTAAATTTGGTTATTTGATTGATACTGAAATGTTATTTAAACACCAAAAGATATTTAATTTAAACATCTTCCCTCATTTTGGCAAGTAGAGATTTGGAAGCTTCACATGGAGTGTTGTTGGCTTTTAGTGGTTATTTGCATTTTGGTAAAGTTGGCAACTCATTGGGAGTTGTGGAAGTTAGGAGACACTTGGAAAAAAGAAACTTTATTTTTTTGATAGTGGTATTTTGGTGCCTAATTTGAGTTTTGAAATTAGTTTCATATATTATTGTTTTTGGCTCCAAGTTTTATTATTCTTGTTGGCATATTTGACAAAGCTTCAGCTTGTTTCTTTAGAGGCTAGTAAACCTATAAAGACAAATCTCTAGGGTGGATAAACCATGGAGATTTGAGGCTCAAGGGAAGTGGTTCCAGGGGTCTCTAGGAGAAATATCATTCAGAGGTTCTATTGGAGCTCAAAGAATTCAATTGTTTCAACAGTTTTCAGAATTTATCTAGTTTATTTTTATGGAGATTTTTGGACTTTTCCTTGTTGTATGTTATTGCATGTCATTTTAGGAGTTGTGTTTCACCTATTTCAAAGGTTCAAATTAGATTAGAGAAGCTGGGTATTTCTAGTTTTTCTAAGGAGTTTTGAAGAGGTGTGGTTTCAGGTGTGCTTCATATGTAGTTTTGTGTGTTTTTTCAAGAATAGTTTTCTATTTTATGTTGTGAAAAAATTGATATAGTGTTACATAAGTATGCTGCTATTAGAGAGTCTGTAATCAGTCCTATTTACTATTATTTTCATTTGATGGGCATATATTTTCAATTGGGGAATTTGTGAGAAGGTCGGGTAGCATTATTTTGGCATAGTTTGGTGATATGTGTG